>CM053763.1:9781434-9822583 GCA_028658305.1 Pachyuromys duprasi
GAGGACATTGTAGCCAGCCCTGAGGAGACAGGATGAACTGGGGTCAGATGGAAGGGGAGAAGGTCCTCCCCTGTAGGTGGACTTAGAGTGGGCGGGGAGGAGATGAGGGAGGGATGGGGAGAGTGGGAGGAAAAGAGGGAGGGGGCTACGCCGGGGATACAAAGTACCTAACCTCTGATTGTTATGAAAAATAATAATAATTACCATTCAAAAAAACAAAAAAACAATTTGGATAAAGTGAATAAATTTTTTAAAAAATTAAAAATGAAAACAAAAAATATGGAAGGCAGGAACTGACTCCACAGAGCATCCCTCTGGCCTCCATATGTGCACCATGACAGTGTGCCTTACACACACATCATACACACAACAACATGGTAATAAAAAATTTTTAATAAAAGAAAACAGTGCATATAAATTTTCTTTTTAAATTCATTTATTTACTTTATTAATTACAGTTTATTCACTTTGTATCCTAGCTGTAGCCTCCTCCCTCGTCACCTCCCAATACCACCCATCCTTCCTCATCTTTTCCCATGCCCCTCCCCAAGTCCACTGATAGGGGAGGTCCTGGCTCCCCTAGGCACACAACCAAAAACATACAGATTTTCAAAACAAAGATATTAGAAGACAACTGAAATGTCCATGGGGCTATTCCTTTCAGTAAGCATTGCCTAGTATGATAGTGTATGACTAGAATCCCAGGACTCATGACGTACCAAAAGTTCAAGACCACCTTAGGCTACATAGTGAATACCAGGCCAACCAAAGCTACATTGGAAGATCTTGTCCCCATTTTTAAAAAATAGCAATAATTCAAGGCTCTCAGATACAAAGAAGCAATATAGGCAGAACCTATCTATGTCTCTAGCAATACATTTAGGAAAATAGCAAAAATAACTAAAAAATGTAAACACATGAAATGATCATGAAGATCATGCAGCTTAACCCTTGCATTTCATAAAGAGGTAGGTCTAATAGGCAACATGACTGCTCATTTCTGACAGATAGAGGACTGGAATCCAGAACCCCTTAGTAGTGACTTCCTGACTAACAGTCACATCTCCTATTCCCCAGGATTTATTTGACGTGTACTTTGAAATGTCTCTAAACATTCGCTGTCAGGGTTTGGTGAAGCTGTAGGCTGCTTTCTTTGTGTAAAAGCAGACCAGTCTGGAGTTTAACAAGAGATAGCAGAATAGAAACACCACACTGAAGAAAATCTCTGGCCACAAAGGATCTCATTCACACAGGACACCCTTGGCCATCTGAGGCTTAAGCACATGGGAATGTGAAGAAATGGGACTATTCAGCATTTGCTTCTTATCTTCGTGTGTTAAGCTCTCGATGAAGTGCTGGGGTTAGACAAAACTCTCAACGCCTCGTAACACATGACAGCAGCAGCCAGCATTGTTTCCATGTTCTAGGCATAATGCTTGGCCATCTAGATGGATTACCTCACTAATACATCCAATTTGAAATCCTTGAACTGCGCTCTCTATTTATTAGCATTTTGTTGACACTGAATGAAGCACAATGACATTAAGTAAGATAATTATCATGTATCATGATATTAAGTAAGATAATAATCATGTATCATGTAAGTGACAAAAATAAAATTTGAAGCAAGGCCTCAAAGCCTGTGCCCTTCCTGCTGGGCCATGGTAACTCCCAGTTACTGGCTGGGACATAGTAAATGAATCCTTATAAATAATACGTAAATACTCAAAACATAGAATACATAAATACACAATATGCAAATACTATGTAAATTCTATGATGGCATATACAGTGGAGAACTTGGGAGGTTCAAAAAACATTTATGAGAAGGGTGAGTCACTATGAAATTTGGATACTGAAACTTGAGGAGATGTCTGAGCTGTAAAAGTGCTTGCCATTCAAACTTGGGGACTTGAGTTTGATCCCCCAGCACGTCCATAAAGAATACTAGGTGTGGCCATGCACACATTTACTCCCAGTGCTGAGGGGGTGTGGACAGGAAGAACCCTGGGGCTTGTTAGCCAGCCAGTCAATCTAAGATGAGCAGATGCCCTGTCTCAAAGTAAGGCAGTGTGCAACTAACAATGTCAACCTCTGGCCTCCACACATGTGTATACACATGGATGCACTCATAAAAATGTACACACACAAACAAGAGGGGGGATCTATTTTTATCACCCATCAATTATTCTCTACTTAGCAATGCTATAGTGACATTATTTTTTATTTCAATATAAAATTCCACATCAATAAAATGTATTTGTAGTGATGTGATGGGAACATTGTTTTTAAGCTTTGGGCATTAACTACCAACAGAAATCTGACTTGGTTTATTCGAATTCTGGATGCCAGAATAAATTTCCTCTTGTACTATCGTGAACTTGAAAACATAGGTCTTCAAATTAGCCAGCCCTGTCTTGTGTGGACATCATTTTTTTTGTAATACAAAAATGGTTCCTTCATTTTCAAATTCAATTCATTATGTGCTCACTGAAGTCTGCCAGACTTCATTATATCTCTTTTTCTTTGCGCTGATTTTGAAAATATCCATCATCTATCAAACCAGCACATGCAGGTCTGGCTTTACAATAATTATTCATCTCCATAACTACAAAAAAGAAAACACAGATACCTCACCCCTCAGGTCTGATCAGTCTGTGCCAAATGACGGTGATTGGTAGGCATATAGACATTCACCACTACCTAATGCAAAGCTGACTGACTCAGCCATGTTTTCCATCCAAATCTGTTTTAAAAGAACTGGGAGAACGACACAGAGCCACTTCACACACAATGCAATTTGCAGATCACCAACAGAGGGGAAAGGAGATGAACTACAGCAGCCCATCAGGCCTTGACACGTACCCACAATAAGGAAGCTGTGCTCAAAGCCCACAGGTTGGAAATTGAATTCCTAAGACAAGCAGCATTGTTGAGAGGTGGAACCTCTAACAAGTAATCAGGTGATGAGGGCCTCAGCCTCACAGGTGACTGATCTATTACCTGGGTAATGGAGTTGTAATAATAGGGAGTTCAGCAAGACCTGTCCCTCTCCCCTCTCACAGAAAAGCCCTCAATGGGCACCATCATCTTGATACTAGATGTTCAAGCCCTAGAGCTATGAAATTGTGTGAGACAGCTGTAAGTCTTCCCACTGCCCAAGTCATGCACCTGAAAGGCTGCTTTCTCATCTGACGTGTTTGGTTTGTTGTTGTTGTTTTAGCTGTACCAAGCCTACCCTATACTTGAGACCATGGAACTATTTTGCACTGTGAATGTCACACCTCTAGTTCTTATCTCATCCACTCTTAAATGAAAAGGCAGACAAAATAGTTCTAAGCTTCCTCCTATGTTGAAAACTTTATAGGAAAAAAGCTTAGGGTTCCCTGACTTTTTCCCCCCAGAGTTGCTGTATTATTGGTATATGAGTAAAAAGAGGCTGAACCTGGAGGGCTAGAAGATGACCCGGGAGCCTCAGGCAACCCCACTCTGGAACTTCAGCCCTGGCTCCTTTATTTCCCAGAGTCTACTATGGGTCCCGGTCCTACCCTCATAAGAGACAGAACATACTGTCTGACATACAGCATGCTCAGGATGGCCAATAAGAGTGACTACAAAAGGCTTTGGCCAATGTCAAAAGTACCATGCCAGTATGCATGCTGGGTCCTCCTGGTGCCTCTTATTTTCCAGACATTTCCAGGCAGCTATTTTTATTCAAATGCCTCATGAGTTCCTCTTTTCTACCTTTCCTATTTGTCAACAGCGAATGAGAGTGACCATCTGCTGTCCAATCTATTTTTTTCCATTTGTAGACTGAATTTGGCAGTCAAAGGAAGGTTGAGGCAGAGGTTTCTCTCTCTTGCAGAAAAGAACCATAGATTGAGTTGTTCCTGGCATTTCCCAGTGCTAGTGCTCTATGGCTCCCATGAGTGATTTTACCACCACAAAGAACATCAATCCTGCTCACCTGAGAACAAACATAAAGAGTAAACACACTGCAGCTTTTCAGGACAGTCAAATCCAGGCACCCCCACTCTGAAAACCAGCATCCATTCTATTCCACAAATGAAAATCTTCATTCTCAGGGATTGGAAGCACTTGGCTTATTAATTTTAATTAAAAGAGCAGCTTCCTCTGTCTCTTACTTTAGATTGTATTCCCATCATTCTGGTCAAAAAGGTGAGAGCCAGTCAGCACTGCCTCACATGGACAAAAGATGCCACACTTCAGTTCTTTCTCCTGAAAGATGCCTGAGTTCAGGCTCATAGGAAAATCTCTACTGTAGACAGTCTGGATGCTTGTGGCTGCATTCTGGCCCCCACCCAAGAATTTCAGCCATGTCACCCATCGAGATGTCTCCAGTTTAGCACCACTATTCTGTCTTTTCTGAGAACTACAAAAAGAGAGAAGGGCTCGGTGACTGAACTAGAAACCTCTCAGGTCATCCCCATCCTTCCACGTCACCCAACAGTCCTTATGCGCTTGGTGTGTTCGAAAGCTGTGCAAATGCCAAATCAGGGAAAGTACTTATGATTCATCAGTGAGTTAATGCTAAGACTATGACCATAAATGTAAATGATTCTCAAACATGAACTGACTCTGTGCTCAATGAACCCATTAAAGCTGAATGCCCTGCCAGACAGCTACAAGAGCTAAAGTAGAGCCGGGCTTTGAGTTGACTCTGGACCAAATCCTAATTCTATAACACACTGAAGGACGGGGAAAATCTGCCTCAGTTTCCTCATCTAATGAAAGGGTTAGTAAATTCACTTCAAGGGTTATTTTCAGAACTAGAAAAATATAGTCACTCCTCAGTATGTTGAGACAATTGATTCTAGGATGTCTTGGAATAGCAAAATATGTGGACAGGACTACAACAGACTGAGATGACTCATTCAGTAAATTGCTTGTCTTACAAGCATAAGGACCCAAGTTCAACCCCCAAAACCCATGTGAAAGGGTAGGAGCATGGTGGTATTATGCTTGTAATCTGCAATGGGAAAGTGGAGATAGCAGAATCCTGGGGCTCGATGCCCAGCCTAATCAGCAAGCTCTAGGCAAAAGAAGAGACCTCCTCTTTAGAAACTAAGAAGACAGCACCCAAGGTTGTCCTTGCTTCCAAAAACATGTGCATTCATGTACATTGCACCTGCATACATATGCATACACATACATACTTGCACATACATACCAGTGGATAATGAATTCCCTTATGCAAAAGAGTACGTATTTACATGTACACCTTCTCCTACATCTTAATTCATCTGCAGATGAATTACTTATAATACCAAACACCATGTAAACGCTATGTAAAGAGATATGCTCAATAGGGTGACAAAGGAAAGTCTGTGTGTGTTCGGCCCAGATGCAATTTTTGGAATAGTTTTGAATCATGGCTAGCTAAATCTGTGGGTGCAGAACCTACAGATACAAAGAACCAACTCTACTTGAGCCAGTAACAACTCGGTCCTTGAGCCAAGCCACACAACTGTCATTTGCTGCAAACCATTTAGTTCTCCTTTTTTGGCTCTCCACCACAAGAAGAAACATGGCCTAGCAGGTGCCATGAATGTGCAAGGCCTTGCTGAGACAACCTCTCAATGCTAACTAGAAAAACGTGATGGATGTACCAAAGCAGGCATGCTCTTCTATGCATCAACATCACAACTGTTGTTTATCTCAGCCCAGTTCTACGGATACTTCTTCAAACAAACCTGACTGGTGAGCATTTGCAACCTGGAGAGGACACCAGTGAGCTAGGGAAGTGCTGAGGGTGGGAAGGAGAGAACCCAGAAAACAGCTTCCATGTCTCAAGAGGTCAATCCCACAATGCCTGCCCTGGCTTATCCCAGTTTCAGGTTCTGAATAGATCTCGTTCCTCTGTATAGCGATGCCTTCCTGTTCAGATCAGCGACAGGTTGAGGTTTCTGCAGTGATATTCTGTCAGAAGGCAAAATGCTACATTCCCAGGGGTACCTGTGCATGAATGATTAGCCTAAACAAAATGCAGGTGCAAAGTTGACGACAAAACCTGCTTGCCAGACATGACCACCTGTTTCCAAATATCGATTTGAATCACAGAGGATGACAGTCCCTTGTGACCTCAGAAGCGTAACTTAGTTAAGGAAATCTATCCACCCATATAAATTTGGATATTCGTAAATTGACAACATAGGGTGATTTCAAAAGTCACAGTCAGAAATAAACATAGGAAAGTTTTTTTGGTTTTGGTTTTTGTTTTTTGTTTTGGTTTGGTTTCGGTTTTGCACTGGAACTCACTCTGCAGACCAGGCTGGCCTCACACTCACAGAGATCAGCCTGCTCTGCCTCCCTGAGTGCTGGGATTAGAGGTGCACACCATCGCCACCTGGTTTGGAAAGTTCTTGATTCCACCATGTTACCCAACCAGAGGTCGCTCTCTCACAACAGAACTCGGTTTTTCATAATGTTCTTTCATCTCTAAACAATGTGTTCATGTAACCCTGATTCTTGTAAACATAGTCCCATCTCAAATTTGTATTTGCCTCATGGATGGCTAGTTCTTAGTGACCCAACTCATAGGGACTCCGGTACTAATTGAAAAAAAAAATCAAATATCTATACTTTAATAATGATCTCCCATAAATAGTTCCTGGGTTGAGTCAGAGTTACAGTGCACCTCCCTCCAAGGAGGCAAAGAGATAAACTCATGCTGTTCTCACACACCAAAGGCATTTCCTTGGCTCAGAGATTGTTCCCAAACTAATGATTGCCACCCTCTTGCCATCCCCCTCCCCTGCGCCCACCTACTGCCATTCCCATTCTGTCAACTCTGGCAGTGGTGGGTGAGCTATTACATCCAAAGGGGAAAGAGGAAAAGAAACAACTTAATCCTTCCTAGTTTGGGCACCCTCTGCTCTGGGAGCAGAATCAGAGCCTCAAGGACAGAAGCGGGAAGTATCTAGACATGGTTCCTGCTTCTGGGAGCCAGATATGCACAAGATGGACTCTGCTCTCCCCCACAGAGGTGCACCCCTAAGTCACCCTAAAGGCAGAGTTCACATGTACGTCTTCACACACTCAGGAACAAAAGCCCAAGAGTATAAACAGGCTATGTATTACTCAATGTTGTAAAGACAGCAAAGTTCTCAGGGAGGGGGGAACCGAAGTGAGAAAGGAAAAACTGAGTGAGTGAATCCCACCTATCTCAGCAGTCAGGTGCAGACTGAGTGTGTATAGGCAGAAGAGTCCGTTACATAAGATAAGGTACAGAAAAATAAAGGTTGGAAACCATAACGTGTCTCCTTATGACCTAAGTTAGGGAGCTCTGGTAGGAGCAGACACCAGACGGTGGGGAAACTGTAAAAACAGTCCTGTGTGGGTTTCTGCCCTGCAGAGAGCAGACGCTTTCCCGTTAGGGTAGAACTAGCCTGAGTCATGGAAAGGATGACTTTGGTGGGGCTTTTTTTCATGTGGCTGGAAAGCAGCACACATTTCTTCCCTTTCTGGAAAGCTTGAATCCAAAGAAGTCACTCAGGGTCTACATTGGACAGGCGTGTTGTCTATCTAATAATGGAAACCGACTGCATTAAGTGCCATGTTGGCAGATGTTGGGTCCTGGTTTGCATGTTTTGGTTTCAGGTTATTTTAATTTTGCTTTTGTCACAGTCAAATTTAAGACTGACACGTCTTGACATTCCAAAGTGTCCTGAGACATTGTGTTCAAGGTCCCCAGGCATCTGCTCTTGGGAGATGAAGCTGAGCCTGCATTCTCAGGAGGAAAGCAGAGCTGTCTTCCTCCTCAGCTACTGGAAGACAGGCTATACCACATGAACAGGTGACCGGTCTCTAGTGCAGCATGAGCTGAGCTTAAAGAACCCAGGTTTGGTGCAAGGTATTATTAAGTACCATGTTATATTTTCAGAGACATGTTTGTCCGGTCACGCTGTGAAATCTCCATGTCAGGGTACATTGGAAGTTAGCCTAAGAAGCAGGAACTCAGAGGTTTAAAAAATGCCTAGGAACAGGCAAAGTCTGGATTCCAAAGCATGCAAAGGCTTCAGATTTCTTCTTTGATGAGGCAACATGGGACTGAGCCATGGACACACAGGGCATGGGACTCTGCACCTTCGTCCATGTCTGAGCCTCTGTAAGTATAAAGTCATCAGGGAAGATGTGCAAACCACTGATTGTCATGTCCTCTCCTTCTCACATTCAATATGTTTCAAAATAGGCCTCATGGTGGTCACTCTGAAGGGGACAAGGGAGAACACAAAGGAGGCATTCTGTGCCGGCCCCCAAAGGAAGAGGAACAGGCACAGGGTTTCTCTGTGTAGTCTTGGCTGCCCTGGACTTGCTTTGTATACCAGGCTGGCCTCGAGCTCACAGAGATCTGCCTGTCTTTGCCTCACCAAGCACTAGAATTATAGACGTGCGCCACCGTACCTGGCTAGCCCAGAACTCTTAAAACGCAAAACCGTAAGAGAACAAAACCAGAGGGCAGAAAACTAAACATCTGAAGGGGCATGGGAGGAGAGGAACGAGGGAGCGCAGGATTGGGAGGGAACAAGGGCGGGGCTACAGCTGGGATACAAAGTGAATAAATTATAAAAACAACAACAACAACAAAAATCTACCCTAGAAGCTGGACCTTGGGAACTCTACCAAATAATTAAGAGATGCTTTAAGAGGGTTTTACTTTGCAGAGAAGCCCCCTTTCATAATAAGTTAACATTAACACCTAAATCATAATCCTACTTTCTTTTTAATCCTAGGCCAGCAAAGGTTTGGGTCATACCAACACTTGATGTACTATACTTAGCCTCTGCTGTATAAGCTACTTGTACTTACTCATAGGGCTCTGAATCCTCCTCAGCATATAGAAACTTCATATGGAGCCTCCATGCAGAAGCCTTCATAGGGATCATGTGCTGCTGTGATTTACACAGTAAAACGTACACAGAAGGTATCCACTGTACATTCCCGATATCAAGACAGTAAGAGCTCATGCTTTGCTACAGAGACATTAGAGCCCTGTGTTGAGACTGGATGGCTGCCTCACACAGAGCAGGTGCCCTGTTCCTCCACACCCTCCTCAGTTTGACTGGGTTTCTTATGAATGAGACTCTTCTCTTGTGCTGAACCAATCAGATTCCTGAGTTTATTTGTTATGGAAACATGCTCTAGCTAGCCTCTCCTAGCAAATACACACCTAGTTTACAGACACAGAAATAAGATACATGATGTCAGGCATCCGTTTAAGTTATATGATGTAGTATGTGAGAGATAAGCTTGAAGCTAAAGCATTCCTTAATCTAGTGTCTAAACTCTGAATTCTGACTTTCATCCTATCCTTCATCATCATCATCATCATCACCACCATCACTAAACATCACCTATGTGCACTCAAGTGAATACCCCGCAGCCATGAAGATGACACACAAGAAAAAAAATCCAACTTCATATTTCTTAGTCATCAGGAGCTGAAATAAAAATGAAAGACTCTGAGCTTGGTGTGGGTGGCGCACGCCTCTAATCCCAGCGTTCAAGAAACAGAGGCAGGCAGATCTCTGTGAGTTCAAGGCCAGCCTGGTCTATAGTGAGTCCAGGACAGTCATGGCTACACAGAGAAACCCTGACTTGGAAGAAAAATACTAGAAATGAAAGACTCTCAAATCACTTCACTGATAATGTCATCTGCATTGTCTTTGCTTCTGGTCCATATAAAAACTTCTAAACCCAAATATATCTATGATCAAAGTAAAGCAAAGGCAATATAAATCTGAGATACAGAATATCATGGGACGCTAGTTACTACAAGGGTCATCAGAAACTGAGTTAAATCCACCGTTCCTGGAGCTGGTTAGGTGGCTCAGTCAGTAAAAAATGTGCCGCACAAGCAGGAGGACCCAAGTTCCAACCCCTTAGCATCCACATAAAGAGCTGGGTAGGGTGATACAATCCCGCTACAATCCTAGTGCTGGGGAGACAGAGACAGCACATCCAGGGCTCACTGCCCAGACAGCCTACATGGATCAGTGAGCCCCGGTTCAGTGACAGACCTCAATTCAAAACCAAGGTAGAAACTGAAAAGGATATCTGAGGTCCACCTGTTGGTCTTCAATAGTGATTGCGTTAGTTCCAAACCAAATGAAGCAGGGAAAGATCCATCAACTAGCACATTTCTGAGACACTAGCCTCTTTTGTTGTAAGCAGTTATTGTGAATGTGGAAAGAAGCTTATTCACGCCTTTGAAAGTTTATAGTTAGGAAATTAGTAACCTTTCCTGATGTGATTTCATGAGAGAAGTCAAGTTCATGTGTTTCTTGGCATGCACAGAGTATATGCACGAGTGTGCTGGCATGCGCACACAAACACAACAACAAAACTTTACTTCCAACTTTATGCCATTGTACAAAACATGATGCAGTTCTTTTTAAAAGAAAAAAAACTTTAGGATAATATTGGTTGAGGTTGAAAGAGGAGGTCTTAAAGCATCTGGTAAGGGAAATAATTCGTAACTGGAGTTATTATTCATCTCTTTATGATTTAAAAATCACTGGTTTCTTTTTTTAATGACCTAATGGTTTAAAAAAAAACTGAATTGCATGACAAGATAATTTAACATATTGCCTTGCAGGAAATATTAGCAACCATCATGTATGTTTTCTTAACTAAATGCTGCTGTCAGTTTGTGACTACAGTATGATTTACTGAGAGAAAGGAAAACATTATTTGAAGACAGTACTGCTGGCTGTCATATCTATAGAGTGGTCATCTAATTTTAATCACCTTTTCTTTCAAGTTTAGCCATTCTAGTACCAATAAGCTCATAAAACAAGAATTGTTCGACACATGATAGACCCAAATGGCTGTTTTTGTCTTTTGCCTTTCCAAAGCACAAACTACCTGTAATTCCTGTTTCCAAAATCTGAAAATGACAAAAGGGTAGAATCTTTAAAAAGTGGGGAGCTGGACACTCTCAGCTGTCCTTTAATCCTCTCCTTGGCTGTCCCTATGGACACTGGAGATTTCATTCACACGATGTACTTGTGACATCCAGGCCACAGGTGCAAGTGAACAGCAACCCCCACCCCCCACACCAGCAGTGTGCCCACACTACCTAGGATAGACCCCCCGGGCCAGCAGTGTGCCCACACTACCTAGGATCTACAGAGATCTTCTTCCAGTCCCTCTCTTCTTCCCCCATCTCTCAGACTTCCTCAGAACAGCCTAAGAAATACTAGTTGTTGTCATAACCTTCATCAGGCAGAGGGTGTGATGAGAGATGAGGTGGGAAGAGACAGGAAAAGATTAAACTTTATAGACTCAATGTTTAAGCTAAAGAGACAGTATAGATGCTCCAAATTCATCACTTTGCTGATGAGGAATCAAGATTCCTGAGGTCAGCCAGATTCTACCCCTGACATCAAATGTGTAACTGGATCTTTTTTTCATCATTATATCCCAACCTGGAATTGAGCTCAGTGAAAACAAGGTTAAATGAGGGGATTAGTATGCAATAAATAAACCCAGTCAGAGATTTGGAAAACATGCTGCTGCCAGTCCCTATGCCAGGAGTAGAGCTGTCTTCTGCAGCAGATGGGCCAATAGGCAGGACCCCTGGGGTCTGGCAAGAAAACAGGAGGGGAGAAGTCAGAGACTGAGGAAGTACAGAGAGTAGAGCAGGCTGCAAGAGCACACAGAACAGCACAGCCACACACAACTGCCAGCAGGAGGCCTTGTAAAAGACAAGACAATAGAAGAGCTTATAACAGGAGAACCTAGAGTCAAGCTGAATCAGGAGAAGCCGGGGAGAAGACAGATACCAGCAAGGTAGGGCAGACACCTCCATCCCACAGACACCAGCGAGGTGGATCCTAACTAGATGTGGAGCCAGGAAACTCACAGGGTTGCAAGGCAGCTAAGCAGGCTGTAGGTTAAGCCCAGGTCTTTCCACCACAGGTTCGATTCCCTAGCCTCATGACCCCTTAATGAAGCACACAAAGCTATATCCCACCCGTGACGGATGGATCTCAACTGGCTGACAAAGCCTGGCACAAAATTGGTACTTTGCTTGTTAAATGAGTGAATGGTTCGTGATTAACATCAACGATATTGGAGCTTAGAAAATGAAAGTGAAGGGCTCAGAGGCAGTCTCTCTCAGTTTGTCTTGCCAGTCTGCTCCCAGGCTTCTCATTCTTGCCCAAGGTAAGCCATGGAAACTAGGTTGACACTTCCTAACTTCAGTCATAAAAACCAGAAGCCCAGTCCACAAAGCCAGCCACAAAACCTAAACACATTTCTTTCTATGTAAGCATCAGTCATAAAGAAGATTTCTCACTGCCCACGTCTATGCCTAGTTTCACACCTCTATGCCAAGGCAGGCATGTAGCTCAGCAGTTCAGTGCTTGCCTAAAAGGCCTGCCTAAAAAGGCCTGGTGTGAAGCACCACTGAATGCATTAGGATGGAGTCTTATGCCAAGGGACTCAAGAAAGTTCATCTACCTTTGCCTTGTTAAAAACAAGAACTATTTCAAAATCAGATATCTGGAAGCTACAGGTGAAAATTTCCTTCAGTGGTTACAAATAAACAAACAAATGAAAGAATGACTGAAAATAAAGAATTCATTACTATAGGGACTAAAGATAAGCCTCAGTGACTAAGGGGACCAGATTTCATTCCCAGCACCCACATGGTGGCTCACAACCATCTATAACTCCACTATCAGAGGATCTGCCCTTTTCCGGAACCACGCTCACATAGTATGCAGACATGCAGGCAGGCAAGACTTCCATATTCATAAAATTAAAAGTAAGCAATTTTTTAAAAAATTTATCACTATAGTTTCTTTACATCATCCTGGTTTTTCTCACTAGACTAGACTACAGATACCATTTTAACTCTTTCAAATCCTTAACTGCAGCCATCTCTGTCTTTCTTTTTCTTTCCTGTTCTACTGATTGGTGTACAATCTCCAGGAGAACAGATAATGGCTTCTTGTTCGATTAAAGACCATAGTGTTGTCTAGGCCTCTTGAAAAAAATTTAAAGGGAAAAAAATGTAAGTTAGAGAAAACATTTTTCATCTGTTAAGGGCCAAATGCTGAATATTTTAAGCTCTATGAGCTATTAAATCTGTATCACCACTACTTAACTCTGCAGTTATAGCAAAAACACCCATAAACAATAAGCCATGGCCCACAGTGTCAATCAAACTTTATTTATGCACAAACAAACAAAACCTCATAGACAGTTGTCAAATGAATGAGTCAGCCTACATTTCAGTACACTTTTATTTATAAAAGTCAGTGGACCCAACTGACCTATGGATTATAGTTTTCCAAGCTCTACATTAAATCTTGGAAAAAATTTTTTAAAAACACACAAACAATTTTAATTATTTTTCCAGTTACTATGAGCAACATTCAGTCCTGTGTAGACTCCTTAAGAGCAAATAGGAACAAATAATAGCATGAACTTCAAATGCGAAAGCTAAAACCATACCACTTGGTTTATTGATTATGTCTAGTCACTAGGCAATCATTAGACTTCATTTAACACGATGCATATATGGCTGATTATATATTTAAACACAAGCTGCAAGTAATCAATCTATCAATATGCTTCAAAGTCATAAATCATGCCACAGGAGACTTCAGACTGAAACTGTGGTTTCCCAAAACTTATGCCTAGAAGACATATCTTTCCAGCCTGTTTCAAAAAGATCTCTCCCTGGACATTAGCAGCTGTGAGAAATACAGGGGAAGAGGTGGCAAACGACACAGAAACCCTGTGAGTGGTGAACCCTCCTGGTTTGGGGGTGACATCATCAACAACACAAAAGGAAAGTCAAGCTTCAGTCCCAAAAAGGTATCAACAGAGTCTTAGCTGACAAGCTTCAGTCTACAAGGAGAAGAATGAAGTCTTAACGGTTATGAAAGTCTTAATGGCCCTACATTCTTTGGTTATAATATGAAGCAGAAGAGGAAAGGGCCCTTCCTTAGCAGCCACCTAAAGACTCTGACACAGCCTGCAGGTTCTGCAGAAAACATCCACCCACTCCACCCCACCCCCACATACACAATCATCCTTCCAAGAAAGTCAGGAATACTGACATATGCCCACATATTATTCAGTGCATACAATCCACATGTGCACATATACATATTTGCATGCACATATACACACAAACATGTACACATGCTCATGTGCATGAACATGCATACCTGAACATTGGCTATTCTCATACTCAGGATAATCTGTTCAACTCCTCCTCCTCGTGAGCTTCCAAAACAGTAAAGCAAGTTGAATTTGAGTGGTCTGACTGTAAAGAAGAAAAAAGACAGGTACCCCTGCCAAAAACCAACAAAGGCTTCAAATGGGTCCCCAGGCACCTGGACACTCTGGGAAAGATGCAGACATTCTCAGGCCCTAGATACTGTCTGAGAAAACTGATTAGTCAGGCAGATGGCATTGGCCTTGGAGTTAGGAGCCAAGGAGAGCCAGCCAGAACTGGGAAGCTGAGGATCCTCACAAGAAACCCAATGTCTTTCAGGGCACAGCTGCCTTGCCCCACTACGTTAGCAGCACACGCTCCCAGGGCAGTTGAGTCTTTACTGCCAAAGGAAGGAGGATCAGGAGGAGGATGAAGGGGCTGAGCTAGCTCCTAGCAAGGCTGTTGAGGGTGGGGGTGTCCATTAATTCACTTATCTTTCACTAAGCCTGGCTCAATTCTTTTCTTTCTTCAGAGTCAAAGTACACAGTAAACGGAGGACATGAATAGGAAGGGAGATTCTGTGGCAGGCTGCAGATGTGCCAGCAGAATTCTCAACCTCCCTGCTCATGAGCCATTCAGCGCTGGGATTTTTCACAGCAAAAGCAGTAGCATTACTCTAACAGCTCTGAGAGCAAAACCCACCACGTCCTACAGTGCAGCCCCAAATGAATGGCAGGTAAATGAGGCAATGACTGGAAGACAGCCAGTCTCTCACAGCCATGTATCTCTGCTGAAATATAGCGAAGCAAGAGAGAAAGAGGGAAAAGGAGGAAAAAGAGGTGGATGAAGGAAGAGGGGAAAAGAACAGGGACTGTCTCTGACATGAACTCAGTGGCTGGCTCTTTGACTGCCTCCCCACCCCCCTGAGCGGGAACGGCCTTGCCAGGCCATAGAGGAGGACAATGCAGCCAGTCCTGATGAGACCTGATAAGCTATGGTCAGGACCTCCCCTATCAGTGGACTTGGAGAGGGGCATGGGAGGAGATGAGGGAGGGAGGGTATGACTGGGAGGGAGGGAGGGATGGGGCTACAGCTGGGATACAAAGTGAATAATCTGTAATTAATATAAAAAATTAAAAAATTAATAAAAAAAGAAGGAAAAAGAGGAGAAGGGAAATAAAGGAAGAAGAAAAGAAAGAAAAGAAGAAAAGGGAGAGTGAAGAGGAAAGTAGAGGAAAGGAGGAGAGGGATGAAGAAAGAAAGTAGGGGGAGAGGAATGGAGGAAAGGAGGAGAAAGTGGAGGAGGACTGAGGAAGGGGTAGGAGGAGGAAGATGAGAGACAGGGAGGCCGAGGGAGGAGCAACTGGAAATAGGGGACAGGAGCTGTTTCCAAAAGGGGCATTTTTGAATACTCAGTGAGAAGATAAACAAACTGGTCTAGGGTTCCTCGGGGCTGAGGAGGCTCTGTGGGTTGGTGGCCAGCCACCAGGAGCAAGGCAACTTCCAAGGATAGCCTTCTTGTTGGTCCAGAGACAGCAATCATCCCTAGAGCACACTGCCACCCTCAAACAAAACGTCCCTGATGGAGCGAGGATGTGCAGCCCCCACCGCACACATACAGTGTCCTTAGGCTCCTGCATGGGCTTGCAGGAGCCTTTTTCTAGCTGGGGAGGACAGCACAGATTTCCCTGGCCCGCTGTGTGTCTTGCTCCCTGCCTTTTACATATCAACAGACACATGAAAGTGGGGCAGAGGGTAAGACAACCAGCAAGCAGCTCAGAGTTGCCACCCATCTGTCTGCAGTCACTCACCAGCTTAAAGGAGCCTGGAGTGTCTCCTTTACCCTTTCCATCTGGAGTTGTTCCCATGTGACCTCCACCACACCCCCATCTCTCACCTCAGGGCACCTCCTCAAATAGCTTCCCTTGTGTTGTCATTCACCTTATAGATAATTGATAGCATGTCAAGCTGATGCTAAGAAAAGAACAAGGTGGTTAGCCCTGTGCTTGCTATAAATAGATCCTGACATGACCAGCATTTGCCAAGTTTTGAGCAAAGGCAGGCAGAAACAGCAGCAGTGATGGCTGCAGCTTCCCCTGGGTCCTTAGGAGAGCTGGCTTCATACTACAGCCACTAAACTGTGTGAACAGCTTTCTTAAAGACTCAGGGGCTGGGAAATGTCTGCACCATTTGGAAACAAACATAAAAGTACCATGTCTTCTGGAACTCTTTGGCTTGTGTGGTATTATGCACCATAAGCACTCAAACATTGGAGAGGACCTGGCTTCTTCCTCCCGCAAAAGCTTTAGGCATATACAGGCCTTATGCATCTTATCTGTCAGGTTTGCTCTCAGGAGTGTTTCTGTTGCTAGGGTTTTATACATACACAGAATAAAGTACCAATTCAATATTAATCCTTGTCTATGTGGACTATAAATTTGGCATGCAGTTGGGCCATGCAGCTACAAAGAGAAAGAATACAAAAAGACGTCAAGCTTTGTATTGCACTAACTAACTTTGTGACTAGTAGGTAAAATTGAAAAGAAAAACAATTGGAAATTTATAGATAGGAGCCTTTCTCAAGACTGCCTCTAAGAAGCAGAAACAAGTGAGGTTTTTAAGTTTAAAAAGAACTTCCGCACTTTTCAGCCAAGCATCATGGCACAGGCCTGTAATCTCAGAACTCAGGAGGCAGAGGCAGGCAGATTGCTGTGAGTTCAAGGCCAGTCTGATTTACAAAGTGGGTCCAGGACAGCCAAGGCTACATCTTTAGGGCATATGCTCTGCCATTGAGCTATACAGTATATAAACCTGAACTTCTAGCGTTTGCATATAGGTAAACAAGAGGATTTGAGAGTGAGTATAGACTATGAAAACAACTACTGGGAGTGGACGGGCACAAGGTGGGCAAGAAGGAGGAAGAAGAGAGAGGACAAGAAAGACAACATAAATGAAAAATTCCACAAGGAAACAAAATTCTTTGTATGCTGATACATAGTTATTTAAAGTGATATCTTTGTCTTGGCGATCCACATGTGGAATAAGTTGAATGTTTTAAGAATGTGAGAGGACTGGCTTGAGGAAGCTTATATTGCCTGACCCCTAAAACTGCCACTTCCTCAAAGATCCCCCATGCAAGAAGAGACCTGTGAAAGTTATTCAGTTTGAAGGATGGCCACTGCCTCCTGTTCCCATATCAAATATAGCCTCCTAGGTTAGTGGTAAGGAAGATAGAAACTTAGTAAAGGGTAGAGCCAAGACTATGACATCACTGTCCCATATCATGTCTACAGGAAACACAGCTGTAGAGTGGAATGTCCTTTATGGCCTCACGTGATGTTTGTTGAGAGGCTGAACACTTTGAAAGGTGGAGACCAGCTGGAAGATGTAGGTTACTGGGGACAAGACTTTGAAGGTTATACTTGAGCTGAGTCTTTCCTCACCTCTCTGCTTCCTATCACCAGGAAATAAACACCCTCTTCCGCTTTTGCTCAAGATGAACAAGCCAGGGAGCATGCCCTGGAACCTCTGCAGTTTGAGCCGACTGCACAACTCTTCCTTTAAGACACTGTCAAGCTCTTTGTCATAGGAACCTGAAAAGCAGCTACTAACAGCAGCCACTGGGAAACACCGAAGAAGTAAAGGGAAAGGTGTATGTCCACAATTCACTTTCAGATGGTGAATGAGCAAGCCCTTGGACCATGAGAAGGCCAGTCACAGCAGCTTGTTTGGAGAGGGGTGTCTTTTGAGCCAGGCCATCACCCAGCACATCACTTTCACAATATAAACAGTCCTAAGTCCCTCAGTTGTCAACAATAGCTGACACAGAAGAATCTGTGTTGAGCATCAGAAGCCTCCAGTGCTCATAGATCACCAATAAACCTGCTTCCTGCAGAGGCTTTAATAACCAAGCAGATAGGAGATCTCTGCCTGCCTCTGCCCTCCTCCCCTTCCACACCACACATCTCATCAATAATCCAGGCAGGAGATAATGTGCCAAGACCCGCTGTGGCCTCCCAGCCGAGCGTGACCTCGCAGGTTCCTGGTTTTGCACACTCTGAGTTCACGCCTGGGAAATGATGGAAATAATCCTTGGCTGCACAGGCCTTTTCTGATTCATTTGTAAGCTACACTAATAATCCCAAGATGCAAACACAGGAGGGAGGGGAATCATTCGGGAACTGTCAGAAAGGTTATTTTTGCAAGACAGAAGGGAATGATTATAATGATTTATTAAAATCTTACAATGTGAGAAAGCAAGATCGGCAAACAAAATCCAATTAAGGAATTCACTAAATAAAAGGGAATTGAACTCCCCCAGCCTGGGGCAGACAAAGATGCCATTCAGGAAAGAGCTTTATAGGCTAAACTTAGCAAGGCAAACCTAGTTATTTTCCATGCAGTGCTGTTCTTAAAAGAAGTATTTAACTTCATCCATCTCTAGGACTAAGTATTTAGACTTGTGGAGTTTAAAAGAAAATTAAACTCCAATTTAAAATGCATTTGCTTCAAGGACTGCTTTGTGTGGGTTTGAGTTGATTAATTCAGTGTTCACAAGGCTAACTCAAGTTGTTTCCTCTCCTTCCCCAAAGTCTTTCAAATCATACAAGGGCCCCTAAAACCCACACATTTTAGTTTTCAACTTACTCTACCCAGATACATTAATCTACTTTTATTTCTTTCTTAACCACATGGCCGTTGTGCTTTTGGGATGTGTGTTTGCATGTATATCATGTTTGTGATTTTAAGGTTTCAGGGGTTGGGTAGATGGCTCAGTGGGAAAAGTGCTGATTGCCTGAGCTCAACCCTGGCACCTATATAAAAATCCAAGTATGGGGGCACAAACTCATCATGCCAGAACTGCAGAAGCAACGGCAGGAAACCATCCAGCCTACCTTAATGGCTACCCCAGGACCCAGTGAGAAACCCTGACTCAGAAAATAGGGTGGTGGCAATGAAAAGTTCCTGAAGAACAACACCAAAGATTGACCTCTGACCTCCACACTTAGACAAGCATACACAAACATACACAAACGTGCATATGCAGAAACATCCACACGGGTGTAAAGATTTCAACATTTATTTTCCTCTTCAGTTTCTATACAAAAATTCTCCCATATCTAAAAAAATCTCAGAGAACCCTCCTCCATTGCTGGTGGGAATGTGAACTTGTACAAGCACTATGGAAATCAATCTGGTGCTTTCTCAGATAATTAGGAATAGTGCTTCCCCAACTATACCACTCCTAGGCATATATCCAAAAGATGCTCAAGTACACAACAAGGACATTTGCTCAACCATATTTGTAGCAGCTTTATTCGTAATAGCCAGAAGCTGGAAACAACCCAGATGTCCCTCAATGGAGGACTGGATACAAAAATTGTGGTACATCTACACAATGGAATACTACTCAGCAATTAAAAACAAGGAAATCATGAAATTTACAGGCAAATGATGGGATCTAGAAACGATCATCCTGAGTGAGGTATCCCAGAAGCAGAAAGACACACACGATATGTTCTCATGTATAGGTGGATACTAGACTTATAATATAGGATAAACATACTAAAATCTGTACACCTAAAGAAGATAAACAAGAAAGAGGATCCAGGGTAAGACGATCAATCTTCACTTAGAAAGACAAATGCAATGAACATTGGAAGTAAGAGAAAACAAGTAACAAGACAGGAGCCTCCCACAGAGGGCCTCTGAAAGAATCTACCTAGCAGTGTATCAAAGCAAATGTTAAGACACATAACCAACCCTTTGGCAGAGTGCAGGGAATCATATGAAAGAAGGGGGAGTTAGTATGACCTGGAGAGTACAGGAGCTCCCCAAAGACCAAATATAACTTGGGACAGGGGTCTTTTCTGAGACTGATTCTCCAACCAAGGACCATGCATGGATATAACCTAGAACCCCTGCTCGGATGTAGCTCATAGCAGCTCAGTATCCCAGTGGGTTCCCTAGTAAGGGGAACAGGGACTGTTTCTGACATGAACTCAATGGCTGGCTCTTTGACCTCCCCACCCCACCCCTGAGGGAGGAGCAGCCTTGCTAGTCCACAGAGGAGGACATTGCAGCCAGTCCTGAAGATACCTGATAAGCTAGGGTCAGATGGAATGGGATGAGGACCTCTCCTATCAGTGGACTTAGAGAGGGGCAGGGAGGAGGAAAGGGAGGGAGAGTGGGATTGGGAGGGAATTAGAGAGGGGGATACAGCTGGGATACAAAGTAAATGAACTGTAACTAATATAAAAAAAATTTCAGAAACAAAGGAATGAAGGTTGGCCTTGACTTCTAAGGCTACCCTTGCCCTGGGTTCCCACAGTAGGTCTTGCTGGTGTAATGCATTCTTTGCATCTTAATTCTCAAGCTTCAGATTTCACCTCCTGTTCCAGGAAAGCTTCCTTCCAAACTCACAGATGGACTAGGGCCAAGGCCTTCGTCCTTCCTGGTCTTCCCTGTAGCTCCAGAGGACCTTCTCCTCCACACCTCCTTTCACTCCTAGCACATGGCTCAGTCTTGGTCTTCCTGGCGCTTTTCTTTCTCAGGCATCTCCTCGTTCCTTAACCATCACATGACCTCCCAGAAACTAGCCACTTCTGCATCCCAGTTGTGTCTTCACCAAGACAGTGAACAACCCCACTATCTCCTCTTTACTTCCTTTCTCTCTCTCTCTCTCTCTCTCTCTCTCTCTCTCTCTCTCTCTCTTTCAGTTTTTCAAGACAGGGTTTCTCTGTATAGCCTTGGCTGTCCTGGACTCACTTTGTAGACAAAGTTGGCCTTAAACTCACAGAGATGTGCCTGCCTCTGACTCCCAGAGTGCTGGAATTACAGGAGTGTGCCACTGTGCCCGGCTCTGACCTCTTTCTTGAACATCAAGAAATGAACAGTCATATTCAGAATATCAAAACTGTCCCCATTACCTGCCTCTCGATGTTGGTTCTTCTACCATTATCTCATTCTAGAGCAAATTAGTCAAGCCAGAAACAGGAACCACAGGAACCAGCTCAATACACTACTCCTCCCACATGCAGCAATCAACAAGCAAGATCCTACCCCTTCTCTCCCCTCTGTACTCCTTCCTCACTTAGGACCTCTTGGATATCTTTTCTGCCATCTTCCTCATCTGGCCTTTCTGGCTTTCCCTCCTGCTTTCTTCCCTCACCTGGCCCTCTGAACACCAAGGAGCCTAGACACTTAGCCCCTTCCTTCGGGTTTAATTAATAACCCCACACCAACACTGTGACAAGCCTGAGTCCTTAACATCCAGTACCCATGTTTTCTCTTCCCATTCCATGTTTTCTCTTCCTATTCCAGTGCCACTAAATCGCTTGTAGTTTCCCACCGCATGAAGCCATGCCATCCCATAGCTTCCTGTGGCTTCCTTTCTGGCAGGAGGCATGCCTGCCCATGTCCCATGACCAGGTGACTCTTTAGGGTACATTTCAATTGTCACCTACTCATGTTGCCTTCTGCTCTACACGAATCTCCTGTATCCCTTTAAAGTACGCTCACTGAACCATTAACCCTCAAACATGTCTGCTTTTGGAAAAGGGCATGAGGGAGGGGACTCTTAAAAAAGTAATTAACACTAAAATAAATAATAAGCAGGACTTTGGGGACACTGAGATAACTCAGTGAGAAAAGTTGCCTGTCACCAGGCCTGACAACCTGAGTTTGATCGCTGGAGGCCACATGGTGGAAGGAGAGAAAAAATTTCCTCAAGTTGTCCTCTGCACAGTGTGGAATGCTCCATCCCAACTACCAAAAACAAATATGTAAATCTATTAATGTACAAAATTTTTTAATATACTGGGGCTCTGATCTGATAGAATTGAAACCATTATAAAAAAGACATCAGAGTATTTATTCATGAATTTCTTCTCTTTTCTCTCTCCTTAGGAAAGGCAGAATTCTCCTAGCTAGGAAGACATCTCCCCAGAGATCTAATCCTGTCACAACCTTGGTCTGGGATTTCTAGCCTACAAAACAGAACAATGGCACCTTCTTGCCGCAGCTTCCTAAGTGCTCCTCCATCCTTACCCTCTTGTTCTCACCCAAGAGAGGGCCGACCATCACTTCCTATAACGTGTTCAGGGATCCACCTATCCGAGTGCCCAAGAACCTATAACAGAACTTCCTCTGTCTATGCTTCTCACTCACTAACTGCAAACTCCTAGAGAGGAGAAATCATGTCCTATATGCATCTTGGGGTTGTCTCTCTTGCTCTGATATAACACTTGCCCAGAAACAATGTATGTGTAATAAATTAATTCACAAATGAAAAGACTACAGTTGGCCTTCACTGCCACAAAGTTTACACATGGGCATTCATGTGTGCTGCTGTGTGTGCTTGGATGTCTACATATTGCAATGGTTTATTTGCAAGATGGACTATGAATAAATCAATACATTTTACACTCCAGCATTGAACTTTCTTGGTTGGTTGGCTAAATTTTGTTGTTGCTTTTTGTTTTGGTTTGATTTTTGTTTTTGTTGTTGTTTCTCCTGCTTTAATTTTTTGATTTTGTTTTTCAACACAGGGTTTCTCTGTGTAGCCTTGGCTATGCTGGAACTCACTCTGTAGCCAATGGTGACCTCAAACCCAGAGGTCCACCTGCTTCTGCCTCCAGAGCGCTGGGATTCATCACTGAGCATAGAACTTTCTTCTACTCTCCAAATTCTCCTGAGTTATCTTACTACAATTCCCATACAAAAAGAAATGTTTTATTTCATTCTACACCTTCATCTTTCTTTCTTTTCCTTCCCTTTCGGGCACTCAGTGAGTGACCTCCCAACAAGTAGTTTGTGTCAAACCCTGCAGATGCTGACAACAAAGAAAATTAAAGTTGCTATTTCTGGAAACCTCTCTGGCAACAAAATCTCAATGTATAACCTGGCCCCCAGGGTTTTAGAAACCCTGTATCACTGCTGAACAAAACTGCATACTTCCAGTTCATGATGGGGCCAAGAAACAAGCTGACTATATTACTGAGAGAAGTAGACTTGAGAAAAGAAAGAAAAGAAAAAGTCATATCAGGCTTCTTACAAAGTTGGCACCTCTTTCCAAATCGGATCCAGCGCTCCTCTGCACTCAGGGGAAATCAGCCACCTTTGCTTTCTCTCTTCCCACAACTATTTGTGACAGTTTGCAACAAAGAGCTTGGACCTATATATCTTTTTAATTTTTCTCTGTATCAGAGAACCTCTTTCTTCACATGCTTGAGCTACACATGCTTTGGAGAGGAAACGATTTGGAGAGGACCATGCATCCACTTGGCTACCCTCTTACCCAATTAAAACTGTAAAGTCTCGGAAATGTCATCTGTGATTCCTAAGCTTTTAGCACCTGTATGACTACAAGGTTCCAAGCTGCAGTGGGCTTCAGGCTCCCCAGGACTCATTCTGCACCCCAACTCCACCCCCTGCCTAGGCAATTTGTAGCTCCTAAGCCCGCAGATATAGGAAGATATGGAAGGGTCATAGCGCAGTCAGGGAGGGAAAAAGCAGCTGACCTCCAAAGCCACTTTTGCAAAGCTCTTTACATTAGGCTGAAGAGAAGTCTGTGTCCCTCTCCAACAGTGCTGGTACTATTTTGGGATAGATCATGCTGGGCGTGATGAGAAGATGCGTAAGCCAAAAGCACCGTTTGTTTGTGATGCTGCCAATGTCTCACTGTTCCCACTCAGGTACTTTGATCTTACTCAGAAGGAAGCAGCGGCACTCACCTATCTTTTTTAAGGCATCTATGTTCTTATTGACAGATCCCTGAGCAGTTACAGAAAAGGTTGGCAACGTCTCAAGGGCAAAGGACTTCTAAGAAATCCTTGACTAAGTCCAGACGTGGGCTGGATAAGGAGACCACATCAAAATGAACACACCATCTTCTCTCTCCCCTCTCTCAGGTACACATAAACTTGGAGCATCCCCAGAAAAGCACTCGGGACAGGATCAGGCCTTTGTCCAGGGGTGAAAGATGTGACATCCTAGAAACTGAACACCACGAAGCACAGTCATTGTGACACCTCCACTACCAAAGCGCATGTGACAAATGGGACTGAATAAAGAAACGAAGGCAGCAGAGGCGACGCACCCTGAGTGTCCCATTGCTCCTGCAGTCACCAGCCTGTTCCCAGCCCCAGGTTCCTCCCTCTTCCTGAGTCAGCTAGGCCCACCTTGCCTACAAATCTTCCCTGTCCTCCCTCTCTCCCTTCTTTCCTTTGCAGTCACTGTGGGTGACTGTGGTGATTCTGTAACAGCCAAGAGCCTGAGGGAAGAAATGTCATTTTCCAAAACTCTGGGCTTTTACCCAGCCGACTCACTCCACCTCCCTCCCTCTGCCCCAAACCCCAGTCTTTGCCAGCAGCTTGTTGTCATGGTTACTCTAATCTTTATCTTCTTTGCTTGTTAAACAAGCTGGCTTTACTCCAACCCACCTCCTGGCTGCCCCTAGCTCTGTTACTTTCCCCCATTGTTTCTCCTTCTTTTCCTGCAATGACAAAGGAAAGATGCAGAGGTCTCTGTTCCCTTTTCTCACCTCCATCCATTCATCACAACAGTTATGGCCTCATGGAAAAGTACCACTCATGAGCGAAACCATGCATGGCCGGAAACTAAGGTCCTATGCAGGCTCTAGAGATAAAAGGATGAGCTAAGTTTATTAAGAACTCCCTTGGTTGACCAAGAAAGTGATTGTTAAAGTTCTTTAGCCAAGCTTCTGGGATATCCTGAGACCATTCTGCCGAAAGAGCCAGCTACCTCAGCCTACAGCCTTGAACATTTCCTCAAAAATAAAATCCTTCTCCGGAAGTCCCATAGCTCACCCATCCTTTTCTTGTTCAGGGTGATTCTCTTTAGGCTACTCTGAATTCTGCTCTGTTTCTTGCTTCCTTGGAGAGCTTAACTCCAACCAAACTTCTGCCATCTCTTGCATCTTAAGCCAGCTTCTCTGTACTTATTCCTTCCCCCTCAGAATGCAAACGTAGTTTTCCATCTTAAACGTATCCTTTTTACTTACATGTCCACTTGCTGTCCACTTACCTTCATTTCTGGAAAGGTAGCTCCCTGTCCTTATTTCCCTGTTGTATTCAACCTACTGCACAGTGCTTTTCTCCAGAGCTGCAGCAGAGCCACAGTGAGGAGCTTGCCTGTTGGCTGACCTCAAAGGAACCCACACCAAGGCACTCCTTAACAAGAGGCTGCACTTGTGCTCCTCAACAGAGAGGGTGTCAAAGACCTTTAACTGATGTTGGAATCTTGGCTTGAGTTTTTATAAGCTCCATGACTTCTGGCAAGTGAGTTAACATTTGTTGCCTCTGTTTCCCCATATTTAATTGAGGTAGTAACTTATCAAGATGATTAAATGAAGCAATGCTCATAAAACAATGAAAGACATGTTCACTCAGTAAATACTCAAAAACCCCTAGTAATTAAGAAATAGATGATCAAATTCTCTAACCAGCTTGTTGGGTTCTGCTGAGACCACTCTGCCCAGGGAGTTACTCAGCCTAGGGCTTTGAATGCTTCTTCAAAGATACAATCCTTCTTCCAAAGTATTATCATCACCAAGTTGGTCAATGGTATTAGATGTCCCCTCTCCTTTTGATACCATTTACCACCTTCTTATCCTTCTCTTTCCTGTTTTGCCCTCTTGAGTTCCATGAGGAATTTCTCATCAGCTCTCTTAAAGTTTTCCATAGACATCTGCTCCAGGCCTTCCTTCTGTTCTTTCTCTGAATGCTCTACCCCCTTAGTAACCTGTTACACACAAGACTTTAAATATCATAGTAGTGTGGTGCAACAGGCCTTTAATCCCATAGCAAGTGGGAGGCAGAAGCAATTGGAGCAATCTCTGTGAGTTTGAGGCTAGCCTGGTCTACAAAGGGAGTTTTTGGACAGCCACGACTACACACAGAGAAACACTGTCTCAGGAAAAAAAATGAAGATAGATAGATAGATAGATAGATAGATAGATAGATAGATAGATAGATAGATAGATAGATAATAAAAATAAATAGCATGGTAGATGGAAGCCTGCAGAATCTCTCTCCTAGACTCCAGACCATCTTATCTTACAGTCTGTTAGAGATCTCTAAGCAAAAGCTGCCTAAGCAGTTTGAACTCAGCTTGAACAAATTCTATCCCAAGGAATCATACCACCCCTTAAGTCCCACCTGAACATGACTGGCACAACCAGTCATTTCTTCCTCACCTCTTATCATCTACAATGTAGCTAGGTCATGACCAAGGCCAACTTACTTGATATTAGTTTCCCTCAAGACAATCTACGTTTCATGCTATTATCTTTTTCTTGACCCACATTATTTATGACATGGATTATCAAAAATATTTACCCTTTTCATATCATTCCTTTTCAGTATGGTGTTAAAATGACAATATCTCTTCCCAGTTTTATTCCCCTATAGTGATCCCTGGTCTATAATTTCACAAACTTAACTATAGCTCTTCCAAAATAAATCTCTGGGTCCAACCTTGAAAAAGAAACAATATTCTTCAAGGGAGTGGCCAGAGAATTCCAATGTTCAGATAAGTGTGGACATGGTCTTCCCTGAGATAAGAAGGCAGGCCTTCAAGCTACAACTGTTCCTCCTCAGGGTTTCCTCTCACTCTATAATCCATAAGCACAGAGCCATAAGGCAAAGCAACTATGTAGCATCTCTCCCTGCTCCAGTTCTCAGCCACTAGTGTCCACTGTAAATTGGTTTTCCAGGTTATCCAAGGTTTCTCCGTACCTGCGTACTGTGCCATACATCATGCATGCTGTTCCCTGAATATGTAACACTAAAAGTCCTCCACCTTCTTCAAAAGTCTTCAAATTTACTCTTCTCCAGTGGCCTCAAATGTTCAATGCACCAGTCCCCCAAGTCTTCCTAAGACTCAGTTTATCTATGCCCTGGCATCCTGGGCTTACTTCCACTGATCTCTTGTTATCCCTGCCATGGCCCATGCATTTCCTAGTCCCAGCCTCTAGCCTAGTTTCTGACAAACAGGGCATATAATTTTGTGGAATAAAGGGCAAAGAATAAGTACACTAAGATTTAGCTTCATTGTCCCAATCATTTATATGTAGTCAAAACCCTCTGGTCTCATCCATGGTATTGATTATCTAAAGTTTTGATACTCATGTTCTCTTGAACCTTATCTAAGTTACTGATTAAGAAGAGACATGTTTGGACTGGAGAGATGGCTCAATGGTTAAGAGCACTAGATGCTCTTCCAGAGGTCCTGAGTTTAATTCCCAGCAAGCACACGGTAGATCACAACCATCTGTAAAGAGATCTGGCGCAGGCAGAATGTGTATATAAAATAAATAAATCTTTGAAAAAAGAGAGATATTTTCAGAGGGGCACAATGTCCATATGTTAGGTCTCTAATGAGCTACTAATTTCTTCAAGAATAAGATAAATGTAAGAGATTTATACCTTAGTAAGCACACTTAGTACTTCTTGTCTTTTTAGGATGGACATGACAACTGTCAAAAACGGCATAGCTATGAAGCACAACAGGATGAAACTCCAGATGCTTTCATACTATTTATGTGCATCAGTCTTGCCGGGACTTGGATGGGAAGTGAACATATACAGAGAGGCTGGAGCAGGTCCAGCTGTACCTGCATGTATGTATTCCACATAAAGCTTTGAGGCCTTCAGTTTCCTGAAAAACAATATCACACTGCTTAAGTTCAGCATTCTCAGTGGGCCAGTGTTAGAATTCATGGATCATTTGCCTTCTGTCCAAGGATTCACAGTGTTTCATAACCCACTCAAGATCATCTTGATGGAAACAATGTCAGACTCTCTCATGTTCATTTGTGAAATCCACATACATCTAGTTTTTGAAAACTTAAAAAAATGTTTGCCTACATTAGTAACCTTCTGGCTACTCCCATTTATGAGCCTTGATTCCCCAAAGAACATCAATGGTCACTCAATGAATTTTCTGTTACTTTGGGTATAACTCAATCCTGCAAAAAAGTCCTAAACCATGGATCTCAGGCTAGTTCTTGCACAGGCTCTCCAGAATTCCAGAAAGAAACAGTACTATCTTTCCCACTGGGCTGTAGTGATAAGAGGGTATACCCTAATGAGACAGTTGACTCTAGTTTTTGGTGAGATCCTTTTGTGTCCCTGGTGAGATCCTTATATGTCCCTCTCCAAGAATGAAGTAGGTGGGTAGTAGAGGATGAACAAAGGAAGGTGGCTTTGCTTATGTGGGAGTGACAACTCTAACAGGTAGGTCACCTACTTCAGTACCCCAAAGAAGAAAAGGCAGTCTGAACTCGGTGATGATTGGGGTACTAGCCAGCAAGTTGCCAGCAAGTGCTACAGCACCAGGCTTAAGACCTGGAGAGATCCCCACCCTCTTGTCATAATGTAATGGCAACAGGAGTGGCCTGGATCTGAAAATCAGGCACAGGAGGGAAATGGCAGGTTGTCTACCGATCTGGCCTTTCTCTAAGGCACGCATATTATTGCTATATCTATTTAAGACACTGAACGTGTCAGGTAATGGCTGGTAGGACCCTGTCACTGATCCAGGGCCTAGTCCAGAAAATATTTAATAACTGTATTTAGATGTTCACTTTAGCTGTGACTTTGGTCACTCAAGTATTCTCCAGGATATGTGCTTCAAAAAGCAGCAGACCCTAAGCATAGGACACCAGTGTCGTAATCCTGAACATAGACCAAGACTGACTGTCCAGATGAGCAATCTTGAGTTCTATATTGGTTTTTATCACTCATAAGGAACTTTGATAGGTGGTAAAGGGTGAGAATTCCCTTCATCATCTTCTTTTTATACATGTAAAATAAGGTAAAGGAGACTACAGTAGCTTGTACTTTGTTATTTAACACTGTGTGCCATAGTCCTCAATGAGAACCTCCAAGTTATTTAGCACATTCCACCTAACCAGAAATGCCAGACTATATAGAAGTTTCTGAAAGCCCTGTTTAAATGCCTCCAAAGGCAGGCCATTTACCAACCCCATGAGGTAGCTCACCCCTAGCCACAGTGCCCACTTTCACCCTGCAGCTTGACCCAGCATCACAACAGCCCCATTTCAACCTCTTAGCCTAGGCATTTACTAAGCCCCTTACCATGATTTGAATGCCCCATGCAAACTCATGCTGAGGCTTAATCTCCATTGTAAAATACCTAGAGGCAGAGGCAGACATAAAGTAGAACCCTTAAGGGTGATTAGGTCATGAGAGCATTGCTATCACAGATGGGCTAATCCATATACAGATTAGTAATTTTATCTCAAGAGCTGTTTTAAAAGTGCTGTTTTTTGTACATGTCTCTCTTGCCATGTGCTAGCTCAAGACTCTGTCAACAGTCCCTACCAACAAGAAGGACTTTGAAAGAAACAATAGTCTTCTCTGAAACTTCCCAACTCCAGGAATATATGATGAATAAACCTTTATTCCTTATAAATAGCCCAGCTTTCGTTATTCTACTATAGCAACAACAAGCACTAGACTATGACATCTCCTTTCACTCTTAACGTCTTGGTTAGGAAGACAGATAAGGGTGACCATATTAGTTACCACTCAGAAGACACACTTCAAATCCTGACGTGTAAAATGCCGGCAGTCTCGCTCCCACCTCCGACCTCTGCAGCTCCTCCTACCACTCACTACTCACTGCCACATCATACAGAAATTATCCCCTCTCCATTTTACTCATGAGGCTCACAGAGGAAGCAGCTCAACCTAAAATTTCACAATTAATAAGACAATTTTGTTTTGCTTTCCATTGGTTCTTTCCAATGATCTACTTGTCTCCATGCCCTCCGGCCCCTTGCTGATTGTCCTTCCCTGGAAAACTCTTATCTTCTCTGTGTAAAAAAGGTTCAGTTGTCAGCAAACACAAAGCTCCAGGTGTGCCCTAACCATTTGAATAGAGAAGGGTGTTCCATTGCCCTGGCTACATTTGTAGTGTTCTCTTCCAGAGGTCCTGAGTTCAATTCCCAGCAACTACACAGTGGCTGCCAACCATCTACACTGGGATCTGATGCTCTCTTCTGTCATGCAGGCAGACGTGCAAATAGAGTGCTCATATGTATAAATAAATAAATCTTTAAAAAAATTCACTGGCTTGTATTGAGCGTCTAGTTAGAGGAAACCTCTGGATGTCTTCCTGTACTAGGAATGCTGGCAATACATGCACTCCCCCAGCATTACCACTGATTCCATTTTAATTCGAAAATTAGATTTCATACTTATCGTTTTGAAATGTCATCTTGTTATTTTTAGTCTAGCATTCTAGCACATCGAAGTCATTTTGAGACATTATTTTTTTTTGTCACCAATCACGTTGGTGATTCTTTACAGCTTTGTGAGTGCTACAAATCTGATAAGCACTTTATGTGTATTCTTCAGACTCTATAGAGGAAAGCCTAACTGGGAATCTCAGAATAACTTCACCAGAGATGGCCCTGATCTTCCAAGGCTCCTTCCTGCCATAGTTTCCCCTTGTCAAGGTTTAAACTATTGCCACATTGGTCCTCTAAACAATGAGTGAAGCCAGGAGTATTCCTAGAGGCTACACACAACATTATTTATTGTACAATGCAGCCAAGTATACTTCAGGCTTGCAGGAACCAAGGCAAGGCAGAGTGACATCCAGGTGTCCAGGAAGACTCTGAACTCCCAAACCATTCAACCTACTCCTTGCTAAGAACAGAAAGGTGATGGTCCATTTCAAAATGCACCCCCAAGAAAAGCCAAACCCACACTCTAGTCTGGAATCTGGTGTATAGATCAGCATGGTGAGTCAGAGTACAGGTCAGAGACTCTGAAAAGAAGAACCTAATGGAAGTGCAGTGGGATAAGAGAGTCCCTGGACACCTAATCCATTCCTGAAACCTGACTCTCTTCCTCATTGCTTCACAGATCCAGGCAGACAGGAAAAAGCACTGGAGAAGGTCACTGAAGGCTAAGAGCCTGCCACAAAAGAAAGGATAAAAGAGTGCATCCACTACCAAGCTCAAGATGGCAAATGACTCCATGCTATTATTCTGAGATCCATCCCACATTCTCCAACCCAACAGGAAAATGAAGCAAACTCCAGGAAATAAACCTCCTCCATGGTGATGTAACCAGACTTTCATTAACGGTGGCATTTTAGTGTCTTGTTTGTCTCTGTTCCCTTCTCAAACTCCCATCTAATGAAAGTAATTAAGTTCTTTTAAAAAGTAAAATTCCACACAGACAGAAAAAGATAAGTGACAGAAACAGGAAAGACATTTCATCAGTTTTCTAGAAGGTGGAAAGTGAATGAACAAGCCCCCACTTACCTATCAACACAAGAAAGTTAGACTCTCAGAGGAAAGAGTGGAGGAAGGCAGGCTGGTTCACAGGCAGCCAGGCAAGAGAACTGCCCTCCTACTCCCTCCTCTCAGAACAGGAGGGGAAGAACTATAGGTCATGAACATCTTAAGGGGTGGAGGACAAAGGAAAGTAACAGAATACTCTTGGCCTGAAAGCAAAGGGGGCATTTACTTGAAGGGAGGAAGAGGAGCAGCAGGAGGGGAATCCGGGGAGAGGGAGTGAATAAGAACAAAGCACAATAATAGTTGAGGACAAAAATGCTACAGTGAAACCCATTGCAAAGAAAATGAAACAATTATAAAGGGAAAAGGCAAGAGAGTAGCCCCCAGGAAAGGCAGACACAAGTAGGGGCAGTTTTCAGGATGATGATGGTAGGGCAGGAGTATGTCAGCCTAAAAAGGAAGGACCCATGCTGGGAAGCTGAATCAGTCAGTAAAGTGCTTGTCAGGCAGGCAGGACCTAAGTTCATATCCTCTACACACAAGTAAAAATCTAAGTGTGGTAGCACACACTTATAATCCTAGCACAGACAAAGGAGCTGGGGGATCTTTTGGGCTCACTGGCCAGCCAGATAGTCAAACTGATAAAAGAACCTATGTCAAAAATAAGATGGAAAACAATCAAGAAGAAAGCCAATGTTGACCTCTGACCTCCACATACACATGTATGTGTGTGTGTATACACAAACATCTACACACCACATCCCAGCTCAAATGCAACTCCTATAACACGTGCATCAGGTACATACTATCAGATACAAGTCTGGCTGATTCTAGAACAGGAAATACTTGCAGATGATGCCACTGAGGTCACTCTGCAGGAGAACCAGTACCGGCCACTCCGGCCTTCTGCCAGGTGCCTGCCGCCTCTTTATAACTGTGACTGACAGCAGCTGATCCTGACTCTGGAAGAAATCTGCTCCAAATGACAGGCAAGAGCACATCACATAACTGACAGAACGGTCAGGCAAGAAGTCACAAGTCGCTCTTGAAGTGGAGAAACAGCACAGAGCGAAAGCCACTGGGAGCACAGAGAGCCCTTTATGAGCACAAACCCAAAGAAATGGAAGACTAAAGCAAAGGACGTCAGAAGGTCCGGCTAACAGGACTCCCAAGAGAAACAAAAACGAAGGAACGATAATCTCTGTGTGACTCCACTATACAAAACACTTCTAAAATCATAGTAGCTGTCCATGTGTGGTGGCACGTGTCTGTGATCCCAGCACTCAGGCTGAGGAAGGAAGAGCCTGCATTCCACGCCAGCCTGTACTACACAGACAACACCCACCCTAAAGAAATAAAACAAAATAAGTAAGCCAGCTGTGGTAGCTCAAATCCATAATCCCTCACCCTCAAACATCTGGAGCAGGACTACTGTCAGAATTTGATAGTGAGTTTGAGGTGAGTATAGGTCACAGAGTATAACCCCATCTCAATAAAAACAAACAAAAACCAAATAAATACTAAAAATCATAATTATTCAGATTATCATGGTTAAAAGCAGGCCCTAGAGCCAGGTTTACTGAGTTAAAGCGCCACCATTACTGCCCGTGTGGCTTTAGAACAGACATTTCAGCTACGTCTCTGAGTGGAAACAGAGGAGTTCTGTGTGCTCGCTGCAGAGTCACAAATGTCTCAGCCCTCCAACAATACTACATTTGCTCAATAAATGTTACCTAGCACTGAAAATGCTACAAAACAATGCGGTCCAAGTAACTGCCCACTGATTGAAGAAGCCTGATGCAGTGCTATGAGGAAGCCAGAGAACTGAGTTAGGTGGACACAGGGATGTTGGTTTCCAATCTTACCATGCGTAGAAGGAAGACAGATCATACATGTTGTAATTATAAAGCCAACAGGATTTAGGAACACAGAGCTAAGGAAATGGCAGAGGAAGAGCTAGAGCAATGGGGGGAAACAAAGCTCCATTGCACAGAGGGGAGGGCACGTTTATGTGGATTGTTTATTTTTACAGCCATTTAAAAACACACATATTTAAGTGACCTTATCATACTGAGCTACAAGCCAGGGGGTGACAGGAGATGGCTTTCACTGAACAGCTTCTGCAAAAGCTAAGCTCTGACTCAAGAGCAAAAAATATCCTTCCCAGCTGCTTCCAAACAAAAAGGGCATATTTCCAAGGGAAAAGAAGAAGCAGGTGGCCGGAGTAAGTGGCCCAGCTCAGGGCAGAACCAAACTGCGTTTTCTGGGACAAAGTGCCCTAAATTTTCACCCTTCACAAACTCCTACGGACCCTAGACCCTCTCACCTCTCATCATCTGCCTCCCTTCCCTGAACCATCTCCTTCCTGCTGGGAACAAAAGAAAATGCTGCAGTTTGATTGAATGGCTGCTAAATTGTGTTCTGAAGTCTTTTGAGTTTTCGATTAAATGGTCCATATGCTGGTTTCATCAGAAAAACTAACTCTTGCGGAAAAGCCTTGCTTTTTTGAGGTGAGATGTTGGCACTCGGCATTTTGTCTGAGGCATGCTGTCATGGTCTTTGTGAGGAAAATGCCAATCACTGTGAGAGAGTTTTGAAGAAGGAAGATTGGAACGAAAGTCGATTTTAGTGTCTTTTCAAAAATAACAGGAAAATGGGTCAGGGAATTCTGAAGAAAAGATAGCATTTATGCTCAGGGATTTAGAAGTTTGATTTTGAAGTCCTGATTCATGGTGGTGATCACTCTTTCTGCTTCTGTTGCTTGGAAGGGAGAAGGAGGCAATGCGAGAAGCGCCAGAGTGTGTGAAAGGCTGGAAGCCAAGAGGGAGAAGTAGCAAGGCAGCTGAGAGCAAAGATCTGCAGCAACATTTTGTCCCCGTGTGTGCCTGAAAATTTGGAACTAATATGAAGACTAGTTAAATCAAATAAGTAGGTTTAAGATGATCTAGAAAGAAATGTTTTTAATCAATTGGGGAAGAAAAAAAAGCCTGCCACCAGACACTGATTACTAAGAAATGTTATCCTTAGAACGAAAATAATAATTAATGGGTTAGGGGTAATAAATACGTATATTATATATTTTTAAATGTTGTAAGTTTTTAAATTATTTACAATTTCAACATCAAAAAGTCTTGAAATAAACTAAAAACAAAAACGCTAGCTATTTCTTTTAATCAAGGTGTGTGTGGCAAATCTTAAATGAACAAGTAATGACTGGACCTCTAGGGTTATCAACTTCCGTTTTGATATAATTTAGCTTTGTGTTCCCAAGAGTTCTTGTTTGTTTTTGTAAATACATTCCATCATGTGCAGAGTGCAAATGCTTTATTAAGATGAGCAATGAAGCACTCATCTACTGTTTACCCAAAAAAAGAATGACGCCGCATCATACAGAGGATGTGAAAACCAGACCAGCCTGAGACCGCTCAGCTAAGAACATTTGCAGCTTTCCCAGAGGCCCCTGTGATTGTTCCCAGCACTTACATCGCAGCCTACAACCACTTCTAACTCCAGTTCTGGAGGATCTGATGCCCTCTTCTGTACTCCATAGACACCTGTACTCACATGTGCACATTCCTACACACACACACACACACACACACACACACATTTAAAAGTAAAACATTGGGAGCTGGAGAGATGGTTCAGTGGTTAAGAGCACATGCTACTACTTCAGAGGACCCAGATTCAGTTCCCAGAACCCTCATAGTTACTCACACCATCCATAATTCCAGGATCCAATGCCTTCTTCTGGCTTCCTTGGGTACTAGGCCCTCTTGTAGTACACATACATATATGCATAGTACACACACATACGCACACAAACATACAGCCATATACATAGAATAAATGACTCTTAAAAAACTTTTTTAAAAGATTACAAAGCCATAAGTAACCCAAACAGTACTTTGCAGAAACAAAAGTATGTATTCTCCTCAATAAGAGAGAATTTTCAACAATATTTCTGTTTTGTTTTCAGACAGTCTCACTCTGCACCCCAGGCCAGCAGAGCACTTAGTCCTTTTGCCTCAGCCTCCAGTGTGCAGGGACAGCAGGCAGACACACTCATAACTAATTCTCAACAGTGCTGTAATGATATGTCTTCCTAATTTTTAAAGCAGCATGGCTATGCAGAATGGCAGTACTAATGATCGTTGTGGGAAATGCCCTTACCACTAAACAGCTTTGACTGATTGGCATATGTTGAGCAGACCTCAGTAAGTCTGTAAGTCTTGCTGAAAAGCCCAAAGGTCTCAGATCCGCAGAGACATACTTGAGTTGAGCCAACCCAAATTGAGGGATACTTTCTAGTGACGTGACAACACATGTTGGAAAAATTAAAAAGATAAGAGAACCTCATCTATTATTTTTCTACTAAATTACATAAAAACACAGGTGGGATATAGACATCATAAAGATAGATTTTTAAGAACCTAAGTGTGTGAATGCTGGAGAGATGGATTAGTGGCCAACAGCACTGGTCCTTCTCACCCAGGACCAGAATGCAGTTCCCAGCACCAACACTGAAGCTCATAACTACCTGTAATTCCAGCTCTTGATCTCATGCTGCCTTCTGGACTCTGCAAGTACACCACACACACACACACACACACACACACACACACACACACACCAAAACACTACAGAAATCTGCTTAGACAAAGGCAAGCGACAATGGTTTTAAGCTGCAGACCTGTGGCCTCTTCTCTCCACCAGAGGCAACCACTCTTAACTGTGAAAACTTGCTTTGAAGGTTTCATCACATTTATTACTAATAAAATTTTAAAAAGGAAAAAGGATGCCAGTTCCAAATTATTCATGTCTCTTTACTTAAATAGGGCCGAAATATTTGGAAACACTGTCAGTGATTGTTCCAAGTGGTTGTATTCATACATGCAACAAACAGAGGCTTCTGTTTTCGGGCTCCACCAACAGAGACAAGCTTCCCCACCCCCTTGGGATGGAGAGGCAGCAAGGCTATGTGACCCTAGAATTAGTGGGGACAGACACATCAGAAGGAGACAAGGGGGTGGAGAGAGGAAGGGTGAGTCAGGGTCTCGGTGGAAGAAGCTACTATGCTGGAGGAAAGGGTGGATCCCCAGCACAGATCTGTCCCTCTTCCGTTCCTCTCTGCTGAGCAAGAAGGGACCCATTTTAATTCTATAAATGGCACCAGAGCAACTCCATATTCTGAGGTAGACGCTTCTCATTTGAGCCAGTAAAAGTAGTCTGTAAAACATTCTTGTGATTACTTGTAGTAAGACATTTTATATTAACCAAGGTAAATGCATAAAATGATATGTAGCAAAGAGTGATAAGAAAGTTCCTGCAAAGACATGACAGTTGGGGAAATCCTCACATAGCTCATGGTGAATAAACACAACACATCACTGTGATGATGTCAGTGAATGCTTTGGGAAGAAAACTGATTCCTTCCTTTGGAGAGCTGGTCTCTGAAGGAATGCCCTGACTACCAGAAAAATCTGGACCCCTGAGATGAGGGCTTGAAGGACACCTGTGATAAGGTCCCCCTTGGGCTCTGAGAATGCCTGTGAGGTGCTGCCTGTATCACCCAGAAGCTGCCAGGAAAATATAAGACCTAGACATGGTGCTCCCCCCGCCCCCCGCCCAACACGCAGGAGGCTGAGGCAGGAGGATCACCTCCACTTCTAGGCTAGCCTGGAATATAGTGAGATATCCTGGCTCAACTCCCTTCCATCCCCAAACAAAAAAGGAGACCAGTTCAGAAAAATTCTATTGGCAAATCCATATTGGTACACTTCAAGAAGACCACATTCTACTTAAAATAGCAAAGAAACCCAAGGCCTAGAAAGAAAAGGGATTGACCCAAACCTTAGGAAGATAGACATAGGACCTAATGCTTTTCAAACATTCAGTATAAGCAAACCTTTTACTAAATTACTCTAAGTGAAGCCTCACTACAACACAACTGTATCATTTTACTAAATTAATCTGAGTGAATCCTCACTACAATACGACTGTAAGCATCATTTTCAGTTTGTAGACAAAGAAACTGAGGGTCACAAAGGCACTTGCCCTGCTGAAGACCCAAAGAGTAAGATGGCTGAGTCTGGAGAGCCTGACTCTTAAGCCTGCCTATGTTCTTCCTACCTCCATAGGGCAGAAGCCTATCCAAGCCTGTCGGTACTGGATATGCAATACAAAGCCTTATCAATAAATCAGTTTGGGTGAGACTTATCTAAACTTTGTCCTATTACTTAAGCTGTCCCCACCGCAACCCCCAACCCACCTCCGCTGTGAGACAAATATTGACAAGGGTTTCAAAATATTGCTAAATTCTAGTCAGAAGTTCCTTAAACTCTAAATGAAATTTTATCGGTATTCTCCAATTGAAAAACCAAAGTTAAAAAAAAAAAAGGTCCTTCAGAATTATTTAGTAAGAAGGTACCTATGATTACCCTGCTTGCTTGAGGGAGGGAGGAATCAGTGCTCTGAACTGCTGCCTCCAACTGCCAGTCCATGAAGGGCTTTTGACACAGATTCCAACCACAGAGCAATCCTAAGGAGTAACCCACCCGGCTCACTGAGCAGATACATTTTTCAAGAAGGGAAAGGAGAAAGTTATCTCTTTTTAAAAATACAGGACAGAGAAGATGGCTCAGCAGGCAAAGGCACCTGTCTCCAAGCCTGGAGCCCCGAGTTTGATTCCCAGGACCTACAAGGTATAAAGGAGAGAACTGATTCCCAAAGGTCATCCTCTGATCTTCACATGTGTACCAAGGCAGGTACGTGCCTGCACAGGTATACACACACCCACACACCACATACAGACGCTAAACAAAACAATAAATGTAATAAAATACAAATGCTACATTTTTTCAAAAACAATGAATTCACCAGAGTATTCCTAGACACAGGTGGACTGCATCTGAATTCTGTAAGGGCTTCGATACTGACTCAGGAAGTTATGGTTATAATCTTAGCAACATAAAATTATATTATAAATACTTTCATACTGAAAAAGGGAAATCACATTAGCTGCAGTTTTTCCAGCTGGTTTGGAACTCTCACATATGTCAAAGGGAGATTTTTCTCAGAAAGTTAAGTTTGTGGAAACAGTGGAACTAGAAGCTTCTATACAATTCCCACAGACCACATCTCCAACAAGGAAATCTCTCTGTCTGTTGCAAATAAAATTAGAATGTGTGCTTTCTGTGTGTGTCAATGAAGGTGCATATCCTTTCCTGCTCTTGTTCATGTGCAGGCAGCACACACATTTACCATTACCAACCATCAGAGAGAGAGAGACAGAGAGAGAGAATCTGGAACCTAACCTCTGCCTGGTCCTGGGGTGTTTTTCTTTCCAGTGGTCCCACATGACTGAGTTGCCAGCCATAGCAGAGCGCTCAGTTCCCTTTACCAAGCAGCATCTCTTCCAAGACCTCCTTGCTGGTGGGAAGACATAGATGGGCATACAACTCCAGCTTGCCTCGCCCCTTCTTTAAAGTGGCCCTCTTCTCTCCCCAGGTCCCTGTGCCAAAGTCCTATATGAGATGGAGGTGGGGTGTTAGAACCAAGTGGGAAGTGAGACCAGCAGGAGTCATGGTTTCTGGGACATAACAGGACCATTATTATTGGTGGCCGTATTCAGAAACACGCAAGCGCATCTGCCATCAGCATCTTTGCACTAGTCTCAAGTGTTCCATTCAGCAGGTTTTCCAGGCAGGTCATCTCTGGTGGCTTCTGTTTAGCTCACAGCTGGTTCAAACTCATAAGCAGACGGTCTCTGACTCATGTTGAGTTTCATTCCTCTCTTTCTTTCCCTTCCTACTTCCTCTCTCTTAATACTAATGTATGTCCAAAGAGCATTATCTCATTTCATATAAAAAAGGGGGGAGCAGTTCAAGGATTAAGTTGAGCAGTCTTGACCAAGAACTCTCAGGGAAAGGCACTGCAAGCTGATGAGGATGTAAGAAAACAGCAGTCAGAAAGACCATTCAAAGCCTGGCAGATACTCCTCACTCTGGGCAAGCAAACACTGGCCACTCTCCAATTCACCAGCATGTCCTCATTGCCCACCCTGACCACTTCCCTCACTTTATTGCCTACACATAGGTGCCTCTGACCAGAAAGATGAGGATATATACATCCATGGTACCAAAGACCCAAATGAATTATAGAATTCACATGAGTGTATTCGTGTTTGCCTTGGAGTTTCTAGTTCTAGGAGGGACAGGTGATGCATGATGTGTGTACATGTCTTTTAGGTGAATAAAATACTGATCATCCTGCACATTGTGAACTGGTAATTCTTCCCTATAAATCTATCCTACAGCAGTATCCATTGAGATACAGGGAGATGTTAAGAGGGTATGTGGGCACCATTACTTATAACTAAAACTTTAGAAGAAATTACATAGTGAAGAGCTTTACAAATGAATGCAGTATACATATTATGGGATAATGTCCTGTCATAAGGAACAATAAAGGGGATCTATTAAGTTCTCATTAAAAAGGAGCATCAACTGGGGTTGGAGAGGTGGTTCAGCAGTTAAGAGCACTGGCTGCTCTTGCAGAGGACCTAGGTTTGGTTTCCAGCACCCACAAAACAATGCACAAATACCTGTAACTCTAGTTCCAGGGAATCTGATTCCTCATCTGATTTCCACGGGCTCCTACACACATGTAGTGTACATACATAATTCAGGTACACAGATGTAAACACAAAATTAAATAGTGTGTAACCAACAAAAATATATTTTATTTATTTTGTGTGTGTGCATCTGTATGGGTGATCTCAGAGGCCAGAAGAAAAACGACAGATCCCCCTGGAAGCACTGTGAGTCACCTTATGTAGATGCTAAGAACTGAACCTAGGTCCTCCAGAAAAGCAGCAAGTGCCATGAACCACTGAACTCTGGCCACCTTTCTAGCCATCCCCCACCCCCAACAAACACATCCTTGGATGAGAATCAAAGAATAGCAAAATACTGAGGCTGGTGCTTATTAACGCAATGCATGAATTCCTGGTGCAGACTGATGTGTTTTTCTGTTTTAAATCATGGTTGAAATGGAACTATCAATTAGCTAGAGACAGCGACATCCTCAAACAAAGGCCCAAACCATTGAAGAATTTGGAATTTATTAGACTGATGTGGAAGCCAGTTGCCTTTACCTTCATTCCCCCTGGTAGCAGTTCTATTAATATCAGTTTACTTATATAATTAAAAGAATATATTTTAAGTACTCGATTTTCTGTTTACATGTTTCACCATTTCAGTGTTCAGTACTTTCACAGCCACCTTACTATGTGTGTTCATTCATAGGACTTAGAGAAAAAGAATGGAATGTGGAAAGATAGCACGGGAAGTGGTAGAATACCTCTGGGGAAGAAGTAAATCTGAAGCAGATTTAGTTAAAGAAAAAGCTTTTATTTTATACTGTTCATTTCATGTGATTAATACACTTTATTACTATATATTATTATTACTTAATAAAAGCTCAAAGGAGTGTGTAATATGCATACACATGCTATATACCAACATGAAATCAACTGTGATTATTTCAAAGGAACTGCACTGAAGAGGTGGACTACAGTGTCTCTTAAAAATGGTATGAGAAGCCTTTGAGGTAAGTAAGTAGTTGGGGAAAGTAGGTTTTATGTTGGAGAG
>CM053763.1:9823083-9837949 GCA_028658305.1 Pachyuromys duprasi
CTTTGATCACCTCCCCCTGAGGGGGGAGCAGCCTTACCAGGCCACAGAGGAAGACAGTGCAGCCACTCCTGCTGAGACCTAATAGACTAGGATCCGAAGGAAGGAAAGGAAGACCTCCCTTATCAGTGGACTTGGGGAGGGGCATGCGTGGAGAAGGAGGAGAAAGGGAGGGTTTGGGAGGGGAGGAGGGAGGCAGCTACAGGGGGGATACAAAGTGAATAAAGTGTGATCAATAAATTTTTTTTTAAATAGGGAAGAAAATGCTCTACAGCACTGGCTCTCAACCTGTGGGTTATAACCCCTTTGCATGTGTGTGGGGGGAGGGGGGGTTAACAATCCTTTCACAGGGGTCCCCTAAGGCCATCAGAAAATACAGATATTTACATTACTCTTCATGACAGTAGCAAAATTACATTATAATGTAGCAATGAAAAGAATTTTATTGTTGGGGGGTTACTGTAACATGAGGAACTGTATTAAAGGCTCACAGTGTTAGGATGGTTGAGAATCACTGGTTTAATAGAAGATGAAAAAGGAATAGAAAATAACAAGATAATCATCAGTTATTATGGAAGGTCTTAGCCAAGCGTGGTGGCTCATCCCTGCCGCTTGGGAAGTTGAGACTGGAAGATTGTTGCAGGCTCAGAGTCAGTCTACCACCCATCCTGAGTCCCACCAAGAGATCTGCCTCAAGAAGAATTAAGGTTTTCCATCTAGACCTGGTGCCCTGGGGACCATTGGCAAATGTGTTGGAAGGAGATGAAGAAGGAAGTGAGGAAAACACTGCACGGTATCTAAAGGTGATATCTGAAAGTGTGCAGCTCCATCTGAGTGACTACTGTACAGACTACAGCCCAAAACATCAAAATAAAGATTTCTCCTATGCGTGTGACAGGTGCTCATGGGTCCATGTTGGTTATCTTCCTTCATTACTTTCCACCTTTTATTTTGAGATGGGATCTCTTTGCTGAACCTGGAATGTGCTCTTTAGGCAAAGCAGTCCAAGTGAGCCTTCTGTCCATACCACACCTACGAACAATGGGGTTATAGGTGAGCACCACTATGCTGACCTTTTCCATGGTTTCTGAGAGTCTCAAACCAGGCTGTCATGCTTGCACAGCAAGAACTTTAGCAGCTAAACCCTCTCCATAACTACAAATATTTGTCTTTAAAAAAACAAACTGTGTAAAGGCATTGGAAAATGCCTATGGCCAGGCAAAAAAACAGAGCAGACTACCATCAAAAGGGACACTGCATGGACGAAATTTTTAAGTTTGCAAATTCTTGCCTCAGGACATTTTTTAAAAACTTTTTTTTGATTCTTTGTAAACTTCATATCACGCACCCCAATCCCACTCTTCGCCCTATCTCTTCATATCCACCTTCTGTCCTCGAAGCCTCCTCCCCAACAGAAAACAAAAAATAAAAATGCAAAATAAATAATCAATCAATAAAATCTCACCTTGGAAGCTGCAGTATGTCATGGTGGGTCACACAGGATATACCCTTTTGCCCAGACAGCTTTACTTGCAACTCTTCATTGCTGTGAGTCATTGGTCTGGTTGGAGGCCTTTGGCTTCTGCTACACTATCAATACTGGATCCTCACCAGGATGCCTCTCTGATACCCCGTTATTGCTCTGTGTCATGGAGATCCTGCAGGACCAGCCTCTTCACATGCTCCAGCAGCTCATAGATGGGGTACATGTTAGGCTGGGTCAACTTAAAGCCCTTCCTCTGGGCCTGGGTGAAAACTGACTTGGCCGGCCTTCCAGCACTCCTGTGCCTGTACCGGCTCTCCTGCGCCCAGACCACCAGGGCCAGCACGGGACCCACTCACCCAAGTACTGCAGCCATCAATGGCAGGGATAGCTTTCCAGTGCTCTTACCCTTGAGGCCAGCTCACCTGCCTGCTTCAGGTGGCGGGGGTGGGAGTTGCAGGCATCAGGACACTATTAATCCACACAAAACTAGGGCTGAAGAATGATCAGTTTCCAGAGTTTATTAAGGTGTCAGATGAATTCAGAAAAAACAGAAATAGAGTAAGTCAGAATGTAAATATTAGAGAAAATACAGAAGGAAAATGAGCTCTGAAATCATCAATAAATCTTTTATTTCAAATCCTTAGAAATCAGTAACCCACATGCGCAAGATCCTATTAAGTTGGAGTTAATAGGATCTCAGCATAATCCCAACACAACTTTAAAAGTAAAAGTTGATTAATATATATGTATATTCTCATATATATAGTATATTAAACAGTATAATTGAACAAAGGGCATCCTCAGCTTAAGGGAGCAGTGTGTGAGGAAGAAAAGGGAAAGGAAGAAGTGATGTAATTGCATTTTAATTAAAAATATTTTAAAATAATAATAATAAAGTAAGTTGGCATGCTAGTTCTAACTATTAATTGGAAATAAAAAGAATGAAGGAAACTTAAAACAATCTTGAAAAAGAACAAAAATGGAGAACATGTCTCACTGGACTTAAAGACATCTTATATTCAGTGTAGAAATGGCATACACTCTGCAGTTGACAGGTTTTTAGCAAAGTCACCAAGTCAGTGAATCAGGGAAGAACTTTTTCAACAAATTATGTTGGTGTCGTGAGATAGACAAGGAAATAAAGAATGTTCTTCAATCCCTATTTTACAACATGCACAAAATTTTAATTTAAGGTGGATCATGGATTGTTTGTAAAAGTTAAAACATAACACATTTTGAAAGAAAACATGGGAGACTTTCTTTGTGGCCTGAGAAGTATTATTTTCTTAGATGGGATACAAATAGCCGTATGACAAAAGCAAAATGTGAATTTTTTATCTGTTAGAAAATGACATTAAGGAAATGGACAGGGATGCCTCAGACTGACATAAAATATTCAACAGATACATATCTGACAAAAGATTTATGTCTAGATTTTTTCCTTATTCTTGAAACTCACTAATACAATCGTTTCAAACAATTAAAAATGTCAAAAATCAGGGCTGAAGAGATGGCTCAGTGGTTAAGATCACTGGTTGCTCTTGCAGAGGACCCAGGTTCAATTCCCAGAATCCACATGGCAGCTCACAGATCTCTGTAACTCTAGTTACAGGGGATCCGATTACTTCTTCTGGCCTCCATGGGCACAGACACACACACAATACACAGATATACATGCAAGCAAAACACCCACACACCCACAAAAATAACAATTTAATTTTTAAATTAAAAAAGGTTAAAAATTGAATGTTTAATGAGAAACAGTTTGATATAACAGGAGAATAAAAACTAAAACCAAAATGAAACCATCAGATGACACTTTGAACTGGCTGGGGAGGATGTGGACCTACTAGACCTCAAGTATTTTTCTAGTAAAATGAAAGGATTTAGTGATTTCTTCTCAAAATAAAGATGCAGACTGACCCTTTTAGCATACATTCCACCTCAGGGTATTTACACTAGAGAAATGAACACACATGCCCACAAAAGCTTCAAGAGTGTTTAGGCCAGCTTCATTCACAATTGGCAAACACAACCACCTAAATGCCTCTCTACAGGAAAGAGTCAAGCATCCTGGGCTTACCCACATATCAAAACGCTGCCTGGTAGTAATAAGGAATGGATTACTAACTGAGGAAGCAATATGAGTGAGCTTCATGCTATTATATTAGGTGAAAAAAATTAAGACATGAAAGAATGCACATTGCCACGGATTAGGGAGATGGTTCAGTAAAGTGCTTGCAGGCAGGTATGAGTGCTGAGTTAATCTCTAAAACCGAAAAAGGTTTTTTTTTTATAAAATAGCCAGATATAGTTGCACACATGTGTAATTCTAGCTTCAGGGAGGCAGAATAAAGCTGGTCCCTGAGACTCACTGGCCAGCTACTGAAGCCTAACCAACAAGGAACAGCTCCTAGTGAGACCCTGCCTTAAAAAACAAGGCGGATGGCTTCTGACTAACTGGAGTTGGCTTCTTGTCTCCACAGGCACATGCACCCCCTCACATATACATACACACACACACATACACACACACACACATACACACACACACGAACACATGAACACACCCACCCCACACATACATTCCCTTCACATAAGTACAGAGAGATGTGGGGGAGGGAGAAGGAGAGAACGCATTACCACTTATTGGAAATCCTAGAACGCAGGAAAACTATGGCGAAAAACCTGAGAAAAGTGGCTGCCTCTAGCCACATGGAAATGAAGTGGAAAATACTTCTAAGGACTGAGAAAATTTCTGGGGAAACGAAACATTTTCTGTCTCTGAAGGGTTGTGATACATTTATCAGAACTGCATGTCTCAGATTTTTGCATGTCAGTGATCATGCCATGGTTTGAATGCCGGACATGGCTTTAGTCTCCTCCAAAGCTCGGTTGAAAAGATAAGGAGATGGTTCAGTGGTTACAGTTCTTGCTGCATAAACATGAGGACCAGAGTTTAGATCCCCGATGGCTGCATGCATGCCAAGTGGGTGTGTGTATGCATGCATGCACGTATGTAAATCCAGCCTCAGAACACAGAGAAAGGGTTCCCCCAGAGCAAGCTGGCTATTGAGACCACCCATATCATCAAGCTGTAGGTTTGATAGAGAAACACTGCCTCAACGAACAAGTCAAAAGAGCCATTCCCAACATCAAGTTTGAGCCTCCAGGCGCTGACATACCTACGCACATGTAACTGGGTCAGAATTTAGATGCCACTGTTAAAGCATGAAACCCCTGAGAAATGAAGAGGCCGCAGGAGCTCCCATGATAGGGGCAGGATTACCACTGCAGCATAAAGTGAACCTGGCATCCTTGTATCTCTTTACCTTTCTGACATCTTACCACAAAGTAAGTAGGCCCAAAACAAATATTGAAACCTTAGCCTTAGATTTACCAGCTCTGAGAACTGTGAAAAAAAAGAGGGAGAAGAGGAGAGAGAGAGAAAGAAAGAAAAGGGAAAGAAAGAAAGAAGGGAAGAAAGAAAGAAAGAAAGAAGGGAAGAAAGAAAGAAAGAAAGAAAGAAAGAAAGAAAGAAAGAAAGAAAGAAAGAAAGAAAGAAAGAAAGAAAGAAAGAAAGAAAGAAAGATCCTTGCTCTTTAGAAATCAACAGGCCCAATTGCTTTTTGTTATACAGGAACAAAATGGGTGAAGGTGGCATATATGCTGTATTTAAAGCCTACAAGGGCATCAATATTAAAGAGTGCGCAGTGGGAAGTGAGTCAAGGCACTCAAAATTAGGTGATTTCACTAAAGCTCACTTTGTTATCTTCGTATATATTTGAAATGTTCCAGGATCTACATACTTTTTATTAAATTGTACTATTTCAAGCAGGAGGTGATGAAGGCCTGAATTAAGAAAGTAGCTGTGAAATAATATAACCGAAAGGAGTCTGAGTGCTCACCAGTGATCTGTGACTGATAATGCTGAGAGAGGGACACTTCATCAGTCTCAAGCCATCCGCAATAGACTGTTTCCATAACCCTGCATTCCATAAGAGCTCCTTATACTTCAAAAACTTAAACCACTATTTTGAAATGTGGTCATGGAAACCAGCAAACTGCTAATCGTTCAAGGCATACAACAGCTTAAGAATCAGCAGTGATGCCCAGGCCTCTGCTTGGAGCCACCACAGGGGATTTCTAGGTGAAATGATGTGATGGAGGATGGGGTCTAGAGAAAGTCTGCATGTTATGCTTGTGATATTTCAATAAGAGAATCCTAGCAGGCTGTCAGTTAAAGTCTGCCCAGGAAGAAGTCTGGATTAGAGGAAATCAGTCATTGTAAACCGAGTGTCTGTGATACACAATGGTGACCCAAGAAAGGGGGAGTGTTCCTGGTGAAGGTACACATACAATCTCTTCCAAGGCTGTCTACAAACACCCTTGCTGTGCAGTGCAACTCATCCCTGAGTGTTGCCAATTCTGAGCCCATGGAACAAAATTCCCTGGGAAAATGGAAATATTTTAAAGGCAGGAGGATTCCATTTTAGAATAACAAGGTTTTTCCATGAATATTCCCGCCAAAGCATTAAGGAAGCCATGCTGCATTTTCAGAGGAGAACTAGACCACTTTTGAAATTTGACAAAGATGATGCCAACTGACTATTTATAAATCTCATAATTCCTTAATCCCATGACGGGCATAAGAGGATAAAGAATGTGGTGTTTGGGGGAGGAGTTATTCCAGGGGGTTAGTGATGCTTTAAGCAGTAATAACTCTCAAACCACGGAGAGCAGTGGTTAAGGGTGCTTAACTCTTCACTTCAGATCCAGAGACAGGAGTTTTAAAGTGGCAGAAAAGGGCCTTCTCCTATGCCCTTGGCAATTCATGCAGCTTAGAAGACAAGGTAATTTGCAGTTGATTTACCCAGCATGGGAAATGGCCTTGCTGAGCACTTTGAAGGAGAGCCAGAGCTTCAAGAAGACAAGTATACTTAGCATCCTCCATGAACAAGATATAGGCTACATCACAAGAGGTGGCAGTCACCACCAGACTGCCTTAGGAAGTGTTATCAGGAGCCACAGGATTGCTCAAAGTACAGCTAGGACAACAATGTCCTAGCCTTGCCTCAGGGAACCATAAATATTAAATGCAATGCAGAAGGAGGGAAAGCTGCAAAGTGACTCAAGAAGTCAACAAGTGCCTGCTGGATTCAAGGAGCTCTGATTCCAGATTTACAGGTATCTTTGATTCTTTCTCCCCAGACCAATTTCAGTTCCAAAAGGGTCTGAAACAGAGGCCAGCACATTAAGAGAATGAGCGAGAGCCTCTTGTAGAAAGGGAAAAATAAGCTGTTCTCTACCTCCAACGGCGGGATTATAGGAACTCACAACAAGAAGGGAAGAAGGCTCAAATCTAAATCAGCCTGGGGCTTTTATTGTTGCAAAACACTGGATATTGTAGTTGCTGGATTAGTGTGATGTTTTCTATGTGAATAGCTTCTATTCCCCCAATGGCCAGACTTGCCAGGGCAGGACATGCCTCACTGTGCAGGTTAAAGACAAGGAGTGAAGATCAAAGCTGTCTTATGCTCTACGTTCCACATGCCAAACTTGGTTTTCTCAAGGACTGTTTAATCATAGTGCTAAATCCTAGATCAGTCAAAAATAACTAATTATTTTAATCATATTCATACCTCAGGATCTAGTTCTTTAAAATTATGAAAGTTGCACATTGAAGAGCTGGCTCAGTGGTTAGGAGTGCTTGCTATTCACGCTGAGTACCTGACTTCGAATCCTCACATGACTGCAACAGTAGCATTGTGGGGCAGAGCCAGGCAGACCACCCCTTTTGAGTGAGGCTGGAGGCCAGTGAGCTTTGGGGTTAGGGAGCAACTGTATCAATGGAATAAGGTGGAGAGTGATGGCAAAAGGGAAGTCTTCTGGCCTCCACATGTGTGTGCATGGGTATACATTCCTGCACACCTACACAATCATTGTTTCTTTTCACTTCTATTTCAGTTTATTTTCCATTGATGTGATAAAAATACTTGGGATGAAAGAGTTTATTTCATCTTACATTTCCAGGAAAGTCTATTACTGAGAGAGATAAGGGCTGGAATTCAAGGCAAGAATCTGGAGGCTGGAACTGTGGAGAAATGTTTCTTGCTGGCTTACTGTTGGCCTTACTAACTAGCCATTTTATACAGACCAAGTTGGCACCACCTGCAGTAGGCTGGGATTGCCTGTAACGATTGAAAACCAAGACAATGCCCCCACAGACATGCCCGCAGGCCAATCTGATGCAGGTCATCTTTAAAATAAGGGTCTCCTCTTCCTAAGTTGTGTCAAATTGACAATAAAAATTAACCACGGCACACATTTACAACAAATATACATAAAATATTAATCTTTTATAAAAAGTAAGACAGTAAGTTAGGCACAAAAGGAAATGATGATGAGTGAGTGGCTGCACTGAGGCTCTGGGCCTCCTCTGAGATCAACAGTTTCCCTCCACACATCTTATTACACAGCTCCGTCTTGAGGAACAATTCTAAAATGGAGCTTGCCATCTTCTCCAAATCTTCATATGCAACCCAAAAGACCCCCTTCCATCACTTCATTATGAATCTGTCTCACACACCATCAGCAAAAAGCTCTCTCTCTCTCAACAAAAGTACTCAATTTGTTGTCCTGCCTAAACTCTTCAGTGACTCAATAGCTTAAATCCAAGAGTGGGCTCTGCACCTCACCTGGGTGACACAGTGGCGCTGGCCCTGATGGCAAAAACACAGGCAAGCCAGCTCTGAGAGTGTGAGAGCAAGAGAGCTGTCCCAGCCCCTCACAGGCTGCAGCACCTGCGAGAGCAGACCCCATGCCTTGACTGGGCAACACAATGGAGCTAGCCCTAGAAGGTGGGGTGCAGGTGAGCTGGCCCCAAGGGCATGAGAACAGGAGATCTGACCCTGCTTTCTTCCTGACAGCAGCATTTGGTGGCCTAATCAGAGCCGGCTGGAGAGCTTCCCCTCAGGGTATGGATAAAGGAGAGCCAGCATGTTGACTAGCTCAGCTATACCCAGTTCCAGATCCTGAGCTCTGAGTTGGTCCACCCTAAAATCTGTATCATCTGTGAATGGTTGGGATGTGTGAAAAGGACAGTCCTGCTGATCCAAAGCTTGAGGATCTCCAGAAAATAGGGCAACAACAGGATAACCAGGAGGTGTCCTAGTGAGGATCAAATATCGATGGTGTCACAGAAGCCAAAGATGGCGAACCAGACCAGTGACCCATTGCAATGAACATTTGCAAGTGAAGATGTGTGGACAGAGGGGTATACTGTGGGACACACTATGACATAATACAGCTTCCAGGACGAGATATTTTCTATGCTTTGTTTTGTTTGTTTATATGTCTTTTATTTGGGGGGGAGGGAGTTGCAAGGGCAAACAGCAGATATTAAGGAATAGGGAGATGAGTGATACTAGGGTTTATGATGTGAAACTCACAAATAAGCAGTAAAAAGTTAAACAAAAAATAGTCTCCAAGATATGCTGGGCACAGCCTATATCCGCAGAATGATCCATCACTCACACACATAGCTCTTTAGTTCTTTTGCAGGTAGCCAAAGATTCTTTCACCTCCATATCTTTGTTCTTATTGGTCCAGATTGCTTGCAATGTGATTTTACACCCATGCCCACACCCACACCCCCTAACTATAAGATAGCCATCTGTCTTCAGATCAGCCCATATGTCACCTCTTTATAGAGTGCCCCCCGCCACCATGTTTCACAGGCTGGAGAGTTGAATGGCTTAATGTCTGTGTCAGCATCCACATTTTATTTTAACCATCTCTGCATCACTGTGAGCACTCACCCGTGCTGCCTAATGATAATGTTCTTCCATAAAAGCTCTTCTCTTAAGCATTTTTGTATGTGAGCATCGAGCTCTGTACATAGCATGTGCTCAACAAATTTTCTTAAGTGAATTAAAGTGAAACAAATGAATGGCTTCAAGTTATTTGCAATTTAAAAGAAAAGATGCGTATAAGGATTCTACCTTGTTCATCTCCAATAGAAAGTAGCCCTCATTAAGAGTTTGGAAAATAAATCAATATTTTGAATGAAAAAACAGATTCAAAACAGGGTATCCCTTCAGAGTGCATAAAGACTATTTAATGAAAGAATAATGACACTTTTTTTCTGTTTTGTTTCTCAATCCAGTACCCTAAGCTGCAAAGTTTAAATTAAATAAATGCAAGAAGGTGGAAGAGGGAGAGGCTTTCTTTAAAAACTAAAGTAAAAATAAAAAGGTTTCCACCCACTCCCCTTGCTGCCCTCCCACCAGAATGACTATAGTTTTAGCATCCATAATAGGACTGTTGCAGTTTTGAGGGTGTTGCCATAGTAACCAACCTCAGCCCTTCCCCTAATATAAGATAAAATTTAGCAAAAGACATAAATAGCAGGCTCCCATTAGAAACATTATCAGACCTTTCCCTATATATAACTTGGGTAATTAAATGTTTCAAAACAGAATATTTAAAGAGTTGTGAAAAAAATTCTACAAAGTTTATTTTTAAATGAAGGGCCTGGGGAGGAGCACAAAACATCAGCTGGCACACTTGGCTGCAGCGTGCTTGCAAAGACTCAGACTCCAAACTTGGCTGGAATAGATCCACAGTCAGAACAGAGAGGCAAGGCTCTCCACTTGAACACAGAGGCCACATTCCTACAAGAAACCTCTCTCCTTGCCTTCAGGAGTTCTATCAACATGCATTCAAGCAAACCCTCCCATCTAGCTTCCTCAAACACAAAGCACACCTAGAAAATATTACCCCCTGCAGAGTTCCTAATACAGTTGCCTGGGTGATGCCACCTTCTTCCTATATTCATGTGCCTGGTTTTCTCTAGGATTGTTTTAGGTGGCTACAGCAAGGGTCACAAACTTATTCAGTACAAGGCCACAAAACAAACATCTAGGCTTTGTGGGCCTCCAGGCTTTGTGCTGATGACATTCTGCGGTACGGCTCAAAAGGAGCCACAGGCAACGCATAAATGCATAAGCATGGCTATGTTCCAATACACTTCTATTTGCAAAAGCTGACATGCAGATCAAGCCCTCAGGCCACAGTTTGCTGATTCTCCACTCATGTGTACCTTGGAGACTTGAAGTTTCTACCAACCACAGAAAACACTAGACCAACATGAGCCCAGCAGGAAAGTTAGGTGCACGAGACAGTGCAGGATTCAGAAAGGAGCCAGATTCTCAGATGGATTCTGGAAAAATCTGCAATAGTCTACTGAGAGACACTGAGAACTGTCCTGTAGAAATCAGAAGAGCTTCAGCTGAGGAGGCAGCTCACCGGGTAAGAACACGTGCTACACAAGGAGCTGAGTTCAGAGCCTCGGCATCCAGATAAAAAACCAAGCAGGACCGTGTGCGATCCCAGCCCCATGGGGCACATCACTGGGGATTTCTGGCCAGATGGTCCAACAGAAAAACACTGAACTCTAGGTTCAGTGATACACTCTGTCCCAGAAAGAATAAGGTGGAAAATGATATACCAAGACATCTGGCTTCCTTCTCTGGCCTCTTCACAGGAGTCACAAGCATGTACACTTGCACACACATATAGGTATATAACACACACACTTGCACGCGTGAATTTGAAGAATAATCACAAAGTCATGTATCGTAGAAGATCAGGGTCAATATTACCCCAAACCAACTAGATGCTACTCTGTTTTCAATCAACAAACTACCCAGATGCCTGGCATCAGGCCCAGTGAAACACCTCTATTCAACAAAGTAAACTACCGTGACTCTAAAGTCTGGAGAGGTTTCAATACATTTGCAAGCTGGGGTCCCTTCAAGTTTTGGAAAAAGACTTATATGGAGAGCTGGTAAAGCATAGAAAGCAGGCCTCAGGAGATGGAGGACACGTGACTCCCAGCTCCCTAGTCACCCCGCTCCCTGTTACCTGGCAAATAGGCACAATGGTGTTGTTATTGGACCTGTTAAAGACTGTTAAATAACCTACAGAAAGCATCTGCAATAAAATACAGACTAAATCCATATCGGCTGCATTTCCTTCCAGGGATCGGGTAACCTCCAGCCCTTGGATCTGCCCTCTCACGGAGGCATCACTTAGACCAATGTTGCTGTAGTCCAAAGAATGTGTTATTGTGGGGTTCTTTTTCCCTACTGGCAAATGGCTGGAGAAGACGCTATGAGCAATGCATAAGCAACTCATTAGCAAGGAAACCATTCCAAGTGAACAACAGCCTGCAACAAGCACCTCACCTGGGTAGCCCTCGCCTCAGCCCTCACGAGCCTCCTCCTCCCTCATCCTTTGTTTCTACATCTGCCACTGAATGCCGCTTTCCTCTGCTGACATCTCCCTTCCTAATTAGCCCATGTCTTGCTCTGTATGTCAGTCTTTATCTCCTGTAATCCATCATGACATGAACCTGAAGGGCACTTACTGGTGGTTTCCCATTTCCTCGCAAGTGACCTAAATTGGGTTGTTCTTTCCCAAGTACATCTAGAAAAGTTCCCCAGCCCCATACAAAATCTTGGTAGCAAGCTCCTCCAAAGACTCATCGTAATCAAACATTAAGAATGGACATAATGTCAAAAAGGCAAGTCAATTTTAAATGAAAAGACCCAAAGACACCAGAAAACACAGCTGGACTTCAGGTTTCCACAGACTTCCCAAATGAGACCAAGTAACTTGAAATTGTTAAGACCCTTCAAGATTTGTGACACAGGGGCAGCTGGTTACAGGAGCATCTCTTTCCCATTGCAGAGATGTCCAAGTAATGAATGAAAGATATTTAATTAGCTATGTGAGAACAGAGGCCACCTGGCAATTTTAATTCCACCTGGCAGCTTGCTAGATCACATGCTGACAGGTGTGAGGAAGGTTCCTCACTCTACATATTAGTGACATGTCTATTCATATTACTTGCCCCTTTGATTTGAATTACCTGTCTCCTTATTGTTGAATTATGTGTTTCTTTTTATTATTTTTTAAAGCTGGCATACAAAAAATGGGTTTCCTTGAAGCTTTTTCATGTATATACATATGAAAAACTTTCTAAGTTTCTGATTTCTACTTTAAAGGATGTTTTATTTTAGTGAGAGATAAATCAATGGAGATAAAAATCAAACCATGTACCTCTTCCCCCTTTTTCCAATCATGCTATGTATAAATATCTAGAGGTTGAAGTTCATGCACAAATGTATTTGAATATATTCAGCCACATAAGATACAGTCCTTCAGCCACAGCTCATTAAAGTGATTGCATCACACATCTTGTTGGACATTCAAAGATGGATCAGCTATTTAAATAAGATTAATTAAACACTGTAGAGAAGAAAGCATCTCTCTCATGAATAGCTTTGTCCAAAGGCTGGAGGCAAACCCTTGAATCCATTGATTCAGCAATTAACATGGACACTTACAGAGCATCTGCTACAAGACACACATAGTGAGAGCTGGCATCCAGGAATCCTCTATTGATATCAAAACCTCTCAGATTGGATGTGGGAGAAGGAGGGGAAACAATGAGAACAAATGAGAGATCAATAACTACTTCCCTTTAATTCTCCATGCGGACATGACATTTTAACAGATATCAAAAGTAAAATACAATTCTGTTTAGGATCTACATGTATGGTTCCACACTGAGCCATATTCCCACTCATCCTCTCACTGAGCATTTATTAAGCATCTATTATAATCAGGCCCTGTGCCGGTTCTTGTGAAGGACAGAGAGGCTGTTGGCTAGAACTAGGAGGGTTAGATGTTCACTAACAAGCATTGAGTGCTTGCCAGATGCCAGGTACCAGGCATTTTGCTAGACAACTTACAAGAATTAGCTCATTTAGTTCTCAGCGGCTCCTGAAGAGATTAGTAAATATCGCTATTATTAGATTCTCTCTTCTCCTCTCTCCTTTATCTTTACTACAAAAGCCAAAGAGCTTGATTAAATGCTTTTTTTTAAAATAATACCAGAGATTTCCAGTCACAAGCGTCCTCCCTCCATTTGCCTTCATCTCAAAACTTTAAACACAGGTGCCAAAAAGATGGCTTAGTGGCTTATGGCACTCATATCCCAAACTGGCAACTGGGGTTCAATCCATAGGATCCACACAGTGGAAGGAGAGAATGGTCTCCGACCTCCACATGTATGCCATGGCAAAGGCCCCCACTGCCAGTCACACATAAATAAATAAATACAAGTTTTTAAATTATAAAGCAACTCCTTATTAGTCGACCTTACCCCATTCTCTTTCCCTCACAACCTAACTACTATAGTGTAGTTTGTGCGAATACCATTGCATCATCCATCCTTTAAGGGCTTACAATATAGGAAAAATATAAATGCATTAGTAATATCCATTACTGTCCTTCATCTTTTTTATTTCCTCCACAATGCTTAATTTCTACCATATATTCTCATTCAAGTGATTATTTACATGAAGAAACAAGAATTTTTTCAAACACTATTTTCTGGAGTTTGGACATGATTATTTAGTCTGTTGTTTTCTAATAACAATTTGTAATTGTTTCTAGTTGTTTTCTAATAACAATATTAGAATATTATTCTAATAAGAATTTCTAATACTTGCTTCCCAAGCATTCCTTAGTAAAGAGTACCCAACAAGTATTAAATACAAACTCCTACCAAGCCTGTGAGCTCTCCAACACTGGGCCACATTCTAGTCAATTTGTTATCAATTCTGATTGAGTCTTATATAAACTCTTACCTTCAATTAAACTCATCTTTTCACTATTCCATTTGCAACAAATTTCCATAGCAATGCCATTTGCTGAAGATATATATAGCAAAACATAGTCAATCTTCTAAAAAAAAATGGCAGTTTAGGAACTTAGCACATGCTCAGGCATTCCCCTCATGGTTAAGTGAGCCACAATGCAAGCAATAAGTTGATACAGAAAGTACGTGTTGAGTCTATAGCCATCAGCTCAGAACCAGCCAATCGCCAAGCCTCTCTTCCACATTTCCCCTGTACTATTGGCTTTCCTGAGATCCTAAGGTGATATATCTATATAGGCTGGGTTTTCAGCAACAAATACTCTTTCTTCTTCATTGATCTGAAGGCTTGAGAAAAGTATCTAGTGGTGTTCTTTGTTCACACAGGTGTTTGCAGCAGATAGCCATCTGTGGCGCTGTTTAAAATTCTACTTTATTGGGGGTATTTAGTCTACTACCTCCTTCCTACCAATCAACCCCCCCAACCTTAAGTAGGAGAGAGAAAAGGTTAACAGGTAGATGAGGCTCAGTCCCCTTTACTTCTCCTGGCTAGTTAGGGCACGGGTTCTTTCGGGGCTCTATACCAATCTCTGTCAACCGCAGACACAGCTAGCAGTCTCCTCGTGCCACTGCACAACAAAGGGTTTCTCTTT
>CM053763.1:9838049-9858195 GCA_028658305.1 Pachyuromys duprasi
CATATTTACACTCTCAGAGTCATAGACCATGCCCCTCTCCTTACAGTACGTAGAAGGCCGTTACCAGCTGGCAAAGATCATGCCCTATATGTGACAATTAACAGGAATGGACAAACTAGCCCGACTAAAATCCCACATTTGGGATTAAAACAAAAGCATATTTTTATAACATACAAAGAAACCAAAACTTCTATTACAGTTGGTATATACAACATCTCTCCTGGAATGGGTATTAATCTCTCTAGAGAAGAGACAAGCACTGGATGGTTCTGCTGGATGACTTCAGCACACATATTTCCACTCTCCTGATTCTATATCCAATAAGCAACTTTCTTGTATAAAGCTTTTTAAGTCAAAATCGGTGACAACACCTGTCCAAAATCAATAGCTTCAGAAACCTGGAAATTAAGTAAATGACAGGGAAAGAAAATAACTCATGCTTTCGAAGAGAGTAAGAGCTGTGCAGCATTGAAATCTGCTATCTTAACATCTTTCCCTGTTGCTGTGATGGTAGTTAGGGAGGGTTTCTTCTAGCTCACAGTCCTTTATAGCAGAGAAATCAAAGTAGAAGGAGCTTAAAGAACTTGGTCACATCACATCCACAATCAGGAAACAGAATGATGAATGCAGTTGCTGCTTTGCCCCCTCTCTCCACTTATGCCATCCAGAGTCCCAGCCAGATTTCTGTCTCTGCTTCCTAGTTTACTGAGATGCAAACAAAGAGTTGGCAAACCATCCTGCCACCATAGACCCACCCATCACTCTGCTTTCCCTGCCATAGGTGGACCATAGACCAAGACCCCTTATACTGAACCTCTCCTCACTTGTTCTTCTTCTTGTTGTTGTTTGACATTTCCTGGAGAAATATACGTAAAAATTGATTTGCTCAGAGAGAACACCAATGACAGATCAAAGAAAATATTCCACCCAAGTGGAACTTGCATGAATACAGATAAAGGGTTACTTACAGAAGCATGGGTGAGTCCAGGACATGTGTATCACCATAAAGCTCATCCCAGATATGAACCCTGAAAGCTACAATGATGTCCAGCCAGGACAGACAAGCCTGTGAGTGCAATGGTGGTATAACTGATGTGGGAGTAACCAACAGACTTGATTTAAGATACACTCCAAGGAAGAAATCCGTGCCTGGTACTTCAAATCTGGCCAAGAATACATGGTCAGAGAGCACATAGGCACTAGAAGAGAACCAACTTCTACTATTTTTCTAAATGAGCACAGCATCAAACTAAAGATATATGTATCTTTACATCCATAAATTAGTATCTCTCAGCCTCAGCAGAAGCTTCTTTGTATAAATGATGGCCACTAATTTAGAAGCTCATAAATGATTAAACTATAGAAAATAAGTGTCTGTGGAGTACTCAGCCATAAACAGGACATCTATATTGCATTGTCACCCTATAAAACTCAGCTAATATGCAGAAGGGCGAACAGAAAGATTGTAAAAGCCAAAGGTTAGAAAAAACTGGGGAGAAACAGTGTCTTCTGGACATGACAAGACCATTGAACTCATGAATTCACAGCACTATGATTGCACAAGACCTGTACAAGGTCAAGCCAGTTATTATTCCTGCATGGAGTGGAGGAGTACATAAGCTTCTACCCCAAGTTGAGGAGCTAACAGTCTATGGCTGCTAGAGGAAGTCAAGTCAGTTGTCTATAGGGGTGTGGCCTCTAGTAGGTCAACCATCCCCCACACTCAAGGTTTTAAAAAACATTAAAGGACATTAAGTTTGAAGGAGGATGGGGGAGGGAAATACCTGGAAGAAGTTAGAAGGGGAGAGAAAGGGAGAATATGATCAAAACACACTGCACACATAAGAAATTTTCCAAAAAAATACAAATTATTATACTTAAACATTTTTAAAGAGCATTAAAGTTACCCCCATCTACTGAACCACCTGCTTCAGATCCTCAGTACCCATTGTGACACACACCTATGGTCCTGAACATGGGCAGAGACAGAAAAATCTGAGGCTTACTGCCTACAACTATAACTGAATCGGTGAACCCTAGGTTTAGTCAGAGACCCTGTCTCAAAAAGTAAACTGTAACGTGATTGAGTAAGATAGCAAGAATTGAGTAAGACTTCCACGAATATTCACATTCAAAAGCAATACACATATATACTACAAAAAGGAAAGAGGGCAGAGAGATGGAGACAGTGGCAGAGAGTTACAAATAGTGAAGACTGGATGTTTCCATTCTTAGATCAGGAAGACATTAAGGATGCCTTCTTTCACCACTTCTGTCAATCATCCATCATCCTACTGGTATATCATATGCCGGAGCCCATCGGGTAAATGTTATACATCAATTAAAAGGAAAACCTATATTACATGCTGCAACATAAAGTAACTTTGAGAACATGCTAAATGAAAGAATCTAGTTATAAAAGACCACATAATATGTGAGTCCAGAACAGCAAATCTATAAACAGAAAGTGGATTGATGTCTGCCAGGGAATACGGAGAACAGGAAATGGAAAACAGTTAGTGCTGGTACAGAGTTAACTGGGGAATGATTATTCCAAAAATACACAGTAGTGATGACTGCTCAGTTCTGTGAATATACTAAAATCTAACAAAATGTACACATTAAAAGGACACATTTTATAGCATGTAAATTGTATCTTAACAAAGCTATTACTTAATAAACCAGTCCAACTGCTCATTTAAGACCATTTAATGAGTTCAGGTATTGCATCTAGACTCTCTTCCTTGAAAAGCAATTGTTTAGAAATTATTGTTCATCTAATTTGGGCTAGGCTAGTTTGCTTTTCATTACTGTGATAAACACCATGACCAATAGGAACTTAAGGGAGAAAGGGTTTATTTAGCTGATAGGTTTGTTCATTGCCTGTGGAAGCCAAGGCAGGAAGTCAAGGCAAAAATCTGGAGAAAAGAACTGAAATGGAGACTGAAATGGAGCAGTGAAGTGGAACACTGCTGATAGGCATTCCTCCCTCTGACTTACTCAATTGCTTTCTTATACAGCCAGGGTCCACCTGCTTTAAGGATAGGGCCGCCCTGAATAGCCTGAGCCCTCCCACATCATTAGTAAATCCTCACAGACTCCATAGGGAGTTAGATAGCAGTAATTCCTCAGCTGAGATTCCCTGCTCCCAGGCTGAGACTAGGTTTGGGTTAGGGTGACTCCTAAAGCTATGATATTCCCTAAAGAAAATTAATCAAACTCTGTTTCTCAACCTCCAAGAACTAATGCCAAAACACACAGACACCTGATCTCAAACAGAACAACAATGAATGGCCTTTGCCTAAGAAATGCTTGGAGAAGAGAATGGCAGAGACAGTTTCTACCACACCCAGAGCTCAGACATCTTGTTCCATCAGTGATGTCTGGGTGGACCAGTCTTTAGCTGTCAAATTCACTGTGGTTGTGAAACAAGTATTTGAATTTTTTTATTTCCCTCTGTTCAATTAGTTCATTGTTAAGTATACATATTTAATAGTGTTCAAAATCATCTGCTTCAATTTTTCAGTATTTTTTTAGGTCAACACTTTCAGGACCATCTATCTATTTTTCTTTGTTTTCGTTTTTTCTTTTTGAGATGGGATCTCATATATCCCATGCTAGTCTCAAACTCAATTTTAGCTGAGGATAACCTTGAACTTTTGATCCTCCTGCCTCTACTCCCAAGCTCTGGCTTCCTGCTGAAATTACACATCTATGCCTAATACCACACCTGATTTATGCAATGCTGGGGATTGCATCCAGGGCTTCCTGCACTCTGCCAAATAAACTACATCTTCAGCCCTCTGGCATCTTTAGAGAATGATAAATACTTGGTGCTTAAGAAATCTGAGAACCCTAGCTTCCCTACTGTAGAATGTAGGTTGGGATAGGGGTCAAATAGAATAAAATTACTCAATAGAATTGGCAAATATCTACTAATCCCCAGGGCAAGCTGGACTGACTTACTAGCTATACAACTTCTCATTGGCTTCAGGAAAAGAATGAAAGAGGTTGATAATCATTTTAATAAGTTTGAGGCTATACCTAAAGAAGTCTGACAGAGCAGAGATATTCCATTCAGTTAGTCTTTATTGGCATTCAATTCTTATTTCTGATTTGTAGGCTACTGGGTGTAATTTACACCATTTAATGTTTTACCCTCATCTGATGCTTATGATGTCAAGTACCCAATGGCTATCAACTCAGTGAAGGCCAGTTGTTTAAGCAATTCATCGTATTCTAAAACAAGAACTTTGCAGAATTTGGAACAGAGAATCACTACCTTACCTTAAATAACAGTCTCCAGGGGCCTCACATGGTTCAGAAGTATTTAATGCTGACAGCCACCCTTTTAGAAGTTCAAGGGTGAACATTCTTTGCATTAGCTAGCTGTTCATTGTTTCATGCCATACTGTCTAAGGGAACCTTGTATTTTTCTTATCCTCTCTCTCCCTATCTCTCCTCCTCTCCTTCCTCCTCCTCCTTTTCATCCACCCTCCCCCTCATTCCTTCCTAAGATTACTTTATCACTTTTGGTGCTAGGAAACTTTTGATGAGGCATGACTCATGGCTAGGGGAAAGGAAAGGAGGAGAAACCAGATGATCAAAAGAGCCAGAAGGTCATATATTCCCCTAAGGTCATATGACTACCTAGTCAACATTCAAATTCCTTCTCTGAAAACTTTTCTACCTTGATACTCTTGTTCAGAGAGCTCTTTTGTGATTTCACTAATTGTCAAGCATATGCATAGTGTTGTTTTTGAACATGAAAACCAGGGGGAAGATGACAATAGAAGGAAGATAAAAAGAAGAGAATAAATGAGAGAGGGAGGAAAGAAAAACATGCAGACAGTGGTTGAATGAATGATAACAAAAGAACCACCCTGCCCCGACCAACACACTTGGAATTGCCTATGTTCCCACTCCCTGGATATGGCAATGGGAATAGCTTTTCTGGATTTTCTGAACAGCTTTAAAAAGAAATAACTCAAAGCTTTGAAAAGACAAGGTAAAAGAGAAAGAGAAACACTCTAAAAAAGTAAAGAACAGTGTTGGCTCTATTATCATCTTTCATCAACATGATCATCACCATTATTATTGTTGTTGTTGTTATATACAGCATGAAAATAAATAAGTACAAAAATCTTAGAAGTAGAAAGGATGTAAGACTGGAAAGTGCTGGGTTTTGAAGCCAAGCACTTGAATAGGCTTCGGCTGGTACTGTCATCCAGTCACCTACTACATGCCTGGCTGCGGTCCACACATACACCCTATACGCAGGATGGGGTGAAACATTCCTTCTGTATTGTATATCCAACTCCTAAAAGTGAAAGAATAAGTGTGTTTGTTGGCACAGGTTTGCGCGATGGGGTGAGGAGGAATTAACAATGCTGACAACGCCATAACTGTCTGATGCTTGCCAGGAGTGGTCTGGAAGAGTGGAGGACTCAGCACTCTTCAGACCCGAGCACTTGCTTCCAAATGGTCACTTTACAGAAACTTCGCGCAAGAACACTGTCGCAGCTCTGTTCTTGCGACATCTTCCCCTGTGCGGCTGACTGTTGTTCCTCCAGCTGTTTGCACAACTGAAACTTTAAGAGTCCCCGTGTTTATGACACCTTCCTGTTGCCAAATAGCCAAATACGATGTCATTATTACGGCTTTTGGTGGTGTGAAATTTGCCCATTAGCTTGTAGCAGTTCTGCCTAATAAGGGGCATAGTTACCCTCAGGAGAAGGGCAAAGGTGGTTTGTGGAGACACGCATATTCTCCAAGGCAGATTTGTGATTAGTGCCACGTCACAAAGGTGCCTTCCTTTCCTACCAGCCTCTCTCCCCAGCTCTCTCCTTGGGTAAGAGCAGTTTACCCCAAATTCTAAGAGTCCGAAGCTTGGCTGTCCTGACTGCATACTGTACTCTGGCCTATATTCAACTAATGTCTACCAACATTAGTACAACTCATAAAGCTCTGTACCAAATGTTACAAAGAACAGAATCAGATAATCAAGACTGTTGTGAAAATTATAGCATAGGAGGTAGAGTAATACAAGGACTAAAGATTACAACTACAGAGCAAAGCAAAGACCCGCAGGCAGATGCCACCACTGTAAGCAGGACTCCTAAGAAAAGGTGGGCCAGTTAGTTACATAAGTCAGGGGCTGAAGAGATAGCTCAGCAGTTGAGGACACCAGCTTCTAGTGGCAGCTCAAAACCATCTGCAACTTCAGGTCCAGGGGATTCCGTCCTCTTCTGGTCCCCCAGGGCACTGCATATAAGTAGTGCACAGACATACAGAGAAACAAAACACTCATTATCATCATATAAAATGAAGAAAATGGATCAACAAGGCATCTTGCATATGTGAGTAGGCACCTGATGAGTCTCCATTTGTATGCAGAAGAGATGAAGGGTTGGGCAGTTGTGATTCCACACACAATAATGAAGGGTTTGGCGAGGACACAGGACAATGTATTGCTTGTCCAGGTAAAGTTAGAGGTAAGACAGAAAGGGCAGTGATGATCAGCTCTGGGGAGCCTTATACCACAGGATAAATACATTACACAAATTACAGAGACCAGGACAGAAAGGCAAATAAGGATGCTGTACAAGACCAGAGCTATGCTTTATGATTCTAATATCAGCAAGGGTGTAAAACAGATCCTCCGAGGAGCCCTGCTCACCAATTTTAATTTTTTTCAAGAGTCATGTTTAGCACTTATATCTTCAGAAGTTTATTTGTACAATATTTTATTTCTTCCTGACATTGTTCTTCCCTCTGTTGTCTCTCAGCTAAGCTTAGCAGCCCCTCCTGTTTATTGAGAGGCATGTGGACAGGACATACAGTTAATATGTGACATCAATCTAAAATCTCTTGAATATTTTCTCTGAGAAAAGTGAACATCTCCTACCCACCCACCCACACATTTATCTACAAATTTCCTTAGAAATGCAGTTTAACCCACAGGAGCCTCAGTTAAAGTAGATGTGAGTATGTAGCTGAAGTGTCTTATTTCCATATCAAGATTCTCAGAGACATTATAATAATATGTATTACGTATGTGTTGGATAAAAAGCAAGCTTCTGCAGGCCAAACACACTCATTTGGGAGTGAGTCCAGACTCCAGTCACTGGCTGAATGATCTCAGCCCTATAAGGTCAGCAGGCCAACCATGTGTTTGTCATTATCTAAAGCTTGAGCTACTGCACGTGGTCCCTCTGCTCAGTTATCTACTCCGAGAGTTGACTGAGCTAGCGCCTGAGAGCAAGTGAAAACAGCAAGCGCTCAAGGCATGCTTTGTAAAGTAAATATATAGTTTCTTCACAGCTCCAGCACCCTGCAACACGCTGGGCATACGTAGGAGCCCTTTGCCTGAGTTAGATGTTCTTGAGAAGAAAGCGAGGAGATACTGATTTTGGACACCATCAGTTTCCTCTTTGAGTCAATGAAGACAATTGTAACTTTATAGTTATTCTAAGATACCCTACAAGGAAAGTGCTCAGGATGTTCTAGCTACATGGATCTAGGCTGGTTTCCTGGGGATGCCAAGACTAAATTCTGACTCTGTTCTGTTTCTCCTCCACAAAATAAGCCCTTTCCTGGTTCCGTCTCTTCCATTTGTTTCTGCAGTGCTGGGAATCAAACCCAGGCCCCCACACATTGTCTAAAAGTCCCCCACTTCATCTAATATCCCACACTCATTCTTTTAGTAAATTTCTTTGGTCCTTGTACACCCATTAATAAAATTGCATCAACCATTGATAAACATCTATAACAGTGGTTCTCAACCTGTGGGTCATGACCCTCTTGGGGGTCAAAAGGATGTTTTCATAGCGTCACATATCAGAGGTATCCTACATACCAGATATTTACATTACTATTCATAACAGTAGCAAATCTGTAGTTATAAAGTAGCAACAAAATAATTTTATGGTTGGAGGTCACCACAACACGAGCCACAGCATTAGAAAGGTTGAGCACCGCTGATCTATACCAAGAACAAAGACGGTTTTAAATTCTTTAAAGATAAAAATATTTCAACTTTTGTGGGGTTGCATCCTGTTTAGAAGATATGCTAGCTAGGAAAGGGCTCAAAGGATTCTTTTTGACAAAGGTTTGGTAGGCAACATAGGAGGAGAAGAAAGAAGCCCATACTAAAAATACAATTCAAGTCAAGCGTGGTGGCACATGCCTGTGATCCCAGCACTCAAGGGGCTGAGCCAGGAGGAACACGATTGGAAACAAACTTGAGCTACAGTTGACCTTGTCTGAAAAAAATCTATTCTTAGCTTAGCCAACCCACCAAATGAAATGGGAATGATGCAAACAGTAAAAAATTTTATTTAATTCAATCTTAATGTTTCGGTTATAGGTTAAATGGCTAGTCTCTGTTTTAACATTCTGTACGTAAGATTTATGTGTGTGGTGTTTATATGTATATATGTGTGTTGAAGATAAAGCATAGGCATACACAGGCCATGTGTAAAGGTCAGAGGCCAGATCTGAGCACTGTCCCTCACCTTCCATTTCATTCGAGACGGGGTCTCTTGTTCACTGAAGCTGGCTGGTCCATGACCTTCAAGGATGCTGGTGTCTCAGTCTGCCATGTCACTGCAGGAATGCTGGGATTACAGAGATCTAGAGATACAAACTCTGGACTTTATGCTTGTATGGCAAACACTTTATCCACTAGCCAGCCCCCGAGCCTCTGAATGGTGTGTTCCTACTAAATCCTAAATCCTCGCTCAGGAACCCAGGTTAATTTAATTACTCACATTCTAAGAGTGTGCTTTCCACTGTTTTTCTACCAATTCATTCTCAAGTTAAGAAAAGCCCCAGCAACAGCTGGGCTGTGTGTCACCTTCTTGTTTATACATTCCTGTCATTAAAAACTACAGGTTGACACACATGGCTGGCTCTGTAATTGTACTAATGTTTATTTAGTGCTATTTTGCCAAGATGCTTTAAAAAGATAATTTTGTTCTGTGTGCCTTTCCCCTTCTTTTATTTATGTTTTTATTTTACATATAATAGACACCGGTTTGTGTTCTTCTCTGGTAAATCCTGGTAAATCCATTTCTGTGTCTTTTCAGCTGTGCTTGGGGAAAGCTAACGATGATGACTCACATCGGGTCTGACATCTCTATTGAGTGTGACCGAATTTTCTTTACCTGCCTGGTAATCACCAGTGCTAATCCTTGTGAGGAGTGAATGGGGATGAAACACCTACTGCCACAGCTGGTGTCTAGTGAAGTGGAGATGACTAGAGAGAAAGAAGCAACCCTGGACTCATCATAAATTGTCTGGCAAACCACTGGCTTGAGAACTTCCTGGACACAGATCCAAAGAGAAGCCATAGTTGGGTTCCACAACAAATGTGATGTGCAATTGTAACAATACTGTATTGTCTCTAGTACCAGCAATGGAAAAGTCACGTTCTTCAAGGGCAAACAAGGGCAGTTGATAAGCATGCATGTGAACATGAATGCAAACATCTGCCATGAGGTTCTTTCAGCTCAGAGCAGCTGTGGTCCACATCTGTTCTTGCTACCATGTCAAGCACCCACATTGATTCCTCTTACATTTAGATAAGAGTCACCTCTTAGAATTTTATAATTGGAAATGGCTTAATGATTACAAATGCCCATGCTCTCATTTTCAAGATCAGAAAACAGAAGCTTTAAAAAAGAGAGAGAGAGCGAATGCAAAGGCTGAGTGAATGTCATATCTGTGGTCTTGAATAGGATGGATTCAAACACAAGAGTATAATTTCTCTGAAGCTAAATTGTAACACAGGTGGCAGTTGAGTTGGCAGCAGGGGACTAGATATTTTATTTTCTCTTTCCAATCTCATATACTATGGCTCTCATGAGAGCCAAATTATTATTTAGTCTTCTTGTTCTATTTCCATTCTTGTTTAGCATTCTGACCTACCTGGTGTAGGTGGGGGAAGGTTCTTTAGAAGATGGCAAATGAGAACAATAGAGGCAATTTTGTTGACTTGTATTGACTGTAAGTATATTCAAATGACTTGCAATTATACTCCATGCATGAAAGAGCTCACTAAGTCAGGTGTTATTCCCTTGTTACAATGAAGAAACTGAGTTTGAAAGGTAGAGCAAAACAGCCCAATATTACACAGCAATTTCTCTGATGCATTCATAATTTAAATCCAAGTCTAGCTGATTCCAAAGTTGGCACCACATTAGAAAAATAGAATGAGAAATAACATAAGCATCTGTGCTCAAGACCTAGATTAAAAATAAAGCCAGGCTTCTTGTCTGCCTCTCCACCAGGCATGACACCATCAAGCCAGTGACCCACCTGAGGCCAAGAAATGGAATGAGAACACTACAAAATATCTAAAGGGCTCTTTTGCCACCTTCACATACCAACCATCAACACCAAACTAAAAAGCAGGTGATACAGATAAGAACTGAGAAACAAGGCCATTGAAGTACTTGTTTCCTCCTGTCCTACATAGATCCTAGGAGCAGAACTGATACGAATTTCTATGTCCTAAGTCATTGTAACAGCTTGCTATACACCATTGATCCATCCAGTTAGTGAAGATGCATATTTCACCTTTGATCCAAATTCATCTATGAAAACCCAAAATACGGTGCATATGCCATGTTGAAAGAGAGTAGATGGGTTCTCACACACTGTTTCTCAAATATAATGACCTTTACCTCAGATATGTTCTCTTTTACATTTGCATGCCTGAACAAAAGGTATGGTGACAAAGAGCTAGGAACAAGCAATGCGTCCAAGTGAGTGTTGTATTTGGTGACAGCAACATATAGGTATTCTTGAAATAAAGAAATACCACATTTATGCATGAACTCTATAGCTTATACTGTCCCAGGTTGGGTAGGAGGTGTGTGTGAGCTTATGATTCCCCTATATTGACACCATAGCTCAGAAGAGAATCCTAACCAGGCACCACCACTAAGTAAGGTCAAAGTACTCAGCATCCCTGGGCCAGTGTGTCTCAAACATGTACACAATCAGCAAATCATCTGTAGACCTTGTTAAAATACAAATTTTAATTCAGCATGTCAGAGCTAGACCTGAAATTCTGTGGTTCCCAGCAGATGCCTCAGTGACAGTACTGTTTCGAAGGGACATGCTTTGAACAGTATAGCCCCAGCACTCACACCAACTCTTCTACTCACCCACCTTCCTACTGTTCAAACTGTATCTCTCAACCATCAAGCAATATATTCCTTTGTCACCATTTGCATTAGGGTGTGTGTGTGCTGTCTGTGTTTGTCTATATGAATGTTTCTCCTAAAAAGGTAAATCTCATCTCTTGCATCTTATTTATTCCCCCTTCCTTTTCTTTGACCTATAGGCCAGACTCTTTGTTATGTAATAAATCTAACTCCCTGGTATGCTTGACTCACTTCTGTCTCATAACTGCCGGTGCTGATGTTGGTGGTCTATGGCTGGAATCCCCTTACTTCTCAAGGATGAAATAGTCTATATTTCCCACAATAATCAATATTTATTCAGTAAGTATTTGCTGAAGTGTGAATTATGAATTATACATATAGAGAAGATTATAGTAGAATAATTAATAGGTAAATAATTCACTGTTTAAAATAATTAACATATACATATTAGTCAGTATATATTTGTTTAATAAAACTTGTAGGTGCCGTTAATTGAGCACTTCCTAGAAATCAGACATTTAGTTGAGCACTCTATGCTTATTATCTTGCTTAAGCCACTTAGACCTCTGCAGGAAACACTTCAGAGCCCACACACCCATTCTGAAATATTACACATGGCCTTCTTATTTGTGCCTGCTACATGCCAAAGCTCAGTTTAACCTTGCAGAAGATCACAGAACTCAGGCACTGCCTGCTCTTGAAATGGTTGCAGGCACAAAGAATGAGGCTGGAATATGCCAAGAATAGCAATGTGGGTCGGTACAAAATGCAATGAGAGGGACAGTCATCTGGGAATGTTGGAGAACACCTCTCTTCAATAGGGTTCCAATTGCTATAATAAAACACCATGACTAAACACAAGTTGTGAAAAAAAGGAGTATTTCCATTTACAATTCAACATCACAATCCGGTCTTCAAAAGCATGCAGGGTAGGAACTCAATCAAGCAGGGCAAAAACCTGAAGGCAGGAACTGATGCAGAGGCCATAGAGGAGTGCTGCTTACTGGCTTGCTCCTCGTGGCTTGCTCAGCTTTCTTATACCATCCAGGAATATGGGCCCCAGGGTGACACTGTAGCCAGTGGGTGGGTGCTCCCACATCAATCACTAATCAAGACTCAAGACAGTACCCTATAGACTTGCCTTCAAACCAAGCTTATGGAGGTATTTTCTTAATTATGATTACCTCTTTCCAGATAGGTCTGGGTTTGTATCAAGTTGACAAAAACAAAAACAAGACAAACACACACACAAACACAACCAACCAGCACAACCTAATACTTGACTGACATTTAAACTAACTCCTAAAATTAATCTAGGAGTAGCCAAGCAGGGCTAGGAAGAAGGGCATAAAGTAAAGGGGAATACAGACACAAAGCATAAGGTATAAGACCATAAGGTCAAAGAGCTCTGGTAGCTTGATTCACCTACAATACACTGCATTGGGTCGCAATAGAACCAAGGGGGTCCAGGAGAAGTGGAATGGCTAATAAGAAACAAGTGGTCTTAGACCCACTTAGAAAGTCTCTCAAGTGACACAGAGAAATGATGGAATCCAGTCTATTTTTAAAAGATGCCAAGTATGGATCAGAGAGAAAGAAAACTGGAGGTGGGGAGGACATGAGGCTGCACAGACAGCAATAATAAAGATAATAATAGCTTGTGTTTATCGATGTCCCAGGAACCATTCTAATTTAATAGTATAATAACAGGTTTGAGAACTTGAGCTAAAGCAATGGCGGGAGGGATAGAGGGAAGAAACTGATTCCAGAGAGAACTCCAGCTTAGTGTTTGAAGGCTGGTACCTGAACACTGGGTGTCAGCCTGAAGTCTCAGGACATCCTAACCCCAGTCACTTTGCCTTTCAGCACTTAGTCATCAGAAAAGCAATGTGCGTATGTCCTCAAAAGAATAAGCTTAGAGGCGAGATGATCTTTGGGGACAGAGACATTTTCCTTTCAAACTGCATAAGTTGTTTTTTTCTTTCTTTAAGGCAGAAGCAGAAATGAAAATTTCTCAGGCAGCAGCAACAGTTGCAACAGTTAACCTGCTCTGACCTAGGCCCTGGTGTACTGCAAAAGAGACTCTGCTATACCACTGGACAAGAGACCCATCTGTCCCTCCGCTCACATCGCTCAGAAAGTATAGAATCTCACATTTGCACCAGAGAGGCTGTGAAGACACAGGAGTTGCGCCTCATCAGAGAAGCCTTGCTTGGAAAGAGAAAATATTATGACCTAAAGTTGAATGGAAGAATAATTAGTAGCAGTGAATTGAGGGAGAGTAAAAACACTTGTAATGGCACATTTCCTTCATGTTAGTGGTTTTCTGTACATATTCATTCATCACTCATTTATTGGGTGCCTGCTATGTGTCAGGCACAACATTAAGGGCTAGGACAAAAATCTACAGGAAAAGGTTTTTGGAGGAAAAGAGAACTAGATGTCAACACTCCTGAGCAAATTTCATTGCCCCAAGACATCTATTATTAAGCTCTTACATTTTCTCAGACTGCTAGACAGGCTTTATGGTAACAGTTACGCACAGAAAGCTGCTACTGTGGTTACATCCTGACTGCTCACCAAAAGAACAAGTCCCTGTACATAGATAATTGCATGAGAAGAGACAGAGCAGTTTACATTGCAAGAACATAAACTATATCTCATTTTCAAACATCACTGCAGCTTCTCTAGCCAGTTCTGCCTGTGAAGGGTTTGCTGGGGCCCTCAAAGACTTCAGCTGATAGTGAAACATGTGTAATAATCATAGAAGGAAAAGAAACCTCTGGAGGGGCTTACATTGACAAACAAACATCATATCCCAGCAGCAGTTCGCATCATTTACAGTCGCAAAACACTGTAGAACTCGTCCAAGGCCCTTGCCAAATACAAGGGCACCAGGACGCAGAGTCAGCCCATGCTCCCAGAGTGGGAAGAAGCAGAACAGTCAGCAACAAGCGGCTGAAAAGTCAGCTCCCTGTTTTAAATGTCTAGAGTGCCAAAGATTGGGTATATGCATCAGCCTCGATTAGACAGGCTGACATGTTCATCTTTGACAAATAATCCAAAGTTGCTGCTGAATCCTGCCCCCAAAGCCATAATCTACTATCAGAAGACTCAGTCCGGACTGGAAAGATGTCTTGGCGCTTCAGAGCACATTCTGCTATTGCAAAGGACAAAGTTTGATCCCCAGCACCCATGTCGGGCAGCTCACAATTGTCTCCAGTTCCAGGAAATCCAATGCCCTCTTGTGGCCTCCATGGATACCTGCATTCATATGCACACACATAATTTTAAAACAAAAGAAAAGAGTCAGTGATAAAGAATGATGGTGTCTATGTGATAGCATATCACATGGGTATCACACAAATTTGGGCTGAAAGCAGTTAAACAGGAACAGTCCTGAGCTGTTCTTTGCCTACTTCTGCCAGTAGTCTCTTCAATGTTGTTACACAGGAAGTTACTAAGTACAATTCTGACCAAGGGCTGAAAACAGATTAAACACACACAGAAACACACCAAAAGCAAAATCCAAATTCCTCAATTTTTGAAACTCAGTAAAAAAATTTTTAAAATACATACATGCATACATACGTATGTGTGCATACATACAAGCATACACTATTATAAAGTCTAAGATATAGTGAGATTTGTCAAAGACTGTCTGTCAAAAACAACTGAAATACTAAGGGCTAAGTTACAGCAACTAGACTGATGGACTCAGAGGACAAGAGTTCCCTGCATTCCCACTTGGAGACGAAGCTGTTCTTCCACAAAACACAGGTTAAAAATGGTGAAGAGCTTCCCCTCGGTATGATCAGAGAACAGACTGTCCATCCTCCGCCCTGTGTGCCAGCAATAACACAGTAGGGTATCCCAAAGAAATACATCCACAGCCTCACTTTTCTAGATTTTAATTACCAGTCAGCCACAGCCCAAAATTATTAAGTAGAAAATACTGGAAATAAAAATTCACACATTTTAACTTGTGTGCCATTCTGAGTGTTATAAGGAAATGTCAAGCCTTCTTGGCCTGTGCTAGTGTATCACACCATGTGCCCTCTGCTCAGTGGCCTCTTGGTTATCAGATCTACCATCATGATATAACAATGTCTGTTTTCAAGTAAGCCTCCTTTTACTGACAAAGGCCCCATGCAGCGAGGCACCAGGGTGAACTACATAAAAGGATAGATGTGGTATTGGGTATCATGTGGCAGCACTACAAGCCACATAAAAGAAAGCAGTATATACAGGGCTTGGTACCTTTTCCCATTTTGGATATGCATTAGAGGTCCTGAACAGATCCCTTATGGCCAAAGGGGGTTATGGCACATACAATTGATCTTCATAATTTCTGATTTCCTCAGACAAAACAGGCAGCCCACAACTCTTGAATCCCTACCTAGGCTTGCCTTGACATATATGTTCCTAGTAACCTCTGGGAAAGCTGCCATCTTTAGTTACAGATGAAAATTCTAAAACTCAGAGGTGTTGAGGGGCTAGCTCAAACCCCTATGTGTCTTCTCAGCTAGTCCCTTTACATCCTGCCCTCTTAGGCTGCATCTTTTGAAGAGACTCATGCTATCATTGCTGAATGGCTGTTTTATAAAGCTAACACACTGGAGTGGGTATGAGTCTAGCACCAACCAGTGCTGCAGCCTCAGAGCCACGGCTTCCTCAGGTCTAAAATGAAGGCCAGACTCCTTCATGCTATATCTATAAGGAGTAACTATGATTTTGTATGGTGTGCAGGACTGTCCTGGTACATAGGAAAAGCCCCTGAGAGAACAACATATGGAAGAAAGGGTTTATTTAGGTTGGTTCACAGTTTTGAGAGGTTGAAGTATACACTGACTTGCTTCCACCATTGCTGACCTGTAGTGAGGCAGAGAATCACAGAGGACAGAGGATAGCAGGTCAAGGCTTCTCAGCTCCTGAAATCCAGGAGACAGAGAAAGAAAGACAGGATATGCTGGGCCACGATAAGATACAGCCTTCAAAGATAGGCCCCAGTGAGCAATGTCATAGGCCCCAGTGAGCAATGTCTTCCAAATAGGCCCCATCTCTGGTGTGAACTCGTCAGTGGTTTAATCTGCTTATTCAGTCATCTCTCAGTGATTAGACCCACCAGCTAAGACTGTCTTTAACATATGAGCCTTTTGGGGGGACACTTCAGAGACAAACCATTAGAATAAATGTTCAATTAATGTTGGCTATCATCATCAGCATTATGTAAGCTGTGCACCCTAAAACGCTGAAAGGCACTCAGCTAAGGCAAAGTTGCATTCTTAAGAGGTTTCTTACATATATTTTTCAGATGTAATAATGGACAATAAAGTGCCCAGGCAGAGTGACTAGTGAAATGGGGGGGGGGGGAAGAGGGTGAAAAAAGCCTGTTCTCTGAAAAGTAATTGCAAGGTCGCTGTACTGAGCTCTTAGCATCATCACCATGACTAAAACTTGGCATCTTAATGTGGAAACGGCAGTTTCAAATCCTTTACATGTGTTAATGTATTTGCTATTAACTCACAACAGCCCTGTGTGGCAGATCCTGTTAATACCCTCACTTGATAGGTAAGAAAACCAAGGCCAAGAATCTTAAAGAATTTGCCCAATAGAGTACAACTAAGGAGCACTGGAGTGAAGATTTAGGTGCAGGAAGACTGACTTAGAAGTTCATGTTCTACCCATCTGTGAAATGAATTAGATGGACAGCATATTTGAGGCAGCGACAATTCAGGATGTCCATATGTACAGAGAGAAGACTTCAGACTATCTAGTCAGTGCTGGCTGATGAAACAAACTACAATAAGAAACAAATAAACAAATAAATAAGAAATAAAAATACATTTAAAAGAAACAAAGAAAAAATACAGTAAACAGATGTGAGGAGAACAGCAAGAACAGACAAGAAGTCAACAAAGCAGAGCCTCAAACGAGAATGCTGAAGATCTGCCTGGGACACGGGTTGACACGACAGTCAGGAGGGAGCTCATCTTTTGAAATAAAATAAACAGGCCATTGACAATACTCAGACAGAAAGAATCAGGAGGAGCTCTAGTGACCATTGGCTCCCTGAGTAGTAACTCACTGAAAGAATGTGAGTCAGTTAGATGAGGGACCAGAAACACTCCCTTGACTACATAGACCTCTGATTTCCTACTTGGCTTTAGCAAGTCTTCTTTGTATGTGTTCGAGTTGGGGAACCAAGGTGTATCTGCAGAAGAAAGAATGAGAAGGGACTGTAAGCATCACTTAGGTTGATACGAACTGGATATTTCAGGGCTGTGGGGGCAAACGCTGCGAATCAACCCCACCAGTGTTGAATGTGTTAGTGCTGACTTTACACATATGGTATCAGGGAACTTACAACACAAAGACTCTGGTACCTACTTCACTTCATCCTTAAGGGTTGTCCCCAAAGACCTATAGTCTAGAGCTCTCCAGCTCCTGAACATTTTACAAAGATGGCTGTGAGACCTTTCAAGCCTTGCAAATGCTCTCAGCATGAGTCAGATGGAAAAATGTGGGGTTTTTGGCAAGGCTCTAACCCACTCAAACGAAGTGATTTGTCTCCAAATTAAATCTCAGCATTTCAAGCTGCATTTAGTACCGACAAAATGCAACCTCCTGGTTTAGGATATCGAATAGCTCTAATAGTTATTGAGTGAGATGTGGGCAAATGTGACTAATCTCTGGCTATAATTCCCTTGAAATAACCTTGGAAGTGAAAGCCAAATGAAAAATATGCTCATAATGAGGCAAAATGGATTTTTTTTTTGCTAAACATAAAGATAATGCAGGAAATATTGGTGAACCTCAAAGGACAGATTCAGTGCATCTATTGATCATTGCAGTCCTTTCTATCCTCTTTTTCTGTATCTCCAGAGTAGAGTGATGGAGGCTGTGGAAGAACAATGAGGGGTATGGAGGAAGGGGGTAGCACTGGGTGATCTCATCCACAGAATCCCTTCCTGGTAACTGAGCTCTGCCTAGAGGTTCCAAACAGCTCCTCAGCTCTGCAGTAGAGCACTGTTAATCATTGTCATAAAATGAGAAAATGCGAGTAGGGTTCAAACTCCACAGTAACTCTACTTCTCTTAGGAGAGTTGAACATCTTGTATTCTTGGGCATTTCACAGGTTCTAGCTTCTCTGATGACAGCTACTTGAGCTTCTGTAATCTGCCTCAAAAACTGAGGTTTGGAATGAGGCTAAGAAATGCTTCAGACTCTATATATTACTATTGTAAGGCTCACCAGAGAACCAGTGTAAAGAGAGAGCTGAGCATGTAAACAATCCAGAGGTGAACTTTATGTGCATCATGCATGTATTAAAAAGAGAAACTATACACTGATGTTAAAGTAGGTATATAAACTAAGAAAGGAAAAGAAAAATACACACTTTGGACAGCAATTTCATGACCCTAGATTGTTTATACAATCTCCAAAGTCTAGACAACAAAAGATTATGCTTTTCTTAGGCTAACTTGAATCTTGCTACAAACACAGAATATCAATAATTACCTTAAAGATTTGTTCTCCTTTTGGTTCCTGGTAGGGAACAATAATAAATGACACTGACCTTCAGTTCATAAAAGTAGAATTACTAGCTTTTTTATGACTTTTCTTAGATATGTATAGAATCTGGATTCCTTCCCTCTAACTCTTTAAAAAAGTTGCTCTCCTCTTTTTTCCTGGAAGAGCTGGCTATAAAAAAGAACACCCTGTATGACCCCAAGAGCAAGGCAAGAGCTCTCTGTATGTGGTGCCAACATATCTGATCACTCTTCACTTTAGAAGTCAGCCAGTTTCTTTCAGAAATTGTGAGAAAGAAAGAAAGAAAGAAAGAAAGAAAGAAAGAAAGAAAGAAAGAAAGAAAGAAAGAAAGAAAGAAAGAAAGAGAAAGAAATACTATCACAAAGTCAATTGGCCAAAATTGTTGTTCTTACATTGGTGAAAAACATATTTTTTAATCAAGTGGTATATTCATTCTCCCCATTAAATACTTCCCAACTGGTGCATTGATGTGATTTAATTATGCTTCGGAAGCCTACTAGATACTGATGTTGATACAAAGGGCACAATATGGGGGAAAGATGAGTATGAAGGTTTTAGGAAGCTTTGGGGTTGTATAACACTCATGACACTGGTCATTGTCTAATGCCTCTATAGCACCACTTATCACAATGAAAATGCTAAATATGATAATAGAACCTACAAAAAATTAACTCTATAAGGAAAAGGAGAGACTTCAGACATGACTTGGTGTGTAACATAGAACTTGAACCACTACTCCACCTCCATCTTGTAGGTCCTTATGTCCTGGTATGACTTGGGGATGTTCCCTGAATCCTTTTTATTCCACACCCTATAGACTATCTCTAGAAAAACTGGGTCTGTGTCATGAATTCAGTTCCCATTTCAAGATCCACACATTTAGCCCAGGGCATCGTCTTGAATATCAGAATCCCTTTATTGCTAATTTTTACCATCCCCAAAAAATTCAGACTGCCTTGGATGCAGCATGACCAACATGTAATTCACTGTTTTCCTATCTGGGCAGCTCATCACTTTCTACTCTTTATCTGAGGTGTTAGTTCCCAACACAACCAATCCTGAAATACATTCTGCCTTTGCCGAAAATTTACCACCTGCACTTCATGGGCAAATACTCTTAATTTGAAATTCTAAGGGTTTCCTCTCCACTTCTAAGTCCTAGCTCTGACATCTCCATCTCCTCTCCTCTGGACTGACATATTAGTCTCTACTGACCTCTCTCCTGTGCAGTCATGTGAATAACATGATTGAAAAGTAAACCTGATTGAGCAAATGTCCTTGTGTATTTGAGCATCTTTTGGATATATGCCTAAGAGTGGTATAGCTGGGTCTTGAGGAATCACTATTCCTAATTGTCTAAGAAAGCGCCAAATTGATTTCCAGAGTGGTTGTACAAGTTTGCATTCCCACCAGCAATG
>CM053763.1:9858695-10011839 GCA_028658305.1 Pachyuromys duprasi
AGGGGTCTTTTATGAGACTGTTTCTCCAACCAAGGACCATGTATGGATATAACCTGGAACCCCTGCTGGGATGTGGCCCATGGTAGCTCAGTATCCAACTCAGTACCCTAGTAAGGGGAACAGGGACTATTTCAGACATGAACACAATGGCTGGCTCTTCGACCCTCCCCCCCCCCCCAGGGAGGAGCAGCCTAGCTAGATCCCAGAAGAGGACATTGCAGCCAGCCATGAAGAGACATGATAAGCTAGGGATAAGATGGAATGGGGGGGGAGGTCCTCCCCTATCAGTGGACTTTGAGGGGGGCAGGGAGAAGATGAGGGAGGGATGGGGAGATTGGGAGGGAATGAGGGAGGGAGCTACAGCTGGGATACAACATACATAACCTGTGATTAATATAAAAATAAATAAATTACTTAAAAATGAACATATGCCATAAAACAGCAGCAAGTCCTCCACTTATATTACAAATCATTGCTTATACATCAACCCCCTGAACCCACAGCATCCCTCATTGAGAAACCTCCACTGCATGATTTTCTCACCACAGCTTCTGAGATAGGCTGTGAGGCTCCCAATCCCTTTTCCAGTCTGCCTCGAGTCGGCCTTGGCTGTTTCAGAAGCCCAGACTGGAAACTTCCCTTTTTAACCCGTCCCGCTGCTAAAAGGGATGGGCTAACGCTGCAGTCTATCCCGTGTCCGCTCCAGTTTCAGGAAAGCCAGCTCAGAAAAGGGCATCAAATCAGCCCTCCACCCCTGAAATCTCTCCCACAAAGAAAATAAAACAACAAAATAAAAACATAGAAAACATCTCATCATGGAAGCTGTTGTGTGTCACAGTGTGTCCACAGCATATACCCCTCTGTCCACACAGCATCACTTGTGAATGTCCATTGCGATGAGTCATTGGTCTAGCTCGATGCCTCTGGCTTCTGTCATGCCATCAGTATTGGGTCCTCATTGGGACTCCTGTTGGTACCCTGTGTCCAGCTATGGATCAGCAGAACTGGCCCTTTCACGCTTTCTGACAGTTTACAGATGATGTAGATTTTGCAGTAGGTCAGTTCAGAGCCCTGGATCTGGAACTGGATGGTAGCTGAGCTGGCAGCCCGCTGGCTGTGCCTTATCTGCACCCCCAGAGAGAGCTCTCTGACACGGCTCGGGCTAGCCCACCCAAAGCCACTGACGGCAGCAGGCAAGGTTAGCTCTCACACTCTCATGCCCTCAGGGCTGGCTCGCTGGCAACCATGTCTCCAGAGCCAGCTCCACGGTGCTGCCCATGTGAGGTACGGGGCCTGCTCTCCCAGGCCCTGCAGCCAGTGAGGGGCCGGGACGCTACTCACTCTCACGTCCTGGGGGCCAGCTCTCCTGACTATCTACAGCAGGTGGGTGAGGCCCACTCCACTTCATGAAAGCTCCTATTTTATAAGTAAAAACATCAGGCTTCTTCCTCTTTATGGTCTTAATATGGCAGCCCCAGGATACTGTTCCATCTACATCAACCTGCTGCTCTTATTGAAACTTGTCTTGGAAGACATGCTTGTGTAGCATCTTACTGCGGTACCCCATACATCAAAGCTCAAAACTACACTGCAGCATCATATGAATAAGAAGCTGTATATACAGAACCGACCTCCTCTGCTCCTCTTCCTCCTCTCTTCAATAAAATGTACTAGTGACTCAGAGACCCTTTGGCCCCTTTAGCTATACCAGGCCTCAATGAGCTCCAACTTGCAATCCTACCAATGAGCAAATGAAAAAAGGAAGAAAGGGAAATGGAGCAAGCATCTTTTCTTTTTCCACGTAGTTGATATTAGTAACTACCTGGTTCCCTACAGCATGAACACAGGCCAGCAATGTTCTCTTTGGGCTAGAATGAAGCACTGGGGTGGTTTAGTTCAGAGAGCTGTGAAGTCCCCAGGGCAGGAGGTCTGAAGCTCAGAGTCTGTGTGTTTGTGAAGCAGAAGGAGAAATTCCACTGCCCGCCACTGAAATCTGCTGAGAGACTGGAAACTTGTCATCCCACTATGGGCTATCTCCAAAGCTCATTCCTCATACAAAACAGCCAGCAGAAATGTCAGATGGGCCAGGTCTGGATTGGCACTGAACATTAAACCATGACTTACGACACATATTCAAAACCCAAGAATACCTTGAAAGCCACAGTGTGTCGCATTGCCTGCCCCCCTCCCCACCACACACACAACCAGAGTGCTTTCCTTGAATAAGAGCACACCATCCATTCACTCTGACCTCATCAGGGCCATCAGTCACCCTTGATCCTGCAAGGTCTTTCCTGTCTTTCCATTGCAGAGTCTGCTTTGTCTACCAACTACTTGCTGGTTCAGTTTTTACTTCATCTGAATGGCATCATTTGGTGGTGCTGAAATTTCTCCACAGCCAATTCACAAGTTCCCTACCTGCTTCCCCACAGTATTCTAGGACTACTACAAAGAGCACTTGCGGATACCCAAAGATGACCTGATGCATCTTTCACCTCAAGCACTTGGGAAAATACTTAACATCTTGTTCTCAGTTTGGAATGGGAATAACCACACTCTACCCCTGTGGGATTATTTTAGGAATCAGATGAGTTAGTACACATAAAATTCTTAGAACTGCCAGGAAGAAATAGTGAAAAACCAGTGCTAACTACTGCTGCTATTTCAACAGCACAGACTCTGTATCCAACTTGAGCTCATCCACAGAGCACTCCTACACCCAAGGCTCTGTGTGTATCACCTACACATCCCATACCACCAGAGGGCACCAGCAAGAAAGTCAATGCCCTCAAGATACTTTAATTTCAGAGGTCCAAGTAACATAAATAAATGAATACAGTACCAAATGTTATGGGAAGGCATGAAAACAATAAAACAGGGTTGTGTAACAGAATGCAGCAGAGAAAGGTGTTAAACCTCTATGCAACCGTGGGGATGTGCAAAGACACCACTGAGGATTTGATCTTTGTGACCATTCAGACATGAATGATGGAAATTGTGGGGTATAAGAAGAGTCCTCTCACTGGCGCCTAGGACACTTAGTGCAGGGTAGCCTCTCTCAGGGTCTGCTCTGTGCCTAACAAGTGACCTCCAGACGGTGGACACCAGTAGCATCCCAGGAGCTGTTACAAATCTCTCTCACTAAATAACACATTGAGTGATGACAATTAAAATGATAATGCTTTTACCATATGAATCTCATTTCTTGACCCAGCCTTGACCACAAGTTTGTTTCTGTTTGTTTTCTGTATAATCATGTCTTTGCTTACGTTGAACTCTTGGCCTTTATGGAAGTGCCTTCCCACCCCCCCACCCCCCCCCCCGACTCCCCTGCAGTGGAACAATCTTCATCTCTTGTTTTCTTGGTGTTTGGTTTTGGGGTTTTTGTTTTGTTTTGAGGTAAAGTCTCTTATATCCTACACTAGCCCTAAATTCACTGAATAAGCTAAAGATGGTCATAGATTTCTGAGTGTTGGGATAACAGGTACACACCACCACACCTGGTTTAGGCAGTGCTGGAATCACACCCAGAGCTCCGTCCTCCTCAACCCATCTTCAAACTTTACTACTCAACTCTGAGAGTCATACTGTCTAACACCTTCATACTTGGTGCTACAAACATATACTGGGCACCTAATACATATTTGTTGATTAATTAAATTGCTATGCCTTTGAGGACTTTACAATCATTGAGACCACAAAATATACCAAGACATAATCCACATAATGCTAAAAGTATTGTGTAGTAAAAGATAAATGACAGAAAAGCACTGTGAGAGTTGACACCCAGGAAAAGCACTTTCTAATGAGCATTATACTCTTTAAAATGGAACAAAAGAAATGTCATTTGTGGTAGTGATGTGGCTCCCCTCCCCCAAAATAGTCTCACCCCATAGTCACAGATCTCTACTTGGTCACCATCTCATTACTAATCAGCAAGCAACTCACAGGGCAAACACACTGAGCCTTCTAGAAAAACAACCACAAGGCTGAGCCTGAAGGCACAGACCCATCATCCTACCTATTCAAGAGGCCAAGGCAAGAGTCCAAGGCCTACAAACTGAATTCAAGGCCAACCTGGCCAACTTAGTGAGATTCTGTCTCAAAATAAATGTAAAGAGAGGGTTGGAGATGTTTGCTTGCCTAGCATACATATATGGCCCCACATTCAATCCCTAGTTTAAAAAACTAGGGATTTTGTAATATTTGCAATATTGTGATTCCTAAGTATGTAGGAAGGCCCAGCCATTTGTGAGCCAACCTAGACAATGCTGAGAAGTACCTTCTATGCCTTCTTCATGTCTGCTCTTTTGTATCCCTTTGTGCGTGTTCCAGTTCTGTTTACCCAGCAGAGCCAACAGCAGCCAGTGCACATGCTTCTAAAATTACCTCCCATTCACCACCAATGCCATGCCCACCTATTACCAGTTGTTCCATAATTTGAATATTCCTCTTGATGTCTCCTATGTCTGGCTGTCACATGCAATTAATAGTATGGTCTCAGAGCATGAGGATCATGTGGAAATTTATCCCTTTAATTGCAAAGATAAGGGAATAGGAGAGTATTTTGAGAAGATGGCAGGCTACAAAGCAATATCTCCTAAGACACACTTCAAAAACAAACTCCATTCTCAAAAGCAAACAGACTACTCAAAGATTGAGGACTCTGTTGGAGTTGTGGGGGAAAAATGCTCAACATGGAAATAAAAGTTCCCTGTGTTGAAGTTGAAGAAGCACACACTAACACTTAGGCATGCAAGAATGTATCTTCAACTACACAGGTACCTTCCTAACCCGAACATGGCCAAGCTAGGAACCTTTTGTATAACATGTTTTTGTACCTATTCCCATTTCCTAACCCCAGCCTGATTCTTACTCCAAAGATAAATGAAAACACAGGAAAACACCCCCACATACACTTTCCCATGCTTGCTGAGAGTCACAATACAATTACAAATAATGCAAAACTGTGAGATAAGACTTTTGCATCAAGTGCCCTAAATAACAAAGCCGTTATCAAATAACTATGCCCCCGCCTCCACCCCACCCTCCAAAAAAGTACTCCCAGCCGTGCAGAATTAAAACTCTCCATCTTATAAGCGACAGTCTTGAGGCATGGTTAGATAAAAGTGCTTTAGCCAATGTCAAAGTGTGATCAAAGGATAAAACAAGTGTTGGATATCTAAACTTCAGCTTAGCTCGGCAGCCAGTGCTCTTAATGTTATCTTTTAACATTGCTATTGGGTACAGCCCACATGCCAACACCTACCCACAGATGTTATACCAGATCACACTCCTCAACAAAGCTGGGTTCCTAGACCCACATCCCTGTGCCCACACAGAGAATCCCAGAATTTTAGATGCCACAGGGCCTGAAAAATTACGTAGCCCAGCCTCCTAATTCAGCAAATTATCCGTTCTTCACATAGCCCACTACGACGCTCCTTTATCAGGAAGGTGGTATCCAAATTCTGTATGGCACACATCTATCTGGTTCTTGCAAGACCCACAGCCTGCCAGGCCCTGGAGCATCTACATACTAGTATCAAAGGACAACTTGCTTATTCGAGGTTACATGATGTTTTCTCCAACCCCCATTGACTACCCCTGTCTACCCACATGATAAATCTTCAACAGTCTGTTGAGCATCACCTCTGCTGTAAAGTCTCTCTTGCCCTCTTGGTGTTGAATACCATTGCTGTCCTCTGATGCATTTTACATAGCTTTAACAGAGCATTTCTCACCATGTGTAAATCTATGTTGTTTAATTATCTGTCTGTATTCTTTCATTCTCAGTTGTATACTTGCTTTTGAGCTGGGAGTTTGTTCTGAAGTTTGTCTTAGAAGGTTTTTGCTTAGTAGTCTGTCATCTTCACAAAGCACTCTCCTATTGAGTCATCCTTGTAATGAAAACGATAAACAATGTCTCTATGATTCTCATGCTCCAAGACAAGGTCACTGATGGTAACAGCCAAACATGGGAGACACCAAGAAGGATATCCGACATCTGAAACAGCTGGCAGTGTGTGAGCATGGGCATCAGTTGTATGTAGTAGACAATATCATACATGTGTATGCCTGGGTTCCTTTAATTTGGGGTCAGTATTTCAGTTGTTTCTATTCTCCTTGAAGATGAAAGTTAAAAGTTAAAGGAAAAGAGATAAAGAGAATAGAAGGAAAGATGGAGATGCTGAAGTGAGTGGAGAGATCTGCCCAGAATCTCCAAATGGTCACAGAGTAAATCCAGGAAGTGCCAAGGATCACACTTTTCCAGACAAACCAGGAACCAGTGAGCCAATAACCTCCTGCACATCCTCTCCCAACATCCTACTTCCTCATCTTTCCACTAGAGCATAGCTCTTTGTTCCTCCTACTCACTGCTAGGATAAGGACAAACGCAAGTGAAAATTCCGACAGAAGTTAAAAGAGCAGCTGATGAGGGCCCTCAGGTGAACAGTTTAATGAGTGAATCTCTTCCATGCAAAGCAAATGCTCATGGGAAATGTTCATGCTCCTCTCTGCAATTGCTGTCATGCTGACTCTTCAGCCACCAATCCCCAACCTCTTAACCATCTGTTTTGCCAATTGCAATGACAGTGACCCAGGGGAGGGGGGCTAGAGGTCCTCCTGGCTGTTTTTACAATTACTGGGAAAGCCCCATGACTGAACAAGGCCTCTCCTACTTGCAAAGAAAACTAGCCAGCAAAATGAGCCAAGAGATTAGCCAGCTGGCAGGAACTCCAAGGGTGAGGCTCTGTGAGCCCAGACCAGCCTCCTAGCACTGTGCAAGGCCTCCCAGCCAGGAATCCAGCCAGGCCAAAAGGTGAAGAGTCACCAGTTCCAACCTACAGCCAGCTTTCTCTGAAAATGTCTCAGAGATATCCATGGGGATGGGAGGCTGGTCCCTCCTGAGCTTCTGCCAATTTGCACCTTATTAGCAACAGCCTGTCCCCAATGACACTCCCTCAGAAATCCCACACCATGCACCTCATTGGTGCTCAATGAACTGGGTGTCTGGGGAGACAGACATCTGAGCTGCTGGGAGAATGACAAGTCTCAGGGTCTCTCAGAAAACCAGAACAGTACATGCTCTGACACCTTGGCTCAAGCTGAGCAGCTTCTGAGAACCAAAGGACTGTGAAACTAGCTGATGGGTACAAATAAATGATGAGTCCCATGAATGCAACCAAACCACCTCTGAACACCACCAGAAGTCTTGGTGGTACTTCTACTTGGATGCCTCCTCTGCAAAACTGATGCAAAGTGATCTATCTCTTCTTCCCTGATCACAGAAACTCTAGAAAGATGAAAAAGCCTATGAAACTCTTTCAAGTCCTTTACAAGAAAAACACTCTAAAAACATTACTTTTCTGTTCAAAAATTCTAAGAAAGCTCATGAATATGTTAAATTTTCCATGGTCCTTACTGTAGAAACCTAGAATAAATCAGTCTTGAATGGCCATGGAGAGCTGGACAAAGGCCTTTATTCCGACTGCCTCCAGGAACTCTCACTAGCACCACAATAAGAAAACCAAAGGAGAATGTCAAAAGGAGAGAGAAAATGGAAGTTATGGCAGTACATGAGACAACAAAGCTTTCGATGCTGCAGAATAAATCAAATGTAGGCAAGGTAGGGACACCTAAGGGCAAAGTGTAAGAATGTTTAGGAATTAAAATACAATCAAAATGCCAGGTGGTGGCCAGCACTGTGGGGGGATTGGGGAGGGAGGAAAGACAGACAGATCCCTGTGAGTGTGAGGCCAGCCTGATCTACAGAGTGAGTTCAGGACAGCCAAGGCTACACAGAGAAACCCTGTCTAGAAAAACAAAACAAAACAAAAAACAAAGAAAAACAATTAAAAAAGAACCCTTCAAAATCTACTAAAAGGATACAAATACAGAAGAAATCACCCCTGTTCCCAGGAAGCAGAAAAAGAATAAAGACACATGAATAGAAAACAAGAGGAATAATTTGACAGTTGCAATAGCTATATAATATAAAATGCACAGAAATAAAGACAATTGATAAAATGGAAAGAAAAGTCTTCCTTCTAGCCCCCAAGAGATAATAGCAAAATCCTCTCAAAACAAAAATTTCCATCTGAAAGAGTCTAAAACATCTTCAACATAATATTTGTATCCACAGTGTGACACATGAATGTCAAATGTTCTAAATTTAAAATGTTTTTTAAAAACATGAAGAATGAAAAAACAGGGAATGGGAGTCAGAATGATACCAAACTTCGCACTCAAGTCTATTTCCCATCTAGAATTACATCCTAAAAATTACCAATCAAGAAGGAAAGTACAAACATGAGATATTCCCAGACATGAAAGCATTCTAAATATCTTATCCCATGCACTCATTCTAAGAAAGCTGTTGCAGGATGCTTTATAGCCTGGGAAACTTTTACAACTCAGACATCTAAAAATATTAGACATGTTCCTAGGAGGGAGAAAAAAAACACCTCATTTAGGATGCTGTTGTTGCTATAAAAATTGTGTGCTCCACCAAATAAGGCATAAACAAAAAGTAATAAAATGTAAAAAACTGAAGTTCCCTTTTCCCGGGTGACTAGTTTGTGTCAAGTTGACAAAAAAATTAACCAGCACATACACTGTCTAAGCTTCCTGGAAACGGAAATGGCAGAGAGAGACAGAAAAGGAGTGTTATTAGCCCATTAGTTTTGACTTGTGTATTAAGCTTTGCCTGGTTGTCACTTTTATTGTATTTTATTAAACTGTTAGTAAATAAATGTAAAATATTATACTTTAAACTAAAGAATGACACACTTGCAGGGGCACATCCCCTAAATGGTATGCACCAGTAGCAAACCTGTGTTCCAGAGTGCCCTTAGAAAATGTAATTACCTTGAGAAGTCTAGCGTGTTCCAAGGCAGATGGCCTGCATTGATGTTGCACAGTGCATTTACATCCGGCTAGACAACTTCTCGTGTGCATACTTTCTTTTAGTCAGTGCCATCAGCCATCCTGGACAGTGGGTTTCACAAGCCTCACTTATCAGACAAGGACACTGGGTCTCAAATCAAGAAAGTGATACCCTGTGTACACTGGCATGCAGCCCCACAACACAGACATAAAGAACCAGAGATACACTGGTAGACTTGATTTCCAAGTATATTTACTCCTTTGTCTAGGCAATGAGGAATAGACATCTTAAATAGACTATCAGGGAGAAAAAAGAAATGTGAGTCCCTTAAAATATGTTCTGGTTTTTTGTATTTTTGTTTTTGAAAGTACTGGAGATAAGATCTAAAGTTTTGTGCATGCCAAGCAAGAACTCTACCTCTGAGTTTCGCCCTCTGCCTTACAGCAAAAACAGCTTTATTAGATTGATTGCATCTAAATTATCAACTAGTTAAAAAGTATTTTCCTCTTCTTAATTGTGAAATTCATTGGCAGGATACACCCTTACAGCAGGCATGTCACATAAGCCTGTGGCGGCTCATCTCTCTGGGTGGCCTTAAACCAAGATTTTTTTTGTACCTGCATGCTAATACTACTTTGAGCTCAACATTACTCTTTCTTCCATCCTACTTTTCCCTATTTTCCATTTATATGAGAAAATGATGATTTTCTAAAATGTAGGGAGTGAGCCAGCTCTCAGATGAGGCAATGCCATGTACATAACACAGATACCATGCTGTCACCGTGATCCTTCAGGAGCAGGCATGAAAGGCAGCAGGCAGAATTGGTCACACAAACTTTCCCCCACAATGTTGCAGTCCATTTACTAAAGATTGGGTCTGGAAAGAGTGCGTGGCCTGCAGCTGAGCGCAAAGCTCTTCACTTGGCAAACTACCCGCATTTCTACTAACTGGCCCACTCAGTCTCTGTTCATGTAACAGCAATAGCACCAATATCCCCAATAGTGAACATGTTAAGCTGCTTGACTACTATTTCTTAATCCATTCAAAACACACATTTCTCCCATTAATTTGTTTAATAGTCTCCAGGCATTAAAATCAAGGATGGGAGACTACCTCACACACACACACAAACACACACACATATGCACACACACATACATATGTATACATTTATATATGTTGTATATATGTATATGTATGTATATTTGTGTATATGTGATATATGGTATATATGTATACATATATATCACAATTTGAGAATTTCTCCCAAATAGCTTGGAATGTAGCCCTTGGCTTAGCAGCACAGCAGCTCCCCAATTTTCCCACGTGTTGACTCGTGTAGAACCTGAGGCAACGTTGCTGTGCTGAAATACGAGTGAATGGCATAGATTGAGAACATCGATTACTATGTGAATGGTTGCAGAAGTGAGGTCTCTGTGACTGAGGACATCTAAGGCTGGCTGGCTTTGCTTCTGAAGCATGAGGAGCTCCTGCTCCGCCTCTCCTGCCTACTGCACAGACAAGGGTCACTTTCCCTCTTCCTGCCCTGGCAGGAAGAAAGTTCTGTGCACAATGGAGTGTTTGGGGACAGAGTCTGGAGACATCACCTCTGCAAACATGGCCTCTGCAGAATTAGCAGTGGTTCCTGAAGCAGGGAACCAGCAACAGTTTTGGGAAGAGCAACAGCTCACCCTCCTTTGGAGGGAGGGGTGTTACTTTTCTGTCCAAAGGCCTCCAATGGCTTTCTGTTAGTTACAGGTGTGATGACATTCCAAGATATCCTTCCTGGCCTGCCTTACTTTCCATTTCCTGCTCAAACCACAGTTCACAGTGCTATGCCAATAAATCCTGCATGTCGATCCCTATGCCATTCTCAGTGTCTGAAATGTCTTCTTGCTCTGTTCCCTGTGGCCCAGCTGATTTTGCTGAATTCATACCAATTCTTCAAAGTCAATAGCCCAAGAAAACTTCTCCCAGACATAACTAACTTTCCCTCTCTTTTGAGTCCATGAAACTCACACAAGAGCATGCATACCATTTAATGCCTGCTGTTTACCTTTGTTCAAGCTTCTACTGTCTAGCAAGTACAAAGGAGCTAGGACTCCTGGTGAAGAACGTTTTCTGTGTGGATTTCTAGGTTAAAAAAAAAATCAAAGGATCTATTTTGAGACATCGTCAGAAGAGATTAGAAGTCAATGGATTGTGTTTCAAACATTGTTTCTACTTTCCCACTTTGAACCTAGGATAGGTTTTCTCCACTGCATCAGAGACATGAATGAGTCACTTGACTTTCATTGGCCTAGCCATGTCCTCTTCCTCCTTCAAGATGCACACGCCCATTCCCAGCTCCAGAGCATTCAGTCTGAAACAGGCACAGAGCTTCTGATCTCCTACATGTTGTCTCCGGAATCTCCCTTTTGTTTTGTTTATGATCCAATTTTATTTTAATAACACCTCAGTGCCTGGCCTCTTTTTCTCACTAAACTGCAAATTGTTGGTTTCAGAGCTTCTAAGTTCTCTTGTATTTCTATCACTCAGCATAAATTTCCACAGTGAGATACAGAGTGAGCACCTAGCACATTTTCATGTAGTTCCCTAGTAAGTTATAAGTCCTGATGATGTTAAAGAACAGGCCGTATGCTATTCAACTTTGCATTGTGTACTAAAGACTACATATGCAGCACATGAGCACCTCATGGCTATTCCTATAAAGCAGCTAAGCTTTTATCTGTGGGACTGCTCATGCCATAAAACACAAGTAAGAAAAAACACCAATGGTTCTCACAGAGATTCTTTTCATCATGAAGTACTTTTTCCCATTTTCAATATCAACGCTTCAAAGGAGGCCTTCAGTACATGGGAGAGCCTGAGAGACCATTGAAATTCATGTCTTTCATTTTTCATCTTTTAAAGCTTTTTTCCTTCCCTATTACTCATCATCCTCACAAATTATCTGGCTCCCTTCAGTGAAGGATGCACATTATTGAGGTTATTTTTAGAATACCCTTGTGTGCAGTATTGACAGTTCAAAGCACCAGAGAATCCACACAAACATACAGATTTTCCTGGGGCTTTTGCTCTGTCCTTGCAGCCCTTCACAGAATATCCTTAGGTCTTTTCTCTGGGCACCAGGTAAGCCACATTGAAGATTTAAGTCCATGCATACACTCTCATGCATGGAATTTAAACTAAAAACTTATGGAAATAATACTAAGAGCAAAGCAGACAGCATAACAAGCAATCTCTGTGACTGACACAGACTGAACCTACAGGTCCAGAATCCAAGTTTATGGTTCCATCTTGGACGAGGCTCTTATTCAAATTTCAAGAATCTACTGATGGAGAGGATCATCTTTCCCACTGTCTTATGAACACCTATCACATGCTGAGCTATCTTAGAAGCTACTCCACTTCTCAAAAAGTCAAATCATGTTTTCTTATGCCTAGAACTTTAGGTGTTCAGTCAAGTAGCTGCTGAGAAGGCAAACCCCTAGACATCCTCCACTGGGAAGCGAGTCACCACTTCAGTTTTAATGGAAGGAACACATGGCAGGAAACTTGATGGAAAATACTCATAATGACTTTCTCTGTAACCCAGAATGATCTATCCTTTTTAATTAAATCCCTAAAATATGACGCCTTAGCTAGAGAGCTAGACATCTTAGTTCAAGAACTGTAGCATTCAATGCTGCCATTCAAAGATGGCTAGCTATAGGTTTCTACAACTTTGATAAATTAGTGTCTGGGTGTGTCCCTCAAATCATTAGTATTCAGATGAACTCCCTACATGATGGCAATGGTCTTTATCTGTGCTGCCTGATCTGGTATCTACTTGTACATGGGGCAGCTGAGCACATTGTGTGTAGCAGGTATAGCTAAAGAACTGGAAACTGCAATTAGTTGATTTTAATTGGTTTCAAAAGGCAGAGAAGACCAATACGTTCTGTATGGGGCAGCAAATCCTTCTGCTGAGATGGTAAAATGCTATGCTCAAAGCAAAGCAAGTCATTTTTCCCATTCCATTAGCGACTTTTCTGTTGCTGTGTCGACTGGTCACACCTAAGTAACTTAACCAAAGAAGTATTTATTTTGGCCTAGGGTCCCACACATGGGAGGTGAGACAGTTGCAATCCAGATCAGAACACCGAGAAAGCACATCTTCAACATGATATGAGATGGGATGAGGAGGAAGGCAGAAAGGGAGACAGACAGAGCAACTGGAAGACTGAGAGACAGAGAAAGCATACAAGAGGAAGTAGAGAGAGGACTTCATGGCTTCTGCCTGCTTCTTGCTGTGTGCAGTCTCTTCTCCCAGCAAGACTGTACCACCTCCCAAACAGCTCCCTAACTGGGAACGGAGTATTTAAAATCCTGGCACTATAGGGAGCATTTCTCATTCAAATCATCACAACCATCAATAAGTTTAGCCCAGCTTTCTTTATTAGTTCAGTGTTAACTGACTAAAACAGTGGTTCTCACCCTTTAATACAATTCCTCATGTTGTGGTGACCCCCAGCCATAAAAATCATTTTTGTTGTTACGTTATAACTGTAGTTTTGCTACTGTTAGGAACTGTAATGTAAACATTTTTGGAGATATGGGTTTGCTGAAGGGATCACGACCCACAGGTTTAGAACTGCTGTACTAAAAGAAGCTTTACTAGAGTTGAGTGAGTTCCACTTCCCAAGGAATTAAAGCGAAATTTAGAAGGTGAGGCTGAGTCTAATAGAGCCCCAACCCCTTAAGAGTATAGGCACGAAGCAAGTGACAGCCATAATCTGAGAAATAAAGATGCTAGCAATAAGAAATGTCCTTTCTTTTTTTTCTTTCTTTTTTTAGACAAAGTTTCTCTCTATAGCCTTGAGTGTCCTATACTCACTCTGTAGACCAGGCTAGCCTTAAACTCACATGTATTCACCTGCCTTTGCCTCCCTGAGTTCTGGGATTAAAGGCATGTGCCACCATGTCTGGCTAGAAATGCCCTTTCTTATTAAGGAGAGTAAAGAGATGGGGAGAGAGGACCAAATAGACAGAGCAATGGATCTCAAACATTCTAGAAGTGTTTGATGTCTGACACACATATAAAGCTTATCAAGTAAACATGTAGCTAAACTAAAACAACAAGAATTAAATGAAATTGCTGTAGACCAAGTAAAACTTGGGGAATGCATCAATAGCTGGCTGAGTTTGTGATCTGGTGATATGGCTTTCCAATGGATTTTTCGGCCACTGGCCTGCACCCATGCTAATCAATAGCTACAAATGGCCAAATTGAAAGAATCAAGTCCTTACAGTTCACCTGCAGTGAATAGGCTGTGTCACACAGGGCCCACCAAGAGCAGGAGCATCTGGAGAAGAAAATCCTGAGGGGCCTCACCACAGGTTCCACTCTGGCTCTTGGACTCACTGGGTTCTGAAGCAGTGCAGGACTTGTATAAATTTGTCCACTTCCAATTTAAACAAACACCCTGTAGATGCTAATGGTAGCTTTGGTGAGACCACATTCTTAGTTTAGTTTTCCATTTCTATGAAGAAAACCATGTATTTGTCAAATCAGGGACAATCACAAGAGTAAAGTCGGCTACAACAAGATAAGAAGGAAAATGGAGTTGATTTGGTCTAGAGAAAGGAGAGCTATAGGGATGCATGGACTCTCACTTACAACATGTGAAGACACATGAGACAGAAAGGGGGCAAGAGTTGCCTGTAATGCTCGCCAAAAGGGAAACATAATCCCCATAGAAATAACCAAAGGACCAGCTTGGCATACAAGTAGAACCAGTACAGGAATGGTATGAATGGGGAGAGCAGGTGACCTGGGGCTGAGCCCAGCAAGTACTAGTTCTTTGACTTAAATTCCTTGTGCCTCCTTTATAACACTCAGTTTGTGACAGTTAACTGACAGTAATAAGTAAGAAAATAATAATAATAATAATTTTCCATTTTCTTTAAATGGAGGCAAAAAGGCTAGAGAGGTGAGTGACTAAGCAGTTAAGTGTGTGTATTGTTCTTCCAGTGGGCCTCAGTTCGGTTCCCAGTACCATGAAGGTGGCTCACCTATGTATGACTCCAGCTCCCATGGATTCAGCGCCTTCATCTGGCCTCCATGGGCACCTGCATTGACAAGTCTACAGATGCACATATGTACCAATTTAAAGTAAAATAAAACTTTTTAATGGAGAATAAATAGCTAATTTCCATTATATATGCCCTGAAAAAAAATAATACATTTGTTGCTTTCTATAATGAAAACCTTCTAACATTAAGACCCTACCAATGGTGGAGGTATCTCCCTCGCACAGTTCTCTGCGATGGAAGACACTCACCACGACAAGCAGGAGGACACAGTCAGTAACATTTATTTGTTTTTATTTTTAATTTTTTAGTTGCAAGAAACACAATTGTCATTGGTGCAGGATACAAGAAATTCAGTAGCGGGGCAGGTGATCTGTGCTGGAGATAAAATGAGGGTGAGGAGCAGCGGGAATTGTGCCCCTAAAATGTTGCTGGTGCACAAAAACTGGCAATTGAGCCCAGTTCAAAGGAGTCTGGCTGTCCATGTGCAAGCCTTAGGTACACCCTAAGGTAGTGTTAGTGGTAAAAGTAAGCCTTTCTTATCCCACCACCCAACAGCTTCCAAAGATCTCATCACTGTTTCTGGTGAGAGCCAGGCACCTTCATATTCAGCCCCACAAGCAGTGTAGTGTGCAACAAAACAGGTCATTCCCTAAAGAAAGATCAGAACTCTGTATTTCTACATTTATATGGAAGTAAGGAAGAGAGTTATGCCTAAAGGCACTAGCTGGGATGTTCTGTGATTTGGATCCTGGCTTCACTGCTTGATGGTCTCATGCATCATTTCACTATCATGTGCCTCAGTTTCCTGTTCTATACAGCTATGGGTTGTAGAAATATCTCCCCGATAAAGATGCTCTAAGAACTAACTGAAATAATATGCATACAACACTTGACAAGGTGTCTTACTTAGCACACAGTAGGACTCAGTCAATATTGCTGGTATCGCTCTGAGAGGGGCCAAGGGCAGATCACTGAGCACCTCCCCAACATGTTTCTCCTGACAGACACCTGGATCTGCCTTCCAAGAGGTTCCGTACCAGGTGGGAATCCTGGGTCTCTATCCTCTCCTTAGTTTCTGTCTCTCAGACAATGGGTTCCAGTAACCAGAGCTGCTCCACCAAAGCTCTTTCAAGTAACTGCTAAGAAGCCACACAGAGGAATCTGCGAGGGCTGTCAGTTGCTGGAGTGATGGGAATAACCATTTACCATTCGTGAATTCCTCTATGTATTACTACTTCCAGATACTACTTTCAATTCCTGGAAGAGATATTCCGCCTTAAATGGGAGGGCAGCTGACTGGAAGTTAAAGGCAGTTTCTAAACACCCCAGTGTTTTCTCTCAGGTGGCCCGGAAGGTAGGGATAGTGCTGTACAGTGCACTCTTGGAAAACAGGAAGTGTGATCCCTCCTACAACCATCACAGAACAGTAGAGCATTCTGACTATACCTAGAAGTTACAGACCTTCCTTTGAACTTATGCTCTCTTTCCTGGTAAAACTGGACTCCATGGCTTATGCTAGCCCATGTGTACTTTTCTTGCTTTCCAAGAATCTTCAGTTGCCAGAAAATATCAATACAATGAAATCAGAGCCTCAAGACCACTTCCTGGTGGCAACCAAATTCTGTTCTAGACCAAGTTACTTCAACCAACCTAGGATTTTAAACTATCCCATTGAGATGGGATCGATGGATATAAAACATGGCCCCAGAACATACCTGCATTTCAGCTATTTTTTTTTCTAGAGAGAATTCCAAATCCTTAAAGCTGTTCCTGTTGCCTACAGTTAGCCATATGCAGAGGTGAAAGTCTGGGTTCGGTGATCAGCTATATTGAATTGTCTCCATGTATTCCACCAAAAAAAAGTTGAGGTGGTTATTTCTTTACCTAAAGTTACTGAGCTGCCAGAACATGTGCTCTGTGGAGACCTGAAATGCAGCTGCTATAAAAAACGATATGCTATTCTTGGAAAACCTATGTCATTACTTGAACTAGAGCTCCCTTACAATGAAATGGCTGCTGCTTAGCAACTAATGCAAAGGAAGAGCCCAACTATCTCCCTCTCTCCCCACCCCTTCTCATTTTCTCTCCTTTCCTAGTAACAGTTGTATTAAACGGCGACCAGAAAGGGGTGGTGATGACAATGAGGTCATTTTTGCTATCGATGCCATATGGATTTGATATGTGCCAATTGGTAACTGATTCCATCCCTGGCCATTGTGATTGCTAGTATAGATAAATTCAAGTAAATAAAATTAACAAGAAGGTAATGTTGCTAGCTATCTTTCTGTAGAGTCACTTGAGGAAACAGTGTCTAAATTAAAAAAAAAGAAGGTGGGACCTAAGATCCAAAAGCCAACGTGGGTCTGGCAGTGCCTCTTGCTGGCATGTCGGCGAGCTGTCGTGGCTTTTGCTTCCTTCAGTATACTGACTGTGGAAACAGCACAGGGTGCCTCGGATTGTTTTGCAGTTAAAATGAGATCACTGACGTGGAAGGGGCTTACAAGTACTAAGCCTGAATGCAGCACACACATTTTTATTATTATTAAGTAACCTAAATTTAGTTGGTATTAACAGTTAAAGAAATCTCCAGAAATTGGTCTTAAGAGAAAATCCTTCGGATTCTGTTGTAAGTAGTCTCATACTGGCTCATAGAAAGCTTCTGTTTTAATCTTTAAATAGCTTCAACATTTATTTTCAAACTAGAGATTTATTTTCTCAAGATACTCCAAAGGTTTTTTCAATGTGAAAATGACTCCAGTTTTTTTGTGTGTTTTTTTTGTTTTTGTTTTTGTTTTGATGTGCTGCTTTGGAACCTTCTAGGTGCCTTTAAGTGCACACGTGAACATACTTATAAACTCTAAAGAATACAGTTCTGGAGAAACTAATACAAATACTCAAAGCCAAGAGCTCAGTGGTTAAAAGTGAAAGGTCCAGTTCTTCTAAGGATATATAATTTTGCCCATCAAATGGTGGTGATTCCCATTCCAGCCTCAAAACATGCTTAGACATTCATTACTCCTAACATTTTTACTGGACCCCAACTCATAACCACCATCCACCTTCCTTCCAGTTCCATTCTGATTACAAATCATGAGGTCTTGTCTTGCAGGTAGAATTTAAAAGGATCAGTGGTAGGCTCTAATCCCTGCAATCATTTTTTGGTCCCAGGAGGCTCGATTTTCCTTCCCCGTCCCGTGGAATAGAAAGTTCACAGTGTTTTAGTGGAGCCAGCATGGAAAGTTCAGTCTTGTCCTCCCTACAACTGGAAGTAGTGGGTATCCACCCAGTCTTGTGCTGGGCCCAAGACATGTCTGTCGATGGGCCCCGGGTAAGGCCTTTCTCCAAGTCCTGGGTGAGTCCTGTCTAGACCTGCTGAAATTAAATGCACACTGCCCTGGGGAGTTTGGCCTCATAAGACACTATTGTGAAAATAAGACTCTTCACACACCAGTAATGGGAAAGAGTGAGGAAGTAACCAGAATGAAAAGCTGCTATTTGGGAAGACATGTGCAGCAAGAAGTGTGTAAACAGACCCACAATACGCCACTTACCTATCTCTGACACTACAAGCTTCGATGTCCTCATCAATACAATTGACATAGTAGCAATCCTCTCCTAATGACAAGCTCAGAGAAATGCTGTTCACTGGGCTTTTAGCAGCTCCTGAGTAAGGTGGATAACTGTGGTTGGTTAGTATTCACACCTGGGGAGGTGTTTGATTGGAGACACTGCCTGGCCCTGCACTTTAGAGTTTCGAAGTACACAGGTTGCCTCTGTTGCTTCAGGAATGATCCAGAGACCCATGCGGATGACAAAAATAGAAATGCATGCAACTTCCTAAGGCTTTGTCAAGTGTGCCAGTGTTGTGGGCTGAATGTCTGTGCTTACCCCCTACCTCCCAAAACCCCCACACAGTCATGACTATGTCGTTTCAGGCCCATAACACACATATGTAAAAATCCTAACTGGTTTCCCTCAGAGCCTAACATCTCCTTCCGCTATTGAAATCCTAAGCCCCGCAGTAGCAAGTGGCAGGAGGTGAGCACGTAAAGTGAAGCCTCTCATCAGTGAAGAGGCTCACCCAGCTCCGGCTCTCTACTGTTGATCACAGCCAAAGGCAAGCCAGAAGGAAGCCCTCCCCGGGACCCTACCATCCAGGTGCCCAGGTTTCAGACTTGAGCCTCCAGTGCTGTGTTGTTTACAAGCTGTGTGGGCTACAGTGCTTTGTAAAGCAGGTGCATGGGACTCAGGTGGCTGAGAAGGCCACATAGCCCCCATGGTTTTCTCCTTCCTTTGAACTTCAGATGCTAGGGATAGCATTTCAAGGACAGAGAGAGACAAGAACATGTCACAGCTCAGTCTCCACAAGGACAAGGGGTCAGTTTAAAAGAGTGAATCTATTTTTAATCAAGCTTTTCCATCACAACCCTCTACAGGGAACACTCTCCATCAGAGTATCTTACCTCAAAACCTGTCACATACACAATGATTAAATCGCTCGTCCTCTTGGCCTGAGAAATGTTCCAGAAGTTTTCTTCAGAACGATACATGAGAGTCCTTTTTAGCTGCTTCCACACAATCTCATGCAAAGCTTTTCTAATCTCTAAACAGATCGCCTTCAAGTTGTTTTTTTTTTTAATAGAAATGAATTTCACAGGAGGCTGGGGAGATGGTTCAATCAGTAAACACTTGCTGTGCAAAGATGAGGACTTCAGATCCCCAGTGCCCATGGAAATGCCAGGTAGGCAGGGCAGCCTGCTTATAATTTCAGTGCTTGGAAGGGAGAGACAGGTTCCTAGAGTGAGCTGGCTGGATGAGCTCAATCTGTGAGCCCTAGGTTCAAGTGAGAGGCAATATCTCAATATGCTCAATGGAGACTAAGCAAGAGAGAGACACCTGTCATGAAAGACTTGTACATACATGTAAACATGCACCAGCTCACACACAGGTGCACACACTCATATATTAACACCCAGAGTCACGCACATGCAAAAATAATTTTTCCAGAGATCTGACATGTCTGTCTCTCCCTCTTTCCTCTTTTCTCTCTCTCTCTCTCTCTCTCTCTCTCTCTCTCTCTCTCTCTCTCTCTCACACACACACACACACACACACACACTTTTAAGGAATCTACCTTCTATGTCCTACAAATCTACAAATATACCAAAGTAGCCATCTGCCTTATCTTTGTCTCTTGGGGAAAATAAATTATTCAACAATGAAATGATCTAAAGTTCTTTAAACATAAATTTTGTTCTCTGGCCTGGTTGAGCTGACTGATAAAACATCCCAGAAGGTTGAGTGTCCCATTTCTGAAATAATCCAGAGAAGTGAAGCTTTGGATTTTCACCCTCTGATTGTCAGGATAGGCCAGTCGGCCATTGTCTGTGTATACAAAGGGGACAGTATCAGGACAAGACAAGAGAGAGGTGCTTTGTGTCCTGCAATCATAGGTGACAGCTCTGTCTTTATCTGAGCACCTTCTCCTGACACTGTGGTACTCTGCCCCCACTAAGCCAGCTTCCATGTCATTCCTGCTCTCAGATGGCCAGCCGGGAGCCTGGGTCAGTGCACGTTGACTCCCTCCACACAGATGCCGCCTGGCTCCTCTGCTCTCCGCCTTCTGCCTGCTCCAGTTTCCAGACCTCTCAACGGCAGAATCCTTCTTCACTGCCTGGCAAGAGTGAACGACATTCTAATCCATTTCAGAAGCAAAAGCAGAAATTCTGCATTGCAATGAATGTCAAAGCCTGTATGTTTTCACACCTTAATGTAGGTCTGTTTCATTTTCATACTATCCGAATCATTTTACTGTTAGTCACTGACATGAGACAGATGTTTAGTATTTTGAAGAATGATAATAAATTCTCCTGCTATGTCACTGGACTTCCACATAGATAACACCACCTTCACAATATACCTATGACATCTGCTTTGTGGGGGCCAGAGTTGTATCTAATCATTTAAACTATATTCCTGCAATATTCCTGTTCACCATAGTGAACACTTTACAGACAGAGAAACTAAGGCACATAGAGGCTTCTTAAGGGATTTGCAGAACACCTGGTGAGCAAGGAGAAGTAACTGTGTGGTAAGGTTCAGAACCAGGGCTCCTAAACACCACTCAAAGAGCAATCAAAGGTGAGAAAGAGATTCTGGCTCTTTAAACTCTGAGTACTTCTCCACACCCAACAAATGCCAGAGTATGAGTTCAGCAAAGCCAGAATCAATTCTTATCAGAAAGTCATTTGTGATTCTAAAAATGTAAAAGCAAGTCTCTGCTTGAGCAAATCTCATGGAGGTTTGATGCAAGAACCGTGACATTCCTTTTAAACATGCTTGCTCCACTTCAAAGTTCACCAAACTCAGGACTAGAAAGAGAGAATTAGGGCTGGAGAGTGGCTCAGAGGTTAAGAGCACTTCACTGGTTGCTCTTCCAAAGGTCCTGAGTTCAATTCCCAGCAACCACGTGAGGGCTCACAACCACCTACACTGAGATTTGGTACCCTTGTCTGGTATGTAGGAATACATGCAGGCAGAACACTGTATACATAATCAATACATAAATTTAAAAAAAAAAGAAAGAGAGAATTAACATTTACCCACAAAGACTTTCCCTATGGCTTTCCCCATGATGGGCCCCTCCATCAGCCAGTGTGCATACATCTGACCCAATGACTTACTTTTCTCTAGAATAACACAAGTTCAGATCACTCCTCTTAGACTACTAGAGATGTTGGGGAACTCACGAGCCATTCTCCCAATCTGTATGGGACACATGGGTATGAAGAGTAACTGTCACTCTTTTGAAGACTTTGTAATTAAGCAAATTATAAACAAAGAAAAAGCCTGGAGTCACACAGTGATAAAGCATTCTTGACACACACCACACAGCCTAGGTTGCTAGAGTGGCGGACAGAGTGGACTGCAGTCAGGACAGACTGCAGGAATGCTAGGTTAAAAGTTCTACTCACAGAGGGAAACTTGGAAAGAAAATTCCCTGGGGAGAAAATCAATGCTGCCCCCTGGAAAAGGGCGAGACAGACAGAAAGAGAACCAGAGAGCTAATTAGTGCTGCTCAGAAGGCAAATTAAAGCCTTTTTTCTGACAAGCTGCAAATAGATGGGTAAGGAAGAGCTTCTGCCACCCTCCTCGGGCCTCCAGCAGCTGCCCGGACGGCTGGAGCAGATACTCCAGGAGGAAGTTGTAAACAGAAGCACTGCTCTGGGCTGTTGAGCAGAGGGCACCTGAGAGGAAGGCAGAAGACAGGAAAATGGTATTCACAATGGACCTGAAAGAAGCACAGTAGCTGGTTATTTAAAGTTGATGATTATGTTTATTCATTCAGTAAATATTTATCTTCTACCTACCGATCCAGAAGAACAAGATTCTTCAAGGCAGCTAACCCAGCTGAGTTCTGCTGGGTTACACAGTGTAACTCCCTTAATCTCCAAGCCTCCAAGGCAGATAGACACTGCTGTGCCCCATTTTACAGATGAGTATGTTGAGCCTCAAAGAGGATATATAATTTGTCTACCATCATCTGGAAGGATATATGATTCCCAGGTCAGGAAATTACGGCTGAGTCCTAACAAAGTCATCTAAGGAACCCACATGACGACCACCTGAATGTGGGCTCTTGGAGCTCCCACCTCATGAGGAATTTGCTGGTCCATGAGGCAGAGAAGCGCTATGAGAGCATTGTGCTCAAAGATATCTTGGTATTTTATTTCTTTTATCTCTCACATCACCCTGCTTTGCTGTGATTGGCAACATGTTCCAGCCAGCTCAAACAATTAGAATTGTACAAATCTCATCTTGCCCTGGTATCTATCTGTTTTATTGTTCTCTTTTGCAAATTTCTTCCATCCTCTGGCATCCATCAGAAGAGCTCACACGCCACTGGATGCAGCAACTACCATAAGATAAGACCTGAGAAGAAATGGTCAGTCTCCATGGGACCAGTGTGACTGATGTGAACCCAAGTTGAAAAACAAATATCAAAGCCCAAAGGTAACGGTGGTTTTTCCAGATGCCTCTAGTCTCACAGGGGTCTCTACTCCAAGTACACCTTGGGGTGGCAGAGGAAAAAATACCCCAGACCCCAGACCAGAAGAACAGAGAGGTGCAGCAAGCAGCCTGGCACTCCCTGGGAGTCCTCATTTGCTAAGATTAGAAAGTAGAGTGTTGGAAAGAGCTAGCTCTCCTCTAATTTAATTTGGCCCCATGAGGCAATGTCACTGTTGCCATAACAGAACTGAACACCAGCAAAGCGCTATTCCATTTCTCCGGCCCCCAGCTCTGTGGGGCTCAGCATGAGAACTCTCCCATGCAATAGGAAAAAAACTTCAAAACTTCAAATCTAACCTCTTAAAGATCAGTCTTAGCAGACATACTCTGGACAGCAGTTATTTGAAATCTCACCTGGTATATGTCCCTCGTGAGGAAGCCAACACCTTAGTAGTACCTAATAATGACTGAAGACAGACATTAAATTACAGGCAGTGTTTCCGTCTCATCTAGCAAATGTATGAAGCAGAGCAGAGATGTTTAAAACCGGCTTTGTAAAGAACGCTAAATGCTGATATTCAGGAGAAGACAATGTTCCCTGTATGCTACTAACTCCAGAGCAAGGGAAAGCCATGCCCATACTACCCTGTTTAGCTTCCAGCTCCTCAGTTGTCCTTTAATATAACAGCCTTGTTTAGGGAAACAGAACAACACGACAGGACAGTGAGCTGTCTGTCTGCAAGTTCTGCCACCATAAGACTCGACTAACCACGGATTGAAAATACGTGGAAAAAAAAGAGTAATTATTTCTGGACCAAGAATGCCATGTTGACATTAATAGTATCTGACAACTATTTAGATAGCATTAACATTGTATTAGATATTTTAAACAACGGAGATGATTTAAAGTGAATGAAAAAGTGCACGCAGGTTATATTCAAATGTGATGCTGTTTTACGAAAAAGGGCTCGAGCATCGGCAGATTTTGGTGTCTGCACCAGTGGTACTGGAACCAATCACCCACAGCCACCAAGGGACAACTGTACTCTTGTTGTTGTCATCAAAGTCAAGGAATAAGAGACCCCCCCCCTTCCAGTAGCTGTCTACTCTAAGTTCCATATTCCTTACCATTTCTTCTCTATTATACTAGAAACTTCCTGTGAGAAAGGCCAAGTGTAACCACCCTGACTTTCAAGAGAAGAAACTGAAACTTGTGCCTGAAGATGTCATAAGGAATGGTAACTGCCAGGGCCTCCTAACAAGCAAGCTTGTGCTTTCTCTTTCCCTGTGTGCTGCCCAAAGAGGAAAGGCAGCAGCTTTGCACTAAACCTTCTGCACCTACACAGCACCTGCAGAAATTATTTTAAAAGTGCATAAACTTCTAACATGGGTGTATTCACAGAGATAACAGGTGTCTTGGAGGTGGTTTTGATCTCAGAAGCAAAACCAAACAATTTGCTGAGGATCATAAATTTATATTCATTTCCAATTCTTAAATAGTGGAGGGTTTCTGAAGGCACTAGCCAAGGAGGCCAAGGCAAAGTGTCTCAGCCCAAAGAAAGAAGCATAAAGGAAAGAGCAGGGAAAGCTGAGCATTGTGGCGCACGCCTTTAACCCCAGTCCTCAGGAGGCAGAGACAAGTGGATCTATCTGAGTTCGAGACCAGCCTGGTCTACAGGGTGTACACAGGAAATTTCAGGACAGCCAGAGTCATGCTGATGAAAAAGAAAGGAAGGAAGGAAAGAAAGAAGGAAGGAAGAAGGAAATAAAAAGACTCATGCTGTCTAATTAAACAAAAGAAAAAGAAAGAGCAGGGAAACCGATAGCATCTTTGCATAGGATAAAGAGTCAGAGAGTATGCATATACCCACATTCACACAACCACATGTATAGACACCATACATGGAAAGAGTTCAAACAGAACATGGATGCTTGAGGAACCAACCAGAAAGATGTAGTGTAAAGAGAAGGTCCTTTCTAGTCAGATCTGCCTCCAGCCCAAGCCCCAGGCTTCACATTCATTTTCTCTGAAGAGAAATAGTCATAATCACATCATAGGTCCACCATGAAGCACAAATAAGATGTCCAGGAGGAAGTCTCAGTAGATACAGCTCTTGTCCTGCTAGCATGAGGAGCAGAGTTCAGATCTGATATCTGAGATCTGCTTAAAAGCTGAGCTGGTTTGGGGCTAGCCTGTGATCCCAGAACTTGGGAATCAGAGACAGGGCATCTCCAGAGCAAGCTAGCTAGCTAGACTAACCAGAACCAGCTGGCTCCAAGTTCAATGAAAACAGACAATGCCAGTTTAAAGCCCTGTACACACACCTGCACATACACATATACACACCCACACACATGTGCCCACACCCATGCTTACACACATGTACACACGTGCACACAAGGTACAAGGTGCTAAAACACTTCCCACAGTATTGTCTGACAAATAGAACACAATAAATATCAGCCTCTCTCTCTCTCCCACTCTCTTTCTCTCTCCTCTGTGTCTTTTTAAGGCTTTTTCCTTTCCATTTTATGGATGTAAACGAGAATTCTTACAGCAGTAAAAAAAAAAAAGTTCCTACATATTATGTAGTCATTTACATATATGAATCTGTTGCAGCACCATAATTTGCAAATAAAGGAAGTAGCAATTTTAACAGAAAAGTACCAGATCACTTGCATTTCCTGCTAACACCTCTAGCTTTACAGTCTATAAAGACTATTTGCTCTTGGGGTGCAGATTCTGAAATAAAGGAAAATTTCTCGTGGGAAAAATTACTCCCCCCCCCCCAAAGAACAGCCAACAAAGAAAAGATAGTGAGGGAAAATCTAGGGGTATATAAAGGAGTTTATTTTACTTAACAAAGTAAAAGTCAGCAAAATGAATAATCTGCCTCCAGAAATGGTTATTTAAAGGCTTTTTGTAAAGGGCTCTGGTTCCTAAAAAGACAGGAGTCACTGCATATGCCCACCCACTCTTCATTTATTTTTAAACTCTAGCTTATATGTTCCTTAGCAACAAGAGGAGCAGATGAGACCCCCCCTACACACACACACACACTCCTCCAAAGCCCCCTTCTTTCACACCAACTTCCAATTTACAAATATTCACATTCTTCAAGACTGCATGACTCCACTTCACAACCTCAAATGATCCCCTACATGGAAGCTGGACCTCCTACTCTGGCTACATATTTCTGCATAGAACTTATTCCTTGAGGCCTTCCTGACTCCTCTCCATTCACTCTCACCAATCCCCATCCTAAGCTGTGCCCAGAATCCTCAGTATCAGATAGACAGAGTAGGGTACCCCCTTAGGAGCTAACACCGAACTTCAACCCAAATTGTTCCTTCCTTAGAGCTCTGTCACCAGCCTTTCATCAGAACCATGAGGCTCAGCTCCACCTCTGAGTCCAGCACAAAGGGCCACCATGGCAAACAGGAAAACCATTTACTATGACTCTACAAATAAATAAATAGCACTGACCAAATTACAGAAGTTACCCAGGATAAACACATGCCAGATGAGATCACTACTCAGTGCCTTTCTTGCCTTTGGGACTGTCTGGCTTGGTTTAGCTGGGCAATTTATGAGTTCGAGGGTCAATTATTGAACCTTTGAGATAGCAATTCTCAGGTGTTGGTTTGTAAGCATCACCTGAGGAGTGTGACAACCATCCTCCCCCACAGAGAGTGAAGGCTGTACACCTGGGGATGGCAGGTAGTCTTACCAGACACCCGAGGTCCCCTGTGTGCCAAGTGTCACTGCCTTGGAAACTGTGAGGCTTCATTTGAAAAGAAACAGCATCCAAGAATTAAAACCCACCACTGTGGGTTTCAAGGCAGGCCAGTATCATATACTATTCATCTCTTGCAAAATGCTACCATTTCCATGTCTGTGTTTGTGTGTGTACACACTTCCACATGCCTGTGGGAACATGCCATCCAGAGAGCTGCAGCCCCAACAGCATGCTTCTCCAGCAGAGAGGCTCTGAGAATGACCCCTGCCAAGAGGCAAGCTCAAATGATTTCCCTTGCAAATTCTGGCTTCACAGTCCTACCCAATGAGGAATCTCATGAATACCAATGACCCAGGAGTCTCTCTTAGCCCAGAAGCTCAGACCCACAATGTATTCCACATAATAACACCCCCTCAACGTACAGCTCCTAAATTAGGCTGAATATAGTCCCTGCTCCCCTAAGAGCCAGACAGACCATCATAAGTAGAACTGCCTGTGTCCTAGCATACCTCCCTAGAGCTACCCCACTCCCCACCACCTGCCTATTTTTAGAAACCGAAAATATAAAAAGAAAGATCCATTTGGATCTGATCTGTGTGAGTAACTAAGAGAGCAACTCAGGTGGGAAACTCCCTCTGCGCAGGAGAACAAAACGCAAGCTAGGGATGCAGCAGGAACCACCTGGCTGTGAAGACCACTTAGGAATCAGCAGAAACCCACATTTAGACGAGAGCACATGCCCTGGTGACGCGGCCTCCAGTCCAGGCAATGCCTGCGGGGATCCCAATGATTCACGCACCTGCCCCCGTAAACAGAGCACACCCTCGCAACCCACACACCTATGTCATCTGCTCTTGCTTACATAACAGCACATGGTGTGACAGGCTTAATACTTTAGATGGTTTTTCCAGAAGGGACTGTCAGTCCAAAAGGAGGAGGGCTACAAAGACGCTTTCACTGACCCCTTTTTCAGTATTACTGTGAGACCCAGCAAGTACAACCCTTCATAAATCTACGCTTGATTACGGCCTCAACTTTTATAAATCACCAGTGAGGGTAGTCTTGGCACCTTCTCTCTTGCCTGGGAATGGGAGAGGAGTGTAGGGAACCTATTAAATTCTCACTTTGGTTTGCATCCTGACACAGTTTGGGCGTCTGTAAACGTGACTGCGTGGACATTCATCCTACCCTGTCCTTGTGTCACAAACACATCCATCCTCAGTGCAAGCGTGCTCTCTCCTCATCCTCACTCAAAGCCTGGGAGGAGGCTGCCCACATCCTCCTCTGAACACACTGAGAGGGAGAGAACACACGTGCACAGAACACCCACACCCACTGACATACCTACAAGAACACACGAATATCTTGCTGCTCATTAGCAGAGGACTTCAAGACAAGAACTTCCATAAAGATTTCTCTTCTATAGGTTGTTCTTTCCTGCCTGTCAGAACAGATCTCAGCCATCCAGCTGGTGCCCAAGGCTCACCCAGTGAACTCTGCAAAGCAGGGGAAGTGCTGGAAATGACACTAACCTAGGGGCAACTTTGGCGACTTGTCTTCAAACCGGGCATGTCTGGGTCTGTACCCCATACACTCACAGATGTGGTTTTGATATTGTTCTGACCTTAGTGTTCTCTTCTGTTACAAATGCACCCCTCCCTGGGTGTTACGGAGAGAAGCTTGGGGTACCCCGCTTCTTCCCTTCAACCCAGAATTAAAAGATGAGAACAGCATATCCCCAGGAGAGAGGAGAGGGAGAGACAGACAAACATTTAAAAAGAGAAAGAGGGAGGGGAGAGGTGAAGAGAGAGACAGAGACAGAGAGAGAGACAGAGAGAGAGACAGAGACAGAGACAGAGGCAGAGAAGAGAGAGAGAGAAACAGAGACACAGAGACAGACAGAGATAGAGACAGAGAGCACCCCAACTCCACAGAAGTGCCTCTCTGGAGCAAGAGCAAGTGTCCCCCGCCCTGGGCGGCACCTGTCACACTAGCTCAGCGCCTACCTGTAAGAGACCTGCTTCCGGAAAGTTAAGTCCCTCAGCTTCTCCTCCAGCGCCTCTTCCTTCTCTTTCTGTCCGGCGGCAGCGGGTTCCTCCAGGGCAGCAGCCGCCGCTGCCCCTGCGCCCCGCGGGTCCGCGCCGCCCTCGGCGCCCAGGCAGCAGCTCCCGGCGCCGCTTCCGCTGCTGCTGCTGCCGCCCGTCGCCCCTTTCTCCTCTCCTGCGGAGGAGCTGGGGTTCATGGCGACCGCTCCGGCGGCCGCAGAGGGAGCCGAGGCGGTGCCGCTGCAGAGGCCGGGCGGGCTGAGGGCGCTGGAGGCGGCGGGAGCGCGGGCAGGTCCGCGCGCCGCTGGCAGGGGCAGCAAATGGCAGCCCCTTCCCGCAGCATCCATCCGCGGCTGCACCGCACCGGGGCATTGTGGGAAACTCCGTGCCTCCACTCCCCCTCCCCAACCAATCAGAGGCCACCTCTCTCCGCCTCCCCTCGGCCTCGCCCGACCAGCCGGCTCCCTCCAATTCTCCCACCCCCTCTCTTTTTTCTCAACCCAGAGCAAAAGCCGAGGCTGAACTTGAACTCTGCCTGTAGGCAATGGACCGCAGTGGAGGAAAGAGGAAAGGGTGGCGAGCCGCGGGGCTTGGGACGGGACGCTGGGGACGAATACTGGCCATCAGGAAAGGAGAGTGTCCTGGGAAACTTGGAGGCAAGCCTCCCTGCCGCGCCCTGGTTAGCGCACAGGGGAAGCCGACCCCGACCGGGGAGCTACTCGCCCTAGCAGTGGCGGTGAGCTTCTGGGCAAGGCTTGGTCACGATCATCTGATGACAGATGCCCTGGGCAGCATTTTCTCTGTCACCTCCTTGCAGCAACAGAGTGGGTGCCACACAATAACCTCCAGACGTGAGGACCTTTCGGGGGGAATGTATCTGGAGCAGTATTGGTAGGAACCCCGAGGGAATTCGTTAACCGCGTGAATTACGGAGGAGGTTACATTGCTTCTTCCCAAGGAAAGGGTTGAGACATCTTCACCCTTCATCCATGCGCTCACCCAGACCCTCCCTTGGTGCCTTCCAAAAGCTTAGAGGTGCTCCCTAAACAGCTGTTAATTAGATTGAATCGGATCACAGCAGAAGTCTCAGAGCATCCCTGAGGCAGTAGTGAGGACCTGAGCGCCTCGTGCTGTGGGTTTACAAGAGGAGGAGAGCAGGGGCTCCCCAAAGAAGGGGCTTCAGACCCCAAGGCTAAAACCATCTTCGCTTTGGGAATTTAAGAACTGCTCTTCTCCCCCTCTCTCAGTTTTTTGTTTCAAAGATTTTTGAAGTCTGTGCGATTTGAACGATGGGCTACAAAGTGTTTAAGACAGATCATTTTCTAAATTAGAGGTTTTTTCACCCAAGAAATGTCTGCTGTCGGCAAACACTAGAAAGATCTATACTCAACAGTAGGTGTGTGTAACCAAACTGCACACACAGATATGAGTGCTAGTAAAGGCGGACGGGAGAGCAGTTGCTATCTGACTTTGACTATGCAGACACATTTTTTTAGCTTTCTCTGCCTTTCTTTTGCCCCGACTAAAATTAGGAGGTTGAGCAAAGGTTATCTCAAATCTCTTCCAGCCTTCACAGTTTGCAATTCCTCTCTCACACACATTATATAAGACAGAGCTAGGGACATTTCCAGGGAGAAAGCACTTTGCACACACACACACAAACACACACACACACACACACACACACACACACACACACCTGTATTTCCCTAGCATCTTTCTAGTGCTTTCTTCATACCCAGGCTACTTGGTGAAGGTTAGTCTCTCTGCCTCGCTGAGGAAGGGCACCCCCTCTTCAGAAGATCCACAGCCTTGATTAAAATTAACAGCCTTGAATTCCTGGATCCCCTTCCTCAGTTGCCATACCTTCCCAAACCATTTCTGCCACGTCACCCTTCCACTTTTAAATATTTAAGGTAAAGTTCCCATTGTCCTGGTGGTAGATAGCCGATCTTTCAAGGCCATGAGTGCAGGGTGGAAGACTTGCCCACTTCCTCTTCACACTGTCATCACAGCTTCACTCGGGGCTGGTTATGTGCATATACTTTCTGCTCTCTCTACTCTCATCCTTGCACACCGGAGCCTTCTGTTTCCTCTTCTACCTCCAATATCCGCCTCATTGTCTCCTTCACCTTCAGCAGATCTTGGTTTACTTCTCTGTCTCATCGGAAAGCCTCCATTGATAATCCTTCCAAAATGTGTTGAGTGCACATCAACAAATTCCCATCACGCTAAGTTTGGACCACAGTAAGTGTTTCTTGTCAGTCTCCTCCAAGTGTGTGCTATATTATATCTTATATTAGTAAACAAGTCATACATTGTATGACAGGCATGCATATCATAGACTATCATTGACTCTCAAGAAAGAGGTATACTTGATTTTGAATATACAAAATATGCCGAATCGACTTTCTATTAAAAAAAAAAACAAACACAAGTTTGAACTATAGAATAGTTTGCTAATAGATGGTGTTGGTGGCTGGGTAAATTGGAAAAATTCACTAACATTTATCAATATATGAAATGTATTACTTGAGCTGGGTGTGGTGGATCACACCTGTAATCCCAGCACTTACTAGAGAGAGGATTTCTGAAAGTTCTAGGTTAGTCTGGTTTATGTAGCAGGTCCCAGGCAGCCAGGCTTACATACCAAGACTATTACTACAAAAACAAAAACAAGAAATAAAAAGCATTTCCTAACTAACCCAACAATCTGCTTCTAGAAAACTTTTCTCTGCTGTATTTGTAGGTATTCTTGTAATATTCAAGAGTGGAAACAGCCTGGTAATTCTTCTACATTAACATTAATATATGACCAATTACCTATGAGGAATGAAATTCTCTGGAGCCATTTGGAGAATTAAGGGAAATCATATTATTATAAAACGATCTCAAAAAATAATAATGTCAACTATAAAAGAAAATAAGGGTTAAGTAAAATGTTCAGTATGTTACCACTAATGGAAAAACTAAGCTATACATGCACATATACACAAATGTATGTACTCCTGCTTGGAGAGTGATTAGTGAGCTACACTGAAGTGAGCACACACATTGAAAAAAGAGGAGAAAATAAAGCGAAGCAGTGGGGCTTGAGCAAAGTTGAGCAGTTCTAGCTAGAATTTTAAGACTTCGCATAATTCAATCAATATGTACTAACAGGAGACAGTCTGCCTCCCAAGCTAATAGAAAGAAAAGCCAGCCCAACCTATCAGGGTGCACATTTGCATATTTAAAGTGTTTCAGTGGGCTGCTAAACAAAAGAATGAAGTTTTAAACCATGGTCTGTGCCTATGTACCCTAAATTAAGACAGAGAGACATCTGGGAGGCACAGTCAACTGAAGCATAATTTTGTGAATTTCTCTGTGGAAGCATCTTTTGAGAAGTTACTGGAAAGGTCAGTTGTACTTTTAGACTACTTATTTTCCTTGATATTGTACTAAACTGATGACACTGTGCTTTCAGTTTCCTGTTTTCTTCCTTATTTACTGAGAGGTGGAATTCCTCAACATGGACCAAAAGCATTCCAATCATGGAAAAGGATACTCTGAAAACATGTACTATTCTGAGTGATGTAATTTTATACAGAAGATGTGCATCACTCGGTGTGTGGAAACATTGGTTTCTGTATCCCAGATGAACTGTAATCCTACCACTGGACCTCACCCCATGGCAGAAGCTCCATAATACATCTTCCTATTAATCATTGTTCTTCAATGGAAGTAACTAACATCCAAATCTTATTGAAGTCGGTCCTCCAAGTTTAAAGCTTGCTTTTGCATAATTTTACATTTATTTATTTATTTACTTACGTCTTTATTCAATGTGTGAGTGAGTGTGTGTGTGTATGAGCGCACACACACATGCTCACGTGTGCCACAGGGGAATCCATTCTCTCCTTCCACCTTGTGGAGTCCAGGCTCCTGACTAGGCTGTCAAGGTTGGCAGCAATCTCCTAAGCCATCTCACTGGCTTCCTTTTTAAAGGTGGGTTTCCAGGTATAGTTTTTTTTTTTCAAGAAGAAAATGTTAAGTGCATATTTTATTTTAAGTTAGTTGGGAAAGTGCTGGGATTAGAAACATACCAGCCTATAAAACTGCAAGGCAGATGACAATGAAACCATTATGCCTGAAATAAGCAAGCAGGAATTTTCACCTGGTAACACAGGATCGTGTTTTATGGAAAGCAGTCCCACAAACACATATATTGAAGGTCTTGGTTACTCGGAGCTTTAAAAAAATGTGTATGTGTGCAAGAGACAGAAGGAAAGCGTGAGATGGGGGAGGTTACTGTTAACTAAATACTTAAGGCAGGCAAGGGTGAAGAGCGAGGGAAGTGAGGAGGGAGAGAAGAGAGGAAAGAGGGGGAAGGAGGGAGAGAAGGGAGAAGGACTCCTGTGTATCATATTCCACAAAATGATACCCGAGGTCTTCACAGAATCTGTAAAGCCATGCACGTCTCACTGAGATTTCTCCTCTTCTACTCAGCACCCAAGCCACCTGTCCCTCACCCAAGCTGAGCCTAGTCACACTTCTGGAACCTACACTGCATCAGTCTCTACAGGAGGAAACCACAAACCTTCACATTGTTCCCCAAGACATCATGGTAATTATTTCTCCTGACATCTCTAGACTAATATTCATAAAGAACCTAATGCATGTTATGCTGTAGCTGGGTAATAACAGTTTAACAAGCTTCCGTGTCTTAACTTTAGTAGCTGCTTTAAAGATAATACACATAATTTAAACAAAATATTGTGCATATTTTCTTTTTGAAATATTTGTGGGGGGATTTCTTATTTTATGTATGTGGGTGTTTTGCCTGCAAGTACCTGTATTCACCACATGTGTGCAATGCCTGAGAGCACCAGAAGGGGGCGATGGATCCCTGGAACTGGAGTTACAAATGTTTGTGAGCTATGACCTGAGTTTTGGGAACTGAATCCAGGACCCCTAAAAGCTCAACCAGTGCTCTTAAATCCTGAGCCATCTCTTTAGTCCTTGCACTTCTTTTGAAGTAGAAGGCTTACTTTTTCTTGGGAAAGTAGAAGAGAAAACATAACTTCTTAAACTCAGGAATCACTAACTACCACCCTCATTTACTGTTCCACATTGGGTTTTTTTTTTCCTCATTATCTTTTTCTCTGAGCAATCAGCCCAACTCTAACTTGGTAAGCATGAATTATTGAAGGAACATGGCATGATGTAGCATAGAAACTTCAAATACCTTAAGCTGCTAGTATGCAAACTAAGTGTCAGGGTATTCTACCCTCAAAACTCAAACACATACTGCAATGTGCTTGTAAATTCACCAAAGACCTAAGCATCTCTGTGCACATCTCAGGAACCCCAGTACTGCTCCAAGGTTTTACACAGAATATGTGATAATTATTTCTCCTGACACCTCTAGGCCAACATTGGTGAAGAACCTAACACATGTGTTATTAGGTTGCTGGGTGAGAACAGTTTAACCAGCATTTGTGTCCTAACTTTAGTAGCTATTTGGAAACACACACACATATTGAAACAACAACAAAACCAATATGTACAAGAATGTTTTTGTCTGAGTTCCTCGGGAACTGGTTTCTGAGGAGAAAAGCTTGCTCACCAGGCCTTTCTTGGTATCTTAGTTGAGGTTTCTAATGCTGTGACACAACACAGTGACCAAAATAACCTGGGAAAGAAAGGGTTTGTTTCTACTGTCAGTTCACAGTTCTACTGTCAGGCCACACTCTAGCACTGGGGAAAGTCAGAACAGGAACTCAAGCAGGAACTGATGCAGACACGATGGTGGAGTGCTGCTTACCAGCTTGCTCCTCAGCCTGCTTTCTTATAGAACCAAGGACCAGCAACTCATGGGCTGTACCACCGACAGCAGGCGTGGCTCTCCTGCACCTATCGTTAAACAAGAGAATGCACTACAGGCATGCTCATAGTCTAGTGGCGGCATTTTCCCAACTGAGGTTCCCTCTTCCAAAATGACTCTAATTTGTGTCAAGTTGATATAAAAGTAGCCATCAGAATTAACTCCTTGTCAACTTGACATACACAAACACATCATTACTAAAACATAAGTCTTTTCCTTTCTTGTTCATCCCCAAAAATCTCATATTGATATCAACATCACAATATAAAACAGTGGGGAATTACAATCCAAAAACTGAAAAATTAAGAGACAAGGAAAGTGTATTTATCTGTATGGCATTACTGAATACCCAAAGCATGAAAATGTGGCAGGGAAAACGACTTATTTACCTCACAGTTCTTGAAGGTTCAAAGGCATGATGCCACCAGCATTTACTAGGTTCGGGCAAGGACCTCACAGATGGTGATAACAGGACATCGAGAGCCCAGCAAGAGGGAATGATAATGGCAGCCAGGAAGGTAGAAAGACACAAGCTGCACTCTAATGAATTGTGATCGGGCTCTGCTCTACATTATACCATATTGTCTGAAACAGTATATTCAGGCTGTGCCCTGCCCTGGGAGACCCCACTTTCGCAAATAGCTTTCAAATCCATTTGAGGGAGAGGGATGACTACAGCCCTAGGATGTATCTACAAACCACACAATACAGTGATCTGCCTGGCCCCACCTAGGCAGCACCGACTAATAAGTAACTCACTCCTAAGCAACAGAAAGGGAGCCACCCTCTAAGTTTATTGGTGTGAAATGAGACTGTAGGGGCACATGAACATATTAAAATCAATCAGAAAAACCAGAACCAAGAACTTACCATACCCACCAGACCAAGGAAAGAGTGATTTCCTCACCTGGATCCATAAAGTGGTAGACACCTAACATAGTGACAACATGGCCCCACTGACCTGCTATCCAGTGTACATCAAGGTCACACAGACAGAGAACACCTGATAGCACCCCACTACTGGGGACTGCCTTCCCATCTTCCTGTTGGTCCTACTCTTTTACCTCACAGCCAGGCTCTGCCCTGTAACTTCGATCTGAGCCCTGACTCAGGAGCTCAGCAGCAGTGCCTGCCAGCACTGGTCTGGGGTTGTTATTCTATCACTACAGGTTCTAACAGATCCATTTGTCCACTTCTGAAACCTTTTGGGCTCTGCTGTCTCTTTAACATGTATTCATTCTGTAACAGACACTCACACATACATACACACACACACACACACACTAGTTTTTTTTTTATGTGCTTTGTGATGTGTGCTATGAGAGTTAACATTAGTAATTAAGAAAAACCTGCATTTGCCTCGCACAGTATAGCAACATTGGCAGCATTATCTGGCAAAATGCTGCCATAAAACTGTTGAGCATTGTGAATTCATTGGTATTCTATGAATTCCAATACTCTAGAAAGAAACACACACACACAAACGTACACACATTTGTCTATGTTTCTGTCATAGAGAGCTCACAGCAAGAATGCATATTTCTCTGTTTTCATATAAAGCTCAATCAAGAGATTCTCTTTCTGTTATATCTCCTGAAGCCCTATTCAAGAAAATGAGGCCAGTCTCACTTTTTAATTAACCCACCCTAATTTTCAGGGGTTATGCACACAACTGATCTTTTCTTTTTATTACCAATTTTCTTGAGTCTCTTCTATATGAACACTATGCTAAAGATTCAAAGATGGACAAAATTTGATAGCTTCTTTGTATTTGCCATGTAATTATAATAAAGCAAAACTATCTCCTCTCTATTTCATTTAAAATTAACCGTCACTCACATCTCCTTACTTCCCCATCATTTTAGACATCAGAGATGTACAAGTGGAAAAAACATACCTCATACCTCCTTGAAGTGAAGTGTGAGGATGTGAATGATGAGTTTAAAGCCAGAATACTCAGCTGGGGCTTCCTGGGATAGATTTTTGACCCAAATACAGAGATAGCACAGCCTTCCAGTCCTTCTCTTGCACTCCTTCATCAAGCTTACAGAGCTTGCAGCTGCTTTCTTGTGGTCATGAAGATAGACACCATTTACTAGGAAGGAAAACTCAGAGGGATGCTTTTGGTCTTCGATGACTTTTTTGTGTATTTCCTGGTGTAGGACACCCACTCCACAAGACTTTTTATGATATGAGAAAATCAACTCTGATATGTTTAAGTACCTGCTGGTTGCATTTTAACTTTTATTTACTAATTGATAAAAAACATCCACTTTACAAGGGATAAATAAATTTGCAGAAGTATTGAAAATAAAAATTTAAATATTCAGTGGGGTGATGGTGATGCACACCTTTAATATCAGCATTTAGGAGGCAGAGGCAGGCAGGCCTCTGAGTTCAAGGCCATCCTGATCTATAGATTGACTTCCAGCACAGCCAAGGCTACACAGAGAAGCCCTGTCACCAAAAAAGGAAAACAGTTAAATATTCACAATAAAACATATAACATGAGCTGTTTAAACTATATTCTGATAATATTGTTCTTTATGGATATGTTCCAAAGTTAACTATAAAATTCTCAATATTATTAATTGAACCAAATCATCCTGCTTCTACAGATACATCCTAAGAAGAAAAGGCCAAGTACAGAAGATTCTACATAAAGGAAGAGATCTGCTACAGACTTCTTTTAAATGATAGATAAACAAATCAGTCTAAGAGTCTGGCAATAGAAAAATAAGTACAACTGTGTCAGCACAGAGCCAAGACAAGTTGCTGGTGGTATGCTATGTGAAAATATGGGCACATAAAATTGAGTGAACCCACTGAAACAATGTAAAATAGGAGTAAACACAGAAAAGGAACACACAAACATAAAGAGTTAATTTTAGATAATGGCTTGTTTTCTAAAATTATTTATAACATAAATTTAAGACATTTTAAATGTTAAATGCTATTTTAGCACATATGTTCTTTCAGGATGTCCTTTTATGCTTCTAAGCAGGAACAGAAGTAGCTCATGCTACGGTTTGAAAACTGGGCATATACGCAGAGTTATGTGCTTAACTCAGACACACAACGAAAAGCTTTTGTTTCTGTATAAGGGTAAATTTTCAATGTTGGAAAGGCTCAAAATGAGCAAAATCATTCCTCTCAAGAATGAATATAAATCATAGAACCCAAATCATTAGCTACATTTGGGTTTGTTTCTGATTCCCTTGCATGTTGTGGACAGTGAGCTTATTTTAATAATTACAGTTTTCTTTTAGCACAAATGGCAATAATAAGATGTTAGAGATAAGAGAGAGCTTGGAGATCATCAGCCACTACTGTTCATTTCCAAATAAAGAATTGGGGACCTACAAAAGTTAGACAGCTTGCCCAAGATCACCCAGGCAGCTGATAGGGACTGCAGAATGGATTTAGCATTCCTGTCATGCTATTTACTTCCCAGAACAGGAAGTCTCCAAATGAGCATTGACTGAGCAGCTGCCTGGGACCATAGTATATGGGACAGTGTTATATGCTCGATGTAAGCATGAATGAGGTGTATACTCTCCCCTACATAGATCAGTTTTGTAGGCTGAATATTAGCATGAGAATTATAAGACAGGTTGGCAGCAACGCTTGTGTTCTAAGTTTCAAGGGCCTCAGAACACCATCTTAGAAGACCTAACAAAACCTTAAATAACCAAAAATAACCTGAAAGAGAACAAAGTTGAAGCACCATATATTCTCTCTCTCTCTCTCTCTCTCTCTCTCTCTCTCTCTCTCTCTCTCTCTCTCTCTCTCTTTCTCTCTCTCTCTCTCTCTCTCTTGGCTTTTTGAGACAGGGTTTCTCTGTGTAGCTTGGCTATCCTGGACTCACTTTTAAACTAGGCTGACCTTGAATTCACAGAGATCCTCCTGCCTCTGCCTCCTTGAGTGCTGGGATTATAGGTGTGCGCCCACCCTAGCTTCATATTTCTTAATTTCAAAACTTCATGTAAAAAGTCTAGTTATCAAAACCATGTGGTTCCTGTTGAACTGCTGGATACTGATGGAGTCTGGGTGGAGGAATAGTCACTGTCCTCAGCTGTGTATCCACCAAAGAGCCAAGCACCTATGGACAATTCTAAACCCAGGGCCACATAGATGGCTCTGCTTAAAGCCAGTGGCTCACTTCAGAGGACTCCTTCCCTGCTAGCTAGCTTTTGCAGTGCTGGAAGGTACCACACAGGCTGGGGAGAAAATTCACATTGTATGAACTGTGCATGCTGCAGTAGCAACCTGCCAGGAAAGATATGCCCAATGATGCAATAGATGCACAATTACTGCAGAGGTAACCGATATCTTTCTGATTGGCTTTGGGGCTTGCTCCATAGGAGGAAATGTATACCTGGTACAGTAAACCTGATCTAAATCCCTTTGCTTGAGTCCACAGGCCATACTAGGTGGTAATTATTGATGTTTTGCTAGATGGACATCTTGTTAAACAAGAACATGGGGAAACTGTTGGGTGGAAACTGAATGGAAGAGTCTATCCCTCCCACAGAAATTGTTAGACACTCATGCATCCCCCATGGGGATACATCTCCATGAGCTGCCTGGTAGCTGGTCATCCTCATGACCCTTCACTTCTCCCACCACAAAGTAAAGTATAATATAAAAGGACATGAATGTGTAAAAAGGGCTTGTAGGAGGGGTGATGACTTATGGGAGGGAGATAAGAATGGGTAGGATTACAAATGTGTCTGAAGTTGTCAAAGAACAAATTTAATAAATAATAAGCTTGAATGAGGCAGGTAGAATGAAAAACATCCCCCTGCAAGCCCACCCACATTCTACCACAGCCCTCATATTCCTGTCACAATGCTGTTCCCAAGGAAAACTGGACTTGGCTTCCATAGAAAAACATCAGTGTGGGATTAGCACAGAGATAGACAGACACAAAAATCAGTCAAGTGTTTTGGAGAATTAGATCATGGGAGAGGGTCAAATGACATTTGGCAGCCACAAGGAAAAGACTGTGTGTATGTGTGTGTGTGTGTGTGTGTATGTGATAAACCAAACCAAATCAACCAAACCAAAAAAAAAAACAAAAACAAAAAAAAAACAAACCCATATTTATTATGTGATTCAGCAACTATACTTCTACATACATATCAGAAGACCAAAAGTAGGATTTCAAAGAGATAGGTACACATCCATGCTCACAGCAGCAGTCACTATTTATAAAAAAGAGTCGACAAGTAGGAGTAACCCAAATCCCTATCAATGAATAAATGGATCAGCAAAGAGTGCATATCCATCCAAAGGAGTATTACTCAGTCTTCAACAGGAAAGAATTCCTGACATGTCCTACAGTAGCTAATGCCTTGCAGATCTCATATTAGTGAGATTAGCCTATCTCAAAAGACAGAATTTCATTTAAATGATGTAGTCAAATTCATGTCTTGGGAAGCCTTTGAAACAGAGGTTTAAAAAGAACTGAGTACCAGGAAATTATGAACATAATTCAATGTGAGAGCAGGCATTATTGACACCGATCTCTGACTCTCAGGCTTAGCTCATGAGCAAGGAAAATATATCCTCCAAAGATGGTGAGTCCAAGTGACTAGGAGCCTGGCAAGAGCCATCACAAGCCAAGGAAAGACACAATTTCCTGATGGAGCTATCTGAGCCATGATGCCAATCTGTACAAGATTCCACTAGAGCCTGCTCTTCCTTCTTTATTAATCAAAGAAAATACAGAATTACAAGGTAGATTTTTTTTTCTTTTTGCCAATGAGTTTTCCACTTTCTGCTTCTCTGAGATGATGCCATTCCCTGAAGACAAATGTTCTCAAGACCAAAGTTTGCTTGTAGCCAAAACAGGGGCCTGATTCTATTATTCCTATTCACAATCCCTCTGGTGAGCCCAGTGCAATCAACAGAGCACATTCAGGCCAGCCAACCATTAGGGAGCCACAGAAAAGAACATTTTCCTTTTTGTTTCAAGCAAGTGGGGTCATTAATTGGACTGTGGTCATTTAGCTCTCTTAGTCCAACATTGAATCTACTGCCAAAGGGCCTGTAACATTTGTTTGAACTTCTTTTCAGTTGGTTCACAGTTGACTCTGCAGTTACTTGATCTTCATACTCTGACCTCTCTCAAAGGAGAACAAGAATTCTTTGGAAGTCTCATAAGATTCAGCTGAATTCTTTCTATTATCACTTTAATTTACACTTTTTTGCAAACAAGCCATTTATTACATAACAATAAATCTAAATAGTTTTCAAATGTAATATAAAAGTATAAAACACAAACAGTTCATCAGAAACCACATTGTCAGTACTAAGTGACGATGGATGACAATGCTGCCAAATTGAACCCCTTCAGAAAGACACATGACTCTGCTTGCTTCCAGAGATCTGGAGACAGGTGCTGTGAAATGCCTCTGTTGTCTAGTCATGACTCTAAGCTGCAATCACAGTGACCCATCTGCCCCTGGCCTGCAGGGATACTGCTTGCCTGTGCGTAACAAATCCCATCATCTTCATAAGAATTCTGTCTCCCTTCTTTATTCATTAGTTCACAATCATGAAATTTTGTTACTTTCAGTGAGAGCAGAGGAAGATTAAAGATGGCTGAAAATGACTACAATTCATTATATGCATGTATGAAATTGTCAAGAAATAAGCCTTGTAATAAAAAAATTAATCCAATAAGTATGAATAAGGTGAACACCTGACCTTGGAGACAAATGGTCACTTTGCCATTTACTTTGTTGTTCTAAAAGAGAAGAATCCGTTACCACTTAACTGTGCCCCACTCCCTTTCCCTAACTTCCCTGCCTGAGTCCTCTCCTACCAATTGAGGCCCCCATCCTTCCATCCTAAGAAGAGGCAGCACCTTGCAGAGTGCTTTCAGAGGGTGTGGCTGCACAGCTCCTTAAAGACAGCCGTATCTTCCCTTTCTCTCAGGGGAAGATAGGGAGCATTCTGATTTTTTTTTAATCTCCAAAAAGCAGTATCATGCGTGAAAGTACTACTTTGAACATTGAACTATTTCCAAAAGATCTCTTCACCAAAGCTAATGGATGACAGGAGTCTGGTTGTCAAGAGCACTGGGGTGTGATTTCCACTCCTTCACTTAATGAACATTAAAGATCAATGAGTGAAAGGACATCGTGAGAACAAACATTCCAGGGTGCAGTCTGAGGTGGAAGGACATCTCAGGGGACGGGGGGGGGGGGGAAGAGGGAGGTACAGAAAGCTGGAATCCATGAAAAGCCCATTTCTTGAGCATTGGGGCTGCTCCTTGGATTTTGCTTTACATCTGTGAGTGCTAAGTGGGAAGTCTTCCTGTAATAGTTGGGAAGATGGGAGTTTCTGCGCTTGTTTCTTGTCCTAGTGTAGAATGCAGTGGCTTGGCTTAGCTGGTTAAATTGTCTGTAGTTTTAAAGATTGTTTAAAGATGTTTAAGAGTTCGAAAGCAAATAATGAAGATTATTGAGGGGGGAAAGATTAATGGGGGAAATGAAAGGAATTAGAAATGTCTGTTGAATTTATAAGGAAAAGGCTAATGGATGACTTAATTACTATCTCATGAAGTGTCAGGTTTGTGAGAGTTTGCACACTCACACATACACACACCAACACATAAACACAATACATACAAAGGCATACACACATACACACACACATAATTTCTGCATGTCCTAATAAATTTTTAATTCAAAAGTTCTTTGGTTCCAGAAACTCTAATTTGTTCTTTAAGCACATATCCTTAAGAGCACTCATTATGTTTTTATTAAGATTGTCTTCAGTTCCTACATTAGCCCTGCTTCCAAAGAAAGTGAATTTGATTATTCAGCCTGAGCTCTCTTCTCAAACATCCTTGTCTCCCTGAATGTCTGATGATGTTTCTGTGCCTATTCCCTGCCTGTCAGCTGTAGTATCCTCAGCACTGGGGCATTTAGACTGTTGGCTTTCCTCAGAAGTGGATAGTTAAGAGGGAGTCATCTCTTCCTTTTACTGACCTGCAGCAAAAAAAAAGAAGTTTGGCCAAGAGAACAGAATTCTCAGCTTTCATCCTTCTGGTGCCTAGAATTCTGATGGAATGGGCTTTAACAAGCAGCCTCTCTCTCAGCCAGCAGAACTTCTTCAGCACCTGCTCCATAAACCTCCGCTGGTTTGGCCTTTACCTAAGCAGGTTCTAGTGTCCATCCTATGCCACTGAACAAGGGCCTGGCCTCTTCTGCAGATTCCTGCTTTAGAGATTATCCTGGCTACAGAGTGGCTTTGGACAGCTTTTATAGAATGAAAAGGTGTCTTCTGGGCATAGGATATGCATTCTGTCTTTAGATCTGAACATCTGAGATCACCCACATAATACCCTCACAAGATGGAGCTCACTAACTTTACTTTGTGGTGGGAGAAGTGAAGGGTCGTGAGGATGACTAGCTACCAGGCAGCTCATGGAGATGTCTATCCGTGGGGGATACATGAGTGTCTAACAATTTCTGTGGGAGGGATAGACTCTTCCATTCAGTTTCCACCCCACAATTTCCCCATGTTCCTGTAAATGACCTCATTTAAACTCATTGGCAGAATTGTTTGATTTTGTTTTTTCCTGTATTGTCAGGGAGACTATATATTTATTTACAACTCTTCATTAAAGTCACACAATCGTAGTTTGCTTAATGGTTGCCCATCAATTTCCATGTTTGGAGTTTGTCCTCCAGGGACTGCCCATCAATTGCCAAAAAACTGCTGCTTTAATGGCTGAGGTGCCCACGCAAAAAAAGAAAGAAAGAAAAAAACAGAATGATTTGGGCATTGAAACCTGTGCCCAACTTAAATCCTCCAAGTCCCTAAGTGACAATTACTTAACCTGAAACTTAAGAAAAATGCAAGAAATTCTTAGAAACTCATCTTTATATGATAGTTTTTCTCTCATTCTCTTCTTCCCATTTGGCCCACTCATTTCCCTCTGATAGTTATTCCTGCCATTTAACTGTCTATTCAACTAGTCATTCTTTATGCCTGCCTCACCCCTTTTCACTGAATCTGGGGATGGATCCCAGGGCTTTCTATATGCTATGCAAGTGTTCTACTCCTGAGCTATGGCCAACCTTCTTTTCCCATTTTTTGAGGGGCACTGTTTGTTTGTGTCCTTGTTTTTTTGTTTGTTTGTCTTTGTTTTTGCGCATGTAGAGCCATTAACTAAATGGCAAATTGACTTGCTCAATAGATGCCTGTAATAAGAACCTATGTGTGAATTTTACCCTAACCTAGTTACCCAGACTCTCTGAGAACAGGGCCCAGCAGTTACCAATCTAACAAAAGTTTTCCAGATAATTCTAATCAGCAGCCAGGTTATGAACCACTGGTCTGGAAACTTGCTGGTTTCTCCTTTATAAAACTCATTGAGTGCTTGTCACAGGATATTGGCCTCTGACATAGCAAAATGGGACCCTAAAGGCCCTATTACAATATTACATATATTAGCATCCTCTGAGACCATATTAACCCTGTAAGGTAGATATTATTTTTATTCCCTTTTTACATATAAGGTAACTAAAATAGAGAAGTTAAGAGACTTGCCTGGGAAGTAAAGACAATATTGCAGAGTTTGAGCCCTGGCTATCTAGGTCTAGGGTTGGTGTCCTGAATGCTCTAGACTAGAATGTCTCTGTCTTTGGGTTCTAAACCTTGATTTTTGAAGATAAATCTGTTTCTTTTTGTGTGGTACATGTGTATATAAGATTAGGGCTGGAAAGAGTATCACAAGTCAACTGTGATGACAACTGCATTTATAAAGGTGTTTCCAATTTCATAATCTTTTTATGATGATATTTAACCCACTGTGTCACTAGTTATGTTCTTTGGAGGCAGATGCTGGGCAAAGAAATAAAAATGAAATAGAGACCTAACAACACCTTGAGAGACCCAACAGGGGGCTTTGAAGTGAATGTTTCCTACACTATCTGTCACTCACTGAGATGAAGCACCTGTCACAGATCAATCGCCAGACAATGGCTATGACTGCTCCAGTTATTGTGGAAAAACATCTGGTGACTTCTGAGGTAGAACCAGAAACTGTAAGCAGCAGAGGCTGTCTGTTTCAACCAGCTTTCAGCTGAATAGGTAGGGAGTGACAGGCAACAGAGAAACAAATGTAAGGGTTAAGTGATGCTATAAGTCTAATGAGGTCTAGAATAAAAAACTTGGCACTCCACATGAGTTAACAGAAAGAGAGGAAAATAGAAACCATTTAAAAAGATAATGTCAGAGAATTTCTAAAATTGATTAAATGAACAGTCACCAGCTAAAGGAAACACAGTGAATATCAAATCAGGTTAATAAACACATCATCATTAAGTTTGTTTTTAACAAAAAAGATTAGAAAATTATCCAAAGAATAAGTCAGATTATTGTCAGATAATTAAGTATCAGAAAAATGGATTCTTCAACAGGTAAAAGAGATCCCTGATGATAGAGTAATCAAGAATCAAGAGAAAAAAATTGCTGGATAACTGTTAATCTAAAAGTATATACCCAGCAAAACTATCTTTTTTTAAGCCTTAGGAAGAGGGCCACCAACATGGCTCAATAAGTAAAGGTGCTTGCCGTCAAACCTGACAACCTGATTTCAGTCCTTGGGGTCCAAATGAGGGAAAGAGAGAACCAATTTCCACAAGTTGTTCTCTGACCTACACACATGCTTTCACACTATGGTATATATGTGTTCCTTCCTCTAAACACATACATGTTCAGAAATATTTAAATTTCTATTGAAGAATTAGGAAGAGGAGACAATGGTAAGAGACTAATTAAAGCTTAAAATAGAGCACTAACTTAACCTTTTTCCTGTACAACTTCAGAAAGTATGTCAAAATGCTTCAGCAGGTCATGAATTGCAATACCTTCTTTGTCTAGAAGTTCAATCTCTCCTCTCTTTCTTTTTCTCTCCCTTTCTTTCAGTGGGAGTTGGTTAATAAAGATATTTTAACATAGGCTTAAGCACTAGAATTCAAAGAAAGAGAGACATACAGAAGTATGTATGGCATTCGTAAAAGCAAGAGCGTGGGCTTCTCTAGAACAGAATTGCAGAAGAAAGACATAACCAGGTATGATAACAGGCTCCTCAAGGTGGAGTCTTCAAGGTCAACAACTGCCATGCCTTGTAAGCTTTTGAAATGTGAGAGATAGCCAAGTAGTGAAGAAGGGTCTTAACATTGTCCTTACCCTATGTAAGACAACCATAGAGACTTCCTTGGTTTTCAGTCATATAACAATGTGAGTTTTTCTCCTCTTGTTCTTCCTCCTCCTTTCCTTCCTCCTCCTCTTCTTTCTCCTCCTGTTTCAAAAGTCAGCATCTTATAAATTTACATACTTAATTGCTTTTTTTTATCATCTCTTGGTATAAATGTTACATTAGCACTTTTCCCAGAGTGAACTGAAACATAGATTGCTTCTTCCCTTCTTTTGTTGAGAAGTGCTCTGTGTTCCTGACTCACCAATAAAAGTGAATCACTGTACATCATTAATGCTTTTTCACGCATGTCAATAAACAGCAATATTCATTCAGCTGTTTAAGGAAGCCTGAAAAATAAGAGGTCAAAATGAACAAATGGGGAATAAAAGTAGAATAAAGCAGACATCAGTAAATAAATTTTAAAATATTATATTTGATAATTAGAATGCATTGCTTCTAAAAAATAGGACACAATTCTAGGCCCAAGAAAAATATTATAAAATTAAAACAGAGCTTTGCATTTTAAAATTATAATGGCATTCAAGGTTATAGTTGAAGAACATGAAGTCAAGGTAGCAATTTAAAATTTTAAAGGACAAAAAGAAGATATCATGAGAAAATATTTAAAAATTAAGGCCTCGGGCCTTTAACTATGAAACAAAAAAAAGGTATTGAGTAGATACACATTCAATAATATTGTTATAACTAAAAGACAGAAGCCATTATAAGAGCATATTTACTATTCTAACCAAACAGAGACCTTCCATAAAAAGATCATCATTTTGTCTCTTTTATGACAATAGACGTAAGAAAAGGTCATAAGGAAAAATAAAATAGCATTGAAAGTTAGAAGCTGATAAAGTAATTCCTATAAAATTCCCACTAAATTCCTAGCAGCAGCCAAATCCTCACTTACTTACATAAGAAAGCAGAGGAAGATATGATGACCCTCCAAAAACCCAAGTGCTTAGCCGCCAGCCAGCCTTTTCTTAGGCAACTGCTGAAGAACGTGCTCCAGCTAAGACACTCGATCTCCACATGAGCTCCAAGAAAGCAAAATGGGGAAAAGAGGGAGGGCTGGAAAAATAGCTCAGTGGTTAAGACCTCTTCTTGTTCTTTCAGAGGACCTGAGTTTGGTTTCCAGTACCCTGATAGCAGTTCACAGCCATTTATACTAGAGGTTTTGATACATACACAAACAAGGAGGCAAAATACTCTAATATAAATAAAATAAAACAAATACCTAAAAAAATAGATATTTTTAATGGAGAAAAGTTTTCAATGCCATAATCAAGAATACAGTAAAACAAAACAAAACAAAACAAAAGAGATGCAGGATAACTGTAAAATAAGATTAAAAGGCAAAAATATTGAAGCAGATGATTAGAAGTTGCTTAGAGGAAGTCACAAAGGAAATGGGAGAATGTTGATAGATTATCTACCTCATTTGAGCATTAATACTATAATATTGATAGGCACTAATATTGGTGAAACAACCTATATGTATTAAGTATATTGCTTATATTAACATTGTAAAGACTGCATGATGAGCACTTCTACTATTACATATTTGTATGAGACACACACTTATGCACAGTACAAAAATGAGGCAACATTTCCACTGCTCTGGGTTTCCCACAGAACTAGATGATAAAAATATTGCTGAAGACAGTTCATATTTTAGTTGCAGAAAACAGAGAAGTCAAACTGGAACTGATCTGGATGCTTTTTCCTCTACTGGCTAGCTTTCTTAGTTTCAGAAAGTGTTATGAAGGCTGCTGGGAGAGAAACAGCATCAATAGTCTCCCCCAGCTATGTCTCACCTCACATGCTACACAACTAAATTGCCAAGTATGATGCACCCACCAATACAGCAATGGCATGACTGTTATAGGACTAACCAACCACTTTATGTTTGTATTTGAGGCCTGATCCACATGAGGAAATGCCTAGTATCATAAACATGGAAAAAAGGCCATACATAGTTTGGGTTATCATAGACTGAAGGGGAAAAATACTGCTGCTGTTTTGTTAGTAAACATGGTATAGTCATCTAGCTGCTTTCTAAGTAGTCATGTCTGTATGTTGGGGCTGCTCTCAGATTTGGTTAGAAAAGTCTTGTTTTGTAGTGGACAACAGTCATTACAGAGATTCATAGCTGGTCAAAGTGTAGGGAATAGTTTGTTGAGTACTCAGCCCTAAGTGGGACATCTGTATGATTCTCTCCAAGCCTCAATGAATATTGGAGAAGAGGGGCTGTTAAAAAAATGTAAAAGCTAGAGGATGGGGTACTTTGAAAAACTGTCTATGGACATAGCATGGGCATAGCCCTCATGAAGTCGCAGAAACTGTGATTATCTGCACAAGACCTGTATAAGACATAGCCTGTCACTTTCTGCCACAAATGGGGTTGGGGCTCATGAGGCCCTAGTTCTTCCTAGGAGCTGTTGGAAATTAATGGTTTCTAGAGGAGGAGGAGGAGATATGTTTTTCAGTGATGCAAAAAGTCCTAATTAAACTCAGTAAATCATCAAAAATAAAACAAAAAATGACATCAAAGCAGAAAGGCGTCTTGATGAAAAGAAGAGGGCCAATGTGAATGGGAGGAGAAAAAGAGATGGTCATGGAATGAACATCGAAATGCATTATGTGCATATATGGAATTATCAAAGAAATAAACCAATTAATAAGAGTGCCAAGAAAGAAGGAAGGAAGGAAGGAAGGAAGGAAGGAAGGAAGGAAGGAAGGAAGGAAGGAAGGAAAGAAAGAAAGAAAGAAAGCCAATTACTAATTGCAGAAAATTAGGAAAATTTATACACAGAAAAAAATATGATCTTAAAATGCTATGTGGCTTGGCAGAAAATATTTCCATTATTACATTAATGCAAACATTGTAGTGGGAAAAACAAGAAGGAAAGATATGGATGTGTTTCTCTGTATTAGAAATGGTCAAATTCTTATATAACGTACTATGAAAGTACAAGATTTCAAAATTGGCATTTCAAGTAAGAACTGTAGATGCATGATTCAGACATATAAATATAAGAGGAAATTGAAATTGGTTACTTCCAAGAAGGGAGACTTGTTGGGAAAAGGAACAACGGGCTGCTATTTTTCAACAAAAGCTTATTAGGACTCAATTATTTTAAAGCTGTGTGTGATGTCATCACAGTAATGTTTTGAATTTGTTTTGGAGGGGTTCTTCCATTGCTTCCAGCACACTCTTCCTAGCTCCTTTTCTCTTCCTTGTTGGCTACCCATACTCTCTCTAACTGGTTTTCTCTGTAAACTCTCTCTAGTTTGACATGGGTTCCCCATTTAGGAGCTGGAATGCAAATAACATCTCCACTGTATTTTCTCAGCTTAGCTATATCTATTTGCACTTTCAGCCGTCTTAAACCAGGCTTAAAAACCATAGTTCATCCTTCAGAAGTGTTTAGATGACTGAACCAAAAAAAAGAAAGAAAAGAAAAGAAAGAAAAAGGAAAAGAGCTCTTGTGGGATGGAGCACATCATCTCTGTCTCTGAGATCTCTAACTCTGAAGATAGTTTTATGTTTATACCTTGTCTCTTGGAGACATTTTCTTTTAAATCTTCCAGGCATGTGGAAGGCCTCTTGCAACCATCAGGAACTGAACTTGACATCTGTTTTCCAGCAGTAACCGAAGAGGGCATTAGTTACTGGTAGCATGGATGCCCAAAGACTTTTCAGTTAGGAAACATTAAACATTTTGAAACAGACTTCTCGGAGAACAGCACAGCAGCTTCTCTGGCAGCTCTCATGGTATTCCTCAATGAGTATTTTTATCCTTCCATCTGAAAACAACAGCCTAAAGGGAGGAGGAAAACACATGGCCTCCTCATGGGTCCAAAACTCTGCTTGAATATTGCCAAATGATCTAGCAACAGCTGCACCCGTTGGGAGACAACATCAACTTGTGCCATCTGTCTGGTCCCACCAAAGGTGAGAGACCAAGTGCAAGCATCTTCCCACGTGACAACATGAGAGGCAACTCAGGTGATCCATCTTCCTTCTTTTTCTGTATCCATAAAGATGGTTACCTTTGGAAAGGTCCCAAATTCTAGGTTAAAACTCACTTCTGGAAATATTTAAGCAAAAGCACATGGCAGAGTCATCTTCCAAGCAGGTTGCTTCCTGGAGACACACAATTCCAATTGGAGGCCCATAGGCAGATAGTGTCCCCCCTGCCCAGGTGAAGCTTGACTGGTGGAAATCATTTCAAGGAGATGTCCCAATTGTTGGCTCAAAGCTAAGCTCTTCGCACATGCACTGTGCAACCTAATAGGGATCCGTACACATCTACAACTATGCCCCCTATTTCCTAAGCAGAGATCACATAGAAAACCTCCTAGTATGCAACAGGCTCTGAATGACCTGCAGGTGCTGAAAGACCGGTTGGTAAGGCCCTTGCTCCTATACAACTCAAATCATTCAGATTTTATTTTTACTTTACTTTTGTGACAGGGTCAGGGTCTTCTGTATCCCAGTCTGGCCTTGGCTTCACTCTGGAGGCAAGGTTGATCTGAACTAATTCTCCTGCTTCTACTCCCCACCCCACCCCAAGCACTCAGATTACAGGCAAGCACCACCAGGCCTGGTTTTTCAGATTTTTAAAATATAACTTTTAAGATCCATACAGGTCTTATCTCTGGAAAGAAGAAAAACAGGCTCCAGACTGCAACTCCATTTAAGTGTCATAAAAAGAGAGACAAAGACCATGTAGACAACTTCCTCTTTCACAGCCTAGCTGTCTTTCTGCTCAGGGCCCCTCATTTCTTGTCACCCACGCTAAAACTAACCACCTCTTTGTCCACCACCAATCCAGTGTTGTTCCCTTTGTTTTCATTCTCCTGATCTCCATGCCAAGTCAACCATCATGTAGCCCCAGAAGGCATGCATTTAGATGACAGACAAACAAGGGAGGTCATAGGCAGGCAGGAGGCAGCCTGAGTGTGCGCCCCACCTCCTGGAAGCTAAGGTTCCAGGCCGTGCAGCACTTTGCTCATTTAATGAGGTGTGGGGCTTTGTGTATGTCAGGCCAGTGTGCCACCAGCCCAGCTATGCCTCAGCACTCCCTCAGTTTTATAAATAAACGTTTACAAGTGCCTAAGCCTAGAATGGTGCTGTTCAAACCCTACAGCTAGAGCCAGTGAACAGCCAGGATTCGACCTGCAGATTTGTTGTGTAGCCTTATCTCTTCAACCATAAAAGGGGATTAATTATGTATTCTGTATGAAGCTTTTGGAGGAATCACAGATGACAAACACACACACACACACACACCAAACATACATACCATATACATGCCACATATGCCACATACATACACACACCAACCACACACCAACCACACACCAACCACACACCATACCATATACACATGCACAACACATCACACACATCACAAACACACACACTACACATATACCACACACACCATAACACCAACAAAACACATCACACACATATGTACACATGGCACACAGAACACATACATACAAACACACCTAACATACACTACACCATACACACCACATACTACATCACACACACAAACTACAAACACATACATCATACACACACCACATACACAAATCACATTAACACACATACATACAACACACACACACACACACACACACACACCTCTGGCATACAATAGGAACTCAATGGCTTCCTCCTTTTCCTTCAAGGCCAGAGAGTTAATAGTGTAATCAGTGGAAAAAGCCACAGACATAGGTGTCCTGAATCCCACCTAACACTCCCCCTTACTAGATGCTTGTGCTTCCCATCGTCTATCACCCCATCTTCAGAAGGGTCTGGTCTGGGTTACACTGGAATTTGACACTGGACTACAGATTGAGATACCTTCTTTCTTCACTCAGCAACCATCCAGGATGTTCCCTGTGCATCTGCACTTTTCCTCATTGCAACAAAACAACCAGGGTGAATAAGATAACAAAAATCTGAATGACAGCCACCTCAGTCACAACAGGTCACTGTGTAAACCCCATGGGTCTGGAACCAGCTGCTAATTTGCTATAGCAATGCTCAAGGAATGTGCTCTAACAAGCTATAAAAATGATTCAAAAGAAATATAGTCTTTGGGATATGTTTTAAAAACACAGATCTTAAGATTCTTTTTTTAATATGGGGAAGCTAACAGATCAAATGACAGCAGCCACTGAAAAACAAAGATAGCTTGTTATTAATGGTTCCAAGATAAGGTCGCATGGAGATGCATGAGCGCCAGCTAGCATGCAGAGGAAGGAAGGCTAAAATGTGGGGGAAAGCCTTTATGGTGAGACTTACAACTGGCAACTAGGAGTAATTTTTAAAAAGCTAGGGGCATAGTACTATCTCTAGTTGCTGGTACCTGGCCCTGTGTATAGGCCAAAGGGGTAGTGTCCAGCGTGTCAGAACCTTGTAGGAGTCCACAAATGAGGGTGTTGTGATGTAGCCTATAACCAGGCTAGTTAGTATATGAAAAGTTTGTACACACAATAGAATTTGGTAAGGCTGACCAAAGCTGCACCTCCAGAGGCAGTAAGATCCTAGGAGTCAAGGCGGCAGATATAAGCCAACAGAGAAGCCTGTTTAAAACATAATGTTTGATTTTATTATCTTTAGAGCTGTATACTAGTCATTATATAAGATAGATGATAAATAGATAGATAGATTGATTAATTTTCATTGTTCATTCATCTATAGATAAGGCATCTAGGTTGGTGGCAGTTTCTTGCTGTAGTAAATCTAATGCAAGGTAAACATGAATGTGCCAATATCTCTATGGCAAGAAAGGATAATAATATGTGATAAGGGAGGATGCTATACAGGCAAAAGGATTCATGACCCTAAGAGGATATAAAGCTAATTGTTTTTCCAGTTTCAACTCTGTCAAGGCTGTTTCTGTTTTGTGTAGTCAGTGCACACGTAAATAGAAGCTTCAGAATTTAACCTGTGTAGTTTCAGAGATGTATGTAGAGTACGGGACTAGGGCAAGTGTTTGAGTGGCTGTGATAATCTAATTGTGTGGGGATTTTGTGTGTATGAATTAATATAATATAGTGATTTTTATTTTTAAGAATGATTCTTGGTCCATATCAAAACATTTTCTATTGTCTAAAAAACAGCAAGAAAACAAGAGAGAAGAAGAGGAAGAAGAAGAGGAAGAGGAAGAAGAGGAAGAGGAAGACCTGTCTCATATGTTGTCAATGCAGCAAAATGGTATGTGGAGCAGGAAGCAGATAGTGGTAGCTGGACAGTGTGAGGGAAAGACTACTGTGGGAACAGAGGAAGGTCCAGTTACTCAGAGGGAAAAGAGAAGGGAGACTATTGTATACCCAGGCCCGAAGTAGAGTTAGACATGATGCTAAGACACAAACTTTCTTTCTCCAAGTAAGCATAGTCCATGGCTTTAGAGTCTATGGTAATCAACTTACATTGTCAATCATGGGGGCTATTTAGAATCTCCTTGGAAACCCATCTAGGTGTGTCTGTGAGTGTTTTCAAAAAAGGTTTAATAGAATAGGGAAGACCCATCTTAAATATGAACAGCATGGTTTCATGCACGTGGAGTTCTTCCTGGGACGAATAAAAACCGAGAATCTGGGGTGAATACCGGCATCCATCCCTCACTGTGACCCGACAGTGAGGTCAGATGCAATATGACCAATTGCCTTGCCTTGTGACTTTTCCACCATGTTGGCCTCAAATTGGGAGCTAAAATGAACCCTTCCTTTCTTAAACTGCTTTTGTGGGGTACCCCTGAGATTCAACGAAGCCTGTGTTCTCCGAGTAGAGAGAAATGGCTGGCTCTGGAGAGCACAGGGCAATGAAGCTCTTTCTGCTTGAGTGCACTGACCTTTGCCAGCCATTTCATCAGCACTTCTGGAACACAAGTCTGTGAGGCCTCCTCCGCAACTGCTCCTACGAGCAGGGCTCATTCCTTTTTGGCTCAAATCCAAAGCATCAGTCTCAAACCTGCAGACTGGGGAAAAGCAAAATCAAACCCATAGATTCTGGGAATGTAGGTAGAGAATAGCTGTAGGAAACAACGAACATAGCAGCCAGACTGCATGAACCCCAGGAGAAAACTGATTCTCTGCCACTGGCTGAAAAACACAATTACATTTTTCAATATTCCTCCAGTAGAGACTCAGATTTAGCATCACAGAATGTAAAAATCATTGGACTGAGCCTACTCTTGCAGTTTGGCTGGGTAATCAGGAAAAAGTGGCTATGCACATGTGCACACGTACATACACACACAAAAGAAAATGCCTTTGAAACCAGGTTACCAGGATGTAAAGACTGGGCAACATTTGACTAAGAAAAATATTTATTTGCAAGAAATGGAAATACAAATGCATTACAATTTCAATTTTTTTTTCAAACTAAGTACAAGTATACTATAAAGCTTTACTTTCTTTTGTTTTTTGGTATTTAATTAGCTAAGATGAAGGATAAGAAGCCATAAAACAGTGCAAGAGTTCAGGTGGATTTACACAACGCTGATTTATCTAGAGTCTTTCAAAAGACAGCAAAAGTCAGTTGCCAGTCTAGGCAAAGAAAGCTCACTGATGCCTGCATCAGCCTCTGGGCTCTGTTCTCCACTGCTAGGGAGGGTCAGTCACTCACAGTGTGTCTGTGTGCTGATGCTTCCTGTAGATTTGTAAGGTGCTTCTTCTGAAAGGTAGAGCCCCTAAGCTGTGCAGGCCATGCGTGCAAAAAAATACCATTCCCATCCTGCTGTTGAGCAAAAGACAAGCATAGAAATGGAGCCTGAACCTGGGTTCCCTTCACCCAGATGCACCCAGAAGCCTCAGGAGCTAGGATAAGAAGGGCAGCAGACAGGCATGCAGAGGACATTTCAGAGAGAGGCAAAAAGCTGAGCACTGTACAGTGGGGCTGCCGCAGGGGACAGAGCCGATTGTGCCCAGAGAGCCGAAGACCATCTGCGTGTCTTCAGAAACGACTCCAGAAACTACCATGCCCCCCACAGCATTTACTTCTGATGGCAATGAGCAACCCTTGCTTTCCATTTCAATCAAGTTCAAAGGCTCAAAGCTTGCCTGGCACAATACACAACACCTTAGAAGAATCATCAGGAAATATTACCTTCCTTCTAGAAACCGAAACAAAGTCAGTCCTGAATTTTCTGCTGCCACAAACAGTTAATGTTTTTCTCCCTGGTGCATTGTGCTGACCTATTGGCCCAGAGGCATAAAGTATTAATTTTCAAATGGGCTAGGGCCTTTGCATCCAGAAAATGCTCTGTGGCAAGGATTAGAATACCTTTAATCCTGGCTGGCCACATTGTTTCATGTGATTGCACCTCTATTTACAAAATGGTATTTTCCTAATGGATATAGCCTCATTTCTTTTTCTCTGTTGGGCAAATTTAACACCAGTTCACTTTCAGGGAACCATCTCTGAGTCCATGGACAAAGCACCTACTCACAACTTCAATCTAATGCTATAAAGTAATACATGACACCTTTCCGGGACAGGAAATTCCTGCCATCCTGGATTCAGATATAAGGCACATTGGAGGCATAAGTACCTAGAAGAGGAATGTGTGTGTGTGTGTGGAGGGGGAAGGGAGAGGGAGAGAGGAGAGAAAAAGTGCATTAGAACCTGGGTCTTCTGAATGGCTACTGGCAAACTGGTTTTCCAAGTCCCTCTTATTTTCTAATATTCCCAACATGTCTCAGGAAACCTGCTTCTCCTTAGTAAAACTGCAAAGTCTAGGGAGTGAATGAATGGATTCTAGGGAGCTAGGATCCATGCTGGTTCCTTCCGGCCCCCACCTTCTGCTGTCCCCACTCTCTCCTCTAACTGCCTGTGGGTAGTGGGAGCAGAACTTCTCAGATCACCCTTCTGCTAACTGCTTCTGTTACAAGCGTTGTAATAAAGTGGTTCTCACGAAGACCCTACTGTTCATGGCTCCATAGGTCCTGCTGCAAGGAGTGCCAAGTGCTCATCCAGTTTTCTCAAACACTTGGCTCAGCAGGAGCAAATTAGCAACTAAACGCCTTTTCTCCCATTTCCATGCCTCCACGTTGGCAAGGATAAGGCAGATGTCCACTCCTCAGGTAGGGACAAGATGTCTCCATTTCTCCATGGGACTCACATATATACCTAACAAGGCAAGCATATCCACAGAAGCTGGCTCAGGGACACTTTGAATTCTGTTTTGCTGCTTTTTCTGGGTCTGAGAAAAAGATGGAATAAAGGGGACATAAAGCCTGGGAAGAATTTTAACAAAATACCTGTGATAAAATGATGGAAACAGATGTAGTTCAATATCAATGCTGTATATGGACAAAATATTCATAGGCACTGTGGGGCATCCAAGCGGAACTGATGATTAAAAGGGAACATCTATTGACCTAGTATGTATAGTCTGTAAAAAAATGTGTCCCCCAAAGCCGTTTTCCTAATACACAAAATCATTTCTATGAACTGAATGGTTATCTAATTTTGACTGCACTTATGTTAGATCCCACCCCCACCTTCTGCCAGGAAGGAGCAACTGCGTTCAGCTGTCAGATTTTTATAGAGCACTCCCTTTCTGCGAGCTACACTCCACAAGAGTCCTGACACTTCAAAGCCTCTTCCTAGATGCTGCTGCTGATTCTTCTCATTTACAGCATCCACTTCCCAGTGTGAAGTTGGGGGCTGTGAAAAGATCCAGGAGGAGGGGGCCACTGGGTTCCTCAGGTCTCATCTAGGGACTAAGGGACTTGTTCTCTAAATTCTTGCAAGACACCTCCATCTCTAAAGTAATTTTAAAGTGAAGGGGCACCTGTCTATAAGGCAGACAAATACAGCAAGCTTCTCTAACAGTCTTGGGCATTTTCAAACTTTCAGTTCAAGGTGCTAAGGCCTGCCACTATTTAAAACCTTCAGGGGTAACCATAAGTTATTGACTGGTCTGCAGGATAGTTCAGTTGGTGAGAAAAACCGATATTCTAGCCTTAAACCTTGAACAGAAAGTGTGTACACAGCCATTAATTACTTGTAATCCATCCTATCGCATCCAGCTCTTCTGGGTCCCTTGACTCCACTAAGCATCTCAGAAAGATCACTGCTTAATCCCCTACACTCCCGAGCCAGGAGCAGAGGGCAGAGGTTTTTCTCCTAGAGTGGCAGTGTTGGCTGCACAGAACTCCTTTAAAGGGCTGTTTGAGTTCTCTGGCTAATGTCCCATGTCTCGTTACAGATTCTATTCTGGAAGGATAATTTCCCAGAGACAAAGGGCCCTGCTGTCTGGAGACAATGACATCCAAAAGAATAGGTAGAAAAGAAAATAAGGTCCTCAGAGAACTGACGATGACTAGAGATTTCCTTCTCCCTCCTCATCCACAAATGGGGTCTCCACCCCAGCTCTTCAGGCACATCTAAAAAAACAAGGTTCAGTTCACCAAATGGACACATCAGCCTAAAACCCCACTTCTGCCCTTCAGTACAAAGTCTGTCTTTCTCATCACACAAACACTACTCCATCCTGGGTTTTTTTTCCCCTTCCTAGGCTCCCACAGGCATCACTTTTAAAATGTTTATTATGCATAAACATATGGCATTAAAAAAAAAAAAAGGATGGGCCAGGCCCAGAAAGATCAGGGGAAGAGAAAGACCAAAAAAAAAAAAAAAAAAAAAAAAAAAGCAGGCATTCCTAGCCAGCCTCTCTGCACAGCCCAGGCACCTGAGCCTTGCCTGTTGGGGACAGTATCAGCCCTGTAGGCAGTAGGGTGGTCTTGAGCTTGGTCATCTGCCAGCTGGGAGCCCACCACGGGAGGGAGGAAAGAAGGAAGAGAGGAGAAAGGGAAATATCATTCCCTGTGATGGCCTGAGCAGACCAAGGAGGGAGCTGCTCATGGGCCGTGACAGCAAACATTAATGACACAAAGTCCTACCTACATGACCCAGAATGTAAAGGCCAGTATGACCATAACCCCTTTTATACAGGCTCTAACGATCACAAAAATGGTGATAAAGAGAAAATGAGAGAGCGAGTGAGAAGCCAAAGCTAAGGGCCCTTCAGCTGCTGCAAAAAATAAAATACATAGTGTAAGCACATTTCTTACATAAAACGTTTTACAAGCTAGGAGTGAGGGAACACTTAAAAAGAGTCTTCTATCTTATACAATAAAAGCGTAATTTCCATTTCTTATTTGTATGAAAGAGAAAAGGATTTTTTAACTACAAATTTTACTTTTTAATCATAAAAAAAGGAGTTTGGGAGTTAGTTGTGTCTCTTTGGGTGAGCTGCAAAGTAGCCAAAACTGACTGCAAAAGGTACGACTGTGGATGTATGTCACCAACTCCAGCCCCCCTTAGTTAAGGCAGGTAGAGGGAGGGCAGAAGGGAAGGAGGGAGGTAAGGGAGGAGGACAGTCAGGTATGCAGGACAAGCTAGCAAGGTTGTCAGCAATGCCTACTGTCAGGGTCAAGGTTTCCCTTCTCTGTCACAGGAATGGAGAAAGCAAGTGGCCATAGAGCCTGGAGCCTGACCAAGAAGACAGTGTTTCATCATTCCCCATGTATTCATCCAACAGGGGACACATGCTTAAGGGGATTTCCCGACAGCAATTATTTTATAGATCTCCAATTTTAAAAAGAAAAGAAAAGAAGAAAACAAGGCATCAACTAGAAAGATTAGGAGTCCCAGTTCCTGGGGACGCTCCTGTTCCAAAGGCCAACAGAAGACTTTCCTTGTCAGAAGGGGTCATGGGATCTTTTTACTATGGTCAGCCGGGAGCTGCAGCAAGCTAATAAATACTATTTACAAATGGGGAGGGGAGGCCAGGCAGACAGAGCTACTGTCCCATGGGGATGCAGGCTGTGTGTGTTTGTGTATGTGTACTTGTGTGTGTTTGTGTGTGTGTACTTGTGTGTGTAGGGGCAGGGATGTATCCTACAAGCAACACAAGGGAGAGATGGCCTGGAGGAGAAGAGCCTAATGCCTTCAGAAATTGCACTTGCGGCCTGAAAATATGGTGGGAGTCCCATCTGCCTGTGAGGGTATCCCATAAGGACTCTGGGGTACAGAACAGAGAGAGGAGACTGGAATGATGCTCTGGTACTCTCAGCGCAGGCAGGGTCATGCTGGAGTCCTTGTGAGCAAGAGAGGGCAGGAGTCAGTGCTTTGCCACTCCCTGGCATGTTTGTGGCATATCTGTGGCTGGAGTCTGCGGTGTCAACTGAACAGAAGCCATGTCTTCTTCAGAGGGGTCATACCTCACAGGGAAGAATCAGGCAGTATCATAGCACTATTGGTGGAAACAAGCCTGCTCATCCCACCCCTACCTCACCCCTAAAATAATTTCCTATGGCAGTAAGAGAAAGGGATGGAGAGGCACCAGCTCCCTTTTGCATAGGGCCTCGGGACATACAAGCAGAAACCCCCAGGCTGGCCTCCTATCTCAAGCCAGAATAACATTAGTCCACATCCTCAAGATCCAGCGGTGAAGGAGAAACTTATGAGCAAGGCAGTCTGGGGATGCAAAGGTGGCGTAAGGAGAAGGGGAGGGTAGAGATGGCTCCTTAGAAGGTGGCGTTCACTCTCCTCTCCAGTTCTACAACTTTGAGCGTTTCATTCCCTTCAAGTTTGCTGCTGACCCTGTGAAGGCATCAAACAGAGAAAAAAGTATTAGCTACCAGCTTTTGCTAGAATTCTCAGATTCCATATTGTGATTCAGTTGCAGCCTTGTGGGCTGACCCTGGCAGTGTTTTAAGCTCCAAGTGGTAAGTCTTTGTTCCCTGGATCTCTCACCAGTCATCTGTGTACCTCCATTTTCCCAGCTTTATCTGGGCCCAGAAGAGACCCACGGTAGTTTGAGGCTGACTTATTTTAAATGTCTTCCAGTGGCTGCTACCTGTTTATTTAACGGCCTCAGTGCTATAAGTTATGGGAAGGAGAAAGTAGAAGGCTAAGGCTAGTTCTCTAGGATTAAGAATCTAGACAGGGATTTTTTTTAATGGATCAACTTAAAATAACCATGAGATACAGACCATAAAATAAATACATGATCAATTGTGTATCAGCTCATTAAGTCTCCCAGCATTATGACGGGAGTCATAGAGGCTTTATTGTTTAGGAGACATCGAAGTAACCAGGGGGATCAGAAAGGGGCTTCCATTCACTGACTGAGGAGAGCAGGCTGTAGCTGTGGGCCCCGTCAGCCAACAGCTCAGCTTATCAGGGCTTTCAGCACTGGCTACAGGTTCTCTCTATAATGAGAATCAAATTAAGGCTATTTGTCTTGGGATACTGAGCAGGTTTGTTATAATAACACATATGGGCATGGTCAGTACAGGTAAGCGTTAAATAAGGGCATGTCATGTATACATACAAAAGTGCATGTGATTATGAACTCTGCTACACAGAGTTAGGAGAGAAGCAAAATTAAATCTTTGCTACCGATCCTGGAGCAACCTCATTTCTGGGCGACCTAGGAGCATAGATTAGCTAATTCCCCAGGCTCACCACACATCACCCAGAGGTGTGCATACGTGTTTCCTACGCTGATCAGCGGCCCCCTCCAGAGCCCCCTTCAACAATAGTACCTTTTGATCACATCAGCCATTATGTTTTCAAAAAAATTGTCACCCCACCTCCAGCTATCTGAAAGAAACAATGTGAGCAGAACCAGAACCAAATATAGGTGATTTTCAATGTGTAAAGGATACACAGTATTTCACCAATACTGTCCCTCAATATAAAGTATGAATGTATACAGGCTGGGCACCCGTAATCCCCAGGCTTAAATTCCGAGCTGCTCTAAGAACTAAAACTTTCTTATCTAAGAAATAAAGTACATGTTTAGACTTGGGTCTCATGCCCAAGATACCTCATTATGTATATGCAAATATTCCAACACCTGGAAACTATTCCAAACACCTTCTGGTCCCAAGCATTTCACAAGGGCATTTCATCTGCAATTACAGCTGGTCCCTGTGTGCTGACATATAAATCATTAACTGTATTCATACCCAGCATAACATTTGTTTACTCTCTAGTTAGAAGGAAACTGTAGAATTGGACTGAAGGTGCATTTGCAGAACGAGCTTTCTGATGTCACCAGGTGCCTTTTGGAGACAGGAGCTCACGTAGCCCAGGCTAACTAACTGTGAACTCATTAAGAAGCTGAGGCTGGCCTCGAATTACTGCTTCTCCTGCCTCCTCTTCCTAAACGCTAGGATTAAAGGCAGGTGCTACCACAAACGGCCACTCTGTGGCTGTGGTGGAAAATGACTGATGGGACTCACATCCCCTCCTGATCTTTGGGGCCATCGCTGCCAGCTCTGCACTGATGATGTAAATGCTAGATTAGCCCAACCTAGACCTTTTCCCTGCTAACGGCCATCAGCAGACTCTTCCAGAGTGTGTGCCCTCCCACCCGCACTCACTCACACTCCACTGTCAGCCATCGGGTCTGTGCCCACAGGACTCACAGGTGCTGCTGCAGCTCCAACAGCACAGACTTCTCCAGGCTTGTCTCATTGGAGATAATGAAATGGGGAAGATCCACTTCTGGCAGAGCCTCAAGGCCTGAGGAGGCCCTGAGCAGAGAGGAGCCTCTGTCCCAGCCCCCAAGCTCCCCAGCTGAGGCCGGGCTGGACTCTTCCAGGGGAGAGTGCTCCTCATAGATTAGCAGGTTCCTGGACCTCACTGAAGAAACAAAAGAGCAACAGATATTAGCAAACACAACAAGGCCCACACATGCCATTTACTCCAAATGTCCAAGGCCAGTGGCAGATGACAAATCAACACATTCTCATCTCCTGGGATGGAGTGCCAGCTGGGTCTGGCTTTCTGTAACGGCTTCAGGTTTCAGAGTTTATGCATCAAGAATTATACCAACTACACAGGCTGGAGAAACATAAAAGCAAAGAAGCACAAAGCCAGCTTCCACCTTCACTGCCTTTAAGTGAAAATTCTCTCATCCCTACCCTTAACTGTCTCAGGAAAAATAATTCAAGGAAAATGGGGGTCAAACACTTGGAGTTGTCAAAACCCAGCCAAGTGAGGAGGCATCTCCAGAAAGCAGGTCTTAGAGTCTTCAGAGACAGCACAGGGCCACCCCAGCAAGCCAAAGGCAGACAACCTCTGTTGTGTTATGGGACAGTCACATAGATGGTCTTGTAGCCATTTTCCTGGACGCAGAAACTTCCAAAGTTTGAAGCTATGTCCCTAGGGAAAGAAACTCCCCAACAAGCCACAGAAATTATCTAAATGGAATGCCATGTTATGAATCTGGTCTAGATATACCTAACTACTGAAATCCATAGACATTGTGAGAATGGCAGAACTGTCCCTGTCTCAAATTCAGTGCCTTCTGACTCTGTGTGTTGTTACTAGCATAGCTGTGCCACTCTGTGTATATTCCTTCCTAGTCAGCCTCTATTTTCTAAATACTCAAAGGACATCACTGATCAAGGTGAGAATAGAATATGCTACCTATGTGAACACCTGAGCATCTGAATTCTCTAAGTCTTGGGCATAAGAGACAAAGTCTTGTTTTTTTATTTTTTTTATTTTTTATTAATTATACTTTATTCACTTTGTATCCCCCCATAAACCCCTCCCTCCTCCCCTCCCAATCCCACCTTCCCTCCCCCTTCTCCACGCATGCCCCTCCCCAAGTCTACTGATAGGGGAGGTCTTCCTCTCCTTCTTTCTGATCCTAGCCTATCAGGTCTCATCAGGAGTGGCTGCATTGTCTTCCTCTGCGGCCTGGTAAGGCTGCTCCCCCATCAAATTCTTTAACTTTGCTGCAGACTCTTACTGCAATAGCATATAATTCCACTCAGGGACTCAGAGATCCAAGAGTGATCATGAGATGTCACAGAAAGCTCCATGCCTTCCTCACTTTCTGGTCTTCCAAGATCCACATCACCCCACCCCACACCCATATAATAACCAAAAGGAGGTATCAGAGCTTATCAGAGAGCAAGTTTGGCACAGTACTGCTAACGACTCTGTGACATTCTTGAGAATTTCCAGTGCTGCACAAGGTGGTCCAATGGCCACTGCCAGAACAACCCGATCTGCAAACCGAGACGCTCCACTCCTACATCGGGCTTTCGGATGAGATTCCTTGCCGAAAGCTGGACAAGTCAATTGCAAGCAAACAAACCAAGATGATGACTTACCCACGGAGGCCGTGTATGGCTCTGACAAGCGATGCTGGCTGGGCAGAGCCATCTTGGTGGCAGAAGGATAAGGCCCATAGCCTTGAAAAAAGCTGCCGAACGCAACGGCAAAGCACAGCACAACGACCTGGAGGTGAGAGGAGAGCATGAGGAGCTATAGAGCCCAGGCTGCAGAGAGCAGACCTGCAGTGACAGGCTGCCTGGGAGAAGAAAGAACATCCCTCTGCCAGGGGACAGTCAGACCTCCAGTCATGCAATGACATGCAGGGGGAAACCTTGGAATGCGATGTATGGTCTCTCTGGCTTCTTTCACTCTTGGCATGTTCAAGGTAGTGGAATCTGGAAATAAGGGGTTGGCCAGAGGAAGTCCCCTTTGGGAAACTCACCATGAGGCAGGTGCCAGTTTGAGTGCCAGCTAACTTGCAGGTTCGAGAGACCTTCCCCATCACCAAAGTCTGAAGCTTCTGAAGCTGCTGAAGGAGAGTTCTGCCAAGGTGACAAATGAAAGCCAGAAAGGGGCATATGAGATGGAGATTCTTTGAATGATCCTCCCGTAGAAGTAATGGTGGCTTCCTGCCTGCGACTGAGCGGGGTCTGGAGGTGCTGTTTCCTTGGGGGAAAGATACTGCCTGAGGACTATACCTGATGACTGCATCACTGCAGAAGCCTTTGGAGTTTCAGAATCAGTCTTGACAACAGCCTGTCCTGTTCTTTTGCTGTTCTGGGCAAGAGAGGAGCCCCCAAATAACCCCTGACAGGCAGAAGCCTGTCTATCAGCTGATGAGCAAAGAAAAAAGGACACTCTGATTGGATAATTACCAAAGTTTCTGTGTCAACCTCTCTCCAAGTTCATATGTTCAGACTGAACCTGCAATGTGATGGGTAATAGACAGGGGTTGGAGGTGGGGGTGGCGAGCAGGCCACGAGAGTAGAGCTTTAATAACAAGCTTGGTGCCCATATAAGGGGCTGAAAGTAGAGTTCTTCACTTCTATTACTCCAGAACACAGCTAAGAGCTACTTTTTTCTTATGCACCAGAAGGCAGCCCCCACCAGACACCAAATCTGCCAGCACCTTGATCTTGGCTGCCTCAGCCCCCAGAACAGTAAGAAATACATTTCTGTTGTTTCCAAGCCACTCTATTGCGTACTGTTTTACGGCAGTCTGAACAGACTAGGGCAGCGGCAATCACCAGCTGCTCACTTCACCAAGACTGAGAAGAACGGGAGAAGGGAGAAACAAAGACCAGCAGAGAACGACTGAAGGAGTGGTCAGAGGTGGAGAGGACTGGAAATGGCCAGTGCTGCAGTAACAGGAGACACAGCACTCTGCATAGGAAGTAGGGAGGAGGAGGAGGGAGGGAGAGGGAAAAAGGTGGTGGTGGTGGGGGGGGTTATTCCCCAAACAGGACAACTGTGAGAGTTCAGAGATGAGTACAGCAGTGCATGCTCTGCGAAATATCAAGATGTGGTCTGCGAATGTCTCTGCAAATCCTAAACCAAGAGTGGCAAGACACGCAGGCAAAGATCCTGCCAGCACAGCCTCCCGGATTAGTGTCTCCTGGGAACTCCTGAGACCAGCATGAAGCACTGCAACCCCTCCTCACCCTTATCTGCTCTGCTCAAGGCCGGGCGTTCATGACAAAATGGAGAGGTTTTATGAGAAAATACAGCCTCTCAAGAATCAAAGATCATCAGAATACTGCACACCATGATGTAATGTTTGAGAGCCATGAAAGAATTCTGCTTCCCATCACAGCCAATCCCCTAAATGGCTTTCTTTTTAAATGCTGAAATCACACACAGGTTTTTCCTAAGATTTGCAATTCTACGCTAGCCAGTATCAAAGACAAGTGAGCATTCTCTTAGTTTAGGCAAATCAAGTGCAGGCTGGCTTTAAGGTCAGTTTTCCTTTCTGCAGCATAAGTGCTGCTGGGATTGATGGAAGAATCAGAAGAGCCCTCAGCACACAGGGTAGAGGCTTTCTGATTTCAAAAAAAAATCTCCCTGAGATCCCACCTACCCTGTGTTTCCGCCTTGTGGAATAATCTCAAGCCAGCAACAAGATATTTACCATGAAAGGCTATTGTACTTAATCACACTTTTCAGTTTGGTTTTATAAAAGCATGACCAGATGTGGTTAGACATGACCTGTGTTTATCTATCAAAGTAGGCTGTGCTCTAAAAGCATGCATTACTTTGCCCAAGGCTGAGAAATACTGATAGCACGTCTATTTTAAATTCTACTTTAAAATTTCAAAACCAAGAATTCTTGTGTGGCAGAACCTTGCTTCTGTCATTAAATGTATTCTCTTTCCTACCAAAACTTCTTCAGAACACCTCAGCACTACCCGCCGGCACAAATCCCCACTGCAGCACCAAATGCCGAGTGATTTATTGCCCGGCCACTGGGCTGAGTAGAATTCACTCTATAGGCTTGAGCTTCTGCCAGCCACAGCATGAGTGGCATAGACTGTCATCTATAATGCCAGCCCCCAGTCCCTCGCTAAGGTCTCCCTGAAGTCCTGGGACATAAACACAAGCAAATCTGTAGATGGGACCACATCTTCCAGGGCATCAATCCTAAAGTCTTGACTGCTAAACTCCAGCAGGGACCTTACTGCCTCCAATGTTGGCTGGCACTGGGTGCCTCAACTCTGCCTTGAGCACCTTTGTGCCAGCATGCAATCTCAGCTGTACTCTGCACATGGGTGGTTTTCTTCTTGCCACCCAGCCTTCAGCTTGACAGACCCGCCCCAAGCTGCACCGACGCCATCTACTTAGCTCCAGAATCCTCCCGTGGTTTGAAGTAATAGCCGTCCTGGCTATTTTTTGCCTGTTTACCATCAAATATTCCACGCTTGCTCTGTGCCCAGCTTCCACATTCTTGTGAGCTGCTGAGAAACACTCCTCCCTTCCAATTTCTGGTTGAGATTACTAAGATTAGTCTCCCTTGACCTAAGATAAATATTCTCCCAGGTCCAACCCCTCCCCCACCCCTGGAAAAAGGGACTTCTAGCAAGGGACATATACCTAAGTCCTTTGGTAGAATGAATGCCACAGGTCTAAGCCAGACCTCAACCTCCCAGTTACAAGTGCCAAATGCTGAAGGTTTGGGGAAGGCATTGATGCCTGGCTGCAGGAAGCCTCGAAGGCTGAGCTCACTGACAGGCGGGGCGTCACATGGCGTCCATCAGTTTACCCAGACTCAAGGAAGATCACACACTATCTGGGCATTTCATGGGTCCTGGCTTCTAACCGCTTATAACCCAGCCCTTTAAGATGAACAAACATGTGGTTTCAAATATATACTTCTAGTTTGGAATTCTGGCGGAATTCAACAGATTGGTGATGTGCAGTTTGCTGCTGCTTCTCCTACTGGGGTTGGTAAAGGTGGAATGAAATGATAATGTTCATGTGTGTGAATGAGCAGCACTCTAAAGGCCCTGCCAGTAAGCAACCCTGAAGCATCCTGACAGGGAAAAGCAGAATAACGCATCCACCTCAAGCATTCACATAGGTTCCTATGGGGCAAAAATGCCTGGGGGATTCATGCATAATCCTACAAAAACCATCCTTTCAACCCTACAAAAAAACAAACCAAAAAACAGTGAGTGAGTTCTAGGAACTAACTGTGATACAATAATGAATAGGTGCCCCAAAGGACCATAACTAGTGAGCACCCGGCCAAGGTGTCAAGCCAAACCACCGGCCTCCTCAGCTTGCAGACCTTCCAATATGAACAACACAGCCCCTTACTCAACAACCTAATAAAATTCACAATCAAATATTTCTTAACATCCAGTCACATTAATGTGATATGGACAACAGCCCCGTGGATTGTTATGTGTACCATTAGACACAAAATGTCACTATTACAAATAACCACAGAAGAAATAGCTATAACAAAACCCAGTTGAGAATAAAGGGACATAGGAAGCAATCCAATAGCAGTAAGGTGTGTACCAGCTAGCGTTCAGTAATGACAAAAATATATGTGTGGGGATATACACGTACGTATATATATGTGCGTGTATACCTGTGCATATATGTGTGTACCTCTATGTATGTATATACATATGCATACATGTGTGTATGTATCTGTGTACACATGTGCATATGTGTATGTATGTATATGTAAATGTGTCTGCTGTATGCATTCATATATGTTATATGTGTGTGGAAGTGTGTATACACACATGTATACGTACATGTATATATGTGTACATGTTTATGTATATGTATATCTGTATATGTATATCTTATCTGTATCTGTACCTGTATATCTACATAGGTTTATGTGTATATATACTTGTGTGTGTATATACGTACATGTGTACTCATGCATATGTATGTAAATGTGTGTAAGCATGCTTATGTACATGTATGTGCATTACGTGCATGATGAAAGTAGAAAGGGGAGCATGAAAGGAGAGAACAGGTAATGAGTACATGTGACTGGAAAGCAGAAGGTGAACAGGGAACAGGGGCAGAACAGAGAAGCCAGTACAATGAGATATGTATACCACGCTACAATGAGCCCATCATTTTACGCTAACTGTAAAACACTCATAACCAATGCAGGAAAATAAAGCCCTTGTGGAACATCTACAGGTGGATTAAAGATAATGCAGGTGACTCAGATGAGCCCTGCACAACCTTGGGTGCCACGAAGTTAAACCCAGGATTTATTTAGATAAATAGAAAAGACGAGACCTGTCACCCTGTCAGATGCCAAGTAGATGGGTGCTTAGTGATGCTTAGCCGCGCATAAATGGCAGGATGAGAAGACTGGCTCTGCATGACCTCACCATGACAACTCTGTGCCTCTAACCAAGATCTTTAAGTTGTGCACTTCAGCAGCTCAGCAGAGCAAATTTCCTTAACCACAGCAGCTAACAGAATCAGAAAAGACAACTCCCTCTGCCTGGGGAATCTGGTTTGCTAAAGCAAATGAATCCCTGAAAAGCACTTGCTTTCTCTTCACGGCTGGTAGACAAAGCCAGCTTCTTCCTCAGGAAAGCCTAGGAAAGATGTATTATTCCGAGGTAATGTGGGAGGGTCTCTGATGCTACCAGGGCAGCTGTCACCAGCTGCTGCACTGAGAACTTGGATGGCAAAGCCAATAAAGCAGCCAGAAGGGCCTGATGTAAGAAAGGCAGCCATCAGGTGAAACTGAACTATTATTTTAAAACCATAGCTATGAAAACAGCTATAAGACACAGATCTGTGCCCCCAAAGTTGCACACACACCTCCATTATTATTGTATTTGGAATCATTACCGAGCAAGGCCAATTATGGCTTAATGAATTCTTGGGCTTCTGGGATCAAGGTCTTAATTTAGAGGAAGAAACACTCTTAACATACATTTTTTTTTCTAGGCCAACAGATTTTTTTTTACAACTTGTAAAATTGGAATGGAGTGTCCAGTTCGATTGAAAAATGTAGATTCTTGTCCTACTGTAAAGTGTAAAAATAAACTTACTGGCTATCTTCATATATATCTTGGCAAAAGAACAGTCAAAGAAAGCGACAGCCCTGCCCCAAATAAAGCCCTATATCCCACACAGCCCATCAAAGAAAACAGGGAAAAGTATTCAAAAGCATCCAAGAGTACAAGACACAATCTTGCAGGAACTGGAAAATACATCAATGGCCCAGTATGTTATCTTTATATTTCCCTTAATTTTGTTTTCGTCTATATCCTTTATTTCCAAGATGAAGAGGGAAAATAGAAAGTACTGAGTATAGTACGCCTTTGAATATAAAGGAAATTCATTCCCCACTGGAGTCAGAAAACAGAAAAAGGACACACTGATGGATACCATTAATCCATAGCATACCTTACTAGAAATTGAGTTCAGTGGGTCATGGTGTGTGTGTGTGTGTGTATGTGCATGCGTGCACGTGTGTGTTTGTATACACACATGTGCAAGCTACTCTCTAGGTGAATCAGCCTCCTTCAGAAGATGATGAAAACTTTAAAAAAAAAATCCTTGTGAGTACTTAGAGTGATGCTTTCCAGATGCCAAATCATAAACTCTTAATAAAGACATGAGGTCGGTTGGGTTGTGACTGTTTTACCATTTTAATGAAATGAAATCAAACAGAAAATACAGTATCAGGGAACACCTGACAGTGACTAATGGTAATAGATAACATATTCACATTACTTAGCTATAACATTTATACATATATGCTCATGAATTATGTCTGCTGTAGATAATATAAACTATGGAGAGATTTTACAAAGAAAAGATCTCAGTGTAACTTAACTAGTACATACTCTCTCACACCACACTTACTCTCTCTCCCCTCCCCCCAATGAATCAGGGTCTCAGATAAGCACCCATCTCCCATTAAAGCAAAATCCACCTACATTCATCCAGGTGTTGGCCTGCCCACACTACCTCTGTGTAGTCATACAGAGCTAGTGTGTGGCAAGTTCTGAGCCACAGAGAAGTCCAAAGGCCAAAACACCTACCTATCAGGGTTGAAGGTGGCAGGATGCAATATCAACAATTAGAAATTCCATCAAGGTCCTTCAGAAGGAACATGAACTAGCTCAGTATCTTACACACTAAAGGGTGCTGACTACACCTAATGCTCTTAGACTGTAATATCTTCTCTTTCTGTTCTTTTGCTTTTTGAGAGTCATTTGTGGGGCTCTGGCCTTAATAAGAGAGTAAGCAATGGTGAAGGTTAATATTTTCTCCTTTTTTCTCTCTGAGTGAATTCTTTTAAAATAAATTACTTTAGGGTTGGAGGGATGGCTCAGAGGTTAAGAGCACTGGCTGCTTTTTCAAAGGTCCTCAGTTCAGTTCCCAGCAACCACATGACGGCTCACAACCATCTATAATGAGATCTGGTGTCCTCCTCTGGCATGAAGACAGAACATGGTATACATAATAAATAAATCTTTTAAAAAATTATTTTAATTTTATATGTATGGATATTTCTGCCTCTATATATGTCTGTGTTTCGCATACATACAGTGCCTATGCAAGCCAGAAAAGAACATTGGCTCCTCTGAAACTAGAGTTACAGACAGTTGGGACCCATCATGTGGGTGCTAAGGATCGAACCTGTGTCCTCTGGAAGAGCAGCCAGTGCTCTTAATTCCTGCATCATCTCTCCAGCTATATTTCTGAGGGATTTTTATAGTATAGGACATTTATTTTACAGGTTTTCTGAATTACTATATTACTTAATGCCCTAGCAACACATGAAAGAGAATTTTCAAATATTTACCAGTTCTGTGAGGTTTCTAAACTCACTACTAAGGTACACTAAAATGCCTGTTTGATGTCTCTGGGAACTCTATGGTAGAGCTCTCAACACTTCTTTGAAGTTTGAGATATTTCCATATGAAAAGAAAGCACACTGCATACAACAGAGGGTGTAGATACTAGAGAAATGAGAAGTGAATTAAAACAAGATAAAAGTCTAGAGAAACGTTAACTTGAGTAATTTCTCTGTCTTCAATGGCTTCTCTGTATATAACAGAGGGTGGGACCAGCCAGTAACTGGTCCAAAAGAGATGAGAGGAGCTTACATTCAGAAGACATGGTAGTGTGTATGGAGGAATGTCATCAACAGTGCAAACTAACTCACCTTTGTAGGCTCAACGGACACCCCAGGAGAGCCAGGACACAGGCAAGGCCCAGCAGACTTATCTGAAAAGACCTGTGATAGGAATTCTTTTTCTGTTTTGTTTTTCGAAGCAGGGTTTCTCTGTATAGCCCTGGCTGTCCTGAAACTTGCTGTGTAGATCAGCCTGGCCTCAAACTCAGAGGTCCACCTGACTCTGTCTCCCAAGTCCTAGGATTAAAGTCATACACCACCACGCTTTGCTTGTGTTAGGAATTCTCACACAGGGTTTAAAGACCAAAAAAATTACAGTTGGGAGAGGACTCACTGAAAGAAAGGTCAAAGATGGAAACTGAGTGGTATTGCTGATCAAATACATATCCCCAACTCCTGTGGCCCGAGCAAAGGTCCCGTACATCCCGTAAGTCTTATGGGTTTCCTCACACTCTAAGCTGGGTTAGCTGTCTACAAGGCAGTACCAATGCCTGTTGTTTTCTCTATAACATATTTGACTTCTGAATTCTTGAACTCCTACATGTCATCATTCCAACATCCCGAACCTGAGCCTGACTCCCATTTTCTTCCACCCCTGACTGTACCCAATGGGGTACAGGACAGTACTCCCCAGTATCCTGAAGAGACAGACATCATCAGTATGACAGTCAACCTTCAAGGTCAACTTGACTAAAATCAATTAGGAGACACACCTCTAGGGGTACTGGGAAGTCTTCCCAGAGAGGATTAAGGTGAGGACATCCACCTGAATGTGGGCGCTACCAGCCCATGAGCTGCTGTCCAAGACTGAATGAGGAAAGAGGACAGCGGAGCGCCACCAGGCAAGGTGTGACCACCGCCTCGCCCTCCTACCACATCTTCTTCTTCATGTCAGCCTGCGTTGTCTCAGGCCGTGAGCTAAAATAAAACCTCCTTCCTCAGAATGTTTTTGTCAGATATTTTGCCAAGGAGAGCAACTGCACCGAGAAGGGAGCAGGTGCTGCTCTCTGTGTGTGCCAGGAGTGAAACGTTCATCTGCCCTTTCACGTGGGTGTGTTCTCAGGGCTCATTAATGAAGTTGACAGCCTACAGGGGCGAAGTAATATCTACCACTGGGCAGAAAAGCAGGCTTATTTAAGACTTGCTAAAGAAGCAGGGAGTCCCCAGGCCTATGACCTTCCTTGTGCTTGCCAGTAGGAGGGCAATGCTCACCTGGATCTTCTCTGGAATGTGGTAGCAAAGAGAACGAATATAGATGTGTCAGTGGTCACACTTGCCTGCTTTGCTGGGAATAGCAAAATCCTCAGATCTTCTATAGTAAGCCCAAATTAAATCTCAGGCCGGACACTATGAAGAAGCACTCTCCATCTCTCTCTCCCCTCACCCCCTGCCCCTGCCTTCCCATCCCCTACCTCTGCCTCAGCTCCAACCACACACACAACCTTCACAAAAAATTATCTTTGCTACCCCATTGGCCTTAGGGGTCCACTGGTTCCAGAGTTTACATTTCAGAGAACAGACTTGGGATAGAAGTCCACATTGACCCTGGAAATGGGTTAAGAGCACTTGGACAGAAACTTCTAAGATCCTGGGTACCAGCACAGAGTGCCAGTTCTGGGGAGAGGCATCCTTATGAACTTGCTGACAGTTCATCCCATGGAGAAGGTGTAGTCAGAGAAGATAAAAGCAGAGGCCCTCCTGGCAGGGGCAGAGCTGGCCCAGGCTGTGTGGAGGAGAAGGCAGCACAGCATCAGGGAGGAGCAGACAGGAGTCAGGGTGAAAGTCAAGTGGCTGGATTCCAGTCCCTTTTCTACTTGAAACTATTTTACAACTTTAATCTCACTGGACCTTATGGTGACTGGCAGGGAAACAACAAGATATCTAAGATGCATTTTAAAGACCAAATTCCTAAGAGTCTAAAAAATCAAGGCAGGAGGAGAGAGACTGCAACCCACAGCCTTTTAGAGGCTAAACAAAGCAAGTTATGAAGGGCACAAACTGAGTCATGAACAGCTTCCTGTAATGGACTGGGTGGGATATGTGTATCACTTAGGCGAAGTGGCCACAGGGCTAAAGAACAGGATGTCTCAGGAGTGAGACAAGGGTAGGCCTTCCTAAGAGATCAGTAATAAGCTCAGAGCCACAGAGGCATCTCCTGCAGCCCCAACTCCACTGCTAAATGCGAATACACTTGCTGATTGAGCTCAGGAGAAAGGGTCCCCAAGGACACCATCTCACTTCTATCTTCATTTCCTTGATGGCATGCAATTAGTGAATCATCTTAGTATAGGAGTCAGGAAGGTACATTCATACCATGTGTCAGCTCTGGAGAGAGAGGAAACAGGGACCCCTGTCCCTCAGCCAGCTGGCCCCCATCCAGTGCCTTGAGCTCAAAAAAAGGGGTCCTTTCCTTTAGAAATCATTAACATGTCAGGATCCTATTGCTAAAAGAGTCCAGATTGGAACTCTTTACCTTGCTGTCTTAAATCTGAGATGTTTACTTACCGCATCATGCCATGTGAGATGATGGCACCTGACATCTCCCACCCATTTCCTGCAATCTGAGTTCCCATCCACACTTGTCATCTGTTTCTACTTCTGTCCAGCTGCCTCCAAAGGACAGCAATGGAGAAGCATCAACAGTAGCACAAACACAGCTGTGTGTTCACTCAGCTCAAACCTGTGCTCAGTTCAAACACCATGTGACAGGATGAGGGGTCCAAAAGACTCCCCTGCTACCTGGCACTGGACACAGGGTCATCAGTGTTTACGCCACAGCCATTTGGGTTACTGTGGTCTTCTGAGCAAGGGAAGGCCCTTGCAAGAAATAGGAGAGGGCAGAAAGGAAGTGGTGGGAAAGCAGGCCCCACCAGAGACCACGCAAGAACAGCTCTTTTATGTATTTGCCTCTTAAGCCAAAATACATGAAATATGGGTCCTAGCTATGATGAGCACACAGGGTCTCAGGAGGGGCCTGATGGAGACTCTTGGCAGTCAAGCAAACTGGGGTCAACCAGAGGGGTTTGCTGTTGTAGAAGTGAAAGAACCTAGATGGAGGTTCTTTCTGCGACATTGCTTATATACAGAATGACTTATAAAAAGTCCAACTCAGGAACAAGAAGGAAAAATTGGTTCAAAGGGAGAGAGCTGGGGAGGGAGGAAGATGTTCATGAAAGGCTTTGAGGTGAAAAGGTTCTATGCGCTGATGATGTACATCAGGTCACTACAATTATTGACAGGGCAGTAAGACTTCTGTTAATTCTTATTTTGATCTGAAACATTTGCATGAGAGAAAAAGAGAGGTAACCACACGTAGGCAACCGCCTAATTTACTCAACTATGTTAATCACTTCACAGCGTACACATATCGTAAATGATGACAATCAAAACTGTACAGTAAAATTAAAGATATAACAAAACAAGCAAAACTTTTTCTCTGGTTTGGCCAGCGCCAATATATTAGTCCTGACCACATTCACTGATAGCCGCTGTCAAACACCAATGTCCTGAGGTAGAGTTATGAAACAGTTTCAGATGAAGATTTAATAAAAACATATCTATAGAGAATGAGTCAAGTGTACGTTGTTCAACGAAAAGATTTTAATAAAGAATGCAAACAATGAGGGGGTAAGGTGAAAGAAAGAAAAAACAAATAAAAAAAAAAGAATGCAAACACAGACATATGAATTGTCCCAGATAAAATTATCTCAGTAGTGATAAATTCAAATCAAAGAATTTTGAGATTTAAGTATGTATTCTGTATAAGTATACATTGAATTTGACTGTGTGTATATGTGTGTTTGTGTGTATGAGTGTGTGTGTATGTGTGTGTGCAGGTAGACAAGTAGAAAGGTATGTGCATGTGTGCGTGTGTGTGTGTGCCAGAGGTATCATCCTCAGGAGATGTCCACCTTGCTTCTTGAGATAAGCTCTTTCACCAGCCTGACACTCACCATGCTAGGCTGAGTAGCCAGTGAGCCCTGAGACACATCTGTTTCCAGTGGGACCACAGACATACATCACCACATGGTTCTAACCCAGTGGGCCATGTGTTCTAGTTATCCCAGTACTGAGGTGGGGAGTGATGGGGAAAGGAGACAGGCAGATCCTGAGGGCTCCCTGGATAGCCCGTCTACAGAAATGTCAAGTTTCATGATCAGTAAGAGACCCTGTTTCAAAACACAATGTGGAGATTAATAGACAAAGATAGAGATTCCAATTTCTGGCCTCCATTCCTTCCCCAGCCACATACAAATATGTGCATAAATCTATCACAACATTATTAAATAAAAATACCCTGCTAATAACGGAAGAAATGACTGGGGCCCATAAGGCTGTTTCTAAATCCCTTGTGTATTGATCTATCTAGGTAATTATTAGAAACTGCTGATAACCAAATAATGAGTGTTTACATGCCTCCCCAGGAGGAGGAGAGGACCTTAGGAGGAATGTATAGGAAAACTCAAAAAGAAAGCAAAGCATTCCACAGTAAACACAGGACTATCTAAAGAGCACCACAGGCATGCTAGGCTTGTGGAAGCCATGAGATGACAGGCCGGGCTCTGTACTAGGCAAATACAGACATGAAGAGAATCTGCATGTTAAAGATAAGAAGATATGCAATGGGTGCCTGGGCCAGTTTCAACTTTCGGTTATGTGTTTACCTGATTTTAGCCAACAAGCAAAAATTTTAAAAATGTCCAAGTCTGGTATGGGGATGCACACCTGTAATCCCAGCGCTTGGAGGTGGAAGCAGAGAGAAAGTTTTAAATGTTCATGAGAATCGAGGAAGAAACAAAGCAAAGTGCTGTCAGGTGGAGAAGGAAGGGGATCCCTTCCCAGACCAGGAGTTCTGTGAGCCCTTCTCCTCAACAGGCTCCTTCTTAGTCCCAGCACAGCCCCGCTGAGGCTTTGCTGCACCCGTGTGGCCAACAGGAGGCCTTACAGCAGAGCCGAGACAGGACACAGACTGAAGGTTGACAGGTTTCTTTCTGCCCCTTCTCCAGCTCAGGGCCCTAGCAGCAAGTGAAGGGCAGGAGACAGAATGCTAAAGAAGTGGCTGAGATGCAGGACTCGGAGAACGGAAAAAGCCTTGAAGTCACCTCTGCTGGTGAGAAGGTGGCCAGCTGGAGATGGGGACTCAGAAGAAGATGGGGGCTGGGCAAAAATGAGCAGCAAAACCAGAGTCCTACACTGGGAGGCAGTTCAGTCCATCAGGTTAGGGAGGATGTCACAGGAGGAGGATGTCATTGGGATGATCCTGCTTTGCAGTGTGAGGACACAGCTGTCAGGTAAGGACCTCAAATTACCTAGCTGGTTCCTGCTGACAGCAGTTCAACTCCTCGGCCTGATGCAACAAACACATATATACAGGACACAGACTTCAAATGCAAAGTCACTGTGGAAAGCATGTATCCACACCCCTTAGCCTGTGAAAGTTTGTTATTAAGCATTAATGCTGAACTCCACAACGATTAATTCATATTTTCTTAGCTTCCAATAAATTTTTCTCTGCTTAATTTATTGGACCTATATATCACTAAAGGTGACAGGATTCTTTGACTACTAAGTGACATTTTCAGAGCATAGGTGAGTATCATGTGTGTCCATGAACACACATCCTGAATCAAATGCGAAGTGTCTTACCCCATCCTGACCCCTTGCATAAGAACCAAGGTTAAGTCCAACAGGACCCTTCTGTATTGTAATTCACAGGACTACATTGCTGAGTGATCCTGGGCAAATCCCCTAACCCCTCTGAGACCCAGACCTTGTCAATATGATAGGGATGCTCTCCACAACCGCCCATGAAAATGAGTGAGTTAGTATCTACAATGGCCCCAAACAGCAACTGACACAGAAAATGTCAAAAGAATTAATCAGTTCAGAGTTCCAGAGAAGTTTTCAAAGTGGGGCTCAAATGTAAGCCACTGATTTTTTAAAAACGAGCTTACAGAAAACACGGCTCTCTCTTTAAACTAATAAACACAATCATTGCTAAAATTAATGGACACTAAATCCCAGTGACTCTTTGTACACCTGTGAAACTGAGTGTTGCTTTCAGGAGAATCAGACTCGGAGACTTTATTCTGCTCCAAGTCCCCTTTTAACATGTTTTTTTATCTGTTTTTTGTGGTTCTGAGGATTGAATCTAGGGCTTTGTGCACATTAGGCAAACACTTCCAATGACCGAGTCACACTCCTGGCCCACTCCTTTTAACAGCCCTTGTTATGATCACCCTTCCCCTGTGCATGGTGGGGGAGGGAGCCCACGGAGCAGGCACTGGCAGGTGGTGCCCAGCTACTTAGGGATTCTGGCACAGCCCCACTTTTGGTAGAATCCCACTCTGGTCCTGGACTATGTCTGACTCCTTCCTCTGGCCACACTCACCTGTTGGTGTTCTCCAGCACCTCTACCTTCTTCCGAAGCTCCAAGTTCTCAGTTGAACAAGACTCCACTCTGTGGAGAGAGCAGGAAGACACTCAGCCACTCTCCATGGGGCAACTGCTCAGCCAGGGGCTTTTGGTGTCACAGGGAGAGGACTGGGGTGACAGTGAGGAAGAGCTGGGGCAGCCTGAATGGAGAAGAGACTGAGAGTCCAAAGGGACAACACGGCAGGGCAGGGCTCTCCTCAGGAAGGATCTGGGGCTGGATACGCACAACCCCGACAGGCATCTCAGTCTGTTTCCCTGCCTCTTCCTGTGGCTCCCATCTGTCACCAGACTCCAGGATATAGAGCCACCAGCGAACTGCACTCCTGGCCAGGTCTGACACAAAGCTTGGAGCTTGGGTGAAAGACAGGCGAAACCAGAACCCAGGGCAGTTAAGGGCTGGAGCTCACATGCCCAGAGAGGCAGAAAAGAGAAATCCATAGAAATAATCTTGATTATGGACACCTGTGGGACACAATAAACCAGAAGGGGGGCCTCAATGCCACATCACCTACACCTAAGGCAGGTCACAGAAAGACTACTTTCTACAGAAACTTCTAGAACTAGTTATAAACCAGCCAGTGTCTTACCTCATATGCACAAATGAGAATGACAACTTGTGGGTGTTTTAGGGCCTCCTTCCTATCTCAAAATCACAGCAACTGGCTAAAGAACTACTTTCTATGGCTGGTAGAGATAGTACTTCATTCACACTTTTCACTGAGCCCTTGGGGGCATTCCATGGCTTTCAAAGGAACAACGGGTGCCTTCATGTGTTTTTGCAAAATTTCTCTCTGTCCACAGCATGCATTGCAGACTACAGGAAATAGCAGAGCCTTATTTGTATCACCGAGGACAATAGGAACTGGTTAAACAACACTGCTCCTGTACACTGAAGCTGAGCATTCCCTCTAGGGAGTTCAGGGAATGTCAAACTCTAAGGCTTGCTCAATGAACCTGGAAGCATTCAAGATAACGGTCAGAAAGCAGTGATTGACACAAAATAGTTACAGGCAGGTCCTTCCAAACGTCCACTAGGGGGCAGGCAAGCACTGCTGATGCAGTAGTGTCAAACGACTGTTACCTAATAAACATAGCCAGGCAGTGAGCGCGCTTACTTTTTCTCCAGGCTGTCCATGTATTCTTTCTTCTTTCTCCTGCTTTCCTGAGCAGAAATCTGTGAAATGAGGAGGGGAGGGGGATGAATTTCCATTTTTGTAAATAAAACAGGAGTGAATGGAAACCAGGAGGCCACCTGCATGAGGATCAGCAAAGCTGGCCTCACTTATGTGGCAGACTCTCCTTTGTTCAAACTGTGGACACCTCTCTACTTATTGCCAACTCTGTCTTGGGCCCAGACAGATCCTCCCAACACACCAACAAACTTCTGGGTCACAGACTGATGACTGAAATAGTACAGAAAAATGATGTCAGCTCCCTGGCCCTCAACAGGCTCAATTAAATATAACACCAGCCAGCTGTGTCTAGCTCTGTATAAACTGTCTGCTGGCTCTGCATGAGGGTGAAGAGGTGCAGCTCTGGCCCTTCCTCTTGCCTTCTGCTCGTTCTGCCTGCTTCCCCTGCTCCTTTTGCTGGGGTCACAGCCCTGCAGGCAACAGATGAGCTCAGAGACTAGGTGACTACTGGAGTTTGTTTTTATCACAGACCACTAACAAGAAAAACGAACTTTTGCTGGGCACTAGTGGCCTTTAATCCCAGCACTTGGAACTCAGAAGCAGCCAGATCTCTGTGAGTTAAAGACCAGCCTGGTCTACAGAATGAGTTCTAGGACAGCCAGGGCTACACAGAGAAAACCTGTCTCAAGAAAACCAAAACTAAAACACACGCATGCACACACACACACACACACACACATACACATACACACAAAAAAGAAAAGAAAAGGAAAAACAAACTTTTAAGTGACCCAGCATAAAACTATAGCTGTTAATAAATTACACATAGAAGAAGAAAATATTATATATATCATAGAAATCAAAAGGCTGAGATTTAAAAAAAAAAAAAACGGTAAAGGGAGATTCTTGTATCTTCTCCTGCCCCTGAGCAGGCTATAATGCAACAAGAAGTGTACACTCTGGTGTGAGTTCACACCCCGGTGGGTGGGAAGAGCTCAAAAAGATTGGCAGATGGTATCTATACTCCCTAGCTGACTACAGGAAGCCTCACTATGGACATTGGGGTTGGGAGCTTGAGGGTTCAGTTCTCCTCTTTGTCCCAGAAATGCTAGTGGAACAGCTCACCTTATTCTTGATTTTTCTCCGGATTTTCTTCAGGGCCTTCTCCTCAGACTTTGTCAGAGGAAGTTTGGTCGGAATAGGATAGCCCTCAGCAATCAAGGTCCTCTTCTCTTCCTCTGTCAGGACCAGTGGACCAGACCCCTGCAGCTTCTGTGCAGACCAGAGAGCACCAAAAGGTCAGAGAGGAGTGACTAGAAAAGACCTCAGCATAGAGCATGGAGAAGCACAGAAAGGGACCTCTTTCGCTCTGGATCAGACACATATGCTTTGAAGTAAAGGCAAAGACAGAGAAGATGTGCCCATGTGGGTAGTTTGTTTATTTACTTATGTGTGTGGCATGTGCTGTGTGCACATGTGTGCATGGTACATGCATATAGAGTATATTATGTACATGCATATAGAGTATATTATGTACATGCATATAGAGTATATGTATGTGTACCTGTACATGCATATATGGAGACTAGAACAGGACATCAGACATCTTCGTCTATGTCTCTCTGCTTGTCGTAGTGAGGTACAGTCTCCCCTGAACCAGAAGCTTGCTGTTTTCTCCTAGGTTGGCAGGCTAGTGAGCTCTCAGGGTCTATCTGTCGCAATGTCCCATAGCTGGTATCAGACACAGCCAGCCATGCATGGCTTTTCTTATGTGGGTGCTTGTGGTTTAAACTCAAGTCTTCATGCTAGCAAGGCAAGTGTTCTGACCCACTAACTCATCTCCCCAACATCCCACGTGGCTGTTTTAAGCTCAAGAATTCTAAATCAAAGGAAGGCCAGGGAGGCCTCCAACCACCATTTCCCAGGAAATACTCCACTATCTAGCACACACAAAGTAACAGTATAGAATTCACACCCTCCATCCCTGGAGGGTTAAGGGTAATGGAAAGTTCCCTTAGAGTTCAGCTTCATTAAAGACTTTACCTTTCTGTCTTTTTTTTACTTTTAAAGTATTTTTTATTATTTATTTTTATTTGATGTTCCTTGGTGTTGCATATATGTCTATATGACAGCGCCATGGATCCCTGGAAAAGGAGTTACAGGCAGCTGTGAGCTCAGCCATGTGGGTACTGGAATTTAACCCAAAGCCTCTGGAAGAGCAGCCAGTGCTCTTAATGCTGAGCTACCTGGTCAGCCCTTCATTCAAGACTTTCATTGTTTATGGCCAGCTTTCTCCACACCACAGTTCCTCTCCCCCTCCACTTACAGCCAAGGGGCCTGAAGTCTCAGACATATGCCAGCAGGCATTTTCCATGGAAGTTCAGGCTTCTGAGAGTCCTACCATCCCGCAATGAAGATGAGAACCACAGCCCGTCATTTAGCCCAGAACACAATGACGTGTTTCTATTAGTCACACAAGCTGATTCACTAGTGCCTAATATCCATGCTCACTGCCTCAGAGGACTAAAAACAACCCCATCTCCAAAGCGGCTTAGGATGAAGATGGGAGGATGGAAATGATGTCCATGAAATCTTGAGAGCAGTTCAATGCCAAGCTGTAGTGCTGACTGAACGAGCACCCACCTTGTAGAGAAAGAGGACCCTTGTGAGTTTATGGGATGAGGGAAGGCCTAGAGTAGGAGACAAGACTCGAATGCTGCTCTCACAAGAAGGGATGACTCATCCTAAGGATGAGGAGTGTGTTCCAAGCAAAGGGCAATGCTGCACTCAGAAAATAACTGGAGATGCCTCGGCCCAGAGCAGGTGAGCTCGTGATGCTGAGACAGCAAAGGGGAAGCTGCTTAATACAAGCAAAGGTATTTGGGGCACCACTGGGCACTCAGACAGCAAGGAAACATTGCCTGGCTGCTGGCAGGAGCATGGAAGTGGGGAATTACTTGACAAGTGTGAAAAATGTAAGGAGATGTAGATACAGAGGATGAAAATAATTTCAACAATCTAAAGAGTAGAAAGCCACGTTCAAATAGAAAAGGCAAGAAGGGAAAGTGAATTCCTTTGTTCTCAGTACTGGTGACATTATTAAGACCTAAAACTTATGGGGACAAGTGAATCTCAAAAGTTTCAAAATTATGCTTATCGGCCTTTCCTATACCTTCTTCAAATATTTCGTTTATGTTTGTTAGTCATATACATTGCATGCATGAAATTCTCAAAGAATAAAATATTATGCTTAAAATTTGTTATTTATCATAGTGTAAGTTTAGAAATCTACTTATAATTCTTAAGATTTCATAGAAATCAGATTCCCTTTTTAGAACAATAAAGTGTGAATTCTCTACCCCTCCTTTTTATATGTGTGCGGATCAAAAGGATGAATACTGTGATACTGTCCCAGAACCCTGGGTTAAGGTTCCCCAACCCTCCCAGCACATACAAAGATTAAACTATGTTTTTGAGCTTTTGACCTCAAAGAACTTAATCTCAGAGAGACTTTCTTTTCAACATTTTACCCAAGAATGCTTTATCTAAAAGATGAAAGCCATTCCCTAGTACACACTAAGGAAGGATCTCCTGCATTAATGGCAAACGTTTATGGAATAACTTTGAGGGGAAAGAACAGAAATATTATGCCTTAGGCTTCTAGCCCTAGAAAACAAACAAATGGATAAAGACTGGACCTGTGTATGGAAAGAGAATTCCTGAGATTTGTAGGCAGGTCTTTATAAACATGTTCTTTGGGGTTCTTACTACCCTGCTTTGGTCCTGTGGCTTGAATCCAGTGTCCCCCACCTGGAGGACTGGCCCTCAGAGTGGTACCCTTGAGAAGCGTGGGTGTGAAGAATACACATCGATGCCTTTTTGCAGGAGTGACTTGGGTTAGTTACCATGGGGGTGCTATACCACTGTCTCCCTGTCTCCTTTGCATATGTGTTCCTCCCGCTCCCTGCTTCTTCTTTCAGTTTTTCTGCCATACATGGAGCATCCTCTCCAGAGGCTAAGTAGATGCAGGCACCATCTTCTTGGAACTCACCACCTCCGGGACTGTGTACCAAAAGAAACATCTTTCCTCCCTAACTTACTCAGTCCTCGGTATTTTGTTACAGCAACAGTAGCATGGACATAGACCTCTAACCATTAAACAAAAATTTCATAAGAAAAGATGAAAAATCATACTGAAAGGATTCCCGGCTCCCCAGGAGGGCCATCCAGATACTTACGTGTGGAGCTGTGAGGAGAGGAGATGTGGACAAGGCAGAGGGTCCCCGGGGCATGGCTCTGGCAGGGCTGGGGGCCTGAGACAGGCTGAAGGGATGTAGGCGTGGGTTGGGGCTCAGGCTGCCCTCCGAGTCGCTGCTGTGACTACTGGGTGGTGTTGGTGGTAAGTGCAGTTGGTCCACAGAGGCTGAGGAGAAGAAAGCTCATTTCATCCACCATAGAAGAGTAACTCAACACTCGGGGTCAGCTATGCATGCACACGTGAGTCTCCACACAGGGAGCCTGTGTCCACTCTCTGCGCTGACCTGGAAAGTTCTTTAAGACTTGACATAGTGAGGAGAGGGGTGGCTGGCACAGAATAGTGCATGGACTAGTCCTCTTTTTGTATGGCAAGGGAGAGAAGGTGAATACAGAGCCACACTTCCTGGTCCTAGCATGAAACTAGACAGCCATGCGCCTGAGGCACTAACAAAAGGATGACTGGGTCTCGTGTGTCCCAGGCTGGCCTTGGGCTCTGGATAGCCAAGGATGACCTGGACATTTTGGTCCTCTTGCTCCCGCTCTGTAATGCTGAGGCTAAACGAGTGCTCCACTGTGCCTGGTTTCATGTGGTACTGGGGCTGGAATCAAGGGCTTCTCGCAAGCTGTGCAAGCACTCTCTCAACTGAGCTACATCCCCAGTCCCCCCACATTCTTCTTAGATAGTTTACACAGGTCGATACACAAATAGTGTTAGTACTGCCCAATTTTGTTTTGTTTTGTTTTTTAAACAATCTTTTAGGAAATCGCCAACCTGAGAGCTGTCGTGGAATTCTTGGAGAAAAGGCCCCTTTGTTTCTGGAGGAATGTGCCTGGTGAGGTCTGCAGGCAGGAGGCCAGGCATTCCTCACTCAGAAATGCTACATCCACCATTAGACAAGCGAGTAGTCACAGGAAAAAGAAATGAGGGTACAAGGTGCCTTCTCCCCCGAAAACCTCTCTTCAGAGCACATTACCAGGACTGAGAACACCCCATAGGTGCCTGGCTAGCACCTCCTTTTAAAGGGAGATGATCACCTGGGCTCTACCTGCACAAAGGCCCTATGAGCTGCTTCTCCTTCTCCCTCTCCTCTGCCAGCCACTGTTGCTAAGGGAGATTACATTTGAACTCCCTCCCCTAAAGCCCCTCCTGGGGCCTCAGCTTCATGCATCATCTCTGTGTCCACAGGGCTCCTGCATGCTGTACAAGCCTGCGTAGGCTGCGTATGCCCCTTCATCACATCACATTCCCGGTTAGAATGTAGGCACGCTGTAAGAATTAGCCAAGGTTTCTCCTGCATCATGAATACACAACACTGTATGTTAAAAATAAAAACCAGCAAAAGCAAAAATTCAGAAATCGGATTAACCTACTGGAGACCCCAGCTGAACTCCCAAGGATGCCAGGAGATCCTCTGCCTCTTGGCCTGGCATATGCTAAGCTATGCTTTTCTCCTTTCTAAGCAGGGGGTATCCCACAAAAGAGAGAAGCAGGCCAACAGGAAAAGCCTGCCTGCCTGGCCACAGGTGCCTCAGGATCAGATTTCTAAACATCATTTGAAATGTTGCTTTTAGACTGCAGAAGAAGCTAGGACAGCAAGCTAGCCTGCCTAGAAACTTTGATGTACACAAGGATATTCAATTTCTTTATCTGTCTTGATCCAGGATAATGAGGAAGGACTGCTGTTTCTCCTCCAGTGACCCTAGATCCTGATGCCACCATGGGGATCTATTGTTTGGGTTGTGACACTTTCTGAACCACATCACAACATACTAAAAAAAGAACAAAATACATTTGGTGGCAGTAAGCAGCCATAAAGATGAAAGAAATTGCTTGCAGCAGACTATAAGCCTCAAAGGTATGAATGTGTGCCACTCGATGCCAAGAAACAAAAGCTCAGTACAGATGTAGATGTATAATATTACCTTTTAACTTCTTTATAGATAATAAAGGGCCAACCCTGATTCAATGGTGTCAAATCCAGCCCTGAGCTGGGGTAAATTATACTACCGTGCTCATATACAATATGTGCTCCTTTGCACACTGTGGCACACACTCCTTCTTTGTAAGTGTGTATTCTGACTTCTTTGTCGACCATGCAATAAACTTTACATCTACACATATGTTGAACATGAAAATAAAAGGAAGGTGCAGCACCAACAACACAGAATCGAGAAGAGTAGGCTCTGTGTTCTATATAAAAGAGGAACCGACAGTGTTCTGTGACCTCCTAAGGTGGAGAGTCTGTGTCCAGGATCCCAATTCAGTCTCGTGGGAGAACATAGAGGGGGAATCAGAAAGAAAAAAAAAAAGATGTAGAGAATGAACAAAAAGTAAACAGCTCCAAAGATGCCATGATTGGGTTCTAAATGAATGACAAGAAGCCCAGAGAGGTGTATCTTCAGGACTATGAGCATTACCAAGGAAAGGATTTCTTCCCGACTATCTTATCACCCAAATAGAACAGCTATAAACATGCCCTGGTTGTGTACACTCATTACAACTTCATTTATAGAGGGTTAAAACTCAAGTTTTAGTTAACGCAGTGCCACTGTGGACTGCTATGCATCTGTGGCGTGCCAGTGGGTTTACACAGGGAGGGCATAAGGACAAATGGGTCTCCTCATGTGCATGCCTATCACAGCAGTCAATAATGGATCTAAAAGCCCATCCTCGGAAAGCGTCAAACCACACTAACACTTAGCTGAAAATAAAGGAGATATACAGAAATAATTTTGTCATGTAACTGTTCAGCTTTCAAAATATTTCTTTGAAATCAAGACTTTTAAAAAACAGAATTATTTCATACAGCCAGCTACCTCGGTAATCCTATACTCTACCATGTCTGCTCTCCATTTCAGTGAGCACCTGGAGTGTGAGAGGAAGGGTGATGAGCTCACCTTCTTTAGGAGAGAAGTTTAAGAACTGATCCACTTCATGAGGCTCCAACTTAATCTTAGGAATAAGTGTCTGGCATGAGGAGTCCACCTGGAAAAGGAATTTCAAACAAGAGTGTTTTAACTTGGTAACAGCCTTTACAAAATGGGGATATTTCTGTGGCCAGTACAGAAAGGCATGAGCTGCAACTTCTCATAGCCAGACCCCCAGGTCTACCTACCAACTCTAGTTAAAATCCAAGGCTCATTGTTGTTATGATACAGAATTTTATGGTAAAATATTCTGGTAAAATGTCAAAGAATGCCAGGTCCCCAGTTTGTCCTGCAATAGGACAAGGTGCCTCGCATTATCCCTCCAGACTCCTCAATGACTGATAACAGCATCTAACAAGAAGATACCCATAAAGGAAAGGAGAGAAGGAAGCAAGAGGTCAGGATCATGACCTCTTGTATGTATGTTAAGTACATACACACTTCAAAATCAACCATGGCCTGAAGAGGTTGCTCAGGAGTTCAGAGCACTTGCTGCTCTTACAGACCTGGGTTTAGTTCCCAGCATCCACATAGTAGCTTACAACCACCTCTAAGTCCAGTTCAAGGGGCTCCAATGCCCCCTTCTGACCTCAGTGATTCACACACACACACATGTACACATGCATAAATCAATTGAGCCAAAATCTTATGTAGCAAGGAGACTATGAGATCTCTAAAACCTACCCAGGGCCCAGATAGATACTGAGAAAAAAAAAAATCAACTGCAATGCAGATCTCCTTAACGAGGAGGCTGCAATGTGTGTATGCCTCTCCCAATATGTTACCTTTTCAGGACCATACAGAAACTGCGTCTTGCTGATAGGATTTGTAACTACATGGATATTTCTGGACCCACTGCAACTGAGGCTCTAAACTTCTGACTAGAAGATACACAAGCATGACTCTAGTTTGTCATCAGACACTGAAAACACCCAGGCTGAGGAGGAGTACAATTAAGTCTATATTCCACAGCCACGGACTTAAGCAAGGAGGGAACTCCTGCCTTCCTATGATCTCCACCGGTAACACAGCATATGTGAATCAGCAGGCGGGAGATTCCTGGGCTGGGTAAGAGCAACAGTGTTCTATAAAAGGAAAAGTCCTTGCAGAACCGATATTCACAGTCACCACAGTGATGACAACATTCCTCTCCCACTGGAATGAAAGTCAGTGCCATGGGCAACTTCTGTACTTTTACTATGGATATTCATCAGCATTTTTCATTTCATCGTGGCAAGTAATGAAAAAAGTGAGATTGGCTTTGCAACTGCTTTTTCTGCACAATGCCTTTGAAAGTTGTCATAATCAATGTTGATAACAATTAACATATTCTCGATACACTCATGCATACATACACACATGAATGCATGCATACTGGTGTAGCTATTCTCCCTCAAATATACCTATCTCCTAGGATAAATGCCTTACTGTAGACCAAAAAGCTCTACCTTTTGACATCTATATTTATAAGGAAGAAAACTGGATATACCCCAGTATTCATCTCCAGAGGGGACTCTTCTTTTTCAAAAGGAGTGGAAATGGCTGTGATGGTCAGAGTGACAGAGGGAACAAGTCCTGGGGGTTGCTCCTCTGTGATGGGCTCTGTCTTGATGGTGGCTGAAGGAAACTCTGTAGACAGGTACCATTTCTCACTCTCCGCCTCCTCTGTGGGAAAAGGACAAGGCACATGTGAGCACATTTGGGCACTAGGCATAAGTGAGACATGTGACAACTGACCACTCATTGACCAAACCTCAGTGAAAGGACCAACGCGAGGAAAATAAGGGAAATAGTATGTGAGAGGAAAGATACATGGATGAAGAAACGAATGGGGAAAAAAAATCTCTGCTTGTACACTCCTGGATATAAAAAGCCTGAAGAAATGCTAGAAGGGTTACATGGAAAAGCTAGAGATTGGGTGTGGTGGTTTGAAAGAGAATGTCCCCATAGGCTTGGGTAGTTGAATACTTGATTTCTAGTTGGTGGAGCTGCTTGAGGTTAAAGAGGTGTGGCCTTGCTGAGAGAAGTCTGCCACTGCCGTTGGGGATCAGGGGTGGACAGTGAGGTTTCAAAAGCACATGCCATTCTAGGGCACACCCTGTCACCCTGCCTACAGCTCAGGACATGAGCTCTCAGCTCTCAGCCACTATTTCTATTACCTGTTGCCGGGGTTCCTTGTCATGACTGACTCTAGCCCTCTGGAAGCATCCGTCTTCTATAGGTTAACTTGGCCACAATGTTTTACCGCGGTAAAGGAAAAACAGCTAGAGCCCTGGGCATCCTGCGCATTGCAAGAAGAAAGCTAGGTAGGTGGAGAACAAGATGGGAGGGAAGGTTTTTAAAGTGAAACATGGGCCTGGTGGTTCAAGCCTTTAATCTCAGCACTAGGAAGACAAAGGCAGGAGGATCTCTAAGTTCAAGGCCAGCCTGATCTATAGAATGAGTTCCAGGACACACAGGGCTACATCGAGAAATCCTGTCTTGAAAAAGACAAAAACAAAAATATGTAATATGTTATATTTTTCAATTTTCAAACCAAGTAAATATGATGTCTACTAATAGTAAATATAGTAAAAGAAAAAAAAAAGAAAAAAGAAAAAGAGGCTAATGACTGGCAATCAAGGCCTCATGACAGAGGGCTCCTACACACATACACACACTCTGTATTTTTTGAATTTCTAATCCCTAGTTTTTTCCCTCTTCTGCTTCCCTAACTACATCTCAAACTTAACTAGACTTCAGATACATTGCACAGACCTCTAGGAAAGTTCTGGGCTTGTTCGGCTGAAATGGATAAAATACTCATCTAGGAAGGAGGGTAGGGTCTTGGTGAGCCTGGGTCCTGTCCTGTTGCCAAGGCTTTCATGATGATCACTGGGCCTGCAGAGAGATAACTGCTAAGCAGCAAGATGCAGCCAGTGGGGTTCCTCAGTCACTGGACACACACTGCCCTGGAGTTTAAGCTGTACCACATTGCCTCAGAGCAAATTACTCAGCCCAGCACTGCAGGAACAGAGGGTGGGGTAAGGAGGGAGAGCCAAGAGTCTGGAAACATGCAGAGAAAAAGGAAAAGCCAGCAGTTCCCAAAGTCCATAGCCCTCGCTAAGCACAGCTTTACTAAGATGGGGCATACACAAAGCAGACATGCATGTTCCTCTGCTACTTGAAAACAAGTCCCGCCTGCTTGGTAACCCATAACTGTTCAGGGGTGCAAAGCAGTTCCCACTGTGAACACATTTTCAAAACTGTAACTCTTATTTCCATATATATATATATATATATATATATATATATATATATACATACACACACACACACATATGTTAAAAGGTACTTGAAAAATCATACAGAACAGCTAAAGACATTAGCTTGGGAATGGTGGCGAAAAGCAAAAGTTCACAAAGATAAACTTGAACCCCATAAGCTATTTCCTTTGAACACAGAAAAGGTTAGGTTCCCACTCACAAGGTGGCATTCTGCTTTCAGAGTGAGTTCTATAAGCTGCTGAGTGTCTGGTGTGATGGGGTGGGGGATTTCCATCACAGGGTGTGGGCGACATCCTGGACCAGGAGAGGCTAGGAGGGAACAAAGGGCCTTTTAATGGCTGCCAGAGAAGGGAGACCACACTGTTCTTGACACACAATTCTGCTGGCCAGATGGGCACCCTGCTTAGCTTATAGAAACAAGTAAACCACGGGCCAAAAGAAGACTACTGACTCCCACAAGGAGGCTCAGAATTAGAAGACTGTCCAAAGCAAGAAAGCCATGGGAAGACATGCTAGGACAAAGTGGGGAAAGGAGGGAGATGCAGAGAGAGGGTGTGAACCCCTTTCTCCACTCAGCAATGAGATGCTGAAGCTGTTGCTTATAGAAATCATATTCACAGCTCAAATTAAACCCTGTCTGTGACCAGCAGAAGCTAGAAGGGTTATAGTAGGAAGCCCTGCATATAATAAAACAAAGAGCAAGGAACACCTCTGGGAAAATGGCATTATGCAATGACCAGCAAAGTGTGAGGCCGTTTCATATGTCCTGATGTTACAATCAAAGTTATTGTGGCCCAAATTTAATTCACAATACACACAACAGGCAAAGTTAAATACAGAAAGTATACTTGAAGCCAGTGTGGTGGTGCATGCCTGTAATCCCAGCACTAGGGGAGGCAGAGGCAAGCAGATCACTGTGAGCTCAAGTCGGCCTGGTCTACAAGAGTCCAGGACAGCCAAGGCTACACACAGAAACCCTGTCTCGGGAACAACAACAACAAAAAGAAAGTACACTTGAACTTGAAGCCCAAAAGGAAGATGAAATTGGTTCTTCTGGTTGAGTAAAACCACTGTCAACAGATAAGGGCATGCTGGAAACAGGAAAGAACATAATCATTGCTGTCTTGGGAGCAGAGGCTACAGAGTAAACAATAGCTGAAAAGGAAGCCCACTCTCCTGAAGACTAGAGAAGTCTTCTAACTGAGAGGTCCAAGGCCCTGCTTCCCTCAGGTTAGATGAGGAAAAACAACTGGCATCGCCTTCACGCCGCCATTCCAGTAGTGACGTTTAGCCCTCCATCTTGACGATATTTTGAGTCAAGATGAAGCTCAAGCTCAAAGGCATCATCTTTATAGATGAAGAGATTGGCACCTAAGTCTCCTACATTCCCACCTGAGGTCAGACCCCACAGTGCTGCATTCCTACCAGCATCCATGAAGGAAGCAAGTCAGAATATGGATGGAGATGCATGCAAAATATGCTCCCTGCACTCTTATTTAGAAGGATAAAACTTGTGAAACAAAAATCCATGAAGGAGAGAAGATGAGGTGGATTATGGTCTACCTATACAGTGGAATATTTATACAGACATTGACATTATATTTACAAAGCCTTCTCAATAATAAAGGAAAGTGCCATAATATACTAAAGAAAGCCTTGGTATAATAATATACCATTGGTGAAATTAAGAGACAGAGGCAACATGCCTGAGCAGTAAATGTAGATCGAGACAATCAGTCAGAGCACTGTGGCTTTTTTCTTATTTTTATAGTGTTTCTAAAAGCCTATATTTGAGACCACTTATACTATTCCCAGTGGTCAGACACAGATATGCCTTGCCTCTGTCTCCTCTGTGGCTTTGGGATGGCAGCAAGTGGACAGAAGCTGCAAAGGCTGAAAGGGTGCACTGCTAACTCGTCACCTGTGCCATTATATACTAGTTAGGACTTGTTATTGCCATGATAAAATATCCTTGCACAAGCAACTGAAGAGAGTTATGATTTAAGGGAAGCCCATCATGAGTGGGAAAGCATGGTGGTTAGAGTGTGAGGCGGAGAGTCACATTATTCTCATGAAGCAGAGAACAATGAATGTCGGTGTCCAGTCAGCTTTCTCCTTTTTAGGTAGTCTAGGACCCCAATCCAATAGGGATGGTGCTGCCCATATTTAGGGGAGTATTTTGGCTGAATTAGCCGAATGAAGGTAATTTCTCACAAGCGTGTCCTGAGGCAACTTTCCTAGGTGAGTCTTGGTCTAATCAAGCCATCGGGCCCTCCAACTGTGCCTTGTGAAGTATGAGCTTTCAGTGTCTCCAGCGTGGCCACGTAACTTAAACCGCCCAATGTCCCTCAGCTCCTCAACCTAGCAGAACCATGAAATGTGTCATCTAAATTGGCTTTATGTTCTTGCAATTTTACTATCGCATAAGAAGGATGTGCTAAGATAATCAGTCTCTTGATCCCAGAGGAAGGAGCACAGCCTCACAGATCACAGGCATGCGAAGATGAGCCGAGCCGAGCCCAGCCGAGCCGAGCCGCCCACTCCCTGCTAGCCTTAGGGCTATGAGTGAATGTAGCTGGAACTAGCAGTCACTCATCTGATTCCTCAGCCAATCCCCGACAGTGGGGATACACGAACTCTAGAAATGAACTGATTTTTACTTCAAGTACAGAAATTTCGTGGTGGGAATATAGCTTAATTAAATGGCACAAGTCTGATCCGTGGTACCACAGAGGTAATCCCAGTGCTCACACTCAGGAGGTAGAGTCAAGAGGATACAAAGTTCAAGATCATCCTCAACTATCTACCAAATTTGAGACCTCCCTGGAGTAGACTTTGCCCTCACAAAGACACAAAAATAAGAGCACGGAGGTCTGAGATGGCTTCTTATATCACATAGCTAGCTAATACAATGTGGCTGAAGTTATGACATCAAAATCTATTGCAAGAAGATAACTGCACTGATTTTCAAAATAATCCCTCTAAGTTATCAACTGAAGATTGTGTCAATAAATATTTGTAGGAGCTGGTGAGATGACTGAGCGGGAAGGAGCACTTGCCTCACAAGCTGAAGGGCGAGTTCAATTCCTAGAACCAACATTGAAAGGTTGTGCTTTGACTTGCACTTTCATGATTAATAAAAATAAACAAATATTCATAGATTGGCAGATCAGGCCCAGCAGATACGTCATAAAGAACTGATTTCAAATTAAGGAAGTGCAGATAATAAGAAGTTTGGTGAGAGCAGCATTTCAGTGTGGTTGAAATTGGAGAAGAGAGATTGCATTCCCAGCTCCTGGCTGCCAGCCTATATTCTGTCCCCAGTGGAAAATGAGTATCAAATAATCAGAGAAAAAAATGATAATATAACCTATAAGGTAGGAGGTTAACAAGGGATAGGATGGGGAAAGGAGTGGGTGCTGCAACTTCCTGGGGCCTTAGCTTTGCAGTTGAATTTTGTTGACAAAAAGGCCTATAGGGCCACTGAAGCCTAGGATTAGAGGCATCCTCAGCAATTTGTGTAACTGGTTAAACAGAGAGAGCGCACACACGCTAAGTCCATGAACTACTATATTTTGTAATTTTTCTAAATATTGCAATTCAGATTTTGAATGAAAAAAGCAATTATTTTTTCTGAATTGTATCTATGTACCCTTTTAAGTTTCTTTTCAAATGAAAGACACTCTCCCCTAATTTAATAGTATATATTCTGAAAGATTAAGAACCCATAGCATCAAATTTTATTTATACCGCTACCCCTCATGAAGGCTGAATCTTCTCAGCAACACCCTTGGCTATCAGTAAAGATGAAAAGAAACCACTGTCCCATGATGGTGAACACGTCCTTCACACCTGAGTTCAGAATGGAATAGCCATCAATATCGAGATGCCAAATGACTAAAACATCAGGTGGCGTTGGAGACAGAAAGACAGATCTGCTTAAAGCCAATGAAATGACAGCATGAGGAGCAAGAGCCTCAATCATTTCCATCTGTGCAGCCAGGTAACTACAGGGAGGAAAGACCAAACCCTGAACGGAGACTTCTATTTTATAAACACAAGTACATGCATGTGTGCAAACACATGCAGTCTCTCTCTTTCTCAAACAGCCACTCACATATACACACACACCACAGAATAAGAGTAAACATACACTGTTAAGAGAAATCACTTAGTATAAATACTATCTATATGACCAAAAAGCCCTACATGCATCACTCTATCATCCAAATAGTATGTATAAATTGAGGAAAGTATCCAAGTTAATGCCTCCTCTAAACCTTCACCTTATTTGTTTGCTCTTTGAACACATTAAAAGAAATTGAGAATTTTTTTTTCACATAAAAATCTCCTGTGCCTAGAGAGATGGCTCGGTGGTTAAGAACACTGGCTATTCTTCCAGAAGACCTTGGTTCAATAGCCAGCACCCACATGATAGTCCACAACTGTCTGTAACTCCAGTTCCAGAAGGATCTGGTGCCCTCTTCTCGCCTCCACAGGTATCAGGCACACAAGTACTGGATGCACATGTAGGCAAAACACCTAGACTAATAAAATAAGAAAACAAATTTAAACATTCAAAGGCTGAGTTCTAGAAGGCAGGAACCTGCAGGGCAAGAATTCTGAGAAACATGTAAAAATAGTAAAAAAAGAAAAAAACAAAAAAATCAAGACAAAACAAAACTGTGGCCCACTGCATGGAAGCCAGCAGCCTGTCTACCCAAGGTGCCCTGAATGAACTTCCATTTATAGTGAAGAAGTGCCCATGATAGAAAACTCAGCAGCACTGTAACTATTCGCTACGGGCTGGGTATTATTCTGAGTACTTAGAAATATTAACTTAGTCTTACGAGTAACCACAGAGGCTAATACAACCATCACTCCAGTTTAAAAACAAGGAAACTGCGAGATTAAATAACAGGAACAAAAGTGTATAGCTGCTGCACAGCTGACTGGGCTCGTCCAAAGAAATGGGTCCCTCAACCTGGGCTCACTCTCACCTGCACAAGCTGCTTTCATAGGGAGCAAGGTTTCAATACAGCTCTAGCTTAGAAGGATTACATTTTAATAAACATTATTTTTGAGCCCAAAGGAGGCACAGGAAAAAATAAAACACTGATCACTCCTATATACTACAGGCCACCAGTCCAATGTTTCTGATATGAAAAAAAATCATTTAAGACCAACCTATAATAGCTAAAATGTATTGTCCTTATTCTTTGGCAGGCACTCAGCCTGTACTGGATGGACCTCTGGGTCCAAATAATCAGCTATCTCTGTCACTCTGTGTTCTTTCCAAGCCTGTGTCTATAGATGCTCTCTCCTTGGCTCCTGTCATTCCTATCACAGGCACTTGGTAAATTATGCATTTAATTATAGAGCAACCCACAGGAGAACAATAACAATAGCTGATACTCAGTACTTGCAAAGTGACATGCACTGTTCTAAGTGCTCAATAAATATTAACTCAGCGAATCCCTCCAGCAATGCTGTGGGTGAGTATTATATTCTCATTTTAAAGATCTGGAGGGTGAGCCAAAAGCATGAAGCTGCTCACCCAAGATTACATCATTCATAATCTGGGCAGAGCCCAGACCAAATCTACACACTATGACTCTAGGAATCCATGATGTACTTGACCAGTTTCTCCTGCAGGGTGTGGTAGTTAGAGCACAAACCACATATCTACGGAACAATGGGCTGATTTGAAAAGACTGATTCAGTACACAAATGTGCACAAAATTGTCACATATAATCTACTGTTTTTCATCGGAGATAGAACTGTTGTTATCCCTGTATAATCAAAGTGGCGTCACTCGGCAGGCGGTTGTCAGCTTTGCTCTGATATACGGTTCTATGCTGCAATGGTTAGGCAAAGGGCTCACTATTTTACTGTTAAGGAAAGCACTATTATCTTCTTCACCTGTGTCCCCCAGCTTGCCCTACCCAAACACAACCCACCCATGGCAGAGGACCTAGGATAGACGTAGATGATGTACGCATCACCTTTTCTACCCCCAAGGGATGATGGCTCACACTGATGCTCTCGACTTACTTTGTTCTCAAAGTAAATGTGACTGGCTATTTATCCCATCTCTATGTCTTCTGTTTTTCCAGGTCCCACTTCTTGGGAACACAGCAACACCAAGATCCCGTTAAGGCTACCTAGCAGAAAGCTGTCATCCATGACTCACCCTTACCCTGTCCTCAAACACTGTGTGATTCCTACTGCCTGTTTCTGTAGTCATTTCAAAAACCATCCCCTCTTTGCCATCACACAGCTTTCCATCTCCCTGTGGGAAACTCTTGTCTGTGCACGCCTTCCCTGCTCTCGCAGCCTCAGCAATGAGCCATCACTCTCTCCTTTGACTCTCTAACAAACACTACCCTCTCTGCTCCAACCCTGGTTTCTAATCATATTCAACTCGAGTCCTTTTCCTCCTGTAGCTTGTCTCATGCGCCCCATGTGACTTCACACCAGCAGCAGCTTACTCACTGAGGACTTGCTTTCACTGATAACTGTGACAACAGTTCTATTACTCAAGATCTCAATACTTAGTCTACCTAGCTATCTCTAATTCTCGTAAGCCTGCGAAGGCCAGTGGATTCATCATCAGGTTACAAGTGATGTCTCTGACCTATCTACACTCTACAGACCTGGAACAGCAATAGCCTGCCTTTTTATAAAGATTTGTTTTTATTGTTACTTATTATTTATTTATAATAAGTCAAATAGTTTATTCATGTTTTAATTATTACTTTTAATTTTTTTTCACAATTTGTTCGTTATATAACCCAATTGACGCACCCTCCCTCCCTCCTCCCCCAACCCCTTCCCCAAGTCCACTGAAAGGGGAGTTCTCCTTTGCCATCTGCCCATAGCTTGTCAAGTCTCATCAAGACTGCCTGGATCCTCTTCCTCTGTGGCCTGATAAGGCCACATCGGCAGGACAAGTGATCAAAGAGAAGGCAACCACGTTCATGACAGAGGTGTCCCCTGCTACTCTTACTCAGGAACCCACATGGAGACTGAGCTGCCAATAGGCTACATCTGAGCATTGGTTCTAGGTCTTCTCCAAACATGGTCCTTGGTTGGTGCATGAGTCTCTGCAGGACCTCCTAGGCTCAGATTTTTAGCTTTGTTGGTCTCCTTGTAGGGCTCCTGTCCCCTCCAAATCCTTCTATCCCCAACTCCCTCTTCTTCCATAAGACTGCCTATGCGAAACTGAGACTCATAACCAAACCTTTGGCAGATGGCAGGGAATCATATGAAAAAAGGGGGAGTTAATATGATCTGGAGAGGAGAGGAACTCCACAAGGACCAAGTATATCTGGGCACAGGGGTCCTATATGAGACTGTTTCTCCAACCAGGGACCATATATGGATATAACCTAGAGCCTCTGCTCAGATGTAGCCCATGGTAGCTCAGTATCCAAGTGGGTACCCTAGTAAGGGGAACAGGGACTATTTTTGACACGAACTCAATGGCGAGCTCTTTGACCACCCCACCCTGCAAGGGGGGAGCAGCCTGGTTAAGCCACAGAGGAGGACTTTGCAGCCAGTCCTGAAGATACCTGATAAACCAGGGTCAGATGAAAGGGGAGGTCCTCTTCTATCAGTGGACTTGGAAAGGGACAGGGAGTAGTCAAGGATGGGAAGGTGGGGTTGGGAGGGAATGAGGGAGCGGGATACACCTGGGATACAGAGTTAATAAAATGTAACTAACAATAAAAATAAAGTTTTAAAAAGGACACACACACAAAAAGACTCTCTGCGCTCTGCCCAAGGTTTGGCTTTGAGTCTCAGCATTTACGTCGATCTGTTGTTGAGTGGAGCCTTTCAGAGGTCCCTCTATAGTAGGCTTCCATCCTGTTTCTTCTCTTCCACCACGTCTAATGTCTATCCTGTTTGCCGTTCTGAATGAGATTTAAGCATCCTCCCTAGGATCCTCCTTAGTGTTAAGCTTCTTCAGGTCTGTAAATTTTAGTATGGTTATCCTATATTATACAACTAATACCCGTTTATAAGTGAGTATATACCATGTCTGTTTTCTGTTTCTGGGTTACCTCACTCAGGATAATCTTTCCTAGTTCCATCCATTTGCCTGAAATTTTCATGATTTTCAACAGTGAGTAATATTCCATTTTGTAAATGTGCCACAATTTCTGTATCCATTCTTCCATTGAGGGACATCCAAGTTGTTTCCATAGTCTAAGCTATTACAAATAAAGCTGCTATGAACATAGCTATGCAAATGTCATTGTTGAATGGTGCAAAATCTTTTGGGTATATGCCCAGGAGTGGTATAGCTGGATCTTGAGGTAGTGCTATTCCCAACTTTTTGAGAAAGCACCAGATTGATTTCCAAAGTGGTTGTACAAGTTTGCACTCCCACTAGCAATGGAGGAGGGTTCCCCTTTCTTCACATCCTCTCCAGCATGTGTTGTCACTTGAGTTTTTGATCTTAGCCATTCTGATGGGTGTACGATGAAATCTCAGAGTTGTTTCGATTTCTATTTCCCTGATGACTAAGGATGTTGAGGATTCCTTTAAGTGTTTCTCTGTCATTCAATATTCCTCTGTTGGGAATTCTCTGCTTAGCTCTGTACCCCCATTTTTAATTGGATTATTTGGTTTGTTCGTGTCTAATTTCTTGAGTTCTTTATTTATTCTGGATATTAGCCCTCTATCAGATGTAGAGTTAGTAAAGATCTTTTCCCATTCTATAGGCTGTCATTTTGTTCTATTTAAAGTGTCCTTTGCTTACAGAAGCTTTTCAGTTTCACGAGGTCCCATTTATTAATTGTAGATCTTAGAGCCTAAGCTATTGGTGTTCTGTTCAGGAAACTGTCTCCTGTTCCAATGAGTTCGAAGCTCTTCCCCAATTTTTCTTCCAACAGATTTACTGTGTCTGATTTTACGTTGAGATATTTGATCCCCTTGGACTTTAATTTTGTTTAGGGTGATAGACATGGGTCTATTTGCATTTTGCTACATGTGGACATCCAGTTTGATCAGCACCATTTGCTGAAGATGCTGTCTTTTTTCCATTGTTTGATTTTGGGTTCTTGGTCAAAAATCAAGTGTTCATAGGTGTGTGGGTTTATTTCTGGGTCTTCCATTCAATTCCATTAATCCACTAGTCTGTTACTATGATAGTAGCATGCAGTTTTTATTACTCTTGCTCTATAATACAGCTTGAGATAGACGGAGATACCATCAGGAGATCTTTGATTATACAGGATTGTTTTAGCTCTTCTGGGTTTTTTGTTTTTCTATGAAGTTCTATGAATTTTTCTTTCAAGGTCTGTTAGAATCATGTTGTATTTTGACAGAGATTGCATTGAATCTGTAGATTGCTATTGGCAGGATGGCCATTTTCACTATGTTAATCCTACAAATGCATGAGCACAGGAGATCTTTCCATCTTCTGATATCTTCTATAATTTCTTTCTTCAGAGACTTAAATTTTTTTTCATACAAGTTTTTCACTTGCTGGCTAGAGTTACACCAAGATACTTTATGTTTTCTGTGGCTATTGTGAACGGTGTTGTTTCCCTAAATTCTTTCTCAACCCATTTGTCTTTTGTATACAGGAGGACTACTTTTTTTTTTTTAGTTAATTTTGTATTCAAGCACTTTGCTGAAGGTGTTTATCAGCTGTAGGAGTTCCCTGGTAGAACTGTTGGGGGTCACTCATGTATGATATTATCTGTAAATAGTGATACTTTGACTTTTGCTTTTCTGATTTGAATTCCCTTGATCTCCATTAATTGTCTTATTGCTCTAACAAGGATTTCAAGTACTATGTTGAAGAGATAGAGAAAGAGTGGGCAGCCTTGCCTTGTCCCTGATTTCGGTGGAATTGATTTAGGTTTCTCTCCATTTAGTTTGATATTGGCTATAGGCTTGCTGTATATTGCCTTTATTATGGTTAGGTATGTGCCTTGTGCCCCTAATCTCTCCAAGACTTTAAACATGAAGGAGTGTTGGGTTTTATTAAATCCTTTTTCAGCATCTAAGGAGATGATTTTGTGGATTTTTTTCTTTCAATTTGTTTATATGGTATATTATATTGATGGATTTCTGTATATTGAACCATCCCTGCATACCAGGGATGAAGTCTACTTGGTTATTATGGATGATATATTTTTTATGTGTTCATGGATTCAGTTTGCAAGTGTTTTGTTGAGAACATCTTTTACATCAATGTTCATAAGGAAAATTTTCCTTAAATTCTCTTTGTTGGGTCTTTGTGAGGTTTAGGTATCAAGGCAAACGTGGTTTCATAAAATGAGTTTGGTAATGTTCCTTCTGTTTCTATTTTGTGGAATAGTTTGAAGAGTATTGGTGTTAGCTCTTCTTTGAAGGTCTGGTAGAATTCTGCACTGAAACCATCTGGCCTGGGGCCTTTTTGGATGGAGAATTTTGATTACAGCTTTTATTTCCTTAGGAGATATAGGATAATTTAATTTATTTACCTGATCTTGATTCAGCACTGGTAAGTGGAATTAATCAAGAAAATTGTCCATTTCACTTAGATTTTCAAATTTTGTGGTGTTTATGCTTTTGAAGTATGACCTAATGATTGTTGGATTTCCTTAGTGTCTGTTGTTATGTCTTCTTTTCATTTCTGATTTTGCTGATTTGGACAGTTTCTCTCTGCCTTTTAGTTAGTTTGGCTAAGGGTTTGTCTATCTTATTGATTTTCTCAAAGAACCAGCTCTTGGTTTCATTGATTCTTTGAATTGTTCTCTTTGTTTCTAGTTTATTGATTTCATCCCGAAGTTTGATTATTTCCAGCTGTCTGCTTCTTTTGGATGTGTCTGCTTTTTATTTTCCTAGGGCTTTCAGGTGAGCCATTAAGTTGCTTGTATGAGATGTTTCAAATTTCTTTCTGAAGGTACTTAGTGCTATGAACTTTCCTCTTAGCACTGAGTTCATAAGTTTGGGTATGTTGTGCCTTCATTTTCATTGAATTCTAAGAAGTCTTCAATTTCTCTCTCTATTTCTTCCCTGACCCAGCTGTCAATGAGTAGAGAGTTGTTTTGTTTCCATGAGTGTGTAGGCTTTCTGCTATTTCTGTTGTTGTTGAGGTCCAGCTTTAGTCCATGGTGGTCTAATATTATACAAGGAATTACTTCAATCTTCTTGTATCTGTTGAGGCTTGCTTTGTGACCAACCATATGGTGTATTTTGGGGAAGGTTCCATGAGGTGCTGAGAAGAAGGTAAATAAATTCTTTTGTGTTTGGGTAAAAGGTTCTATAGATGTCAGATGCATTTGGTTCATAACATCTGTTAGTGTCATTTGTTTCTTTGTTTAGTTTGTTTTGTTGACCTGTTCTTTGATGAAAGTGGGGTATTAATGTGTGTGGGGCGGGGTCTATGTGTGGTTTAAGTTTTATTAATGTGTCTTTTACAAATATCTGTGCCCTTGTATTTGTGGCATAGATGTTCATAATTGAGATGTCTTCTTGGTGGAATTTTACTTTGATAAAATCCCCATCTCTTTTGATTAATTTTGGTTGAAAGTCTCTTTTATTAGATATTAGAATGGATACTCCTGTTTGCTTCTTGGGTCTGTTTGCTTGGAAAACCATCTTCCAGCCCTTTACTCTCAGGTAATGTCTATCTTTGTGACTTAGGTGTGTTTCTTGTGTGCAACAGAAAGTTGGGTCTCATCTACTTATCCATTCTCTTAGTCTGTATCTTTTTATTGGAGAGTTGAGTCCACTGACTGATTTTGAGAGAGATTAATGACCAGTGACTTTTAGATCCTTTAATTTTGATGTTGGTTGTGGTAGTGTGTTTGTGTGCTTGGCTACTTTTAGTTTTGCTGTAATGAGGTTATTTATTTCTGGTGTTTTCCTGGCTATAGTTAGCTTTCTTGGGTTATATTTTTCCTTCTAGCATCTTCTCTAAGACTGGATTTGTGGGTAGGTATTGTTTAAATTTGTTTCTGTCATTGAATATCTTGTTTTCTCTGTCAATGATGATTGAGAGTTTTGCTGGGCTGACATGTGTGTTCTCTTAGGGTCTCTTCTGGGTTTCACAGTCTCTGTTGAGAAGTCAGGTATGATTCTGACTGATTTGCTATTATATGTTACTTGGCCTTTTTCCCTTGCAGCTTTTAGTATTTTTTTTCTTTGTTCTGTATAGTTACTCTTTTGATTATTAAGTGGCAGAAGGATTTTCTTTTCTGGTCTACTTTATTAGGTGTTCTGTAGGTCTCTTCTATGCTTACAGGCCTCTCCTTTAATTGGAGAAATTTTCTTCTAAGATTTTGTTGAAAATATTTTCTAGGCCTTGGAGATAGGAATTTTCTTTTTCCTCTATTCCTACTCCTTGGGTTTCATCTTTTCATGCTGTATTTGATTTCTGGGATGATTTGTGTGAGGAATTGTTCAGATTTAACATTTTCTTTGACAAATACACCAATTTTTCCATTGTATCTTCAACACCTGAGATTCTTTCTTTCATCTCTTGTAGTCTGTTGGTTATGCTTACCTCTGTAATTCCTATTTTCTTCCCTAACTTCTCCCTCTCCATGATTTCCTCAGTTTGTGTTTTCTTTAATGTTTCCATTTTTATCTTCAGATCTTGAACTGTCTTGTTGATTTCCTTCACCTGTCTGTTTGTAATTTCCTGCTTTTTTCCTTCAATTCCTTCACCTGTTTTTTTTTAACTTTCCTCTATTTCTTTTCTTTTAGTGACTTAATTATTTCCTCTTGAAAGGCCAGAAAGTGGCTGTATCTTCCTGTATTTCTTTACAGATTTTATTTGTTTCCTCCATTATCATCTTCATAATCATAGATTTAAGATCATATTCTTGAATTTCATTTACTTTAGGGTATCCAGGGCTACTTGCCCCTGAACGACTAGGCATCTGGAGATGCCATATTGCTTTGGCTTTTGTTGACTGTGCTTTTATGCTGGCCTCTACCCATATGGCTGTCTCAGGTGTTGGCTGTTAGTTTCTGGTGACTGTTGGAATACTGGGGTTGAAGGAATCCCCTTGGCAGGAAGATGGTTGTTCCTGAAGGAACCTTCCTCAGCTCCTTTTTGGGTATGGCCATTACTTCTCAGGGAATTGAGACAGCTCTCCTCAGGTGTATGGTCCTGTGGGCTAACTGGGCTCATTGCGAGCTCAGTCTCCTCTCACCGGGAGAAGTCCTGGAGACAGCAGCCCTGCCACTTGCTTTCTTGCTCTAAATTTAGCAAGCTGCTGCTGCTCATACAGTGTTTGCTGGGTGCAGCCTTCTTGACGAACCAGGGAACTCCAAGGTCTGGTCAGTTTAGCTAGAGAGACAGGTTGTGCTTTGGAGCAGCATCTGGGGGCTGATCCTATGGGGCTCGGGTGTCTGTAGGTCTGAGGTTGCAGCTCTGTGCTTCAGTACCCAAGAGGTAATCAGTGGCCAGTGAGTGCAGGACTCAGGGATGTGGCTGGCAGCTAGAGTCCATGAGCCTGTACTTTTCCGGGGATTAACTGGGTGCCATGACATCGGATCTGATGTTTACCTCACCATGGGGTTTCCTTTCACCTGGGGAACACGATTGCTGGTGTTTTAGGGGCCACAGTTTGGTCTGTTGGTCACTGTGCAGTCACTGCTGTCCTGCTCGTCAGACACAGTGTGTTCCTGGTGCCAACATCTTGGATCTTCCTGTTATTATTACTTTTTAAAGTATGTGTGTATGTGGTGTTAGGGTGCGAACTATATGCACATGAATGCAGTGCCCATGGATGCCAGCGGAGGGTGCCTGATCCTCTGGAGCTGGAATTTACATGTGGTTGTGAGATACCTGACACAAGTGCTGGAAAGCAAACTCTGGTCCTCTGTAAGAGTCTATGTGCCCCTCAGCACTGAGCCACCTCTTTAGCACCCCCAATTTGGTCTCTTAATCCAGCCTAGATAAAGATTCCTAGACACAAATGCATCTTACATCACTTCTGATTAGCCTGTTTATATTTTATAGAAATGTAAGTATCCCCCCCCTTTTGTTTTTTAAGACAGGGTTTCTCTGTGTAGCCCTGGTTATCCTGAAACTCACTATGTAAACTAGGTTGGCCTCCAATTCATCTGCCTGCCTCTGCCTCCCAAGTGCTGGGATTAAAGGCATGCAGCACCACAGCCTGGATTAAGTCCTCTTCCGACACAACCTCGAAGGACAGGGACCACATCAAGTTCTCTCAATGCCCCAGTCTAGCACTATTAAGTTTCTTCTTCAGAAAAAAAAAAGCAAAAAACAAAAAATAGTGAAATAAAAGAACAAAGCAAACAGATGCCTTGCGCTATATTTTGCAGATTCTTCAACTGAAAGTCACGTAACTGAATGGGGGTGGGGGGGGGGATCATGACAAATTAGGTAACAGTAAAAGGTTCCTGAATGCACCACAGACAGAAATTAAGTCAAAGTCAAACATACACTATATGAGAGGCGCTTCTGGCAGAGCCGGCCCAGTGTGCACTGGGCGACTTTACTGCAGCTTTGGTTCTGATCTCACCGCATGTGTGCCTTGTACTGTACAGGCTGTTACATGCATTGCCAATCATCGAAGCACAAACCTCCTCAGCTCAGATTTAGGACCACGGTCTGTCACGGGCTGCAGTGTTTTCAGTGTCCATACATTTCTTGTTCTTATAGAGATAGAATGGTTTAATTATGGAAAACAAAGGCTTTTAGTATTCTCCAATGTCATTTTTCACTATGGAAATAGCAAATTAGTAAGTCTCTGGATTCTATTGTGTAGGGACACTTGATTTACAAATTTTCTGTTGGAGTTTTTGACTGAGTTTCATTAAGAAAAAAAAAACATTAGATGAAATTTGACTTGGGATTATGACAGAATATCCAACAATTCTGAAAAGGCCCTAAACATACTCTTGATGATTTTAAAATCAAAATATTAATCAACTGTGAAGACACCCTATACCCTGTAGTATCCAATATTTGCCCAAGATGAATGCTTTATATAAAAATAAGTGCAGCCATGTCCTTGATTGCATGTTTGCTTTTGTCTTCAGTAAATGGTAAGATTACATGTATCCTGAAGAACTGTTCTAAAATCCATGTATGATTTGCTATGGTAAATATTTGATTTGTGTTCCTATTTTATATAGGAAGTGTCACACAAAAATTTCTTAAGCAAAAAGGGGTCATAAAAGAAAAAAGTCTAAGAATCCCAGGTCTGGTGTGGACTGAGTCTCCTAGTACACATGTGCTTTTGTATGCAGTCTAGCAGTTTTGGGAGGTGGTGGAATTAGAGAGATGTGGCCTAGTGGGAGGTCTGCGGCAGTAGGTGCATGCTCTTCATGGGGATTATGAGACCCCAGTCTCCTCTCCTTTCTCTTTTTACTTTCCAGCCCCAGGTTGTTTCACCATGAACTTCCACTGTTAAGTGTTGCTTCGCCATTGACACCTCCCCTACCCTTGGCCACTGAAGACACAGTGGACCTCCAAAGCTGTCAAACAAACCGCTTTCCTTAGAAGCTGACTACATGAAGTATCTGCTGTACTAACAGAAAACTGAATTATACAGCCAACATCCCAATTTAATTACAATGGAGCGTGATCCTCACTAGGCACTAATGATGGTGACTTCTTTGGGGTGACATACAAGATTTGCTCATTTCAACATAAGCCTTTATTCTTCAGATCATAAGCATATCCAGGAACATTTTCTTGGGATATTTCTTTAAGCCTCTTCATTTTGTCCTTTTTTTTTTTTTCATTTTACTGATTGAGTTTAACAAGAAGTACTCTCAGCATCTTGTCACCAGCCTGAGATGAAGTGGCTGAGTGAGGTGGAGTCTGCCTCCAATGGCCATGAAGGTCAGCCACATTCCTGGGCTTGGCTTCTGTGGCCTCAGCCCCATGAAGCTCTGCGGCTCCAGTGTTTCAGGGAAGTCTCCATTTAGCCAGCTTGGAAATGGATGAGTCCTGTGATATATCAGACTAGGGTTTCTTAACTTTTTATTTGTAGTCATAGAATCTTTCCTGAAACCATAGGAAGTTATCAAAGTCCACAGTATGGCTCAGTGGGTAAGGGTAATTGCAGCTAAGCCCAATGGACCTGGATTTGATCCCCAAAACCCATATAGTGGAAGGAAAAAAACAACTCCCACCTCAGCATTTGTGGGACATGTATATATGCATATCCTTACACAGGAATATGCACACACACACGTATCACACACTAAATAAACAAACAAATGTGAAAAATAAGTTAAAAAAAGTTATATAGCCTTTTACCAGAAAAGTTAACAAATGTAGATAGTCCCAAATTTTATGCATAGTTTTAGGAATCCAGACTCCACTGGATAGGATATAATATTTGTTTGCTCTGTATGATTGTCTGGAGACTCAGAGAGGGATAAGGGGAAGTAATGAGGAACAGGGAGAGTAGGTAAAGGGATTATGGCATGAGGAAGGAAGGGAAGAGAAAGTTAGGAGAAACTGGAGGGAAGATAGAAGAGTTATGGCAGGTGGAAGAGAGGAAGATGAATAAAAAGAAGAGTCCTTCTAAACCAAATCTCAACTTAGCTGTATGTGCTAACTAGCACCACTTTCAAACTTAGAAGAACAGCATTTGATCTAAATAAAATTGAGCAAGGAGTCTGAATTAATGGCTTTCCCAAGAACGGCAAAAAGCTCACTATCTACCATTAGGGGTTAGGGCTCCTAGTATTACTTCAGCCATTGGTTATTGAGAGATAAGAAATATTGGATTTGGTACAAACAGCTGTTCTTAAACTACATGTCTGCATGCTGCTTAAAGACAAATTGTGCCTTATCAGAGTGGTTATCTGCTCTGAACATTTGAACCTGGGGAGTTGATTCCTCCTTTGGAGAGATATACGGCATAGTACAAGAGAATAAAATAACATTGTTACCAAAAACTTGTTCATTCTGAAAACTCAGAAATATAACCGAAGCTAAGACCTAGGTGAGCGTGTGCTAGAGCAGCTCACCCTCATCCCCATTCACCCATGCCTTTGCTGTCAAACATCTCAAACAATTCCTAGCCCATATTTATTATTTCCTATTTAGACATATGAGAGAAAACACCAGAACTTTCACAAAGCTGAACTGTGTACTGCACACCCTCTGTAAAATCCATCTGAACTCCCATATCTCTTTTTAGCAAACTACTGGCATAGCCTGTCACAGCATGAGAGCTACAAACAGAACTAGGAATCAGTTGGGGGAACTCAAAGGTGCACTCTTTGGTCTTATGATAGGAAAGGTCCTGTTAACAAGAGCTACAATTGTTCTTCTCCAGAGTGAGCAGTAGCTTAGGTTTCACTTACAGTGTATTTAGGTTGAATATAAATCAACGATAGCATTCGCAAGAGACCAGTGGCAGCATGGAAGGAGGGCTGCTGCATTCTTGTGTTTCCTTGTTGTGCTTTGACATTCCGTAGCTCTGAATGTGTCTCCTAGTTTTAACTCCCCCCCCCCTTTTCTAATTCTATTTGGTTCTTTTGCTTTCTGGGAGTCCCCTCCCCACCAAAGGGATGCCTTCTCCACAATTCATTCCCAAACTAAACAGCTCCCCATAATGAAACCCCAAATCACTAAGACAGCTGATGTGTCCATGATGAATTTATAGTCCTTCTTTTTACAACAAGTAATGACTGTGTAGATGACTCCAATAAGCAGATAACACTAACCATGGCTAGTCTCTGGAGACAAGACAGTCTCCAAAGTGAGTAAAACAGTTAATTGGGAAAGGAACTACAAATACAGAGAAAAAAAAATCAGCTAGGAAACTGATAAACTGAAAATGAACCAAGCATATGTTCTGTAAGTGAAAGAATCAATTAACCAAAAACTACATCAAACAGTGTCAGCATCAGGAAAGACCATGCTGGGGAACAAACATCAGCAATGGAAAACATTTAAGACAATAATACACCCAGACATAGAGAGGAGGGCAACTAATGAATGAAGAAGAAGGAACCCTGAACCTTTAGAAATATGTTTTGTGAGCAATCTTTTTTACTAAGGATCTTGTTTTCAAAGCACCAGTATCCTGGCCCTCTGCTCTCCATCTGCGGCCCTCTAGCAAGCTCCAGGGGGCTGACCCCAGGCAATGAGCCAAGACCCAGCTGAAATTCTGCTTCATTCAGGCAGCTCTTCCTGACTCATCAAAGTGTGTGTTCTCTCTCCTGGAAACTCCTACAGCTTAATTTTCTCTTGGAACACTACTCAAAGTCTGCGTAATAGGGTATTAGGTATGGTTTTAATCAGATCTTGAGCACCTCACAGGCAGGTTTTACATTTTAATGCTTGGTTCCTAAGTATCTAAGATAGGGTCTGGCACACAGTGCGTGAGCAACCAGCATGTGGAACTGGAGCAAAGTTAGTCTAGTGACTATCATGAGGTCATCCCAACTTCTGAACAGCAGACTATAGGCATGAGACATACCCTGATTCTTCCCTCTTCTGCTAGTCTTTGTTCATGTCACCTACCTATTATCATTCAGATTTCCCTCTCTCCCTTCTGGGGAGATATAATCTCCATGCAAATAAAAAGTACTATGGTTACAGTTATGTTCCTGCTCCCTAAACAATTATACTCTGCGGCACAGTCGATGGACGTAGCTGTTGTATAAAAAAACTAGCAGAAATGATATAACCCATTAATAAGCTAAACAGCTAAGTTCCCACTAAATGTCACTGCTCAACATGAGCTGGTAAACTGAGAGATCCTCTTTCATAGGACTGGGAAGATGGTTCTGTGGATAATGACACGTTCAGCTAAGCCCGAAGAACTGAGTTCAATCCCTGGAACTGACATGGTGGAAAGAGAGGTCAACTCCTGCAGTTTACCTCTGAACGCCATACCTTCATGGTGTGTGCACACTAATGTCCTCTAAATTAAGCAAATTAAGGTTAATTTTTTTTAATTATAATCCTCTGCAAAGTCTTACTGAGAAGTCCTCTTGCAGATCTTAGTTATAAATAATGACTTCAAGAGAGCTAAGAAGAGCCAGACCCTGGGAGGCAATGGAATCTGTTATCACACTTAATCCTCAAAAGAAAATATCAAAAGTCATTCTCAGCCTGTTACACAGAGAGAGGCCGGGCTAGAAAGGTTAAACGATGCTGCCAGAGCCAGTCAGTGGCGATGTAGACTTTGGAACAGGTCTGAATGCAGAGCACAGAACTCTGCCACTAAGACTGGCACATGTACCATGATTTTAAAGTCAGTTGTGTGCATTTCCGATCCTCCCTCCTGATACGTTCTGGAACAGCAAGGAACAATATTTTTTTCTTTATACTTCTTCAATGTCTTGAACATGAACTTGAGAGTCACTGGGTGAATGAACAGAAATAGTGTGGAGAACAGGAATACCAGGTCAAGGAACCCAGACACAAAGAATGTACTTCACAGCGTAGTTGTCAGCATCCAAGAGGCCTGTAGTGACTGCACCTCCTGCTGGCTGCCCTCCTGTGCAATCCCCTCCTCCCACAGTGAATCAGTGTTACCCTGTGTGAGCAGCTGAGGCTCCTCCCTGCCCGTGTCAGAGATGAGGACTGACAGGAGGTCTCTCACTTGCGGGAGAAGCCAGCAGCTCCATGGAGAGACCACATAATAGGCTACTAATTCACCAGCAGTGGCTTGTCAGCTACTGGAGATTGCTGTTCTTAGGGACGAGCTTCTAACCCTGGGAATGTCTTAGCCAGCATCTGAGCCCAACCTCACGGTAAAATAAAAACCAAAATTACACAAGTAAATCATTTCAGACGACTTAAGCACAGAACTCATAAGGGAATAAGTGGCCATTCTAAGTCATTACTTTGGGGGAGGGACTATTTGTTACACAGCATAAATGGCTGACACAAAAGACATTAAAGGTAACTCCACAAATGAAGAAGAGCTAGAGATAGAGGCATCAAAGGAATTGTGAGACAAATACAGGCAAAGCAATGATGATAACAATATACAAGGGAACCTTACGTGAACGTGAGTACATCCCTACAAAGAATCTCAGTTAGAAGAAATCTTAACAGTCTTTGTCCAACCACTCATCAGAGGCTAAAATCCATTCATAAAGTCATAAGGCCAACTCAGGGCTTGCATGAATTTAACCTGAAGCCTAAACAACTGACTTCCTTGAGCTGGCTTGGATATGGTGAGTCATGAGGGCACAGCAGCAAACCTTATCTGTGGTTCACTCTCCATGGTTTCAGTTACCCATGGTTAATCACAGCCTGACCATATTACATGGAAAATTAGAGAAATAAGCAACTCATAAGTCTCAAATAACTTCTGCTATAGTATGTTGTTATAATAATACAGTTTGTTAATGCAGCTTCGGAGAGAAAATGGTACTAGTCACAACAGAGGCCATATTTTGCATCTGATCCAAGGGTTTTTCTGACAAAATGAAGGAGGGGGCAGGTACTGGGAGTAGGAGAACATGATTTGCTGAGATGCTGTGTGGTAGACATTGCTCTGAGATTTTTAAACACCTCACTTTATTCCCGAAATATCATTATGTCCTCAAATTAACTCAGTTCTCTTTTCCTTTCTTTCCCAGGAGGCAAAACACCTCATCCTACTGATCTAAGGCAAAGATAACTGACTACAGGGAAGAGCAAAGCCCTCATGTTCCTAAAGTCTCCACAGAAAATGGAAAATCAGAGAATCTGCTTGATACTGAGAGTGTCTGCTCCAGCAGGCAGGAACAAAGCCACTACCAGATTCACAGTACCCCCTTCACTGAGCATGTAAGAACATGTTTTCCCCATGTTAAGTAATGTGACTCTTCCAAAAAAGAATGTATCCTAGAGAAGAATATGAACTTTTCATACCCACAACATTCTGAGCCCTGAGAGAAGGTGTTTTACTGGTATGTAAGTTAATTATTTTAGAGACTAATAATGAATTCCCCTGGAGGAGCAGCCCATTCCATGCATGTGGATACAGATATTGGTCTTTAACCATGGGGAAGCATGAGGAAATACATTAACATTACATAGGGAGCAACTTATAAAAGACACTGTCATACACACATGGTATGTAAGAGATGGCAGAAGTGGTTTCCAAGAAAAACCCAAGGAGGTCAGTGTTGGGCCACTGTGTCATTTTCCTTTGGGGTTAAAAAATCATATGGTGGAATGAGAATAAGAAACAAGGTTTTTAAAGCTTACTCAAAGTACTTAAAATAGCTGATTATCCCTCTAAGAATAAAATAAAACATAGTTCAATTGTGTGTGTATATGTGTGTGGTATACATATGTCTGTGTATGACTGCACACACACATGAAGAACTGGGAAGATAGAAAATACAGCAAATAAAGGCTTACAGAGTAATGGTCAAAATGCATTAGCATCTCTGAGTTAGAAAAGTCAGTCCTTCAACAATACCAAGCATTGTTGATGGGAATAGATGCCGAAGGGATACCAATAAGAAGAGTCCAATAACATTCACCAAGAATATTGGGTCAGTGGAATGTGATGTCCTCCAGAAGTTCCTCTAGATAAGAATGATCATAAAAATCCTTTGTCAGGAAAGCAGTGCAATCACTTAAAACAACTGGCTTCCCATACTGCTGGGTATCGTCAGCAAAGAGGCCAGCTTGATTGCAAATGGCTGCTCTGCTGCCCAGGGTCAAAGAGAGAACGAAGATGCAGTGACAGCACGTTCCCAGAGACATAGCCTAGTGTAGAGAAGTTCATGCCGTACCGCTTGTCATTTACCACATCCTTTGCACCAGCCCTACCAGGCAGTGGGTGTGTGGCTAATATGGATGTGAACAACAGAGCCCACACTCCCTGTCTTCTCAAGGAGCTACAGGCAAAGGTTCGAGGACCCCAGTGTTTCGTTGCAATGAGTTTTTACCGTCATTGAAGCCATCGCTGGTAGCCACATGGGTAAGTGGTGACTGAGAGCGGGGCTCCTCGCTCAGGGAGTAACTGTGTTCAGCCTGGATGAGAGGCGCTGGTGATGTTGGAGATGGCTCCACCTCCATCGACACACTCTTCTCTGAGAGGAAAGGGTCATTCAGGAGCTGGCCCAAGACGTTCTGGGAAAACTCATCCAGAAGTTCCGAGAAGTGCTGCAAGAAGCAGAGGAGGAAGAGCTCAGGTTTTCTCACTCTTGGTCTGACACCCAGCATGCACACTCCAAGGCAAACAGGCATGCAGTCACTTGCAACATCTGTTTGTGTCTCTCTGTTCATCAAACCACTGCAGTTGGAGCTGGAGAGAAGGTTCAATTGTAAACTGCTAGCTGTGCAAGCATGAAGATCTGAGCTTGATGCCCAGTGCACACATGAAAAGACAGCTATGGTCACAGGTCTGTGTTGCCATTGCTGGGGAGTCAGAGACAGGTGGGACTCCTGGGACTTGCTGGCCAATCAGACCTAATTGAGGAACCTCTGTTCCCAGTAAGAGACCTTGCCCCAAAGCCAAAATAAACAGCCCTTGAGGAAGACTCTAGGGTTGACCTCTGACCTGTGTGCACGCATACAAACACACACACACTAAACCAATGCTTAGTGGTTTAAACTAACCATAATTTATTACCCCTTGTCACTCTGTGACTGATGAGGAACTGACTTCCTCAAGGTGCTCAGATACAGTCACAGTGACCTGCATGCTTGGCTAGAGGCTGGGCTAGGGCAGCTGGACACCTGGGCCCTTGCTCAAGGAAGCTAGGTGGGGCTCCCTGCCAGAATGGTAGAAATTATCCATCAAGGACAACATGAAAGATGAATGACCTTCAGAATTATACCTCACTGTCACACAACATCCTTGTCTCCATGAACTTTTTAGTCATGGCAAATGACAAAGCCATCCCAGGCTCACAGGGTGGCACAACACAACTCTACATCCTGGGAGAAAAAAGGGCAAATCCATTGCAGATGAGCATGCACAGAGGATGGCATGGTTCCCCGAGGGCCATTGTTGGAATGATCTGCCACATTCTGCATTAGCAACATCATTAAATAAGCTGTCCTCCATTTCCACAGCAGGAGAGGGTGGCTACCTCAAGGTGTGCACAATAGACAGTGCTGTTAGTTTGGATCTAGAATGTTCCCCCAAAAGTCTATATGTAAAAGTTTTGGTCCTCGCTCATGTTATTGGGAAGTAGTAGAACATTTAAGATGCGGAGCCTCATAGGGCTCCATAGATAAAATGCCCTTAACGGGGACCCTGGGTTCTTCCTTATCTCTTTGTCACTTCTCAGTCATGAAATGAGTAGTCCTGTTCTGCCATGCACCCCCACATCAAGGAATGTTGATGCCCAAAGCAACAGCATCAGCAGCAATTAGGCAGAGAGATCAGTTATGCAAAGTGACCAGTTCTGAAAAGGAACCTCCGCAGCTGAAGCCAAAGGACACCTTTTTCTCTTTGTAAATTGATCTATCAGGAAAGTGATACAGCAATGGTAAGCCCACTTCTCTCCGTTCTCTCCACTGATTTTTGTTTCTCTTTCATTTTTCCCTTAATCTCTTGAATCATTTTCCATCCTCCATCTCTAATTCTATTGACTTCCCAGCCCCTGCCATGCCATGGACATGCTGTAAGAGTAGTCTAAACATGTGGGGTTACTATAATCCCTACTCCACTGTCCCACACTGAAGGAGATGGAGCCCCATTAATTCTCCCTCCATCAGGGTTACATCAGGGTGTAACACAAGGGTCTGCAGAGCAACACTTCTCACTGTTGGTCTGTAGGGCTAGATAATTCTTTTAGTTGTGGTGTGGAAGTAATGGCAGATGCATGTGTGTGTGTAGCAGAGGTGGAGGGTGGGGAGGATTGCCCTGCATGCTGAAGGGTGTTCAAGCAGTGCCTTGCTTACATATGGCACTAGACACATTTGGTGGTGGTGGTGGTGGTGGTGGTGTGTGTGTGTGTGTGTGTGTGTGTGTGTGTGTGTGCGCGTGGCAGTGGGTTGTTCTGCATGTTATGGAATGTTTAACAGCATCCTGAACCTATACCCTCTTGATGTCAGGAACACTCCCCCTTGGGTGTAGAAACCAAAAATGTCTCCTCAAACTACAAAATTTCAAAAGTGTCTCCATATCAAAGCCACCTTGCCACCTATAATTCTATACGCACTTCTATTTTCGACAGGAAACTATCTCCACTCCCACTTACCACCCTGCTGCCTATACCACTTTTGTCCTTGGACACTGACAAAATCCTTAGAGGTTGTATCCAAGATGAGAAGAAAATTCACAGATTTTGCAGTTACCAAATGTCAAACTTTAGAAAGAGCAAGGGACATGAAATACATAATTAGACAGAAAAGACAGAAAAGGCCTACCCAAGGCATGGCCACTTAGGATTGGATGTCTGAAATGTCTCCATACACAGAAATTATCTGGAGAAACTGAAGGTGGAGATTCTGAATCACACCCATGTGTGGGGTGCAGGGACTGTCCTTTGTAACCAACTGAGTCCAGTGAGGAACAGGGCAACTATAAGGGTAAGGCTACGATTTCTGGTTATTCAGTAAGCCAAGGGCAGCGGTGGATTAATGGATAGTGAGTATTATGAGGTGTTTAACAGAGTTCCCTCTGAGAATAAAATTACAGTAACAGAAAGGGGAGTAAAGAATGCACAGTATAAGACACAAAAGCAAGAACTGGGCACGGCCTGCCCATTCCCAAACTGAAATTCTGTCCCAAGCTGCAAGGTCAAAACTCTGGCCAGGCTCTGCTAAGCCTCTAGCATCCTGTTCCACCCTGAGGCAAGGCGAAGCTGCCAGGGCTGGCCTGTTTGCTCACACCCTGTTCTCTCTCTATGGAGCAGCACTAATGAATGTTTTCATGAGCACCCTCTCGATAACCAATAATAAACCTCCTGGTTCTGTTCGGCCTCCTCAGGATCCCCCTACTTTGGATGATACAGTAATTATTATGTTATGAAACAATTTAGCCCTAATGATAGGCAACCTTGAAAAATTCACAGTGTATCATCAAAACCTCCCCCTCTGGGGAAAATGAGCTCCTCAGAAGCAAGGACTAATAGGGCCTAGCTACCATCCTTGAACTTAATCAAAGTAACCACTGAGTGGGGTCAGGCACTGAGGAGATGGGCTCCATAAGTCTCACCAGACGCCATGGCTCAGTCTAGCAAAATGGTTCTAGCAGGTATAGTCAGCAGCTTTGGTCTTGGACATTCAGCACACAGGTCAATCTCCCACTGCTGGGCAGAGATCAGGACAGTATCAGCACATCATTAATGCCAGCCAGGAAAAGAAGCATTATGGTCTGGTGCTCCAAATCCAGAGAAAAGAACAAATAGGCCTCAAAGATGGAGCCCTTCTGGATCCTTCAGATCCTTCAGAATTCAAGAGTTGTATAAGTGCAGTTTAATTGTTTCTAAGAAAATAGCACTCCATTTTGCCACTCTGCCTATTATTTATTCAAGTTCTACTTTCACAGCCTGCTCTATACTCAACGATCACAGCAATCTTGGCGAGTTGCCTAGCAACTCACAGTCCAATATCTTGTTCATCTATCACAAGACCTTGAACTAGGGTCCTCTTATTTCTAAATAATAGGATTTTCCCCATGTTGCTTCTCCTAGGAAAGAGGTATTTGAGCCTCATAATCGAGCTGCACAGAAAGTTTTTCACAATTGCTTAGGTAGTTTGGTAGGCTTGCCTGATGAACTGGGTAGCTGACCTATCAGATCTTCTCCTACAAGAGAGATACATCTCTGGACCGATGAGAAAACTGTGGCACAGGATACTTAAGTACTTTGTGCATGGTTGTGCTGTTGATGGAGGATGGAATTGAAGCCCCATCCCAAGCTCAAGGATTTCCATATTCTGTGTACTTGCTGCATGCCTCACTGCAGTCTGCCTCTATTGCTAAGCAGATAAACTCAGAGACAGTCCATCTACTAATGGGCACAGTCTACAAACACATCTATAGAGTATTCAGCGGAGAGGTACCTACTGTTGCCTTCTAGGACCTGCCAGCAAAGGAGATTGAGTATTAGATGTTCTTCATATGTATTTCTGCTCCAGGACATTGAGTCATCTGGGTTACAACTGGGTTAAAACTCACCTCACAACACGATGAGACTGGAACATGATGTTTCATCCAGCTCAGTGAGGACACCAAGTGACTTCTTTTAAAGATTTACGAACTGTGTCAACAACAATAATAAAGGCCTATTAAGGGGAAACTACTTTTTTTTTTTTCTGGTCAAGAAGATGAAATCTCTGGCCTAGAAGGAGACCAAACCTCCCAGGTGGGCAGGTCAATGACATTCCTATGAAACCAGCCCTAGGAAGGTAGTCTCACTTTAGTCACACTGGAGATAGACAGAGTAACTATCCCTTTTAAAGAGATAATGTACTTACTGTTCCTTCCAGAATATCTAGCCCCTGCCTATCACAGCAGCTTACAAGGGCTGTGGCCCTCTGGCTTCTGAAGTCATCTCACTTTTCTGATTTACCCAGAAAGGCATAATATTTCCTTTTCTTCTTCCTACCTCTGTTCTAAGCATGCTTCCTCTAGGACTTTGGGGTTCCTCACTCTTTCTCTAAAGCTTGCCTTCCACACATGTGTTTGTTTGTCTACCATGTAGATGACTGACCTCCATGCCAGCTTAACTCAAACAGCATGACTTCTCATCCTTCTCCAGATGTGACCGCGCATATACATGTAACCTGAGAGCTGCAACAGTGGAGGAGGATTTCTGGGCTTGCTGGCCACCAGCCTAGCTCCAGATTCAGCAAGAGACCTTGTCTCAAGGCATAAGGCAGAGAATGATGTACACCCAACATTCTCTTCTCATCTCCATACATTCACAGGTACGTGTACCCTCACACACATTCATGTACACCACACACACACATGCACACACCATGTGCTAATTGCTAATAACTGCTCGAAAATCTCAGTCAGAAGGGCTAGGAGAAAGAAATGAGTTAGGCAGAAAATGCAGGGATCATAATGAGTTTAAGTTAACTGTTGCACAGATTTCCTTCTCTCTCTCTCTCTCTCTCTCTGAGTACTCACCCCTGAGGCCACTCATTTAATGGGGCTCAAATTCAGCTCTCTGGACAAGGCACTGAGCCAGGTGAGGAAGGAAGGAAGGTAGAAAATGCTTAGTCTCATGTACAGGTAGAACTGTCATATGGCACAAAGGAAGCAATTACTGGAGGCCATCCTCTGACCCATAGCCCTAGGTGCTCACGGCCCAATAAGAAGAGAGCAGGCTAGGATTCCAGAACTGTAAACCCACTACTTTTAAACCAGTTTTTTGTCAGGTGAAGCTGCCTCCCTTCCTCTCTCTCCCTTCCTCTCTCTTTCTTTCTCTCTCTCACTCTGTGTGTGTGTGTATGTTGGGGGCATACGCTGAGGAATGGTGGGCTGATTGTCAGACTTGGTCAGTGCTTGTCCACCTTGATGACAGGGCTATGTTAAGGGACAGGGGAGGGGAGGATGGACTTTGTCCATACTTAGATCAAGGATCTTCTGGACAATCTCATGCATGCTCTGCACCATCCTGCCTGAGACACAGCCACACAAAGCCTACCTACCCAGACATGCCCACCCCAGAAGTCTGTCCCAGATAGGAGAGGGGTATTCCATGCTCTGAGGTCTAAGCACTGCCAATAAAGATAACAGTAATCACCTACGAATACCCGCAGGCCATGGTTAGCAACCTATTCAGCTAGGGCACTCTATCATTTTCTAAAATGTTATAGGCAACACAAAATGAGGCTACACAAGCTCTTCCACTTTGGAGGAGAAGGGAGAATGCCCTCTTCTCTGTTGTGGATTTTGTTTTATTTGTCCCTGTGACCTATATCTTGGGGGCAGTGGGCAGTGAAGCAGGTATAGCAGGTAAGAGAGTTCAGATGGAAGAGCCCCAGGGGCAGCTACCCAAAGCCCCTAATCTGTACTCACTAAGCATCCCATTCTCTGGCGCTGTGGTCTGGGAGTTGGGACTGCCTCTGCCTGAAATGATTACACCTGGCCAGAAAAAAAGTGTTTGCACTTCAAAACTCAAAACTCACAGTCAGAAGCCATATACACAGCACAACATACCCCTGGATGGATCCGCAGAGCAGGGGATGTGTGACAAAAAAGGACTTAGAGGACATGCCTCAGGTTCTCTTCAGAAACAGCGGCCTCCCTCCAGCAAAACAGTTCTCCTGTGCTGACATAGAAGGAGCTGTCCCAGGCTAGGGAATCCACAGAGCTGCCCTCCTGTCCCCTCCTAGGGAGGGATGGGGGCTTTGACCTGAGAGGTTCCCACTCAGGCCACTGAACACACACCACAACCAGAAGGAAGAATGTGACACTGTCAAAGTTACAGGCAAAAAAAAAAAAAGAAGGCTGATGAGTCAAACCCCATTACAAGAAAATTCCAAGTGTGGCCAATTTGTTTTTGGCATTAAACTGTAGGTAATTACAGATGTCTGTAAATTAAAAAAGAAAAAAAAGAAAGAAAAGAAAAAAATGAGGGCCAAGCCTCTGAGCTATTTGCATTATAAAAGGAGTTGGGCTTCAAAGTGTTTCTTCGGTGGTTTGATTTTTACATTGGTAAATGTAATTTGTTTTATTGAAATCTAACTAGCAGTAACAGAAACTGTCTCCAGTCTTACGCTAAGACATATACACTTTAATATGTTGTATCTAGGTGTGCTTTTCTTTGTTGATAAAACAATGTAATAGAATTAATTCAACTACAAAAGATTCTATCTGAGAAAGCAGCTATGAATCCACAGTGCTATCAATGTTTTATACAGTCACCCTGCAGGGAAGGAACAGGGGCATAGTAGGATGTCCGTAAACATTTATCCACACCCTAGAATGTTCAACACTGAGTAAGGCTAATATAAACTGCTGACTCTTATGTCTAACTGTAACATTTGGGTCACTATGACCCAGATGTTGATCATGAACATAGTTGTCTGGGAAAATCTTTTATGTTTCTTGTTCAATTTTGCTGTGAACCTCAAAATGCTCTTCAAGATTTCTTGTTACCCTTCATTTCCTTATTATCTAAATGCAAATTTTTGCAGATGTTAGTTGGCTGGTATCACATACCAGTATGGACAGCTTATAAACTACATAACTACCTAAGAAATTATGAACTTTCACCAAATGCAGCCCAACCCTTAATGGTCCATAGCAGCTCTTCTTGAATTTGCTGTGGGGAAAAATGCACTGTTTCCTTTGAAGACTTTTTACTCTTAGTGTGTACACACACACACACACAACATTAGGGGAAAAATAACCCATTGATGGTCCCTGCAACAGGTCTGCAACAGTTTTATTTAGCTGGCACAAACAAGTTCCATCTGTCTTCTGCTTGCATCATTGACATCTATGGCTGCAAATGACCCCCAAATATGTATCTGAGTCATTTCTGAACCCAAACTAGCCTCTAAGCCTGATGAAGAGCCTCTCCTTCCACTGCCCTGGAGTATCCAACCCCAGTTCCCCTATAGGGGGAACAAGACTACGCAGTAATGTTTACCTTCCACATTCAATGTGTGGTGCTTTTCGGATCACAGAGTGTCCCATCCCATTATTTTTTTAATTTATTTATTTTTATCTCAATCACAGGTTAGGTACTTTGAATCCCAGGCGTAGCCCCCTCCCCCATTCCCTCCTACCCTCCCACTCCCTCCCTCATCTCCTTCTTCCCCGCCCCCTCCAAGTCCACCAACAGGGGAGGACCTCCTTCCCTTCCAACCAACCCCAGCTTATCCTGTCTCCTCAGGGCTGGCTGCACCATCCCATTATTTTAACTGCCTTCACAAGGCTAGAGTAAGCCAGAGGGTGGAGACTGGAATCCAAAGGGGCAAGGCAGGATTCCTGGTCACTGGATGCATTCTGACACTTCCAACACCATTCCTCATCTCCACATCACTACCAGAGAGCTAGCAGCTCAGGTTTCTAGTTTCTGGAAAGAAATGATTTTCGAATTTTAATGTGGGCCCCATCAGCAGCACCATCTCCTGTGGTGATAGAGAAAACCCTTAGGGCCCTTCTGGAGCAGCAGAGCCTTATGACACAGAGGAGGCCTCCTTGGTTTAGTCTGAGCCTATGAGTCCTCTTGATGCTTCTACTTCAGCTGGCAGTTGAATCTAACCATCAAACAAAAGCCATTCAAAACCATGACACAGCTAACTACTCAATGGTAAGACAGTACAGAACCTGCTATCCTCTCCAGTTTTAAAAGGGAAGATACACACACTTGGGGTAAGGAGAACAGTTGTCTTCATGGCCAGTCCCTCCTTTTTCCCTCTTTCCTTTCACAGCAAAGTTCAGATGAATCATCTCCACCCTGAGATGGGAGCACTGGCAACACAGAGGGGCCCTGTGCCTGGTCTGCCCTACAAACCAGAGCCTGAAAGGATGTATTCTTAACTCTTTCATGTTCAGCAAGCAGACTCCTACACAGCTCAGTCTCAACCCAACTTACTCACAGGTCGAGTTAAAATGGATGTAAATGGCTGATTTATCATCTTCTAGTTAAATTCCCTCAAAAGTCTCTTCCTGATTGCTGTTTGGTCCCCTGTTGATACCCCTTCTTGTATTCTTTAGCTTGCCATTTTTAACCCCTTTACATTTTCATGATATAAGTAATTATGAAGGTGTTTTTGGTCAATCTCATCTAGAAATATCTTTCCCCTTCCCTACTGCAGATTTTAGGTTACTTCTAACCTTCAACAGAAAGCATACCTACCCACCCACCCCATCCCCCAGCTCCCGTCTATTGTCAACCTTTGTCCCATCAGGCTAAGGTGTTGTCTCTTATCCGTCAATGAAGACAGAGTTAAGATACTTGTTCTCCATATCTTGAGTCCACTTTGAATGACTAACAACTGCCATTCCTGAGACACTTGTAGATGATAACACAGCCTGAAGGACAGAGACTAGTGACAATGGCAGAAACTCTGGAAATCCTAAGTACCCGCCTGATCATTCCAACTTGAGAAAAGAGGCCAAAAGTGATACATGACTCAGAGTCTAGGGTTGACCAAACACAAGGCTCAACGAACAAGGGAGTGAAGAGGTTCCCATAGGTGCTCTCACCCTACACCCAATCCCAGCCTGAAATCTTCAGAACTTTGCTGTGCAATCCGACCTTTTAAGTTAAGACCTAATGCCAAAGATGTCAGGTATGAAAAGGTGAAGGAACCATGAAGTTTGTGCCCTTCACGGACTCTGTTTTGTTTATGAGTCAACCATTTCAAAGGGCAGGGGTGTTTCAAATGTACAAGGTTACCACATCTCATTTAAGCTCACAGGGAGTGGCTCATTGCCAAGAGCAGCTCCCTCACCATAGATAAGAGCAACAGGAATTCCACAGGTTCTGACTTTCAGCCATGTAGTCTTCAATAGATTTTATTTGCATGCTCCAACTCTCTGACATGAGAGTGACTACTACACATCAGGGGACCTTAGCCTAATGAAGCACTGTTCCACTCACTGAACTCACATATATGCTTGTGAGTTCTCCATTTGCAAATGTGAATAAACATGGACCACAACTAAAAATGATCAAAACAAACAAACAAAAAACCCAAGTAACCATTTCTGTACTGAACATTAACAGACTTCTTTTCTTATCTTTAAACAACACAATGAACACCTATCTACATAGCATTATTCTGCACATTAAAAGTACATGAGATGATGCGTGTAGGTTTATGCAAATATTAAGACACTGTACAAAATCCTTGAGTGTCTACAGATTTTTGTAATCACAGAGGCAGGAGGGCACTCTGGGACCCATCCTCCTTTAGGTCCTAAGAGATGGCTGTATTTTAAGTCAGCTCTATCACTATTAGCATCTAACCCTGGCCAAATCACTTGTACTTTCTATCTCATCTGGAAGTCAGAAATACAATCTGTCTTTTGGAATTCTAGGGACAACAAATTCAATACATACATACTCTGATATGACTCAGTAAAAGAAAACTGGCTGAGGAAACCATCCAAACCGGGACATGAAAGCTTTGTCCCAGTGCTCCAGATGGTAATTTTCTACCTCCATCATGGCTGCCCAGTTAGCAGTGGCAAATACTTAGGACAAAATAACCACAGGCTGTCTGCTCCTACACTCAGATCCTTTCATGGACATAACCAATGAAGAACAAACCCTTTTCTACCTCCAAATGCTTCTAGAACTCAAAGACTGAGTGGGCTGCTCAGGACAAAATTTCCTAAAGCAGTAGAGAGTGAGAAGCCTTTTGGTAAGTCCTGACAACCTCAGGAAAAACCACTCATTGGATTCACATCGCCAGAGATACGACAGAAGGAAAAAGTAAACTATACCACTTTAAATGAAGACCTAGTGACTTACTACCTCCTCTCAAACAAGCAGACAATGATGTTTCTCTGATCATTTAGAACAGTTCCTTTCAGGTGATAAAAGCTTAATAGAGGTTTGCTGTTCTACTGTTGTCTTTTCTATTACATGCCAAAGCTAGGACAAGATACAACGTACTTCTCTCTTACCCACTGAGTAACACTATAAAAATGATCAAGCTCATTATTTAGTACTATCATCTTTTTCTTAGTGAACTCACACCAGCTTCCTATTTGCCCATTTTTACTTAGCAAGGGATTCAATGTGCAGGTCACTAATTTATCTTTTAAATTAAATTAGCTTACTTATTTAGACAGGATATCATGGGCTTAAATTACCTATATATTCCAAGAATGATATTGAACTCCTGCTCTTCTTGTCTCCCAAGTGCTAGAATTATAAATAAGCATTCAAGTGCACACACACACACACACACACACGCGCACGCGCGCGCGCACAGACACACACACACACAGAGAGAGAGAGAGAGAGAGAGAGAGAGAGAGAGAGAAAGTTTATGCAGTGATCAAGTCTACCACTATGCATGCTAGGCACCAAACCCAAAGCTTTGTGCATGATAGGCAAACATTCTACCAACTAAGCCACATTTCAGCTACCAGTTCCTCAGTTTATAAGGGATATATATTCTTTTCCCCTTTCTACAAAAGGCCCACATCTCTGCTCTCAAATCACCTCTCGTTTGCTATGATTGCTTCTCCATAACTCAACTTTAATCACAGTCAGAAATTATAATTTTATGCAAACCTTCTACCCATGCTTTAAAATAATTTTTCCCTTTATTTTTACCTTATGTATAGGTGTACGGGTGTTTTGCCTTTCACGTATGTCCATGCATCGCATACATGCAGTGCCTATGTAGGCCAGAAGAGGGCCTCAGATTCCTCTGGGACTGAAGGTACAGATGGTTGTGAATTGCCCTGTGGATGCTGGAAATCAAATCTAGGTCTTCTGGAAGAGCAACCAGTGTTTCTAACTGCTGAACAATCTCTCCAGCCATCACCCCAACTTTTATAAGGGAGCTGGCCAGAACTAAGCAGCATTGCTAAATTCCTTCATTCGTGAAACTGCTGACCAAAAAGATCCAGAACACCTGAAGTAAACATTATGAAGCCTGAGATATATCCCAACTCACTGGATTACTGGGAACCCATGACAGAGCCCAGAATGAAAGGAGTCTACAACAACAGCTTAGTAGAAAACATCATGACCACATCCAAAGGTTTCTGGGTTTTTTTGTTGTTGTTGTTCTGTTTTTATTCTGATTCTACACAGCAGAGATCATCACGTTGTTCTCTTTCTAAGAAAGGACATAAATGGAGTCTTGTGATCTTAGCAGGTTGTTCTAGGAACAACCAAACCAAAGATACTCTGTAGAGTCTCTGGGAAACATACACAAGCACCACATGCTAAGACTTGTTACCAGACAGCTTACTTGAGTCCCTCCCACCTGCTCCTGCTGAGGACAGCATGGGGGCTGAGCAATGGTGGAGAATGCTCACTGCAGCAGGATGAGAGAGCTGCCTGCTGCTCAGGAAACACCCTTCTCCCCCATCTGTGCAGTCGATGGTTTTTGGAAGCACACGTGGCTTACTTGAATGGGACCATGATGCAATATGCCTTTGGTGCAAATGACGAGAATACTTTAGCAAGAAAGTCAGCAAAGCTCCAGTAGTAAATTATGAGAAGCCTGCCCATGTACTGGAAAGAATGCTTCATTTGGAATATAAGGCCTTTAGTTTTTAGACATACTATCACTACCTGATTCTGTGATCCCAATTTCCATGGGATATATCCATCCTTTCTGGGTCTTTTTTTCTCACATTATAAAATAAAGGGAGGCCCTGGTCTCTCACGCCCCCTTACATTCAGAAGGGAGTGACGGCTCATTTGGCCTCTGCTGCCCCTTACACTTAAGGGAATACATAGCCTGAAAACAAATCTTAAGCCTGAGTCAGTGTTCCCTGCAAACCCCTCTCCTTGGCCTTTTCTGAAACTCTTGGCAAAAAGTCTGTTTCCCTGAGGATAGATGAGGTAACATCTGGACAGTCTTGGCTGATTTCCACCATCCCCACAGCTGGCCTTAGAGACAAATTGTGGGGAAGGCATTTATCAACAAAACAAAACCATGACTCAACTTCTACAGGCCACTGTAGATGGAGACTTGAACGCCCTGTACTACTTTTCCGTGACCTACCCTCCCAAATTCACGCCAAGATCTTCCTAGTCTGGGATCCGAAGAACCTCAGTGAGAAAAAAAGGCAGACAGGACAATTTTTAGTGCAATCCCAGGCCATGGTTTCACATCCTTCTCAGAAGAAGCCAACGGTTCAGAAGTTGCTAGAATATTCAACCACGCCACACTGTGAATGATTTGCCTCAACACTAGCCTACACACAGTAGGGCCTCTGGGCAAGAAATGTTAGCAGAGTCCCCTTTCTCATGAAGATGACAGCAGAAAATGCCACCATATACATAGTCCATAAAGTAAAAAAATTATACTGTCAAAATGGAGACCCTGGGCCAGGGATGTTCCTCCATTGGGAAGAGTGCTTAGCTAGCTAGCATGCCTGAAGTCCTGGGTTTAATCTCCAGCATCACATGAAACTTCAGAGCACACACTTGTAACCCTAGTACCAGGAGGCTGACCAGGGACCATCAAAAATTCAAGGTCATCCTTATCTACACAATGACTTTGAGGCAAGCCTATTGAAGAGACTCAGCTGGATGATTACATGAACTGATGATGACTACATGCTCTGTCCTGCCCCACTAGAACCAAGTGCCACTTTCCTTGATGCCCTTCTCACTGGGAAGGTCATTCTTCTAGCTAAGCTTTAGTGAGATGCTACACGATCCTCTGCTCACCTCTGTTTAGACAGTTTTCTGCTCCGGCAGCCCATTTAGAAGGAAAAAGGAAAAACAAACCCTAGTTCACAGAGCTATACAGAGTCTGCGTGTGGAACCAAGGTGCGTGGACCACCCCTACTGCTTCATGGAGTCTACGCCCCACAATCAGATTGGGAGACTGTGGTAGTGTTAATACTCCCAGATTCAACAAAGTGGTTTCTTTATTGGAGCTGCTAACATACAAAAGAGGCATTTAAAAACTCTGTAAGGGGCTTTGGGAACTGAGCAGGGAAAAGACAAACATACAGCAGGAGTTTGGCCTTTGCAAGGAGCAGGCAAACTGCACCAGCAAGCTCTGAGCACTGAACCAACACACAGGATGGCAGCTACCAAGACAGGTCTCCTAAAGGAGTGAATCACGCCGCACTATTACCCACCTCCTGTGTGAAACCAAAAAACGGCCTAGATAAGGCTGCTTAAAGAACTGGAGGTGTATCTAAGAAACTGTTTAAAATGCTGTGGCAGAATTCCATTTTCTAACATAAATATATATGTTTAAATACACACACACATATGCACTGAGAAACCCGAATTCCCTGCCATTCCTCAATGATAAAAGAAAAAGCTGCCTATAAAATACTAGAAAGTAGAGCTATACAGACAGAGAAATGATACAATGAGGAAAATAGCTACAGAGGGAATCAGACATGTCATTTTCCTGGTCTATATGTTCTGCAACAAAAACTCTGAAGTCTGTGATAGTACAGAAAAGCAAAACAAACACACGCACAAACACACTTGAAAACAAACTGCATTTAAAAGAATTAAGCGGAACTGATCGAAATAGTCCTCAGGGAATAAAGAACAGTAAGGATACCTGACTAGAGGCATATTTTTTTTCTGACCAGAGAGTGGATATTGGATATTCCATCCTTGTTAAATAAGTAAATAAATAGCCCGCTGGGGACTGAGGCCTTAAAATACAGCCAGGCTGCAGAGCACTAATTCCCCAAGTCACCAAATGCCTCTCCTCTGGCACACTGTTAAGTGGACAGAAATCTCCCCCTCCAGTTTCTCCCCCACATCAGTAGCAATTACGGCTCACAGCCTCTGAGCTGCTCTAATGAAAGCTCAGGCCTGCAGGCAGCTTCAGTGGCCGCTCTGCACAACACACTCCCAAGCTCAGGGAGAATCCCTTCATGGCGCCTCACTCAGCATGCTCTACCCGGGCTCCTGACATCACTCTACCATGGACTCTTTTTCTTGTGTAAACCCAAGTCTCTGCCCTGAGCTATTTCCGTTAAGCCTGTGTTTTTGAATTGCGTTTTGAATTGAAATGAGAAAAGATAAATGTGTTTTTTCAAATTTCTATGTCTGTAGCAATCTGTAATAATCCTCAACCTCCTGTGTTGGATCTCTAATGGGTCCTTCAGAGGGTTGTTAGGTTTAGATGACATCACATGGGAAGGGCCCTCATGATGGGACTGGTTCTCTCCTAAACAGAATGGGAAGAGACGGCTCAATTTGCTAAAGTATTTACTGCACAGATGTGAAGATCTGAATTCACTACCCTGAAACAATGTCACAAAAGCTGGGTGTGGTGGTTGCACATGCAACACTATAAAGTCAGAGGTGCTCAAGGAATGAGGGTCTCAACTGGAGTTCCCAGGAGCTCCTGTGGTCTCCAGCCTAGCTAATGGGCCAACTCCAGGCCAATGAAGCTAATCTATCTCAAGAAACATGGCCGACAGCACCCAAGGACACTCAAGGCTGACCTCAGGCCTCCACATGCACATGCTTACAATATGTACCCTCCCTCCCACCACAGTTCTCTCTGTCTCTCTGTCTCTCTCTCATCTTCTCTCTGTCTTTCCTTCTGGTTCTTATTCCATCTCTCTTTTCTTCCCTTCTTCCCTCTCTTCTTCCCTTCCTTCTTTCTTTCTTCTTATATTTCATTCTGTAAACTTCCTTTATTTGTGTGTGTGTGTGTGTGTGCACGCGCGCGTGCACGTGCATGTATGCACTCACATGTGGGCACAGGATGTAAGTAGGCACACCATGGACTGCATGTGGAGAGTTTGCCTTTAGAAGCTGGGTCTTCCCTTCTCCCATTTGAATCCCTGAGATCAAATTCCAGTTGTCAAGATTTGTGACAAGTGCTTTTACCTGCTGGGTCATCTTTTTCATCCCTTTTCCTCCTCCTTTGAGGAATACAATAAGATCTATAAACCAGGAGCTGAGTCCTCAACCGAATCCAAGTGCACTGGCTTCCTCCAGTTTTAGAGCTGGTCTTCACAGCCTATAAATCTGAGAAATCCCTGCTCTGAAGTCACCCAGGCTATAGTGCTTTGTCACACACAGTATCTCAGGCACACAAAAAACAACAGGAAACTCACACACCCCTCATTTGGCCTCTCTGGCCCCTCTACCCACTCTGGCACCTACACTCCTTCTCCTTTGCTCACCCTTGTAAATAGTTATGTAAGTAAAAGTAAATCCTGAAACAAGCATAGCATCTGTGGGAGGCGCATGCCTCAGAGACAGCCTCTAGCCTGCGGTGAACCTGATATCTGGCCCCCATCCTATCGCTTAGCCCTCTGAGAAGTCTGGCTACAACATAAGTTTGGCTAGAACTTCAGTCTCTGAGACAGCAGGCTTGCTGCTCTGCCATGGCCTTCAGCTGAGGTGATGGGAGAGTGTCAGTGGAGGGGTTGGGAGAAGATGTCTCTTTCCTAACAGTCTAGGGAAGCAAAAGTTGATTTCCTTTGCAGGAAAGGTTCACAAGAACACTGAAGGAAGAAGGAGGGATTTTTACGCACAAAGGAGACATGTTTGCATAATACATTTTGTCCTCTAACTTAAGACTTGACACAGCACAGCTTGACAGCTGATGTTCCTAGAAGACTCATGTTCACATCCACTTCCTCCTTCTGCAAATTGACAGTACACCAGTCTCCCTCAAGCCAGTTTGAGCTAGCTTCCTGACTATCCCTGTCACCTTCTGGCCCCAGGTCCTCCTACTCTGGTTCCTTGCCCCATGTGGGAAGAAGGTTCCCATGTGACCTCAACAAAGGCTCTTCTAAGCCTAACCCCGGGCACCTTTCAAGACCACACTTGCTTTACGCACTCTCATGAGGCCGCCACAGTGTCTCACTCAGTTCTTTGGCCATTTTGTCTTTAGTTTGGAAAAGATTAAGAATGTAGGATGTGTTGAGAAAACTAGACTAAGCTCTGGATATACAAAGAAACTGTCTTGAAGCTCAGGCCTTACTAGGACACTTAAAACCTACCTGCTTAGCCATTATGGACACTGGTACTACATTCTGCCAAAATGGCATTCAGGATCCAGTCATTTTTCCTAGCTGGTGCCCAAGTTTCAGCTCAATAGCAGCCAGAGAAAGCCTGTGGTGGTGAACAAAAGTTACCTGTAGCTTCTCTACTCCGCCAACTCTCAATCCTCGAAGGCTAAACAGATGTATTATAGTTTGGGTGTCCCCACTTGGGTCTCACTAGCAAATACCTGTTCCAACAGCCAGAAGAAAAGAAAATATCAATTCACCTTAAGCAAGACAAGTATTAAACTTTAAGGAGGCCCTCTTGGCTGTTTAAAAGTGTACTTGGCTCAACACATGGGTTTTCTTGTTTGAATCTTTCTACTGAATTGATATGACAGCATGAACACTAGTGAACTACTGAAAAGTAGCCTCATCACAATAACCTACTCTCCCTGTCCATTGCTTTACACTACAGGATAAGTGTTAAATGCATTGCATCATCATTGTTCTGTGTCCTACCCAAAACAATAGGTGGCTATGAAAGTGATGATGCCCATCGGAACAATCATGGGACACTGGGTATATCCATGTAAGACTGAAATATAGCAGACACACAAATACAATGGGACACAAATATAATGGGAGATGTACTGGGGCCTTCATACAACATGGAAAGAGACCCAATCAGGTCCAATAAAGAAGACCCTCTCCTTTCTCTACCTGAGCACTAAGTCAGCTCACATTAGGGTCCAGAGATTATCATAGGCCCAGGTTACCTCAAAAGTCAAGCCAACATGTACAAATGCCATTTTTCTCTCCTGTAGATATCAATTAAGTTCAGAGAGAAACAACCACTCAGGCCTGGAGTTTAGCATGAGATGATGACCCTGTCATCTTTGCCATTGTGAAATCGACCTTACTATGTACTCTGATAGTTGGTTTCACCTGCTAACTTCACACAGAAACTTTTAAAAGAATCTCCCAGGCTGAGAACAAAGCTCAGTAGCAGAGCAGTTGCCAAGCATGCCCACAACCATGGGGCCAATGCACAGGACTGTAAATAGATTTTTAAAATAAAGTATAAATTCTGGAAATTTATAGGTGTAAGGTAGATCTTCAGACTCTATAAAGAACCATATAGTATCACGTAATTGCAAAATTATCATGAGGGAACCTTTATGTTTCTAATCTAGTACCTCAAAGATCTGGCTATTGGTCAGGATCCTTTGGTTCAAGTCATTCCTGTCACAGCACTTTCCCCTTGATGAGATGGGCACCACATTGCCTATACCTCTCACTTGCCTGTCACACCTAGTGAGTGTTCCTGAGCCCCTTACTCAATAGCTAACAGACAAAACCTGTCAACTCCTCCCTCAAGGACAAAAAAATCTAAGGGCATCTTCCTCCACGTTTACTCTAGAACATTCGTGTTTAGAAGAAAGTAAGTGAATAGTGACATCAGGTTAGGCGTTTACTGATGCAGAAGCCAATGTCCATTGGTGATGTGATAATAGTGTGATTAGGAATGACCCTCTCCATGCAGAGCAGCTGGGAGACAAAGGTCACTGTCTAGATGATGATTCATTCTTTTTACCTAAGAAGCCACAGATGAGCTACTTGCCCTAGCCATGGAGGCATAGTGAGAAAAGTGACTAAGCACATTCTTTTAACAAATTTTCATAGCAGACATATGAGTTAAGTAATCCTAGCCAGTTTACCTATGTGCAAATGTAAGCCCAGAGGGGATCTACAATGGAGCTGAAATTGTGCAGCTACAAAAAGGGTGGAGTCAAGAAAATCAAAATCTACTTCTCTGAGGATAAGAATCACACTTTTCTGCAGGACCCCTGGGCTCAGATCCTTTAGCTTTGTTGGTCTCCTTGCGGGGCTATTCCCTCCGAACCAACCAAGGACCATGCACAGAGAGGACCTAGATCCCCTGCTCAGATATGGCCAACTGGCAGCTCAGTCTCAACATGGATCTCTGAGTGAGGGGAGCAGGGGCTACCTCTATCATGGACTCGGTTGACTGCTCTTTGATCACTCACCGCTGGTGATAAGGCCTTAAGCAGAGCAAGGAGGAAGAGGTCCAGGCAGGCCTGATGAGACCTGACAAGCTATGGGCAGATGGTAATGGGAGAACTCCCCCTTTCAGTGGACAGGGGAAGGGGATAGAAGGGAAGAGGGAGGAAAGGTGGGCTGGGAGAGTTGAGGGAGGGGGCTTCAATCAGGATATATAATGAATAAATTGTGAAAAAATAATAAAAAATTTTAAAAAGAATCACACTTTCCCACTATTCCATCCTTCATAGTGAAAAGTCAGTATCCACAGCTAATTCATCCTTCATGGTGAAGACACAAGTAGAGCACAAACATCAGAAACACACACAACTTTAAAATAAGTGGAAAGAGAACCATGTTTGTCTGTGTCACATATGTGTGGGCAAGATGAGATACGGTTTTCCTGTAGGTCTATTCTGACCAGACAATAGTGGTCAAAGAAAGGATCAAGACTCTTTCTCATGGCTCCCAGGAAGGTGGTCAAAATTCTTGTCAGTCATTTGAGGTGGAACCAGGCATAATTCCAGTCATCTCATAGCTGTGTCCTTTTCTGGCCAGTTTGTCCACCACCCAGAAACCCACATATGCAGCAGCCCCTCCTAAATGAAAGGCAACAGGACTGCCATCAACCCCTTCTAAGACACAGGAGGCTATTTCTCACCTACCTCAGCCTTGTTAGCTATCTCCTCCGAGGCTTTCAAGATTTGGCTCTGTGAATAGAACCCATGTTCATGGCAAGCCATATACCATACTATCAATCACAGACCACCAGTCAGTAGGACAGTGAGATACTCTTTGCTTTACTATCCACAATACTTGTGACTCATTTGCTTGCTACAGTTTACTAACCAGCCCTAAAGTGGCAGTTCCATGGTCTCTTGTGAGTCTGTGCAAAGCATTAAAAACAGTGGTCATCTGCTGCTCAGGCGCAGCGCCGGTGGCCTGGCTCCTCCTCACACTAGAAACAGCATCCTCTTCAGGTCTGCTTAGTGTCCTCTTTGCACATCTTTGCACTTGATGAGTCTGCTGTTTGAGGCAGCTCCAGGCACAGTTGTGAGGTGTGTCCCTAAAGCAAGGAGGTTATAATGTGCCTTACAGAAAACATCCTCAGGACAGATAAGCACCATTCAAACAAGGTATCGTGCTCTTGGCCATAGTCCAGTGTAAATAAGCCAATGGAATACGCTGAAGAAGTACACACTATCAACACTATGTATTTATCAACTGACTGATAAAAATGTTAGCTAGCATCACAGGCTTACGAGAATCTCTACATTTTTCTCCTCTATTAGCTAATTCAGTGACGTTGCGGTATGTAGCCACTGCAAATAGCAAGAAGCAATTATAAGAAAAATCTACACATCCTTATTGTCATTTCTGTGACTAATACCACGCTAGGATTTTCCTTAAAAAGGCAATTCAAACCATCTGGGAAACTTGGAAATGATTTGCTATCTAAGCCCTGAGAGTCCTCTGTATCTGGATTTCTACTAACCACTTCTTCCACAATGCACTTCCCCACCTCCTGGCTGCTGATTGCATATCCCTTCCAGGCCCTCAGCTGCCCATATCAAAAGCTAACTCAGGAAGACCCATACCTCCCTTGGGGTTAAAAAAAAACAACTCTGTTTTATCATCTACATTTGTTTTTGTCATTATCTGAAATTAACATTCATCTCTTCTGGGCTTTATTATGTGAATCCTATTTTGTAGACTGTTTGACAATGACCCTACCCCACCTATAAGGGAAATTCTGCATGTACGAGGTGCTCAGTAAATATTTGCCAACTTTACCAACACTATGGTTTCCTAGCATCTCTTTCTCCTTTGACCCCAGGTCCACCCACAATCATTTATTTCCCTGCCCAGGAATTTAAGAATCATCCAATCACTTAAGAAGAACTTTGAAAGTGTGCCTGTTGTTGTCTCTTGACTCCAGCACGATTTGTTTCCTGGGAAGTGGTAGAGTTCAGGGTTAGGGAGTTTGTCCCTCTAAGTCACTGTAATTGCCTTTAAAAGAGGATCAGCTCCTGGCATTGCTCTGCTGAAAACGGCTTATCACTGGGCTGATTAATGGCCACTCCACATAACACATTCCTGCTTCATGACCGACTTGGGGCACCAGCCTTCTCTCTTCACACACACTCCAACCTGGCTGAGCTCCGAGTAACTGACAGATGAATAATGGTGTCTGGGATTTTTCTGTTGGTTTTTGCTAATGTTCTTTTAAAAAGAGCCAACAATTCACAACACAGGGACTCCTTGAAGGGAAGGTAATGTGGAGTTGTAGAGGAATAAGGTTTAGCCATCATGACCATCTTTGAATGCTAAGTACAGGCATACGGAGGCATCCCCCGTCCATGGGGTCCCAGTTTCACTTCTATGTTCCTTAAGGCCAGGTTAGAACTGAACTAGTTCTAACACCAACCTTAATCAGAAAGCACCTGTGAAAAAGGGAAAGAAGAAAAAGCCTTTACCCAAGCATGTTTTCACAACGGTGTCTAGGCAACCTTTGATGCAGACTAGCTCAAAAACAGCTGGCAGCTAGATAACCAAGTGAAGGAGGGATCTTCCATGGGTAGTCAAACAAAGAGGACCTTTGCAGGGTGGAAAAATATCATCAAGACCTTCACACCAGCCAGGGATATCACACAGACATGCAACCTTGTCAGCAGGAGAAAGCGGAGGGGGGTTGTGAGCTGCAGGCTTGAAGAATAAACAGAGCTGTTATGATGAGTCACAGGGTAAAATACTCCCATCACTCTTCACAGAAAGAAGATCCCATCCAAGAGGCCCCTGCTGGGCTTCTGCTATCAGCCTCTTCAGTATAACCAGACTTCTGCCCTTTGACCCTGAGATGCTGGGCAGTATCTGTTATACTCGAATAGAATCGATAAGCAAGATGACCATGGAAATTGATCCACAGTGGTGAATGATTCTAAAAGGCAAAGAGTAGCATTTAGCACTTTGTGACATCTTGTCCCAATTGTGTATTACTTTTCTTGAAAAGCAAAGGCTACAGTACTAAGGATATAATGGGCAGATTACAGATACCCTCCCAGACTGTAGAACGTCAACAGCTGCCTAGAGGAAGTGGAAGCAGACAGTGGCCATAGGCAGGGATCACCTCTCAAGTGCCTGCTCTCCCTGCAGAGTCCTTAGCTCCACACTGGCAGGGGACTTTCAGCAGACAGAACAGCACCCGGAGCGTTCGGTGTTACTTTCCCACAGGCAGCTTGTGCTTACATCCAAACCTCTGAGAGACACCCTGTTTTTAAAGCAGATCATTTAGTCTGGGGTTTCTATAACTCAATAACTCAGCGGATGAGAACTTGCATTGGATCCCCAGAACCACAGAAGAAAGGCATACAGACACAGAGAAGGAGACAGAGACAGAGAGACAGAGAGAGACAGAGCAAAGATACAGAGACAGACAGGGAGACAGAAACCGAGAATGTTTTCTCAAACAGAATGTTTTGTTTGTCTGAGCTCCCCAGGGCCCTCTTGGGTGAACATTTTTCTTAAAGCCGAAGAAGGGGCCTGGAATGTTCCCTGCCTTGTTTGGCCATGAGTGAGGAGAAAAGCAAGAGGGCTGGAAATTAAGGTGACCCGTTGCCCCAGTTTGCCCCCTACTTTCCTGGTATACTTCAGAGTCCCAGACATCTGAGCACAGTCATTCAGCCTACAGAGGAGGAGAGAAAAGGCTGCAGATTGCTCAGCAGTCACGTGACAGTCCTGGGTCAGCAGAACCCAGATGCAGGAAGCCTTTTACAAGAACCCTGCTCTGCACTACAGCCCCAACCCACCCCTCTACTGGGATTTGGGAGGCCAGACTCTCATTTAGCACTGAACAAAATTCTCCAACTTTCCCATCCTCCCACATTCAAGCACACCTTTTTGAGACAAGGTCTCATGTATCCCAGGCTGGCCCTTAAACTCCCCATGTAGCCAATGGCATCCTTGAAGTTCTGCTCTTCTAACCATCTTGAGAACTGTGGGATAGGGTTGTGGCACTACACCCTTTTTGTGTGTGGTATTGCGGTCAAACCCAGGGTCTCATGTCTGCTAGGGAGGCAACGCAACTGAAGTTCACGCCTAGTCTCATTTTAAGACGCATGAAAGATAAAATATCAATGGCTGTTATCAACCAGTATTCTCCTAATCTTTCAGACCCCCACTTGCCTTTTGTAAGTGGTTAAACACAGTCACTAAACACTAGAAATTCTTGCTCATTTTCCACCCTTGTGGTATAGAATAAAAAAAAAACCATCAAACAGGTATAGGAACAGCATATGTTCATTGACATTTCCTACAACCAGCGCTGGCTGGTGGAGGAAAGTGCCATGAGATTGAGGAAAGTTTCCAGGACCATGCTGGGATTAACTCTTTAGTTACTACCACCTCATCTCCCCGTGAGCCCTGTAAGCCAAATAAAGACATGTTCACAATTATTCAGAGCCTTAGAAATATGTAAGGATACCTGGCCCTTTCACTTCCAACTACAATTAAACATCTATACACTTTAATACTTAAGAGATAATTTAAAGTTCCCTGGGCAGAAGCTTATCCACAGGAAGTAGCGGAAGTGCCTTCTCTTCCGGTCTCTTTTGGCCTTGGCCACAGAAGCAAGAGGCTGAAAGGAGTGCCACACTATGAAAAGCAAAGATGTCCTGCTGTGGCTCTGAGGCCTAGCGCCTTCAGAAGTCTACCTGCGCTAAGTGTGGTGGTCCCGACCACCGCAAGAGTGCCAAGACTGAGAACGAAACGCTCCCGGGACTGAGAGAACAAGGCACCTAAAAATCGTCCACAGCAATTCAGACATGGACTCCACGCAGGGACACCTAACCCCAAGAGGGCAGCTGTGGCAGCATACAGTTCTGCTTTCAAAAACTAAATGTATTTCAGGGAAAAAATTAACAAATAGCTCCACTCGGGTTTTTAATATGTAACTCTGTTCTCTTTACTTTTAGAAAAAAACACTAAAGTGCAGCAAATAAAACTAGAAACTTCTGAAAGAACCTGTTCAAAGAGGAGAAGTAATGTCCCCCAGGACATCCGAAGGGCACAGCCAGATTCCGGCCTTCCTTGCTTCATGGATAATTTATATTCTCACCTGGAGTACCTTCATGTCCCTTGAAATAATCACCAGTTTGATATCTGAAACACTAGCCAAGTCCCAAGAATTCAGGACTCAGAGTTTACTGCCATCCTATACTAACAGCTGCAGGACAAAGCAGCAACCCAAAGGCCTTATATGTATTTATAAATGTTTTACCAGATCTGTGGAAACTAAGTTAAAAGATGGCAATTGGAAGTAAGTGCAATCCTGAGCCATCTCCCTAACCTTCCTACTGGCACTTTTACCAAGAAGAGCAGGTGTGTCCTGCTGCCCTGAGTCCTCTGGCTTTGTGGGATGGACCTAATCCAAAGAACTTTCACTCTGAATGATAACTGAGTTCTCTGCTTTCACAAAGTTCTTGCTCGGACGTCAGCTCTCTTCACACAGCTAACTCTTTCTCTGCATAATTCCCCACCCACAGGCTGAATAGCCAAGAAGCTATAGCTAAGATACAACACACTGAAACAGCACAAAAGAACAATGTTTATTTGGGTTTGTATTTCATTGTCCAGGTTCCAAATCCTTTGGCTTGACACAGAGCACAATGCTTCCTGTAAAATGTTACTGAACTAAGACACGTAAGACTGGCCCCACGTCAGGTTGATGTGTTCACCTTTTTCTAAAGGAAAAAGAAAATCTGTCTCACGCAGGAAAGTGTCAAGCTGACTGACACAGTGCAAGGCTGAGTGACAGCCGAGCCGAGCAGTCACTGTTTGAGACAGGCAGCATTTCATTTTGTCAAATCCAGGCTTTCCTAGAAGTGATGTGAGTGTGTGAGTTTCATCCTCATCCCTCCCAACACATAGAGATTCTCAGGTTTGTCTGTGTTTCTTCCCGTACATGGAGAGATTCAGAGGATGCCAAATCTCCCTGCCTCGGACATATCCTGGAATGAGTTTCCTCATTTCTCCTCCTGCAAAACTTCTCTGACTTTGATAATACAGCCTTTCCCTATTCGTGACACTGTGCACCCAAAGCTCACCTTTCCATCCCCTACTACAGTCATTACTTTGTGCATTTCTACCCATTTCCTCCTCTTTATGGATGTAGCCACTGATCGTGTTACCCACAGCTTTGTCATGGGAAAGCCTTAGGTTACAATGCTAGCCGGGGTGGAAGGCAAATAAACGGTTGATAAATTAATAAATGGCATGACCCTATTGTTTTCCTTGCCCTTCTGAGCCATATCCTGGCCACCCACAGTGCTGCCTGGTTTTATAACCTCAGAGGCACCTTTCATGCTATAATCTCCACTCAGGTTTGACATCTTTCCACAACCGTGTATAGGGGGAGTGGGAGGAGGTAGTTTCCAACTTAAACAAACAAATCAGTGCCTCAGCTAGCCATGAAACTTTAGGGTCAAGGGAATGTGAACTTTTTTTTTCTTTTTAAGAAAATTATTTTGGAAACCCTAATAATTCCTACTCCCTCCAGACTAATTGGTCTTAAGAAAGGACAGGCACACAATGCCATACTTGGTAATCTGAAGTCCTGAGGATCCATTAAACTGACTCAGTCACTTTTTTAGATCTTTTTTTCCTAAATTATCACTATTGCAAACCTCCATGGTCCCCAAGGACAGCAAACATCCCTGCTTGCTGAGCAATACCCTGCAGTGGAACCTTAGTAAAGACAAACCTTAATTTGTGAGCCACGAGATAACTGAGAATCCCCTGGAAACATAGGAGATGAAAGAGACGAGTAACAAACTTAACTTCTGTATAAGTTTGTTTTAAGTTTTGTTAAAATCTATTAAGTTTACCAGTGGTTCTCAACCTTCCTAATGCTGCAACCTTTTAAACAAAGTTGTGGTGACCCCCAACCATAAAATTATTTTCATTGCTACCTCACAACAGTAATTTTGCTACTGTTATGAATTATAATGTACATGCCTGATATTCCTAATGGTCTAATGTGACGCCTGTGAAAGGGTCATTCAAACACACATTGAGAACTGCTGGTTTGTACTGACCGTCAATATTCACCCCAGGATTAGGACTCAGGAATCTAGCTTCCAAATATAAGCTTCTGAACATGGGAGGGGTTTTCTACACTCATTTAATTGAGGTAGGCAGACCCACCTTCACTGGGGCAGCATCATTTCCCAGGCTGGAGTCCTGCACTGAATTAAAAGGAGAAAGCACGCTGAGCACTAGCAATCTCTGTTCTTTGCTTCCTGACTAGACCCAATGTGAATCACCATCTCCTGATCCTGCACCGAGAACCCCACCATGAAGAACTGTATCCCCTGGAATGGTAATTCTAAGTAAATCCTTCCTTACCTTGCGTTTCTCAGGAATCTTCTCTTGCAATAAGAAACAGAACTGACACAGATGGTCTAGCACAAGTTAGAATGCTAAGATGAAACACATGTTAAAGATACCCCTGTCGAGGAGGTCCTCCCCTATCGGTGGACTAGGGGAGAGGCATAGGGGAGAAGAGGGAAGAAGGGTGGGATTGGGAGGAGATGAGGGAGGGAGCAACAATCAGGATACAAATTGAATAAATTGTAATAAATGATAATAATTAAAAAGGAAAAAAAGATGTCTCTGTCAAGTATGAGACTTCAAAATTAATCATCTCATCATGGTTTGAATGAGAAATGTCCCCCACAGTCTTAGGTATTTGAACACTTCTGGTCCCTAGTTGGCGCTGTTTTGAAGGTTTACGAAGTATGGTCTTGATGGAAGAGGTTTGTTGGGGAAGAGCTTTGAGAGCTCAAGGCCTTACCCTACTCTCTCTCTATCTCTCTCTCTATCTCTCTGTCTCTCTCTCCTTTCTTCCCTCCCTCCTTCCCATTCCTGCCTATGGTTCAAGATGTCATCCCTCTGTTTCCTGATCCTATTCCAATTCTGTTCATGCTATTATGGCCTCTAACCCTCTATAACTGTAAGCTCAAGTAAACTCTTCCATAAGTTGCCTTGGCCCTGGGCATTTTATCACAGCAACAAAACAGTCCTGATAACAGATTTTTTCTTCCTACCTAAACATTGGAAGAGGGCACCAGATTTCAGTATAGATGGTTGTGAGCCACCATGTGGTTACTGGGAATTGAACTCAGGACCTTTGGAAGAGCAGCCAGTGTTCTTAACCTCTGAGCCATCTCTCCAGCCTGTTTTCTCCAATCAGAATTTCTCCTCCCTCCAAAGAATCAGAAAATTAATTGTTGGTTACTTTAAGGCAACCCAAAGATTTAACCTCATCTGATGGACAAAGAGAGCTTAAAAAAACTGTATGCAAAGAACTCATTTACCTGCCCAGCATCTATCTACTGCAATGCACTGTTACTGTCCCAAGAAATCCAGTGAGTTTAGGAGGGGCCTGTTTACTCATGCCACATCTTCTCCATCAAATACATTGAATAAGCTGCTCCTAAGCCAGAGGACCTGGGCCATCTCCAGAGACGTCACCCAGAAGTGCATCTTGACAGGGGGGATATCCAGGGAAGGTCAGTAGAGTCAGACCCAACTTTTCAGCACTAGCAACTTAACAAATTTGAGATCACACTGTAATGGAAGGGATATGAAAAGTTGAAGCAGTCTTTCTGGTCTTCAGAATGCCTATTTTCATAGTCAGATTTCAGTTGCTACATCAAAGTGCCTGCGATAATCAGAGAAAGAAACTTATCTTGTCTCACAGTTGCAAAGGTTTCATTCGGTACATGGCCTCTTGGCCCTGATGCTTTTAGGCCAGTGTCAAGGCAACACACCACAAGGGAAGCATGTAGAACCATTCACGTCACAGCAGATAGGAAAGAGAAGGGAAGGGCGCTGGGACTCCAATATCCCCTTCAAGGGCATGTTCCCAGTCCCTAACTTCCTTATGCTAGGTCCCATGTCCTAAGCAATCTATCTCTTCCCAATAGTACAGGCTGGCAACTAAGTCTTTATTGTGTGAGCAGCATTTAAGATCCAACCCATGAAATCAAGACATAACACAAGAACTAAAATCAAGTAGAAGATACCACAGAGACCTCAAGGAAAACAACAAAAACAATCATGGATGCCAAGGCACTACAAACTGACTTGTCAATAGGTCTCCGGAATCCCTGTTGGATGAAAGGATTACAAGGAAATGGATAACACTTTGCAACTGTTCCCCTGGAGAGGGGCGCACACCCTCTGCTCCCTAAGCCTGAGATGACCTTTTGAGTTGCTTGAGCCACTAAACCACAGTGGAAGTATCACTGTCCCACTCCTGAAACTGGGCCTACAAAGTCTTTGGCATTTCCAGTCTTTCTCTTGGAAGCCCGAGCTGCGCTTGGAACAAGCCAGGGCTAGTCTGCTGGGTGATGAGAGGCTAACTTCTGCCACTCCCTATCTCTATCTCCCAAGCTGATAGCCAAACAACCCCAAAAGCACAGCTGACTGCCACCAACAGCTGACTCACATGAGGACCCAGTTGAGACCAGCAAAAGAATAGTGCGTCTGAGTGAGTTCTGTCCAAGACGCTGGTCCAGAATCTTAAGTTAAATTATTTATGGTTATTTTAAGCTATAAAGATGTGTTATATTTGTCATACCAGAGGGAAAAAGGCTTATGTATATGAATAACACTCAACTCTTCAAAGATGGGGAATGAAACCAATAACTTCTCTAACACTGCAAAGTAGGAAAATGGAAATCAGTCATAAAGTCCAAATTAAACTATCCTGGGTGAGCCGCATCCTTTGCTGTCCAGAGAGGAAAGTAAATGTGCTATCTAGAAAGCATAAAGTGAGTTTATTACTGGTTCTAGGCACAGTAGAAAACACAGAGATAAAATACACCCCTCAATAACTTCTTGCCTTCATGACCATCCCCTGATTTCTCAGAGGTCCACTCTTCCACATTCCCTTTCTCTGGCTTTTATAAGGGTTCATACTTGACATTTCCATTATGAACCTCAAATAAAACAACAGTAAAAGCATTGTACTAGGTTCTTTTACTATCTAGTAAATATGTGTGTGTGTGTGTGTGTGTATAATGCAAATTTACTGGGAATTCTCACAACTACCTCATTAACTAAATATGATCAGATTCATTTTGTACCATAGTAAACCGAGACTTGGGTTAACACACCATTTGAATGTTCGGGAGCTAGCATTTAAACTGCCAGATGTCTAATTACACAGTTCATAAATTTTACATTGTGTAATACTGCCCTTAGGGAATAATGAGAGCTGAGCTTATAAAACTGGTCGTGAGGATGCAAGCTTAAAAGACAGTAAACACAAATAAATACAAAACTAAATATTCATGTGCACATGCATATGCACACAGGTCAGTCTGGAGAGAGAGAGTGCCGCCCGCGGTATGCCCACCTCTCACACACATGCTCCTGACAGCCACTTCACCTCCCTGCCCATTTCTATACCTGGCCACCCTTTCCATTTCTTTAAGGGATTGGTGGTCCCTAGAGAACTGAAGCTTTTAGATTGTTTTAAAAGTTATACTTGTATATGAACACATATGTGTGTCTCTCTGTCAGTGTGTCTGTGTGCAAATATATGCGTAAAGGCACATGTGTGGAGGTCAGTTCTCTCATTCCAGCTTATTCCTAAGGCAGGGTCTACTTCGTTTCTCTGCTGCATACTCTGGGCTAGCTAGCCCAAAAGCTGGTCTGATTCCTTCATCTCTGCCTGCCATCTTGCTGTAATCATGACAGAATTACAGACACATTCCTAAGTCAGGCTATCAAGATCAACCCATCCCATCTCTCCTTGGCCTTTTTAAATTAATCTTGCAGTATATAAACCAAACTGGACAGGAAGTGCAAGTGATCCTCCTGCTCAGCCTCCTCAAAAGGCAGGACTTAATAATCACGTGCACCACACCTGGATAACACTCTTGGGGAACTGTTCGTTTGTACATAGTGAAAGATAGAGAACCCAATACTTTAAGCATGCTAGGTAAGTGTTTTATCACTCAGCTGCATTTTCAGCCCCATGAAGTTTCTTCTCTTGCCAGTGACTCCTCCCCAGACTCTAAATGTTGGCTATGGCCATCCTTTCTGCTCTCTGTCTCTGGAAATTCTCAGGCTCATTCTTTTGTGTTTCCTGGCAGAGACAAAGGATCCCAGCTACTGCCCAGGGTCCCCTGATCTCAAGAGCCTCACCCCCTAATCTGCCACTGCTCACTGTCTTTACAGCTGACTCTTCACCTTTTTGATCCATAGGACTCCTTTCCTAGGAAGCATCCTATCCCGTGACTGAAGTAAACCAAAAATCTATCGACCCCAGCCCTTCATCTCACCTTCCTGCCTCCCTCTTGGCTACCCCACCTGATGTCAGGCCCAAAGTCAGCTTTCAATGAATGGCCCACTGTGAGGGACCTAAAAGATTTTCAGCTGAAAAGCCGGGACACTGAACTCATGAAGTAGCTCAGAACACTGAACATCCTGACACAAAGCTTCGCCCTGTTGGCCTCAAAGCAGCTCATAACTTCCTCTGATGGCCAGGGCCCTGCCTTCAACACTGTTCCAGTCACACATTTAAAAGTGGTCAGTTTCCTCTCTCCTCTGTGTAAAACGCCCCACTCTCAACTAGGACCAAGAGCTGCTCTGCAGATCCCACTATCTCTTTCCCCTTCTGCCTCCTCCTTGACAGTTCCTCTGTCTACTTCCTACTCCCACCACATCTTCAGAATGTCTTCCCAGACACTTGGCTTGACTATGTCTTTACCACCTTCAATATCTAAGAGGCCTTCCCACCTCTTCCAAGTTATGTAAACACAGGCTACTGCCAAGCTGGCCTTCTCACATCCCACCTTGCTTTGCCATAAAGTGAACCTCCTCCTCAAAGGTTACATACTTCGGTGTTGGTTTCCTCTCTCACTCCATGTCAGCAGCCTGGATGCCAGACTCTCATCCGTGTGAATAACTATTGTGAGTCTAATACACAAAGCACAGCATGAGCTTGTTGCTCTCCAAACATCTGTTCGAGAAATGATAGCCTCATAAATATCCCCTATCACTCACAGCACCCTCGCTTTCTTTTGGGCTTGCCAGCAAACCAGGTTTTGTAATTAGCAAAGTGATACAGAATATAGAATCTAACAAGATATTCGGGCAGCCCCTCTCAGCTTTTTGGGTCCCCTGGATCATCATGAAGAGGTCTTCTCCCTTCTTTACTCATCCCAATACCCTGATATTTCCCTTGCTGATCCCCAAGGTACCTCCTCATGCTTTCATGCTTGGTATGTGTGGGTGCATCATCCATTAAAAAAAAAAAAAATTCCTGCAGCACTAACTCAGGCCTGTCCTCTCTGGACAAACTCTACCAAACCCCTGCAAACCTTAACACTGCTTTCCGGCTAGTCACAAAAACCTGTTTAACAACCAGTTCTACGTGTTTTCCAGTTACTAACGTCAAGCTTTTCACAAATCAGAACTGCACCCACATTTGCCATTTCCAGTCCCCTCCTCCTTACCTTTGCTGCTCCACGCATGGGCTGCTCTTGGCCCAAACTCCTCTCACAGCTGTCCTAAACAAGCATCAATGCCTCTGTCTTCAGGAGGCACACTCTGAATCCTGAGCTTATCGGAAACTTTTCCAGATTAATCTTTGGTGTCATTACTTCCCCTGTCTCTGCTATCTCTTTTGTTTATGTTCTTTTTTCCCCCCTTGAATCAACTAAATTTAAATTTTCTCCTAACTTCAGCCTTCATGAACCATATGTATACTTGAATATCTAGATGTGAAATTCACCCAGGTTTCCCAGGGTCCACTTGAAACTCTCCTCCCTATACAGAGTGAAAGTCTGAGACCAGACATGGCTTGATTTATTTTATTAATTAATTATTACGTGGCACACACCCGTGTGTGTGTGTGTGTGTGTGTGTGTGTGTGTGTGTATGTGTGTGTCTAGGTCAGAGAACAACTTCAGGTGTTGTTGTCAGGAACCACATACCTTATTTTATAAAACTTGGTCTCTCATTAGCCTGGAACTTGTGCAGGAAGCTAGAATGAATGGCCAGAAAGCCCCAGAGCGACACTTGTACCTACCTTTTCAAACACTGAGTTAACAAATGGTGTCTCCATGCCTGGCTTATTAATTTATTTTTTATTTATGTATTCTGGGGATCAATCCAAGATCCTCATACTTAAAGGCCAGCTCTTTACTAAGCCCCTTGATAGATTTTTGTGATATTAAATAGAAAAGCTACGCTTTTCATTTTATGTCTTTCCTTTTAAATGACTTTTTTCTCGATGCTTAGAGTAGTACTTGGCATCTCCTCCAACACAAAGACAGAAATAAGAATTAACAAATGATGACATGAGAAGAATTTGTCACACTCTGTTTTCTGCAAAAACAACATTCTTCAAAGCTCTAAACAGACCTCTCATCCCTTTAAACTCAGCACAGTAAAGAAAGCCTCACTTGGGTAGACATCAGAAGAACACAACCCACAGAATCAACTAAGCAGGACTCACAGGCCCTCACAGAAACTAATGTGGCAATCACAGGCCCTATATGGGTCTGAGCTAGGTCCTTGGCATACACATTATGGTTTTAAAGTTCTTGTGGGACCCATAAACAGCAGGAGTGGGGGTTATCTGAACACTTGGGGCATTTTTCCCTCCTTGGGTTGCCTCAGCTAGCCTTGATATGAAGCTATGTGCCTCATCTTATTATTATAATTTGTTATACCATGTTCAATTGATAGCCTTAGGAGGACTGCTGTTTTGGGGGTTTTTTTTGTTTGTTTGTTTTTTTGCATTGAATGGAGGAGTGAGTGTAGGGAAGAAGGGGAGGCTGGAAGCAGTGGAGGCGGGGGAAACTGTGGTTAGGATGTAATGTATATAAAGCATAAAAATAAAAATAAAATAAAACAATAAAAATGAAAGCCTCACTTTATCCAGCAGCACATGTCTGGCTCCCAACACCATTCTGATCAGCCATGTATTCTGACAGGAACATATTTTCCTGTGTGTTGACCCTTTCAGGCCATCAGTGCAGAGAGTGAGACACTCGGGCACCTAACTCACCAAATGCAAGGATTATGTAAGCACTTCAAAAACCCAGGTCATTCATGAAGAGGCTGGGTTTGTACCCAACGCCTATTCCACCCCTGTCCCTGTCCCCGCCCCTACCAATCCCACCCTGAGGGGCAGGAGAGGAGCTGATACAAATAGGAAAGGAAATCCAATGCTGAATTTTCTAGGAACACTACTTACAAATTCATTACAGTCTACCCTTTTCTTTAAAGTACACAGAGAGTTACAAACTAGTACTGACCAAAATCTACGTCTGTTAAGGAATTAACCTACTTAGGGAAGTGAGTTAGATAAGGAAAGGGCTTATATAATGGCATTCTGAAAGCAACCACCCCTGAGCCAGTATCAAAGGGCAAGACAGTGAACTTGTCTCCAACTCCCGTACCACTCGTGCCTCAGATCACCGACATTTTCCAATAAGCAAATTCAGTCTGCCTGTCTTCCTTTTGTCATTCAAACAGGAAACACGCCCACATCTACACATGAGTATACTTGCATTCCTTGTAAAATGGAAAAACCCAAAGTTAAAAAAGATTAAAATAAGACAGAAACATAATTTAGGTATTTGATTTTTTCCCCTAGAATAATTAAATCAAAGCAATGGCAAACCCCTTGATTTTGAGGCTTGGGAACCCCCTTTGAGATACTAGATATTGCTAATATTAAAATATTAAGAGTCTATGAGTGATTGGTCAATGCTACTAGGTCTTCTAAAATATTTTCTTGTATCACCTTTCAAAGAACTGTGGTGTCAAAAAGTACTGATGACACCTCTAAGAAGTAGCATGGCCCACTATGTGATAAAGAAGTAAGAACAAAGCCTTCGGTGCCCAAGTGAATACTGCCACCATCTGCACCGTGTTGGCACAAGTCATAAACTCTCATCTAAATTGAATTGACCCAGGGGATTGTCACTCAATATCTTACTCTATTTAAATTGGTTTGATGCCTAAAGGTGACCAAAACAAAATGCTGTTTCTTGTGAGAACATAGTCAATAAGGAGGTAAATATCACAGGACTGGTATCTAATCTGATGCGGGGAATCTTAACCCCTGGGCTACATCAGAATCCCCAGGGGCATTCACTAAAAATGGATACTATGTCTCACCCTAGACTTTCCGATTTCCTAGGTCTGTAGAGAGGCCCAAGGTTCTCCCTTTCTAACAAGTTTTCCTCGATGCCTTCAATCTGTGGAGCACACAGTAAAAACTACTGGTCAACAAAGAGAGAAATCTGATGTTCGCCAACAGGATGAGGAACTTAGGAGAGCAAGGATAGGCAGGACAGTGATATACCTTGGCCAAAGAAGAGAGTACATGTACAGCCATGAAATTCTTCCAGAAACAGGGAATAGAACTGACTTCATCTTACATTATATCCTAACAGATAATGAAGTTGCAATATAATCCACTCATTGTGTGGTGTTTGGGTTATATGACTTGTTGACAGTGTGCAACGTAGTTTTAAAGAAGTATTGAAGCAAGCCATGCTTCAGTCGGGATATATAATGAATAAATAATAAAACCATAAAAATAAAAAAATGAAAAATGTTCTGATAAACTTCGATGATAATAGGATGCTCTTTCAGAAAGCAGGTTAAAATAAAAAATAAAAATAAAAAAGCAAATTCTGCCCACAAAGAACTCTTGAAATGCTAGGCATACTGGGCTCTGACACTTAGGAAGCATATGTTGATTTTAGCCATGGTTCAGTGGGAAGAGGGAAAGTTTAGAACAATGGACTCTATTGAAGAGAGGTAGGAGAAGGTTTTACTTTGGGGCTAGAAAAAGTTCAACAGTTTGGAGGCTTTACAGAGAATAAGCAATAATATTTTTCCTCAGGTTCATGACTGGAATAAGAAATAGCGTAAATAGGAATGCATAAAAGGTAGAAAGGCCTCATACCAATGGGAGCTCTTATGAAATACCCTGTATATAAAATTTTAATAGAACTGTAGTTACCTATATATCATGCCCATGCCTCCACATCCCACATATGCAATGCACATATCAAGGTAATGTTTCCATTAAATATAAATTCCCAAGTGTCAGGGGATAGACCATGGAAGGAAAGGACAGTGGAACCCTCAAAAGCAGTATGTTGAAACTCTAGCCTGCAATGTGATGCTATCTTAAAGAGAGGCCTTGGGAAGTGCTTGTGTTAGGTAAAGTTGTGAAGCCCGGGATCCTCACAATGGATTACTGCTCTTGTAAGAAGAAACCAGAGAACACCTTACCCTCTTTCATTTTCTCTCTCCTTCCCTCTGCCTGTCCTGTGAGGACATAACAAGAAGTCACATGCAAGCCAGAAGGTAGCTCTCACCATGCCAGAATGCTGACCTTGGACCTTCAACCTCCTGAACTACTGTTTCAACCATATCATCCATGGGGCTTTGTTCCTACAGCCTGAGCTGATAGAGGCAAATGCAGATAATTTTAGACCAGCTCAGGAGTTTGGCTCTGACTTCATAGTGCATCTAGCTTTAGGCCAAAGACACAGGAAGAAAAGACTCTCTGGAGTACAACCATGGCCACCAGCAGTTCTGCAAAGGAACTCAATGCTGGTCTTTGTTTGAGAGCCAGCCTCTTCCCACAGCAGATCCCTGCCTCCCCAGTTCATTCACCACATGAGGCTCAAACACGAGATGCTTCTAATAGCAAGTCATCTTTGCCATGAGCTTGAACCCAATGGACAGCTGGTTCTGAGTCTTAGATTGTATTCTAGAAAGCCCTAAGCTTTCTGATGGGAGTTAAGTTTCAGTTTCTGCTTCTAAGATCCGCACCTGTCTTTCAAATTTTCATCCTATCCAGCAGCCTGCTCTAAACTCCAATCTCATTTGGGCCACCTGCGTGAATGGCCAACTATTCACCTGGGACTTTTCTGGATCAAACACTGGCCAGTTGATCATGTAAGTACCTAATGGTCACCAATTAATGAGCACCAGCTGTATGCCGGGAACTTTGCTCTAGGGTGCATTTTTTCCTAATCTCTAACACAGCGTTGCAAGAGAAGATATGACTTCGTATTGTGGGACAAGAGCACATGGAGTTAAGTAACTTTCCCAAGATCATACAATACAACCACTCAGTAAAGGCTTGCTAGTCCAACACATTTGTATGACTTTTAAAAGCCCATACTTTTCCCCATACACCACAAGACCACTCCTACCCTTGTATCAGCACAGTGGATATCTTCCTGCCTTCCACTGACAATGTTTCCCTGTTAGGTTCTCTGAGTCTTTTCATCATATGATGACATATAAGTCCATGTACATTATAAGTTAGTGAAAAGAGTGAGGAAGAAAGAGCCAGAAAAACAAAAGAAAAAGAAAGAGAGCAAGTAAATGAGGAAGGAAGAAAAAGGAAAAAAATAGAAAGGGAAGAAAAACCAAAGGATGTAATGTCCAATAAGGCAGCAAGCATCCAGAAGGCACTCTGTGCTCAGAAGGGGCAGGGTGCTACAGTCTGGAACAGCAGCAGGGTCTGTGGTCTAAAGAGGAACAAAGAAAAATGACTCCTGGCTGGAGATGAAGAGGCCCATAATATCAACTCTGTAAATCATGAGGGTAACATTTGATCTGTGTATGGAATCAAACAAGAAGTATCTTATAGAGGACATTTTGGGGACAACTGGGGCAATTTAAACATTGACATGAAAGGTAAATAGAGTAAAAATTTTTGAGCAATATGACTTTCATTAGAGATCATTTAAGAAAATGTCTTGGATCTTCAAAGACATTTACTAAGCATTCTGAGGTGAGATGTCATTACATCTCAATGAGCTTTCCAAGGGTCATTAAGCAAAATAAACAAACAAACAAAAACCCCAAATAAGCACCAAACCCCACAACCCCAATTATACAATTAGGTATAATCCCTATACCTAAGGCTCAGGGAAAATCACAGGAGACTGTAAGAGCCAGAAGACCAGGAAGCCTGCCGCCAGATAGTATTCTCAAAACATGACAGGGACACTGTACCAGTGAATTCTCACCAATGTGGTTGCCTAAATAAGACCTACGGAATGACAACAGCAGTTGGCATCCCAATGAGGATGGGGAGATTCCACAAGGCCCCGCCGCTAGCAGAACAGCTAGAGCTGGTAAAGGCTGATGAGAGAAGAACCAGCTTCCTTCAGAGATGAATAGCTTATCCAATCTCACATGGTCAGCCCTGGAGAGAAGTACATCCAAGCAATTATAAATGTACTCAGTAGGTTGTATATATGTGTGGCAACAATAAATAAAGAAGACGTCAGGAATTTGGAAAGGTGAATATGGAGAGAGTTGGGGGAGAGAAGAATAGGAGTCAGTTCTCTCCTTCCACCATGTGTATCCTAGGGTTCAAACTCTGGTTGTTAGGCTCCTCGGATGTCTTTCTCTCCTGGCCCTGTTGCTCTGTTTATATGATTTTCCTCAGGTTTGAACTTTTTCAGAACAAAAACTTAAAGAGAGATGGAGAGATGGCTTACTAATTAAGAGCACTTGCTGCTCTTATAGAGGAGCCGGGTTTGGTTCCTAGTACCTACATGGTGGCTCACAACCATCTACAACTCCAGTTTGTAGACTGCCATGTGGGTACTTGGAGCCACACCTGGGTCCACTCACCATTCTCAACAGGGAGCCATCTTACCAGTTTCTCAACCACACCTGTACCATGAGAATAGGCTGCTGTGCTGCAACCAAACTTTCATATGTTCTTATAAACTTTGTCTTCTGTTTTACATTCTGAACAAAGCCCAAATAATAAAGAAACCATAAGTAGAAGGGGAAAGGAAAAAAAAAAAAAAGAGTATCCACAGGTAAACGGGCAGCCTCTGGAATGAGGGGGGTGGTCTAGGGTAAAACCCAGTTTTCCAAACAGATTCCTTCTTGTGGCAGGGGCACAGGCCAAGAGCCAGGAGAGCGGGGCTTCAGCCCTCTCCAAGTCAGGGCCTGGCTGGCTGGGAGTACAGTCCAGACAGAGCACATTCCACAGGTCTGGAGGGTGGGCACGGGGCCAGCAGGCTGTTAAACACCACTTGTCTGAACTGACAGCATGTGCCTTGTTCTGAGAACAGCTTTCTCCTTCAGCCATGCCTTCAGCTTACAGGAGCTCCCTTAACACTGTGCACACACACCTAGTCCCAGCCACTTCAGAATTGTGTGCCCCACTGTGAGATTCTGGGAATACCCACGCTTCTAAAAGGCCTGGCGGGTGGCAGGCTTCCAAACTCAGCATGATCTGAGTCCCTAAATAAAGTTAGCATGATTTCTGAGAGCTAAACACAAATTAGAAAAAAATAATCAACTCTCCATAGAGTTTAGCATTGCTCACTTAGCCTAAGAGTTTGAGTTATGTCAAAAACTGGAGGGCCTAGAAGGTGCTATGTGGGATTTAAGGGTTTGTGGGAGGGCGGTGGATCACCATTCACTGTGTGTGACAATGGGCTAGTGTGCACAGAACTCGGGTCCTCAGCGCAAGCGAGACTGCCTCCATTATCCTCCCAGTGGTGAGCTGCCTGGACTTAACCCTGGGCTTTGCAGATCATCTCAGAAAAACCACCAAGTACTTACACTTCATATTCTGGCAGTTCTCACCTTCGGGAATTATTAATTAAAAACAAAGACAATGGATTTCAAGAAGCAAAATATGGAAAACAGCCAAATAGTGTGAATATTAGGAAACTACAAAGCATACATACAAAGGATGGACATGGCCACTAAAAAGCGATGGATACACATTAAGGTTTCTATTACTAAACATAAAAGGACAGAATCCTAAAAGACATGAGAAGATTACAGACCACAACCCTGTCAGAGATTTACATAGAAAGTGGTGGCTGACGATCAGAATAAGCTCAGGAAAGTAGGTAATGAGTTTTTGAGAGATGCAGGCTTTACATATTTGTTTCTACAATGAGGTAATACTTTTTTTAAAATAATGAACAATTATGACAAAGAAAATGGAAAACCATGAATCTAGAATAAGGAGATTTCTTATTTTGACTTCCATGTACATCCAAGAGAACTAAACGCCAAAGTCCTGATAATATTCATGGGCAAATACTTGTGCAGATGGATACCCTGGCAACAGAGTCCTCCTGCTTGATTTGGGGACCTTTCCCAATCCCAGTGCAGATAGGAAAAAGATTCTCTCTTGCTCCCTCATTCTCTCACCCAACTTCCTCTCCCTCCCTCCTTCCACCCCTCTATTCCCACCCCCTTTCAGAAACAGTAAAGCTAGTATAAAAACCTAAACTCCTTGAGCTGTTTGCCTGAGCGCATGACCCATTTTCTCATTGGTTTGTCTTGCAAGAAGATTTGGGTCCACCAAGGAATCCATAAGCTCAAAGTGACTATGGCTTAGAAGTGCTGAGCTCTGAGAAATGGGTTTAACATTGCAGTAAGGCACACAGCTTTCTGGAAAACCCGGGGGCACATAGTCTCTTTGAACAACACAAGGGAGAGCCAAACCGCCCTGGGAACTGGAGGAACCAACCTCACCATAACTCAGAGTCTATTGTACTCCTCAGAAGGAGTAAGCAGCAAATAGTGATGGGAGAGGTTAAAAGCACTTGCTGCTCTTACAGAGGACTTCAGTTTGGTTCCCAGCATACCACGTGGCAGCTCAGAACCATTTGTAACTCCAGTTCCCAGGGCTCCAATGCCCTCTTCAGGCTCTGCAGGCACTGCACACATGTAGTAAATGTACATACAAACAGACAAACATTCATAAGCATAAACTACATTTTGAATGAAAGAAACAAAAGGGGCTCTTATGTCTGAGAAGAAAGATAATCAAAGAACTAGCTATACAGAGGTCAAACCAGAGAGGACGCTTTAGGCCTTACTGGGAGTTGTGTTTTTATCCTAACAGTAAGTAAAAACTATTGCAGAGTTAAAGGAATGACAATAATATAACCAGAGCTACACTCTGAAGGCTTTCTTATAAATCTGAGGGAAACAGGAAGCAGAGAAGACAGAGCACATTCCAGAAGGTCTGCTTAAAGGCTACTCTACTAGAAAACGGGCTCACCTTATCCTGACAAGGTGGCTAAGGAAACAGAAGAAGTGTCTGGAATAGCAATCAGCAAGGACGGTGCAGACCTGTGTGAGCAGCTGGATGTGAGGGGGTAGATGATGTCAAGGGCAGGTGCAAGTTGCTGTTGTGCAAGGGGAGAGATGGCCTCACTGTTCACTCAGGTGGGGGGTGGGCCTGGGACAATGTCTAGAAGGGAGATGCATCATACATTTAGGCTTGGAGAGATTTAGTTGAGTTTAATAGCCCAGTGCAGGGATACACTGGCAACGTGATGATCAGACCTCGTAGAGAGATCCAGGCTAAAGAGTAATGAGGTATAGCCATTACCTATAGACAGATGATAACCAGAGCCACAAAAGTGACAGTGACAAGAGACATGTCACCATCAAGGCATTCGGACTTTCTAGAAGGCTGTATGAATTAACAGAGATGTTAATGACTGTGTTTTATAAACAGTAAAGCATTTTTTAAAATATCAATTACTCCTAACAGCTGAAAGTACCCGGCAAGGAAGCTTTTTCTGTGTTTTCCTAGATAGGATCATTGATGAGGCTCTAGGTCAGGTTCCCCGCAGACATTCACTGCATAAACTTAAGAAGAGTTTAACTTATAATAGAGCTCCAAAAAGCCCAAGGAGCAGGCTGAGCTCCCTGAGAGCTCTGAAGAGGCTCTAGGAAGTGGGGTGGGGGTGGGTACTGAAAGTTCCACAGCTGTGGTAAGGGAGTTCTTTTCCAGAACCCACAAGCGAGCCCTATACTTAGGCATCAGCGACAAGCTGACTGCAGTTTCTGGGCCCCCACTGACACACTGTAACCTCACATCTGCAATACTCTGGCCTGTCTCCATCTCTTAAAGGGCCTTTGTCACTTGTTCCCCAGCCTCCTGGGCAGGACAGAAGGGCCTTTTGCTTCTGCGCTCTGTAAAAGCAGAAGTTGGGGGAGCCGGGGAGCTGGAAGGAGATGGTTGGGGTTGGGGGAGGGTTGAAGAGTGAAGGGCAGCTCTCCTTAGGGTGCTGTTCCTCCTACAGACTCTCAACACTCAATATAAAAGGGCAGGAAGAAGCCCATCGAGTGTTATATAAGACAGGCTGGAGACACATCTGCTGGAATTGAAGTGGCTTCATTCTCAGACAGTACTCTGGAGTCACTGTGCCCAGCTGTATCAACGGAGTACAATTCAGTGAGAGAGACACTGAGTGGGAGGCTGGGCCAAATGGCCCTCAGTGGTTCCTCTTGCTCAGTGTTCCACTCCCACATGTGAGAACCAGATGTTTCCCAGACATCGTCTCTGATGAAGGAGTTAGCCTCTTCCAAAACATCCATTCTCTGTATGAGACTATATGAACCCATGATACTCAGAGCTCTGATTGAGCAAGCTTTGGCTTCAACAAGGATATGCAATCAACTAAGAGTCTCCTCTTACCTACCTCCTCTCTAGGGCTTTCTTAGGTTCCTTCTCCAGATGTCAGTAACACCAACACCCATAGCCACCAGGCAGGTACTCAGACCTTCTGCTCCAATGCTCCTTTTCCACAAAAGCTGGCACAGGCTCTGTCTACTCATCTCAACCTCAAGCTTTACAGAAACCAGCCCCAGACTTCATGCCCTAAATATCTCATAGCCATGGTCACCATCTCATACTTCAGTCCAGGGACTGTCCTCTGAAGAGGTGTGTGGTATCTCCCCCACCATTCTCACTGGAAGAGTGTAAATAACAGCGAAGTTGAAAAAAATGTTATAACATGCATGCCTGCTGCCCACTGGCTATCAGTAACATTTCACTGTTCTTAGCTGTCACAAATCTATATATTCTACAGGAGCCAAACACCCTGCAGCCCCCAGGTTTTACCAAATGCATAACACTACCACAAACAAAACAGCAAAGGATATGAGGCTAAGAGTTGCAGGGGGACATTCAGGTCCACAGACAACCCCTAAGTGTCTACCCTTGGACACAGTCACTGCCTTGGTATCTTCCTCCCTACCTGCCAATCTCTTACCTGCTCTCACACTATCTCACCCACAGGGGAAGGCTACATAGAAGTGGGATTGCAGATCTGCTCAAAATGTTGCCAAGGAGAGAAGCCTGCTTGGGTTTACTAGACTAGAGGATCCTAACCCAAGATGCTCTGAAACAACAATAGCAGCAGCAGCAACCAATTCTGTCCTCTCAGAGATCCAGAATGCATAGAGGAAAGGAGGCTCCAACAGCACACTGGCTGCAGGCATACAAGTTGGGGTATGTAATATTCATGGGGGCTCCAAAAGGGATGAGAAGCTGTGACTTGGAGGGAAAAAAAAACTTCATATAATCCATTGGGCATCTGACTGAATCATTAGCAATTTCAGGATATCATTTCATGTTGAAGGTGATAAATGATGGATAGAGTATGATTGATAAATAGGTAAAGATCTAGAGAGATAAGAAAGAAGTTGGTAGATGATAGGTAAGTAGGTGATTGATTAATGACAGAAGAAAGAAAAGAAAAAGAGGAAGCAAGGAAATGTATGGTAGGTAGGAGAGATAGATTAGATAGGATAGACAGGACAGACAGATCCAGACATAGATAAATCAACAGAATAGATGGAAAGTATGGATGGAGAGACAGATAGATAATCATATATAACAACAAACATGTTTCGGTTTGTTTACAAAGATGCAGAGACACAGTTTCCAGGAATGCCTTATCATTTGGATTCAACACCACTGGAAACTGGAGATTCAACTGGGTTTCATACCAACTTTGTGAAATGAAAACCACCATTATCACTGCACATTATAAATGAAGCCAAGATAAATAAAATTACATGAGATCAATAAACTCGGTAAACCCAAAATAAAAAATGACCTGACTTCAGGCCA
>CM053763.1:10011939-10041197 GCA_028658305.1 Pachyuromys duprasi
GAGTCAGCCATCAAGATCATGACTGAAACAGTCCCTGTTTCCCTGAATAGGGTCTTCAGTCCTACACCGAGCTATCATGGGCCCCATCTGTGCGGGGGTTCCAGGCCACATCCACACATGGTCCTTGATTGTAGAAACCGTCTCATACAAGACCCCTGTGCCCTGCTCAGTTTGGTCTTTGTGGAGCTCTTGTTCTCCCTAAGTGGCTCTTTTTATGAAACATGGAGAGACTGCAGTCTGCGGCCAGCTAGAACTCTGCCCACTCGGTTTATGCAGGTAAAACATGCTTCGTTTCTGTGAATTTCCAGACATCCCTGACTTACCCTGGATGGCCTCTAAGACATTGACTACTTGGCCTTTTCCCAGATTTGTTGGCAGACCATGGGGGTAGGGTGGGAGAGAGGTAACTTTTAGAAAGCAAAAAAAATTTTACACCCCTAAAACCTATACTTTGTTTCAGATCACCCGGCTCAAACCTTGTACAGGGAGTCATGGAAGCAGAACCTAAGCTCTTACTTCTTCTGAGTTCCTGGTCCACCTTTCTCTGTGTATGCTAGGTTCATGAGGGTTGTCTGTGGGAGCCAGAGAGAGCAGGAAGAAATGCCAGGACTCACTCTCCACCTATCACAGATCACAGACGCTTTATCTGTTTTCTCTTTTTTGCTCCCACCTCACAGGTCAGGACAGGGCAAACTCTACCAGGCAGGCTAAGCAACAGAGCCAGGTAAGGCCATCAGTTCAAACTATCAAAAAGTACAAGCTGTACACAGTCCTGTCAGACCGATTTCAAAAGATTAATGACCAGATCCTTGTCTTGACACATGCTGGGGCTTTTGAGTGGACAGATGTAAGAAGAACAGGTCAGGAAGGGAGAGGGTGGTAAGAACTCAATGCAGATGAAGAGCTATCCCCGAAGGTGAAGTTCTCAGGAGTGAGTCAGTTTGTTGAACTCCCTCTAGCTTCATCTGCTGCACTAAAGAATGTTGAGGATCCAGGAAGCCACAACCAGGGTGATCAGACATTTGGGAGGCTCAACCAGCGGTTCACACATTCAATAAGCATTGATTCACAGAAAAGAGTAACTCTCACCCCTCAGAACTTCTCTTTGAAACAGATGGAGACCATCACAAAAGAAACCCACAAGTGATCCAAACACAGAGAACAAGTGATCACGTGGTACCCAGCCCCAGTTGATGCATCTACAACACAACTGCACCTAAGGCTCAGGGAACTTGGCAAAAGAAAGGGTGAAAAGACTGTAAAAGCCAGAGAAACAAGGTGTCAGCTGTGAGACTCCATCTCCTAGAAATGTCTGAAGCTACATCCTGAAATCTCAAGAACACGGCTGCCTAAATAAGATCTAAAGAAGCATGACATCAACAGACATGCTAACATAGAAAGGGGAAATCTTATGAGGTCTCATCCCTAGACACAGAACTACAGGCAACTAAGGAATGCTGACTGTGGGAAAAATAAGTCTTCCCCAGGAAAGAGCCACATAACTGGTTATCCAGTAACCAGTAGTGAGCTGTAAAATCACACACAAACACAAACATACACACATACAGATATACACACCATCTATATATTTGGTGAGGAAAATATATAACAATTAAAGAAAAAGAGGCCAGAGGTCATAAGTTTGAGAGAGAATAGAATGGATTGAGGGAGGAAAGGGAAATGGGAAAATTATATAATTATACTTTGAGTTCAAAAAAAATATTTCCAAGTATCAAAACACAGTGACCAGAATATGGGAAAACTTTGCTAAAATTAATCTAAATACATCCCTAACGTACACAGTATCTATTTGTTACTTGTGTATATTATCTGCAATAATGCAATATTTTTTTCTGTCCCAATGTGTTTATACAGACATTTCTTTAGTAACAATTTATATGCACAGGGGTATCCAGAGATGCTCTGCTCCTCAGACTCAAATTCTGGAAGAGGGTCAAGGTCCTATGTCAAGAATGAGCTCCCAGGTATTGCTGATGTTGCCTGTCCATGGACTAGTCAGAGTATCAGGGCTCGAAGGCAGGTAGTTCTCAAATTGGGTTTCATTTTGGAATTGCCAAGAAAGCTTGTAAGCTCTGTGGCACCCTGATCTTACCCTGAAATCACAGAACCCAAATCTGAGGCAGGGACACCAAGATCACTGCTCTCTAAGCTCCTAGGTCATTGTGACCTGCATCCAAGAGTGAGCACCACTGTTATAGACAGCAGAGGTAGTCAGAGCAGGACTTCTACCACTCCAAAAGGGCTGGAGGCAGCCAAGAAGGCGACCTGGCCCAATTAAGAAGGTACCGTACTGGCAGCATGGCCCCTAGGCCTAGGTAAGTACAGCTGGAGAAAACGGGAGGGAGGGAAGATGGTGCCCAGGGCTTGCTCCAAGCCTACAGACATCTGTAAACAGCAGCTGAGTTTCACATTTCTATCCTGCAAGTCCAGCTCTGGAAATATACAGCAGCAATTTCTCAACTTGAGCTGAAAAACTGGTGTGACTACAGAACCAGTATTTCAACTGAACAAAGTGAAGGACAGGAAAGGCAAATGGGGAAAGAAAATCTCCACCCAGAAAGCAGACTGTTCCTCATCCATCGTGAACTCTAAGAGCGCTTAGCTCCTTTCCTTGTTTCCCCCATGTCTATTCAGTAGCCCCTGGTCTTGTACAATGTGACTCCTTTTCTGGATCTAGCTATCCCAGACATTCAGGATGAAAATCATGCAGTTTCTATACACTAGAAAGAAATTTATCCCAGACAAGTAAGGATACATGCTTTGTAGGTGATACCCTTCAAAATGCTATGAACACCAAGTCCTGGCAATGAAAGAGGAGACTGACTCTAAGAGCTGAAAAAAACCTGAGTTCAGGGCTACTAGAAACAGAAGCAAAGAAAGAATCCATAGAAGAATGGAAAGGTGGGCCCAAGAGCAAGAAAGAGGAGTACAAAAGCACAAAGGAAAAGAGAGAGAAAGGAGAAAGCAATGGTGGGAAAGGCAGGCAGGGATGGCAAATGTCTCCTGCATGCTTCAAGGACTATGGAGTGAACTGGGGTCAGGAGTGACTCAGCCCTCAGCCAGGCTGAGTCTTTGAATGTACACTCTCTAAGCACATTCTTGTTTGCCAGGTTTTGAAAGGCTTTTAAGTGACTTAAAGGAAACTTAACAATTTGAGGTCAAATAAAATTCAAAATGGGTGTAGAAAAGAATCAGCAATGCCAAGAATAAGAAAAGGCGAAAAATAAAGTATGAGATTGGAAAATACGCCAGTCTATACCACAATCAGCTCAAGGAAGTCCACTGATGCTCCAAATGAATGAGCCTGAATGGCCAAGAGGGTGACTGGAGGGTGAATGGCAGCTTAAGTCAGGGAAGTATGAGCACATGTCCAGAGCCTACCACTGATGCTCAGAAAGGTCACTTTCAACCTGTGTCTTCCCTGAAGACTTCATATTCTCAAGATTCTGTGTCTTCAGAATCTTGAGAATATGAAAAGAGGCCTTTAATTAGCAATGTGATGTAACATGGCTGCTTTTTAACTTGTTTGTTTGTTTTGTTAAACATTCAATAAAAAAAAAGCAAAGTCTACGCAGTAGGCTTTGGTACAGGTGTTCAGTGCACGGCGCTGACGTGTGTTTCTCTTTGGTCCTGCCATCTGCTCTCACCTGTCAATAGCCAGGATCTAATGGAGACCTAGAGGCAACAAGAAACAGGGCTTCTTGAAACTGCTTTACAGGACAGAACAGCCACAGCAGGGCGTGACTCATGCATACAGGACACTGGTGGCGGGCTCACTCTATAATTTAGGACAATATTTAGCATTTGCTTGGCTCAAGCCTACTTTTTTTTTCAACTTTCATGAAAGGTGCCAATACACAGTACACATGCGATGTCCTAGAGAGCATTCCAGAGGATCCCAGGCCAATGTGAGTCTCAGAGCAGGTTGAGAAACACTGGCTTATAGTCACCGGGTCCTCTAACACCCAAGTGCTGGTGGCTCAGACTGCTCTTGATGGGAAAACACACCAGGCTTCTGGTCGGTTACAGCAGTGTTTCCAACTAACAAAACTGATTATTCTCAAAGCAGGATTTCCATACAGCCCAAACCCCTGTACCAAGTCAACTCCCCCACAGCCAACATCTGGGCAAGGCTACTCTGAGTCTGTGGACTTTCTTTCTTCTCCCATTCACCTCTTCAGTGTTTCTCCCATGCAACTGTGACTGTAGGCCCTCCTAGCTTGCACTCCTCAAGGTCAGGGCTGAGTCTTACAACGGTTTTTGTGATCATTCCAGAAGGCCGGATTCCAGGCCCTGCACTCAGAGGCGGCCCCTTAATTATTGTTGGCCAGCTGCTTTTCCTGAGAAAGCATAATCAGGCCTTTTGATTCTTACACACACACACTGCCTGTTCCCTCCTACCCACCTCTCCAGTGGAAGAAAACCTCACAGTACACACATGTTCCAGCCACAGTTAACGGATCAGAACATATGCACCCACCCAGTATCAAAAGTACCACTGAGGAACTCAGCCCCCACCCCCTGAGAAGCAAGATAAGAAAAGGACACAGATCCTGTATCTGTGGGGTAAAGGAGCTGTAATCAGCTCACAGCTCATCTCTAGACCAACGACTACATAGACATGCTCAAATGCCACTCTGATATAACAGACACTGCTATTTAGCCATGAAATATCCACCTTTCCCATCCAGTTTTTGGTCTTGGTGGAAAGGCACTCAACTATAATAAACACCTTCTGGTCAACCTTTCAAGTAGAGATGGCTGAAGAAAGGCAAATAGGATTCTGTTGAGGGTGTCAGAGGACTCCTTGGTTAAGAAACTCAGGCCTTCCTGCTTCACCTTTTCACTTCCACCTGTATACAGAGAGGCTGGAAGCCGACTGCAGTCATAAAAACAAAGGTCTCTGTGCTAAAGATGCAAGGATAAATGTATAAGAAAGTTCAAGGCCCCATGGACATTGGTCAACGACTATACAAGTCCTGGAAGACTTAGAATGAACACTTTTGGTTCATGGCATAGGTATGCCCTTACCTGTTTAAATCACTGGGCTTTCAAGACATTCACCAATGTGCTTCTGATTTTTTATAGTTTTTAAACTGTGACCAGTGTGGGGTGTTTTTTTTCTTTTATTTTTCTAAAATCAAATAGGCTGAAGTGAGTTTATCAAATGAGCAGTAAGAAGAAGAAAAGCCAACTAGAGGATTTCTCTTTCAGGTGGCAAAGACCAAAGGACAAACTTTTCCATTGAAGTGTCTACATTTCATGAAAGAACAAAGATATCAGTTGTAAAATGTTTGCTGTAACAAAGTTCCACAAAGAACTGTTGAAGAACTGCTTAAAACATGTCAGCTGAATAGTGAAAAGCTCACTCTTTCATAGTCAAAACCATGAGCAGCCGTGATGTTTTAGTGAAAATAAAAAGTGTAACTTCCAGGGGAGATGGAAATTTAGACACAGGTTTCCAGACACTTCTTTCTAAAGCTCCACTGAACATACCAAAGTCATAAGATACTGTGGGAAACGGTCCATCTACATGGAGAAGTCTCTGTGAACTTCTGTTGATGATGGGAGCTGACAGGCTCAGATCAAAGAAGAGACAGATGCCATCTTAGAGCCCAGGTCTTAGGAGGCTCTCTGAATTTCTTATTTTTGACAGGATGTAACCCTGGATGACGTCAAAATTGTGATGACCCTCTTATCCTTGCCTCCCAAGTGCTTAGATTAGAGGAGTGTACTACCACTCCTGGCTATTTTTGTGAATTTCTTCAGAAAGCCCAAGACTGGATGTGTCCAGGCCAGGGGGACTCCATGTGACTTCCTTGTCTTTATTCATGTGCCTCAATGGCATGGTAGAGCCACTGTGCTGGGAAGCTGAAGTTAGGGAGGCAGCATCACAAAATGAAGAGGCTATGAGCTGTGTGAAGCCATACCTTGTAGCCCTACTGGGGCTACTCAATCCCATGTTTATGGCTCCCTCCTCCATTCTCCTCATACTAACAGATTCCTGATCACAACTGGCAAGGAAAGCTATTTAGATAAGAGAAATATGAAGGTGGTAATCTCAATGTCTAGTAATGGACAGTTGTTGCAGAGACTGGCAGGTATATGGAATGGCCTGCTCCCTTCCTGTCCCCCTTGTAAGTTCAAGAATACAAACACCTGCCTCAGCCCTCCCCCACCAAAACTCACAGAAAATTTCAGTTCCTCAGGAACACATGCCTGAGAAATTGAATGTGAATTAAGTCATGCAAATCACCATAGGGCCTGGGGCCCAAGAGGATTTGGTAGGGAGCCAAAGACACTTCCAGCAACTATATTCCCTCAAAGTCTTTTCACAATTGAACCACAATATACAGACTCTGTTCTGTTTATTGATCTTTTCACCATAAGTTCATGATTCAACAAGTTTTCTTCCTATGTCTGACATTGCTGAAAACAGAACACTAAAGGAAAGGAAGTTGGTCCCTTCTGAGACATAATTAGCTTATTTAGTACCAGGCATAACAGTAGATACTGACTCCATGTCATCCTTCCTCTCAAAGCCTAGTGAAATAGTTTCAGAAAGACACTCAGGATACAGATAGCCAGATCCACATTCATTCAGCCATTTACCCATCAACAATCAACCATTTTACTGGATAGCTGCAAAGTGTCCAAGACTGTTGTGGAAGTTGAAGACCCCGACACAGTGGTTATGGAGACATACGGAGATCCGCTTTCATGGTGTTTAATCTTTTTTTTATTCCCAGGAAGGTACCTGGGAAACCATAATTCTTAGTGGTTTCCAGCAAATGTGCCATGATATACCCCAGCTCCATTCATGTGGTTAGGAATGTGAAACCAGTCAGCAGTGGAAGCTGGATCCCACACCACTTGGGGTAGAACCCACCTGCTTTGACTATATTCATCTGAGATTTCAGGGAGTCTTGTGGATACCATAATCTGTATGTGCCATCTGTGTGTGTCAGCAGAGCATAAAAACACTCAATAGCTTACCAATAGCGATCAGAGCTATGAGGATATGTGAAAGCCAAATTCCCACTTCCTTCCACTTCTCTCTCCCATTGGCTAAGCCATCAGCCGAAAATAGGGCAAACAGAATCCCACAACTGAATCAGGAAGAGACAGAACAAGAAAGCTCAGACATCATCTTTCTTGGTCCACTTGACCTTTCTGCTGGTCCAGTTTCTTTCCGTAAATCAAAGGCAACACTAAAGAACCACATGTTCCTCACTAAAGAAGTTACTGGCAGCTGGCAGCTACATATCTACCTTTCTTTCTCATCACGCAAGAAAAATGTGCACCTCAAGACTGTCAAGGTCACTGGGTATGTTTATATAGCCCCTGATCCCCTGAACCCAAGGGAGGGCAAAGCTGTTTCCATCTGGGTTTGGTCCTGGCCTCACCCCTTAGGCCCTGCTTTCCAGGGCCTCCCAAATGTGGATCACAGCCTGCAGCAAGAATCCTGGAAAGAAAACTTGCAAACCCAGAACAGAACCAGAAAAACAACTTCAAGCAGTACCTCCCAAGTGAATGCATGGCCAGGCAGGCAGCTAAAAGTCAGCGTGACAGAGACTGGCTAAGGAAGTCTTTGGTTTTAGGTAAGTATCTCCCACTAGAATTTTATATAAATTCTCCGGTAGAGTCAAGCCCCTTTTGCAAAGGATGGTGTATAGTGACTAACTCATCTGGTATGGAAAGAGGGAGGAAAACATTCTCACTTTTCAGCTGCACTCTCCTGAAATCCACAGGTCAGCACCTGGGCGTTTGAATAAGCTCTTGTCAACATAAAGAGAAAATAGCATGCGCATGCCAACAGGCTTAGGGCTCTCTGTAGGCCCAGCCAGATTCCTGCTGGTTGTACAGGGGGCGGGGGGGGGGGGAAGGGGGGAGGGATGTGACATTATGACTGGTCTTAAGATAAAATGTTACCGAGAAACATTGCCACTGACAATCCCAGCCTGATGAAACCATGAATACAGACAGCCCTTGCAGAAAACATGGGTTAGGTTCCCGGTATCCACATGGTAGCTCACAATTGTCTGTAACTCCAGCTCCAGAAAATTCAATGTCTCTTCTGGTTTCCTCAGGCACCGGGCACACATGTGAGATATATATAACATATTACACATAGGTATATATAATACATATGTATATAATAGCTCACATGTATTTACCATATGTGTGTGTGCAAAGTATTCTTATGTATAAAATAAATGAAAAATTTAAGGCAAGGTCAATATTTTTAATAAAGTGTTTATAGATGCTTCAAATTTACATGACATTTTCTTATTGAAAGAGTGTGAAAGGGCTTTGGGGATCTGGTTCTGTTGGTGGAGGGCCCGCCTAGCATGCACATCCCCTAGGTTCAATATCCAGCAACATAGAAATCAGATATGGGTGGGTGGCACATCCCTGTAATCTGAGATCAGAAACCAAGGTCATCCTTGGCTATAGGAGAGTTTGAAGCCATGCCTGGAAAGACAGCCTAGAGGTTAAGAGCACTTGCTACTCTTCACAGGACCAGAGTTCTATTCCCAGTACCCATGTCGGGTGGTGTACAAATGCCCACGGCTCCAGCTCCAGAGGCTCTGGTACTTTCCACTGATCTCCCTGGAACCTACATGACTTGTGTGCACACTCAAGCAGAGAAATACACATAATTTTTTAATCCTTAAAACAAAAAGTGTTTAAAAGACTATGTGAGACCCAGTCACAAAAAAATAAATAAATAAAAGAAAAGAAAATTCAAGATCCAAAGGCTGTGACAGAGTTCTCTGTATACTACTCAGACATCAGAAACACACCCCTACATCGGACTCTAGGGTGAATTCCAGCTCCTCAAGGAAGCCCCTTCTAGAAGCTTTAAGAGGCTGGCCAGAAACAGAACTTTTCTCTACAGCCACATGCATCTTCATCCCCTATGTGCCTGACCTCAGGCCAGGATAAAGAATTTCTCACGTCCCTGGGAGGCCTGAAGGCATAAAATGAACATCCTGGGCTCAGTGAAGTTGAGAGTGGGGGCAGAATAGGGCAGGTGTCTGCCACAGCCATCTGTGATGACACCTTAGAACTGCTCATTTTCTTGGAAACTACAGTTGTTTATATTAGTTCTTCCTACAGGCTGACCATACTGCAAAGCCATCCGTCCTCACTTGCTCTGTTATTATTTCCTACAAAACTGGAGCCAATTTGTTTGGGGAAGCTTTTTTTTTCTATTTTTCTTTCTTTCTCCCTCTTCTCCTCTTCCCTAACCCTTTCTCTTATTGAAACAGAATCTAATGTAGCCCAGGCTGGCCCCAAAGTCCCTCTATAGTTGATATTTGTTTTGAACTCCTGATCCTCCAGCCTCTACCTCCCCAGTGCTGTGACCCACAGATACAGGCCACCACACCAGGCTTTCTCTCGTTTCCCTACAGTGTGAGCACTGTGATGCTCTGTGACCAAACTCACTGGGGGCAGGAGTGGATGTGCCGAGTGTTTTCTCAGAAAAAACTCAGAAGCAAAGAAGGGAAATGTGTCCTTTGTGGTCACATAGCAAACTCCGGCACTTGAGTTTAAGTCTGTGGTTATCCATCTTTTCTGTGGATCCCAAAGCCTATGTAGGAGATACATGTAATGCCAGGGCAAATGATACACACAGAGAGACACACATACACACACATACCAACCTACTGTGCTAACTGGAAGGACACCCAGGGACACACAGACTCATAATAGACAGAATGACAGTGGGACACAGAGGCACCAAAAATGCTACCAATTTTGAGAACCGGGATGAACCGCTTTATAAAACAGCAGTGCTGTGTGTGAATGCTCCCCTCTTCCTGCATTCTACATGCTCAGCAGGCCGCTCTTCCCAGATGAGCTTGCACAAAGGTTCTGCCACCAGATAAGACCCATGGTTGCAGAGAGACTGAAACAGCCCTGGACTAACAGGCTAATGCATCTCTAGAGGGCTCAGCAGTCAGTAGGAGAACACACACGGCCTCATTCACCTTGAACACTCCCCAGCATCTTGCCCCTCTCTGGAATCTGCAAAGGAAGTGTGCTCATTTTCTGCACTCTCTCTGCCCATTCTCTCTGAGTTCCACCAGCACATCCCACTGTCATGTCAGTGCTCCTGCATCCCCTACTCCATCTCCTTCTATTCCTCCACTTCCCCTCACCCGGTGCCTATCCGGACTACTATATGGATCCCTGGCTTCACTACAAAACACCTTACTCCCAGCACCCTAATTTAAGTCTCCAATCAGAACCTCTCTCTCCAGACTCAATTTTCCAACTACTTTTTAAGCATCACTTCCGAACATTCCACAAACACATCTGTCACCAAGTCTGAAAATGAGCTCATTATCTTTCCACCAAACTCATTTGCTCTCCAAACATTTCTATTCTGGGTCAATGGCAACTCAGCCAGCCAATGGAGGGAACAGGAAGTCTCCCATACTCCATTCTTCCTCCCCTGAGGCCACCAAGTCTCCGGATGTGGCTTCTAGTTCCCTTATACTCACTGCTCCTCCCAGCGGCTTCAGGCTTCCCATCACTCTGCTCCAGGATGAACCTGCTGGTGAGCAGGTCATTTTGCCACTATGCACTCCATCCTCTGTCTCTTTTGTCCTCTTTTTCAGTCTCCTTCCTCAAATACATTTCTGCTAACGTCTTTCTGTTATTATCAGCCTCCCACCTTCCAGTCTACAGAAAGAATGTATGAACCTTTCATAATCTCGGACTATCTCCCAATACTTTCCCACAGAGCCCCTTTTCTTAAACTACACTAAAAAGTATTTGCAGGTATATGTGGGGAAGTCATGGTACATATCTGTAATCCCAGCACTTGCAGGGTTGGAAGTACCCAGACTCAGCTATAGTTGGTTTGTTTTGGTTTGGTTTGGATTTTGTTTTGTTTTCAATCTTTCTATGTTGTATACTCGGATGTCTGGAGAATGGTTTATACTCAGCACCCCTGTGAATGCCAAATTCTCTGTAAAGAGTTCCGCAACTCTTCATCCCCTTGTCATTCTATTCTCCATGCTGCAAAAAGAGCCTGAACACAGTTCTCCTGCAAAACACATTCCCAGGTATTTAATGACTTGTAACTCAATGACTTCCTTACCTTTCTTCCTACAGGGACAGCCACAAGGTCAAGAGCAGATATCAGTCTACCTACATGTACAGGCTTTGAAAAGCAGTTCAAAACCAAGACAGTAAGGAAGAGAGAGAGAGAAAGAGAGACAAAGAAAGACAGAGAGACAGTGACAGAGATCTTGAGATTGGAGGAAGAAACAGCGAAGAGTGTTATTTCCCCAGGATGTGTGGTCAGGAAGCAAGGAAGGCCTTGCCGATGGAACCCATGCAAGGCTCTGACTGGCTGCCTCTTACTGTCTGTTAACTGGATTGGCCAGTGAGGGGGCCACTGTCACCACAAATTCCATTTCCTTCACTTTTCTAAAAACATCGTCCTATCAGTTTGAATCCGGCTAGCTTGCTCTCTCTCAGCCAAAAGGAATTTCCCTTTACACAAAACTATTCAGACATTTCCAAGGCACGAAATGCTACAAACCAGGATTTTCCACTCAGACAACTTGGAAACTGTGGATTGTTTCTCCCCAGACACTTTTTATTTGCCAAGAAGTCTGAAAGGCTTTTTCTCCTTAACATGAAAAAAAAAGTCTCCTACCTCCCTATTTTTTCCAGTTTTTATTTTGTCTAGGTTTCACTGAAGCCAACTTTTAAACCAGAAAACAGATTTTCACATTACAAAATAGACATCAGTCAGGAGGTGGGGTAGCTTAGGGGATGAGGCGGGACTACCATGCCTCTAAGACCAGCCTAGACTGTAGAGAGAGACTCTGTTTCAAAATATAAAAAGAAGCACTCTGTTGTTGTTATTTTTAACAACCCATTTAAGTAAAGTTTGCTAGAGATTTTTTTAATGCATTGTTAAGTTAGTATGCAAAGTAACGAATGGGTTTCATTATAGCATTAAGTGGCCTGCTTTTGATTTTAGACAAGAGACTTTTAGCCTCGTGTAGTGACTCACACCTATAATTCTAGTACTCTGGGAAGCTGAGGCAGTTAAGATTTGGTGTTGACTACTCAGTGAGTTTTGGGCCAACCTGAACTAGATTGTGACTATATAAAAAAGACAAAACAAAACACACACACACACACAAAACAAAAACCTGTCAATGGTAGGTACCCAAGAGACATAAAAGTACAAAAGGGACTTCAGCCCATTTAGTACAAACACAGACCTTTAGAGGGTAAAGCACACAGGATAGAAAGCAAACTGTGTATGAAGAACTCTCACATGAAAATGCTCAGACCCCAGCTGAGAGCTACCTGCCACCGATGCAGCTAGCAAGGAGTGGACATAGAGATTTGGACAGTTCAGATTTGGGCATCTGAACTCTTCAAAAACAGCAGCAATCAAAGCTCTTCTATAATGCTGGTTAAGTTTGGATAAATCAATTACATGGGGAAGCAACCCAGGAGCAGGCAACTTAACACAAACTGATTGTCACCCACCCTAACGACAGCTATGAGACCCACGGGAATGTAAAGGACCCGAGGTCTGACTTTGGCACTGACCTTCTACATGGTCAAACAAGTCTACATACCACCACCACCCCAAGTCCACAGAGGACTTCCCTAGCCAGTATATGCAGAATCCAGACAAAACACTGGCTTTATCTGGTGGGTGACATTGAATGCAGAAGCAGCTATCTCAGGAATGACCCATGGGACTGCTGAGTCACCAAACATCCCTGAGACACCTGGGGTGCCTGATAACAGAAGTCACAGTAGCCTCAGCTCTCCTTGGTCAGAGGAATACACTGTAAAGATTCAGGGGTTCCCAAGCCTGAGCTGATCTGCGGCTAAGGTGGACCCAGAAAGATCTAGGGTCATACTCCAAAGATCTCATTGTCTCCAGCAACAAACAACAGACATGCAGAATCAGTTACACTGAAGCTGACAGAGGAGCGAGAAGAGAAGACAGCCAAAGACCAAAGCCTCAAGTTTAAGATAAAGAAGTCAGGGAAAGAGAAAAAGCTAAGCCCCTCACCCCCATCCCCTCAGGTCTGTGGAAATCCAAAGGCCACTTATGGCCAGGCATGATAGCACATGCCTATAATCCCAGTTCTTAGGAAGCTGCTGCCAAGACAGTGAGTTTGAGACTAACCTGAGCTGTAGAGCAGAGCGAGTCAAAACCAGCCTGGGCTATAATGCAAGACCCTGTCTCAAAGGAAAAAAAAGTTACAAGGTAAACCTATGGTCAATATTGCCAAATACTGCCACAAAGCCCAGCAGGTAAACACAGGGAGAAAAAGGTTAGAAGAAGGTTTGAGAAGCCTACAATAAGTGATAGTAACCAGAGCATGGGGGTCTAGACAGGAATGGAAACTGAAGAAATGGAGGGTGTAGCTGATAACTACTTGTGGGGGTGGGAGGATGGGGACCTGACCATAAACAAGACAGAAACCTGAGCAAGAAGGGGCAGCTGGCAAGCATGTGTTAAAGGCAGAAACCTGTGTTTATAGCTGAAGATAGAAGATGGCAAGAGAAGAATTCAGATACACAAGAGAAAATAATTACAGGCCTCCTCTGCTTCCCAAATGACATCAGACTACCAAGGTAGGACAGTTCATCCTCAAACTGAGGACATTTGACATAGAGGACAGGATAAAAATAAATGCATCTATAACAGCCAAAAAATAAAAAATCAAAAATCCAACTAACATACCCAAGCCCACCAGAGAACAAATGGCCTGGATCAAAGACCCACCCATTCCACAATTCAGCCTTCACTCCCACCCCCTAGTGAAAGCCAGGGCTCTAAGACAACAGCTCCACCCTCATTGTCTTCCCTAAGAAAAAGAGAGATACCATACCACGTGTTTATGTCAACTTGACAAAGCTATTGTTACCTGAAAGGAAGGAGCCTCAACTGAGAAAATGCCTCCACAAGATCTAACTGTTAAGACATGCATTTAATTAGTGATTGGTCAGGGAGGGCCCAGCCCATTGTGCCATCCCTGGACTGGTGTTCCTAAGTTCTGTAAGAAAGCAAGCTGAGCAAGCCTTGGGGAGTAAGTCAGTAAGCAGCATCCTTTCAAACCCTCTGCATCAGCTCCTGCCTCCAGGTTCCTGCCCTGTCTGAGTTCCTGCCCTGACTTCCTTCAGGGATGAACAATGATCTGAAAGTATAAACCAAATAAACCCTTTCCTCCCCAAGTTGCTTTGGCCATGGTGTTTCATCACATCAATAGAAACCCTAAGATACAGAGATACACAGAGTCCCCATCAAACTGGATGTGCATATCTTAAAAAGCCTCCATGACATTACAGATTCAATGTGTGTGTGCCTGTGTGTACTGATACATTGTTAGATATCAACAAAAGAAGCCAGAAATCACTTAGTTTGTCCATTTTCCAGGATGGCTGTGTGTCAAGGAACTATCTTGGCTTGTATGTATTTCCTGGATTTTTTTTTTCCTGCCACTTGAATGTTCCTCCCTTGAACAATTATCGCATGTACCTAAACCATCCTTAGACTAGCTCAGGGATAATGTTCTGGGGGAAGCAGGCAACTCAATAGCTAGTAGGTGCTGTCCGTGTGGAAGATGAGGCATTGCATCTGAACAAACAACTGAATGAATCACAAATCACACTGCTTGCAGCTGCCAGTATCCAAGCACAGCTCAGGCCCGAACATATGAGTATTGCAAGGGGCTAAGAGAGGTCGCTCTTTGGGTGATTCAGTAGTTCCTCATTGTCCCGGTGGACTTCCATGGTGGAAACTGATGCACAAAGAGGCTGCGGATGTTGTATCCACAATGACAGTATCCAGAGGAAGAAGAAAGGTGGTTTCTTCCATGTGTCCCTTTTTGGGGATGGAAGAAACTTTTTTTTGTAATTTTTTTACACATTTACTTATTATTTATTCATGTATGTGCCGCATATGCATGTGGCCTACACAGGCCTGAAGAGGACGTCAGGTGCTCGGAAACTGGAGTTACAGGTGTTTATGAGGTGCCCAGTGTAGATGTTGGGAACCAAACACCGGTCCTCTGCAGGAACAGCAAGTGCTCTTAACTGCTATGCCATCTCTCCAGCCCCCAAGAAAACGTTCTTAATAGCTCACCAGCTGGCTTAATTTACTATTAGGGCTGGGTCATGGGACTGCTTCCAAAAGAACAGCCAGAGAAGGGTGTAGGATTGAAAGGACTGGCCTAGATTAATCATTTAGGGATGAAAGAGATACTAGAGGCCAGGTGTGATTGTTGGTATAATAGCCTGGCAAAAGTTATATTTGATTCACAAACAAAGGTGTACCTTCTGTCTCTCAAAGGTAGGATAACAACTAGAAAAATGTTCTGCATTGGTAATTATTAGTCACTTGAACAAAAGAACAAGCCCAGATTCTTGAAAAGCCTAAGGATGGTTTAGGTGCGTGCTATAATTGTTCAAGGAAGGAACATTTGAGAGGCAGGAAAAAAAAAATCCACGAAATACATACAACGCCTGTTCATGGAGCTAGGATCAGAGAGATGCGGGGATGGGGTGTCCTGGCTCACTGATGGGACATGCGGAACTAACTACATTATCTAGACTCTAAGCATCAGAGCCAAATGCCAGGGCTAGAGGTGGCTAGGAGGGCCAGTAATCTTGTGCATCATGCCAGGCGAGAATGGCTTGTCTTATTCCAGGTCCACAGCAGGGTGAAAGCCGAAGGCTGTTTTCAAAGCCATTTTCCTGCTTGCATGTGGCTGTTCAAATATTGAAGAGGCATCATGTGTCTGTCCACAGCTTGGATGTCCTGCTGTAGCCTGGCCTCTCTGCTGACTTTTGTGGGATGGCCCTAAGGCCTTGCTGGCCGTTTGCTGTGGTTGAGTCTACAGCTGTAGGGCCCCAGAGACTGCCTCTGTTTTCTGCCTGAGAATTCAAAGGAAATACTAAGACCCATCATCTTACTATTTTTGAGGTAATCTTGAGCTAATTCCTCCGTGCTCATTGGATGTTGACTAGCTCTTCCAAATAAAAGTTCCAAGTATCCTTGGTTTACACTATAACTGTGGGGTACACAGTAGGTTTTATATGAATCTGAGACTTAGAGTAGTAAAGTATTTTGCCCCTTTGGAAGACAGGCTTCTTGAGATCTGAGCTGCCTTCAGTTTTTCCACACTCTTCCCTTTGCTAAGGTCAAGGGTGAAATGCTTGACCTACTAGCCACTGAGTTGCCTGCTTCCCCCAGAACACTATCCCTGATATCTTTCAGGAATACAGGCAAATAGAAAACTCTGCCCTGCCCATATCCACCTTCTCCCACTCATGTTAATACCATCTGAAAAATCTGGGAAACAATGAAATGACAGACTAAAGATATTTACAGAGACAATAGGAGTGCTCAAATCATATCTAAATCTGCCACACATAAGCAAGGGAGGCCGTCATTCAAGAGCCCTACGTATGGAACTACAGAGCAGTAGAGACTCGCCACCCACCCCCATTCTCCAAGTGCTGGCACCCACTCCCTCCCTGGCTGCTGCCTTAAGTTCTCCATTTAGAAAGTCAGCCTTTTGCTCTGAAGAAATAAACATGAACGCAGTTGGATTTTCAATATTAGTGTAAGCTACTATTAAGTGAAGAAAAGGAGCTGGAAAGAGGACATTAAAGTGATAATTCTTGGAGCCTGAGAAAAGAGGGAAAACTTGAAGGGGGCAAAGATGGAGGAAGGTCAAATGAGTGCCTCGAAGACAAACTACACTTTACAATTCTCTGTCCTGCTAGAGCTCTGTGCTTAGTCAACTGGTGATGATCAGGTGACCACAAACAATGAAATTCTCAGTCAACCAGGATGCAGATTCCATACCAGGACTTTGCAGTGGGCAGCAACAGGACATGACATCCAAGTAAGAATGTCCAGCTTAAACTGCCCATCAGGACCACCCCAGTCTCTGGGCCTGCTGGCAGGAAGTCCAAGTGCCTCAGCCTCTGAGATGCACCAATTCCTCAGAGGACAGCGTCAGCCAGATGAGAAAGCCAAATGTTTCCCTTAACTCGCTCCCTATCACTGGCTGGGACTAGCCATTTCACTTTAGAAATGGACCAGACAGAAAATCTGAGTTAGTAGCCAGGCGTGGTAATGCACATCTGTAATCCCAGCACTTGGGGAGGCAGAGGCAGGTGGATCTCTGTGAGTTCAAGGCCAGCATGGTCTACAAAGTGAGTCTAGGACAGCCAAAGCTACTCAGAGAAACCCTGTCTCAAACAAAGGAAAGAAAAAGGAAATCTGAATAGTGTAACCCCAACTCATTTTATATCATATTGTAAATTTAAGACAAACAGAACATCTGTGGCCATGCAAAGACAAGTTCCTACCTACTCATGTTTAAATGGACAGAATTGTTGCAAAAGCAAACAAAATCTTTATCTGCCAGATAGAAGAGAAGAAAGAAAGTGGCCGAGATGGCACCGTTTGTTCTGCACAATCCATGGTCAGGCTTCAATCTGGGAATCCCATTCACCAAGTGTCCTGCTGCCTGGTGTCTTCACAAAAAGTGTGTAGCAACATGAGTGGTGAGCTTTAGTGCACTACTGATTATTTTGTTCTTTGTACCGCAAAGTCCACAGAGAATTCCCAGGAATATAATTTGTATAGAACCTTACAGATTCATATAACATCAGTACATCCAGGCCATGCCTGCAAAAAGAAGCAAGGTTTCCCAGAAACCTTAGGCTCCTGACCCTAAGAGACAAGTCCTCACCTCTGTGTCAGCCATGGTTCTAAACACACATTCAGCCTTTTGTAGGAAAACTATTTGCTGAACTAAAATAACATTCCCCACTTTAATAATCACAACTCTTTCTCTTCAGTGCTAGTGATGAAACCCAGGGCCTCCTGAGTCACACCTCCAGCTCAAAAAGCTTTAGATAAGCCTCAAGAGGAAAGCTCAAGCTTTAGTGATTCAGGATCTGCTGAGCAAGCCCACATCCACCCTATTTGTGGATTTCCTTATTCTGCTGACTGTCTCCCCTAAGCCTTGAGCCTTCAGGACCAAGAAGTCTTCATGGCCAGCCAAACAAGAAAGTCATAGCTCTTCATGCTCACAAGACACATCTGAGAAAGAAAAATCTCAGCCTTGGGCCACTTGGACATTTTCTCTTTTTGAAACTGAGTATGTGAAAAGTTTGTTAAATAGTCACAGAGCCTTGGTGACCAGATAATGCTGTTAGCTAACTCCCAGCCTAAAACAATGAGCATGATCACAGAAGACACTGTCAGCCCCAGTTAAACATTAGCTCCTTCTGGACTCAGCAATTTCTATAACCCTATCATTCTCTCCCAACCTTTTAATCAGATATTTCTCTTTAAGTCAGGATTTTCCAATCCATAGCATAACAGGCTTTGGAGTCAGGCAGATCTGGATTTGCATCTTGGTTACATTACTAATTATCTCTGAGGCCCAAATCCCACAACATTCTCCAGTGCATCAACCCTTAGTTTCCTTATATATAAAACAAAACTACTGTGGAAAATGGGCTCAAACAGCAAGATGGCTCAGCAGGCAAAACGGAGTTAACTGCACAAACCTCAGGACTGGGTTCAATCCCTGCAACTCATGGTGAAAAAACAGACAAAGAAGGGCTTTCTCACTCGGTCAAGAGAAGGGAAAACAGCATAATTTTAGTACAGCATTAGACAGATGTCTTTTAGTAGGACCCCAACATAAGTTGAGGGAACCCTTGAAAAATAAAATTATAGGGCTACTATCCAAAAATGACCAAGATTTTTTTTTGAGCAAGATTTTTAAGATGGTGACAGTAGAGTTGGAGAGAAGGCTCAGCCCAGAATGTGCTTGCCTGATAAACCCAAGGACTGGATTCAGTCCTTAGAACCACAGTTAACAAAAGACAAATGAAGAAAAACAAAACAGGCCTGCTGCATCAGGCTTGTAATAACAGCAACGGAAAGGTAGAGAAGGGTAGATCTCTAGTGCTCTAGACTATTTGACATGTTCCTGGCCAATGAGAGAGAGAGACAGACAGACACACACACACACACACACATATATACACACAAATGGTCAAAAGATGGTTATTCAGCCAAGAGTGGGGGCCTGGGAGACTGTGCAGGGCACATGCACAGCAGAGGGCCCCTCTTTGGCTTACAGACGATGGCTATTATTATCTCTTAGCACTTTTCCCAAAGACACGATTTCCTCTACTCCCCAACCCCCATGTTCTCCTCTCAATAGCTCAACTTAGAAAATGTACCTGGCTCGTTCCAAAACCAGGCACTAGCACCTTGAAAGTAGCCTATATTGACAAAGAAAAGGACTCACCAAGACAGGGTAACCCAAAACAGAAGATAATGTTACAGACACAGTCCGAGGTATCCCACCTCCGCCAGCCAGCCCGTGTCTCCAGGCTGGTCCTGTTGTTGAGATAACACTCACCTTCTTCAGACCCCTGAGCTCTGCTCCCTAGCCTCTGTCCTTGAAGTCTCTTTCTTGGGGTCTGCTTTCATTTCTTCCATTGCACTTTAAATGTCTAACACACAGTACTGCTTGCCTCTCTTCTATGCTCATCATCTGTTGTTTATTTTTTCCTACACATTTGCAAACACATGCAAAACAGAGTTGTATGAGTCCATCTATTTTTGTTCTTTATGTATCCCAAGTGCTTAGAAGTTACTCAATAAATGTGAAGTGAAAGAATATCTTTGAGTGAAAACATAGTAAAAACAGTCCATCATTTGCTCCACATGGGGATTCAGCCTTCCGCCATCACAGACAAATTGCACTAACAGCTCTGGGATATAGACATCCAAGTTCAAGCGCTAGCTGGGTAAAGTACCGATTTTCAAATCATTTCCAAACTTGCCCTAGTTCAAAGGCATAAGATCCAGCTGTCTATGATTCTTTCATTACTAATCCAGATACACATACTGACTTGCAGCAATATGAGTGGCATTTTGTATGTGTGAGCTGTTCAGAAAAGAGACGCTTGCCTGGAGACCATAACAGTCCTTGAAAAACAGAGAATTATCAGAAAAATGACCCACATCCCTGCTTTACCACAATGACACAGACAACTTAAGTGGTTAATATCAAAAGGAATGCAAGGTCTTCAGCTCCAAAACTGTGAAGATGGTAGCTGGAACCACGCCAAACTTTGTCTACAGTGTCTGCCAGTCCCAGGTAAGGAGTCATTTGGAAGCCCAGCCTGGGATCTCTCAGGATCCAGCAATGTGGCTGACTGCACATTTTATCCCACCCATCACTGGAGGATGACGGAAGCTGAGGCCTTGTGGCCACTGGGTAAGACATTTTAGTGAGAGCTGTTGCTATAGCTCACGTCAGTGAAAACATCTGGAGACCCCAAAGTTAAAAACTAGCCATGGGCCAAGATGTTCAGGCTCTTTCTAGAGCCCACAAAGCACATCTAGGCTCCAACCCAAAGATTTCGTCGGGATAGACAGTGGGCAAAGGCCAGATGATCAGGATCACACTCAACATCTGGCTTGTGCCCCAGAGTGAACTGCCACTCCCTCTCAACCCAGCACAGGGCTTCTGTTTTTAACCAGACCTTCTCAGCCACCACAAATGCTTTGGTGGTAAGCAGCAGGGAGGCCCCATCGCTTTTCCCAAAATACAACAGCTAGCAGCAAAGGCTAAAGAGGTGGAGCCTTCGGCCTTTTGCAAAAGTTTCAAATATCCTGGTACTGACCCCGTTAACAGCATAAGATGGAAAAGCCCCAGCATGTTCTTACCTCAGAGCCCCCTCCCCTTCCTCCTTCTAAGAGATCTCTAACAAGGCCGTATTACCACCACTGCCTATCAGAAACAAGATTTTCTTTTGCAAAAAGTTAAAAGTGACATCTTTAAATGAGCCACGCTTGTGACAGCTGAGTCTCCAAAGAGGTCTCTGTGGGAAGGATATGGTGAGCTGTCTCATCTCTCCCCAAAGCCTCTCTGGAGTACACAGCTGCCTCAGATTTTCCGGACTTCTCAGGAGATCTTTCCCCTGAAAAGGGAGGAAGCAGTTCGTCGAGGCTGTGCAACTGAAGCAGCCAAGAAAGGCGGCCGCCATCCAATGTGGAGAAAGCAGGCTTTTCAACACGCACATGCATTTTTAAGATACAAATAACAAAGTAAAGAAACCAGGGGAGAGAGGGAGAGAAGGCGAGGGAAAGAGAGAGACAGGATAAAAACAGATGGAAAAAAATACTACATTAGCTTGTAGCTTTTTTCAAACCTTCCCACAAAAATCATTGTAACTGGGCGGAGGCATTACTCTCAAAACACATCCTCTTCCCAGCATTGCTGTACCGTTAGCAATAGGAAATGGTGCTACCGATAGGAAGATAATATGAACTGCTTTGGAATACAAAGGGTCACTACTAGGAAGAAAGTTAAAAGGCCCCAGCTGTGCACGCTCTAGTGTTCTTAGAGGAAAACTCCCATCCCCGGAGCTCCTGTTACGGCCATGCCCCTTCCCAGACGCTGCCTCCCAGTTCCCAGGTCTCCAGCTGGTGGCAAAAGCCGCTTTTCTCCTTACCCCCGCCCCCCTTCCCGGGCCACGGGTCCTCACCGTGTGGTACATGAGGGCCTCGGTCTCTCCGGGCTCTGACAGCTCGCTCAGCTTGCGGTCCCACTGCAGGACGCTCTGCTCCCCGCTCTCCAGCACCTCCATGGCGGTGGGCGCCGCTCGGGGCCGAGGATGCTGAGGCAGGAGGGGACCGCACAGAGCCGCCGCGGGCCGGTGAGACACCTTTCTCCGCGTGTGCTTGCGTGTGCGCGCGTGGGACTTATGTACTGGCCCAGGAACCCAGAAGAGCCTTGCCGAGGAGGGCTCCGCGACCCGCGTCCTCGGAGATCCCGGGGGGTGGGGGTGGGGGGACAAGCCTGCTGGGCTCGAGCGGGAGGTGCAGGGGTTAAAACGGACTGTGCGTCCACAAGCAAGGCAAGGAGGCAGCCCTCATCCCAAGAAAGTCCCTGCTCGACAAGCCCACTCCCACTACTGCTCCAGACAAACTTTGAGACTCCCCTGGGCTCTTGAGCTCTGCTCCGGGACCTAGAGGCGACCCCACCTCCTTCCAGGCCGGTGACCAATCGGACGCCCGTCTTGCCGTCTCTACCGTATCAAAAGTCCCTCTCTCGTCCACGTCCCTCCCCCCGAGGCAGAGTCGCGGGAAGTCTCCGCCTAGACCCCGGAATGTGGGCGGAGAGCGTCCCTGACGTCACTGGGGCGCCCCTCCTGCGGGAGCTTCGCGACGGACCAATAGCGTGCTTGAGCCTGGAAATGATCGACTGGTACTTAGCTCAATGAGAGAGGGGGACCTGGAGGAGACAACCAACCAAATAGCGACAAGAATACATTTTATAAGAGAGGGCGTGGTCGCCTGGCGTCCTCGCTGAGTCTCCACTTCTACAAAGGTTGCTGCCCGGCGTAATTTCCTCAGAGAAACCCAACGGATGGAAGCGCTGCCCACCCTTCAACCTAGCTTGGGTCGCCTGAGTCTGTCTGGATTTTAAAGAAGGCACTACATATACGAAAATGCTCACGTGTGCATGAATATGAATTATCACAGTTTTACCATCTTTATTAAACAGGCATTAATCAAGGACACACTTTTCCTAGTCCTAAATCAGTGGGCTAAAATTCTTTAATTCATAGGGTTTTGTTGTTTTTGAGACAGGGTGGCATGTAGCCCAGGCTGTCCTCTGTCGTGCTGAGGCAGGCCTTGAACTCGCTATCTTCCTGCCTCACCTCCAAAGAGCTGGGAGGAATTACACGGTTATGCCACTAGTGCTTGGTTCAGACCTTTATTCCCAAGGGAAGGGTCAGGCGAGAGAGGGGAGGGGAGGACGGGAGACAAGACGAGAAGGAGACAGACGGTGACAGATTGGGGGATCTGTTTCAGATACTGCGCAGGGAGGTGACATTGGAGTGATCTGTGAATGGCTGAAAGAGGCAGTGAGTGGTGACCTCGTTAGAGAAGAAACAGACTCTTCTATAGAATTTTCCCCAAATTTTCCTTCTTCTCTTGTGATGTTTCCTTTTATGGAAACAGCCCTTAGTCAGGCCTTAGTTTAGCCATCTTACATATAAAGGAAATGCTGTGGCCCCAGATGGTTCTCACAGTGAGACAGTCGGGTATCAGAATTGTTTTTGCTGTGTGAGGACAGTCCAAAGTCTCAGAACTTTACAGTATCTTTAAGCAACATTCTGTTTTCATGTAAATAAGTCTATTTGTCCAGCCTAGGATCTTTTGAGACTATTTCACTATTTTTTTAAATACACACCTTTCTTTGTGTAGCCCAAGATGTCCTGGAACTCACCCTGTAGACCAGGCCTGCCTCTGCCTCCCAAGTGCTGGAATTAAAGGTGAGTGCCACCACCACACACACACCTTTCTTATATAATATTATTCTCAACTTTTCTTGTAAGCCCTTGGACTCTTTGTCTCGTTCACCACATCTTTTGTGTCATTTGCCCTTTCAGGTTTTAAAGCCCTGTTTCTTTTTAACAGAGGATTCATCAGGAGCAAGTAAGGTCAGAAAGGCACATTCTCCTTAGCCCAAGGGCACCTAACAAGACTGATCCTAGTAATGCCCCAGTGGCAAGCAGCTTCCACAATGGCCTCCATGTGTTGTCAGCATCTTTGAGCATATCCCTCCGCTCCAGTGTGGGCAAAAATGAGGAGACAATGAAAAGACTCTGCCTCTAACCCTCTTGCTCTTTTCCCCTCTCTTGCTTTTTTACTCTAAGGAAAGCCAATCACCATGTCTTACTCTTCCCTGTGGAGAGACCAATATAGCCAAGGAACAGAAGAAAAGTGTTCAGTATGCTAATTGTCATGAAGAAGGCTTTCCCCAAGGTGGGCCTTCTCATGGCTACAACTTGTGAGAGAACCTGAGTCACAGATTCAGCTGAGCTACACTGCTTCCTGACCCACTGGTTCCGTGAACTAAGAAATAGGAGTCTTTAAGCCACCAAGTCTTTCCTTTGTAAAGTAGGTAGCAGGATCATCCACTCCCGGAGGCTTCAGTAACTTCATGGGATCCTGATGAGGCTAGCAGGACCAATAGATTTCTTTAGTCCCCTCTGTTTCATGCATAGAAGATTTCTTGCTAGTACATCTTCCTGTGTCCCATCCTGAATACTAAAGTCATTCGTTCCATTTCCCCATCATTCTAAAGACTTGGCAGTGTAGCGGACTGTTCTTACAGCTTCTTGGCATCCTGTAGGAGTCGCTGCACTTGCTCCCTTCTCTGTTATCAATCGGTAAATGACACATAGAAGCTGTGCCTTCCTCAAACCAAGTTCAGACACGTGATGAGCCAGCAAGATTCTTTTCTGATTTCCCCTGATGTTATTCGTAGTCCTGTGTCAACCTCTACAGATTTGCTCTCCATGCTTTCTTTCCTCTCCACTCAGTGGTTGTTGTTCCTAGAGTTGACACTTGGCACATTATCACGTCATGAAAACAAAATCTACCCACTATAGTGACCTATCTCCAGTCATTGGCAACCTTTGTATTTGATTAACCAGCAAATACCAATCCATTGAATTTCTCTTTTTTCATATCCAAGATTTTGAGTTTCTCCAAAAGGGTTGATTAAGTATCTGAAAAATTCCAGACAGCACTTTGCACACATTTATCTGGGTATAAACTTCCCTATTGAAGTAAATAGGGTCTGTCAGTCACCTGTTTCTGGACTCATGCTTACAGAGGAAAAAAGATCATGTTCAGTCTGAGCATAAAGATGTGGAACTTGTCATGGGGAGGATACATCCCAGCATGGTGTTTCTCAAGCATACCCTGGGTTATAACTGACCTCTGGTCTGAAGATTCAGTCAACGAGACTGAAGTTAATAATCGTCAGAAAGATACACATTCTTCTTCCACGGCTGTAATCATTTTTAGAACAATATGTATTTACTCATTGTGCATGTATGTGGGATGAGAGGGCTATAAGAAACATGTACAGGTCAGAGGACTGTGCGTCCTGGGGATTCAACTCAAGTTATCGGGCTTGGTGGCCAGTGCTCTTACCCACTGGGCTTTCTCCTTGGCTCTTCGGCTGTAATAATGTTTACTTAATACAGTCTAGATAGTCATGAACTCAGACAGTTACTGAGAGGAAAGAAAATAAACCCAAGTTAATATGAAAATGTTGTGCAAAGATTAAGAACTGCACAGCCCAATCTGATTTTTGAAAATGTCTCATTCCCTCTGGGCATTTTTCTCTCCTACTTGAGCAAACTCCATCTCCCTTTTCAACATTGTTTTCATGAATTCTGACCAAGGACTTGCTTTGCTCCTCAGTACCCCTACTTCCTGTCATCTTTTGAGACCCTCCTTTCTGTGTTAACAGCATCCTTTGGAAGGGGAGTAAATTCTGACTAGTTTTATCTTGCCCTCATTTTCATTCTTTCTGGTTTAACACACTTGTTTTGTTTGGTCTCATTGACAGAGTCTTGCTAAGTTGCCCATGCTGGTCCAGAACCCTTGGGCCCAGATGATCCTCCTGAGCACATGCCACTACACCCAGCACCCAGCAGTTGTCAGTAGGATGTGTTTCCCAGCCTTGAGGAATTTCTGTAATTATGATAACATAATCAGAAATGATCTCCTCCTCCACATTTTAGTTGTTACGAGGACTGGATTGTGAATCCCCAGCACCCACAGAAAAGGAAACCCTTGTAATCCCAGGGCTGAGGTGGGACTCCCAAGTCACGCTGGTTAGCTCAACTAACCAAATGAGCTATAGAAAATAATCAAGGTAGATACTGAGTGTCAACCTCCGATCTCTGCACGTGACAGTGCATGTCCCTGCACCCATATGTGAGCACGCTCATACAGACATACATACACACAGATGTGTACACATACCACATACACAAAAGAAGGAAAGATAGTTTTATATGTGCTAATGTGGTGCATATGTGTACAAATATGAACACACAGACACATGCTCTACACACTACATATAACTTAAACAAATAAGACTAAATGGCTCCCCATGTTGTTGCTGATCACCTCGACCCCACCCCATCCCAGGTACACAGTTAACAGCCTGGAATTCACCTTCCCACAGCTTTCTTAGTGAAGCTCATTTTGTACCCCTACAGATAAACATTTCCTTTGTTTCCAGGTTTTTCTTACAGAAACATCAATTATGTAACATGGATAATAGGCTTTTCTCTTCTAAATTGTTTGTGGAATTCAGGTTCAGTTTAAGTGGCTGCATTTGACAGGTTGGGGTACCTGTGCTCAGAGACTGGGGCTTGCTTACTGGGTGTAGGATCCAGACTGGAGTGGGGATCTGAGATCCCCACAGGTCCAGGGAAGGGATGGACAGGCTTCAGGGGTAAGCTGTGCTGTGCTACTGTTTTGCCTATGGTATAGGCCTCATTCAAAGGACACTGTCACAAGGAACAAAGGCTCTTTGAAGAAAGAGGAAGAACAATCCATTTCTAAGCAAAGGCCCTGATTTTAGTCCTCTCTACAACACTGCCACCTGGTGGCTGTAAGATAACAATGCAGCTAGCTAACCCAAATGGCCGCTCTGAAACCAAGTGTCACCTCTATTTTAATCGCTTTCCTCCAACCCAAACAATGTCCTCATGCTACTTTCTAGTCACTGCTTCCCCGGAGGCCGTTGATATTCTGACGACCACAGGTTAGACTCATTACACTCCCCAGTGTGTGAACATAATATAAATGTAAATAGAATTCCTATTTTCCTATTATGATATGTCCACTGTTAGAAGTAGAGTTGATTCACTGTGGCCTATAAAGTCACAGGAAACACAGAACAAAACACCATTGAACCATTGCCTCTGGGGAAAAGTCAGGTTTGTTCCTGTAAGTATCTGATGACAACAGTCTCATCATCTGATCAATTCACGTAAAAAACAAAACAAACATTGTCTTTGTATGTGTGTGTGACAGAGAGAGAGCTTATTAATACATATAAACCAACAAAGTCATAATTGGTGTGTTCTTGTTATTTAATAATTTTCACATCATGGCCTTCTTGCAATCAGCACTACATGGCTCTTAGCACTCTACTTGGAGATCATTTTAAGCAGCAAAATGGCCAACAAAAAGAACAAAAAAATGTGAGAAATGCGGCATTACGTAAACAATAAAAAAAATACATTTACAGCTTGAGAGCTGGAGCGAGACAGCACATGGTTTTGGTCGCCTTCATTGCAGCTGGATGCAACAGGTAATTGCAAACTTCAGTCTGTGCATGTCCGTAAATCACAGAAACATCATGAACATTCGATTTACAGTTACAAATGCGTTTTAACGCATAGGTAGAATCCATGAAGAATGATGACTATATTTGCCGTTTTGTTCTTTTCTATTGCTGAGAGAGACCCCAATACCTGTCTGTATCATTGCTTATCCATTTACTTACAGGAGCACAAGTTGCTTCCAGTTCACAGCTACTACACTGACTCAATAAACACCCTCCTGCAAGACTTCTTGTGGTTAAAATGGAATCGTGTGCTGTCAGCTTTCTTAGAGACATGAATTCCCAAAGGGACAAAGGGACAAAGCGTTTTATACTCCTCGGCCCCTCAGAGGCCTCACTTGCTCTCCCATCTTCACAAGGGCCTGCTACAGGCAGTTGTTGACATGTTTGATCTGATGGGGGTGTACTACTCGTCTTCATTTGCATTCACCTTATGATTAATGGTACTGCACATTTCCCAAAGATGTCTTAACCATTTTTAATTTATGTGTGTGTATCTATGTGGTATGTGTATGTGATACATATATGTGTATGGATGCACTGGCCTGTGTGTGCACATGTGAAGGCCAGAATCAATACTAGGTATCTTCCTCTACATATATATGTCAGCATACCCAGCTTCTACATGGGTGTTGGGGATTTAACCATATCTCCGGCCTATAGTGAGAACTGTAATTTTGGTTTCTTTAAAAAACACAAAAAAGCCTGGAACCCCTGCACAGAGGTAGCCCATGGCAGTTCAGTGTCCAAGTGGATTCCATAGTAATGGGGACAGAGACTGACAGGAACAGATTGGCCTGCTCTTTGATCACCTCCCCCTGAGGGGGGAGTAGCCTTACCAGGCCACAGAGGAAGACAATGCAGCCACTCCTGATGAGACCTGATAGACTAGGATCAGAGAAACAGAGGAGAAGGACCTCCCTTATCAGTGGACTGGGAGAGGAACATTGGTGGGGTAGAGGGAGGGTGGGATTGGAAGGGGAGGAGGGAAGGATGTATAGGGTAGAAACAAAGTGAATAAACTGTAATTAATAAAAATAAATAATAAAAACACAAAAATGTATGGGAATAGGTTTTCATTTTAATCTGAGGTGTTGGGGTACAGGGCCTCTTCATATCAGGTGACTATGATTTGCCTCAAACTCTAGCAGGGGTGTGGTTTTGCCAGCTGAGGATAGTTTCTGTGAATGTGCAATGTTTGGGATTCTAGGAAATTTTCAGAAGATATATAAATGACAGGGCCCTGGGAGATGGGGTTATTGTTTGGTTGGTGGTTAGATGCTGTTGGTTGCTGTTTGTCAAGTAGTCGTGGACAAAGACAAGAAGAAATTAGATATCCTGATGGTGACGATCAAATTTTCCCCAAGGACCTCGACACCTCTAGTCGGCAGAAAGCAATCTAACGATAACTTTTGTTCCCTCTATCCTTTCTCCTATCTAGTGTTAAGGGGTTAGTGGGCTAATAAGGGTAGAGAAGTATGGAAGAAGGTAAGGAACCTGCAAAGCAGCAAATGCCCATGGATATATTTTTATCTGGTGTATGTTTCCAATTCTTTTGGACATTTTTAATTAGAATTTATCCTTACTATTACTGAATTATAGTTCTTTATGTATGCATGAGTCCTTGTCAAATAAGTACATACACTGTGGGTGTGCTGACTGCCTACCAGTAAATGGCTTGCCTTTTCACTTTCTTACTGGTAGTTTCTTAAATTGCTGATGTTGCACGCGTTACCGTCTCGCCAGCAAGAACAACGCGGCACACATAGGATCCTTCTGCAGTAAAGCTTTAATGCATCTTGAGAGGGAGAGCATAAGCTTACAACGAGTAGAGACGGAGACCCTGAGCAGCAGAAACCCAGCCCTTATATAGAAAACTATCCTCCGCTTAGGATGTGTCAGCCTCTGATTGGCTGTAACTCATCAGGCGGGGTGACGCCACGGGAGAGGCAG
>CM053763.1:10041697-10092998 GCA_028658305.1 Pachyuromys duprasi
TCAGGCGGGGTGACGCCACGGGAGAGGCAGAGCACAATGAGTGGAAATTTCCTTCGCACATGCGCAGCTTTCTTGTTTATCGGTTTGGGACACAGGATCAGTGCCATCTTGTAATGGCGAATGTGAGTGCGGCCCCTCACACTATGAATTCTAAGTGGTCAAATATTCATTTAGGGTTACTGATCTTTGCTTCCTTAGAAATCTTTACTTGTCCCTAAGTATTGAAATCTGTGTCTTGCTTCTGTTAGACAAAGGCTTTATAATTGTACCTATCACACTTTGCTCTAAGCTCATGTCAAATTCAATTTTCTGCATAATATGAATTAAGTTAGAAATTATTATTTTTTGCACAGTTATCCAATTGCTCTAGAGCTGAAAAACCCTTCCTCCATTAAGAGATGGACATTGACACGTCAGCTCAATTGACATTGGTGTGTTGAGTTGGCTAGGCCTCACCACTGCAGGTTTGCGCATCATGTCTGGGAAAGTATTTTAAGAAGAAATTAATATTTAACTCAGAACACTCAGAATAGAGTGTAGTAACCCACCAGCCAAGTGTTCTTGTTCCTCATCTAATCAATCACAGGCCTCAAGGAAACAGACTGAGAACCTTCAGGAAAACGGGAACCTGCTAGTGGCCTCTGACTACAGCCACAGCCCCAACCCTTCCGCATGTCTTCAGCCTGCAGGCCACCGCAGAGCTCAACCGTCTCATCTTCCAACCCTGTGTGCTGTTTTATCCACTCGTTTATCTGTCCTTATACCTGACATCTTAATTATCATTTCACCGCTTGCCTTGAAATATGGTAAATTAAGACTTCTTTCTTCTCTTCCAATTGTGTAGGTTATCCAGGACTTGTGTACTTTTATGTACATTGTACCATCCTCCACACTTCTAAAATGATGATGAAAATCTCTTTGAACCGCTAAGTAAGTTTAGGACTAACTCTCGTCTTAACGATACTGAGTTTTCCAACTTATAATGTGAAACATACCACTATTTGTTCGATCTGCTTTTGATGCTCTCAGTAACATTTGTAGTTTTCAGAGTAAAAGCTTTAAATAGTCCTGATTACATCTAAAATGGATCCTTAATACCTGTTCTCAATTTCTTTTTCCGACTTGTTAGCATTACTAAAAATATGAATAATTTTGGTGTATCTACTTTGTCCATCTGCAGCCTTGTCAATTAATTTATCCCTTTAAGATCCCTTTAGGTTTTCTGAGTGTATAACCCTGCGTGCATGGGTAAACTGCCTTGCTTCTTCCTCCTTTCACACCTTTTTACCATTGCTGTGAACTGAACCTTTGTGTCTCCCCAAATTCATGCGTTGAGACCCTAAGTTCAGTGTGATGGTGTCTGAACATGTGGTGTCAAAGATAAGGAGAACATAAAAGTTGTAGGAATAGTGCCCAACAAGAACAGGAGTGAGCCCATCGTCTCCCCTGTTATGTGCCAGGAACACATCCACTAGGAAGAGGACCCTCCCCAGGCATGAGATCCGGTGATCTTGGACTTGTTGTTTCCAGAGCTATGAGGAATAATGAAGGCTGTTTGAGCTACCCAGTCCATGGCATCTTGCTGTAAGAGCCAAAATTAAGACAACTTAAAATTTTTCCGTTTTCCTAATGCACTGACATTATCAAAATGGTAAGAATAAACATTCTCCTGTCTCCAGTTTTGGGTGAATGATGCTCAATTTTTTGCTCTAGACATTAGTGTTAGTTATTGGTTTTATTTGTCTGCGTTGTAGATGGAGTGGTCCCCCTCTGCAGCTGATGTCATTGTGTAGCTCATACTTCCTGCTCAGGCTGCTATGGCAGCTAACAGCTCTAAGTTGAGCCTCTTCCAGGGTTTGACCTTGACCAAAGTCTTTTCACAAGTTCACACCTCTGCTTAAAAGACAGCCCTAATGCAGTGGCTGGAGAGCTTAGAGACCCAGTTCTTGTCACTTAATTTGGGACACATCTGGACAGGTAGCATACCTTGTGGGTTTAGCAGGCATTTGAGATTACATAGTGCAACGGGTTCTTGATCTGCCTAACTCTCCAATCTATATTCTGCTATAGCGGATATTCTTGCAAGCCTTTCCCAACAGCCTTTCTCTGGCTGTGTCAGAGAAAAGCATAGGGCTCTAAGACAGCAAACTTTTAAACAGGGTTTGAGAGCTGATCACCTGAGTAGGATTCCAATAAAGGGGTGTCCTTCTGTCTCTGCAGGTTCAACCAAATGAGGATCAGAAATACCCGGAAGTCAGTCTTGCTCACTCATGTGCTCTGCCTTCCTGGCTTTAACCATTTTACATTTTGAGTCATGTCCCATTTAGAGAATGAATGCACACTCCTGTAATTCCAGCATATAGGAAGCCAAGGCAGGAGATTCGAGACCTGAGGCCAGCCTGGAGTGATAGAGAGAGATTACATTAAAAAGGGTGAAGAAGGGTAGGAAGGAGAAAGATTCAGAAAACAGTGAATCTGTTTTGAGCACACAGAAATTTTCCTTATTAATACCTAAACATTAAAACATGGCTATTTACACAGTACTTAATTATGTATAATACAAAATCTAAAGGTATTTTTTAAGTCAGAAAATTACATAGATTATGTGCAAATATTTTTTTTTTCTGTATGACTTGGGCATTCTGAGATGTTAGGGTTTGTGGGATTTCTAGAACAACCACCACTGTTCCTGAGGGAACATAAATCTTCACATAAATCTGTGAAGAGGTCTTTGTTTACCTGGGCTTTTTGTTATGAGCAGGTGATTAATGTGTTAAAATGCCTTTTTCTCTTTCTGTGGTGAGTTGTGTAAACAAATTCTTACTGCCTTGGAATTGTCTTTGGATGCCCTGGCTTTGTTTGAATGATGGAAATACAAATACAATTGTTGGGATTCAGACCAGGGACTAGCAGCTGAGATACCATTTAACCAAACTGAACCTGGTCCTCAGGTTCTCCCAGTATCCTTCAGCCCCTACATGTTACAAGGCATGGCTGGCATACCCTGCCCTCTGCTCTGAACTTCCCAGCCCAGGGGCTGGGCTTGTCCTCCCCCAGAAGCTCTTCCCTATATAATCCAGACATTTTGGTATCTTTTTCTCCCTCTGCATCTCCTCTCTCTTAGCTCACTCTCTCTCTTCCTGCATACCCACCATCCCCACTATTTTCTGTCTCCCTCTGCAAGCAACTTCACTGACCCCCTCTGTCATTCTCCATCTGGCAAGAGCCTGGGCTGTGGCTTCCAGATGGAGAACAGAATCAAAGGTCCTGGATCTCAGGGCTTTCCTGTGCACTAGACCTGGATGTGGATAGTTTTCTTTGGAGTGTTACAACCTAGCTCTTTTAAATGAGATCTCTGGTGGCAGTGGAAACTCAGACATGCCAAAGCCTATGGTGATACCAAAGTGTTAGAGCTCTTCAGTGAAGCTGCTGTGCTAAGCAGAGCAGAGGATTCCAGTAAAAGCCCATGTCTGATTGGCTTACAGCTGAAACACAGGCCCCATGAGGTGCAGGCCCAGCAGGCCAGAAGTCAGGTCTGGTGAGGCTTCCAGGTCCAGCAGGGGCTCTTTGGCACTGCTGCTTGGAATTCAGCCCTGAATTTCTGGGGGAGGGGGGAGCTTCATTTTCCCAGATTAAATGACAAGTCTCAGGTGGCCATGGTGAAAAGCTGATGGTATCATGCAGCATGCAGCACTCAGTACATTTATTTGAAATCAGGGATCTATAAACCTTGGGCAGTGGGAGGGGTTTCAAGAATGAATGCATTTGATTTGCTGTGGTTAGGGTTGCCAGGGAGGCTTCATTTACATGTAGTGGTACCGTGCCTCATTTTACATGCAGTAGCATGGTCCTATCACAAGAAGGAGAATACAGTACATAATTATCCTATGGGTGAGGGAAGAACTCTAAGCATAATTGGAGGTCATTGCTGAAAACTAAGATCTGCTTAGCAGGGTGGGATATTTCCAGGAATTCCCAGATGCTTGCTGAACAGGTTTCTTATCAGGAAAGGGCTGGGCCTGCTATCTTTCTGAGGGCTATGTGACACTTCATACAAAATCTGGGGTTACCAGATGATGTGGAGAGAGAGCCCAGCTGAGAAAAGGGAGTCCACCATATTAGACTGAGTGCAAGGCGCTCCAGAATGTCAGATGTCAGCCTCATCTAGCAGAATTCCACACTCCTCCTGTGAGGTTGGTGAACCTACCCAAGAGCTGCCCCCAATAAGCCTTCATTTTTACTTTAATTTGGCTTTAATTGGCTTATTTAATTGGCAGAAAATACCTATCAACAATAAACTGAGAATCATTGAAGTATAAGTTAAATAACTTTCATTCATGTTGGGTCCTATGTGACTATCAAAAAACAAAACAAAACAATGCAACCATCATTTCCTTAACACTCAGATTTTTCCCAATTTCTGTAATATCCTCAATTTTTCCTTTGTTTTGTGGATAGCTTCAGTACTTGAGTCTTGCCAACAAACAGATCATCCAAACAGAAACTAAACAGAAATATTGAAGATAACAAACTTTATAAAGCATAAGGACCTACAGATATTTACAGAGTGTTTCATCCAAACAAAAGAATATACCTTCTTCTCAGCATCTCATGACACTTTCTCCAACTTTGACCATATATTCAAACACAAAGCAGGTCTCAACAGATAAAAAAAAAATTGAAATAATATACTGCCTGCTATCTGTCCACAATAAATTCAAGCTGAATACCAACACAGAAACAACAGAAAGCTTACAAAGTCATGGAAACTGAGCAACTCAGTACTGAATAAAAAATGGGTCAAGACATAAATTAAGAAAGAAATTTAAAACTTTCTAGAATTGAATGAAAATGAAAACATAACATACTCAAATTTATGGGACACAATGAAGGTGGTTGTAACAGATGAGTTCATAGCATTAAGTACCTACATTAAAAAATTGGAGAGACTTCATACTAGAAACTTAACAGCACAACTGAAGGATCTAGAACACAAAGCAGAAATAGCACCCAAAGGTACAGGTGGCAAAGAAATAACCAGGAGAGGGAGAGGGTCTAGAATGGGTGGATCAAATGAGAAGGGGGAAGAAAGAGGGAAGAAGGAGTAGAGAGAGGGACAGCTAAAACTAAGGTCTGTTTGAGGGGTCATTTGGAAACCTCAAATATATACATATATGAAGGTGATCTAAGTGAAAGTGACAAAGAATGAGGGAGACAGAGCCCTAACTGGATATCTCTCAACACCAAATGAAGCTTTCTGTACCAGAAATAGGTTACATCTAATCGAGCCTTGGCCAAAGAGGTCCCACGGGAATCTAACAACCCAGACTATTGCCAAGGCTATTGGCTGCTCTTCCCAAACTGACTGTAGAGCGGTATTGCTGAAGACAACATTTATATTACTCACTGAATGCAGAGAAGTTGAGCTGGTGCTAAATGGAGCCTTCACCCCTACAGACTAGTGTTCATGGTCCTGGAAGGTACTCTGCATGCTACCATGTGAGAGAGGTAAACAACCTAGCTACAAAGCCTTTGGTCTACAATGATGACCTGCCTCTAAGATACACTATGGTGGCTCAAAGGTTGTGGCAGTAATCAGCTAATATCTGATTAGATTTAAGGTCCAGTCCATGAGGTGGAACCCATGCCCAGTGCTGCTTGGGTGGCCAAGAACCTGAGATTAGATAGGCCAGGGAAAAACAAATACTACTATTTTGCTAAAGAAGTGTTTCTCAACTTGGGGGTCAAATAACCCTTTCACAGAGGTCACGTCTTAGATATTTATGTTACAATTTATTACAGTAGCGATATTCCAATTATGAAGTAGCAACAAAAATATTTTTATGGTTGGGGTCACAGCAACATAAGGAACTGTATTAAACAGTTATAGCTTTAGGGAGGGTGAGAACTACTGTGCTAAAGGAACATAGCAATAAAATGACTCCTAATGACATCCTGCTATGCTCATAGATCAGTGCCTGGCTCAGTCATCATCAGAGAGCCTTCCTCCTACAGAAGATGGGAGCAAATACAGAGACCCATGCCTGGACAATATGCAGAGAGTGAGAGACCTTGGAACACTCAACCCTAAATGGGATGTCTTCATCATTGCCCTCTTTTCAGAGCTCAGGAAGCCCTGCAGAAGAGGAGATGGAAAAAGGGTAAGAGCCAGAGGTAATGGAGGACACAAGGGAACAAGGCCCTTAAACACAGCAGGACCAATGCACATACAGAGCCTTGTAGTCAGCTTATGGAGAGCAACTGATAGCCTTGGCAACAGTCTGGGTTGTTTTCATTTTTACTATTTGGTTATCTGTTTTGCTGTTGTTGCTGCTGTTGTTTTATTTTTTGTTTTTCTTTTTGAGACAGGGTTATGCTATGTTGCCAAGGTAATGTGTTTTTCAGTTGAGTTTATATTAATGGTCAATTTCAACTCAATGTGACGCAGCATTACTTGGTAGCTATTTACCACTTTAGGTCTTGGTTCTAAATAACTCTGAGATACTTATTTCCTCTGCTTTACAGTAAAGATAAAATGCTTTCAGTATTGTCCCACCCATGGTAGTGAGGCAGGAGCTAGCTCTTTCTATATAGGTCATAAGGAAGAAAGACCTGTGATGAGAACTACCAGATGCTCACACATACTATAGTGAGAACAGAGGCTGGGGGGAAAGGAAGATAAAGGGTTAACATGGCAGAGCCTGGAGAGCTGAAGAAAATGAATCTGGGTATGAGCTAGCCAAGCTTAACAGAAGAGGAAGGACAGAGGGTGCTCTGAGCCAGGGATGGCTGGCCGCGGCATCTCCTTGCCATTGAGGGATATGTATAAGGCACCATAATCCTATATATATTCTGATTTCTAACATAGCTAATTATAGAAATCATCATCATCACTACTATTATTTTGGTTTTTCAAAATAGGGTTTCTCTGTGTAGTCCTGGGAGAAACAGTTCATAAGGGTTACCTACATGATTTGTCTGTAAAGTCTCTAGACACTGAGACTGAGAATTTCAAGTCTGTTAACACATCTACCATTGAGGGAAGGGCACAGCCAATTCTATGCATCCAGACGCTCCTATGTTTGGGACTATTCTAGACATTGCCCCCTGTGTGTTTTTTCATCTGGCTACTCATTTATTTAGTTTATAGTAAACCAGAAAATGTTTGTGTGAGTTGTTTGAACCACACTGTCAAATAACAGCAACCAAAAGGGAGGGTCATAGGACTGTGTAATTGGCAGCCAATCCAAACAGAAGGTGGGCATAGGCTGAAGTCACACCACTCTAGGGGTAGTCACATGGGAACAAACCACAGATCTGTGCGATCCATTCACAGCTCAGGTAGTGTCAAGCTGAACTGATTTTCAGGACCCCTAATTGCTCCCCACAGAGAACTACAGAATTGCTTGGTGTGGAAAAATTACCCTCTGCTATTGGAAATAACAATCGGGTAGGGAGGTATGGGAAGTTGAGCATTGTACAGGAAGGCTGTTCCTCCCCAGCTTGACAAACAGTTATGTTTATTTTCTCATGTTCTTTATTACAGGGTTCCCATGTTTTTGTTTTCTTTACTGATCCGTTTTTTTTTTTTTAAATATGTACTTTTAAGGTGAAAACAATGGGAAAACACTTGGATGTCTAAGCCTTCTACTACTGCTTTCCTTCCATTGTCACAGCCACTAGGGGGAGCTGCTTTTATTAGCTTCTACCTCTTCCCTCTAGGGCTTTCCTCAATTTGCATCTTACAGCCAATGGAATATAATATACCCATCCCATAATATCCAAGAACACTGGTTCCAATAACCCTTACAGATATTGAAATCCACGTGTGTTTAAGTCCCTTTTATAAAACGAATCAGCCCTAGTGCAGGAAAACATCTGGTAACCACTGCAGGGAAGCCCTCCCTTCCCTTCCGTTCCCTTGCCTCTCCCCTCCTAGCTTCTTCCCCCCTTCTTTCCTCTCCCCTCATGTCCCCTTCCCTCCTCTCCTTTCCTCTTTCCTGTTTCCCCTTCTCTCCTTCCCCCTCTTCTCCTCTGCCATTCTCTTCCCTTTTCTCCTCTCTTCCTCCCTCCTTTCTTTTCCTCTGCCCTTCCCTCCACTCCACTACTCGCCTCTGCCCTCTTCCATGCCTTTCCCTGTTATCCCCTTCCCTAGTCTTTCCTCTTCTTGCCTTTCACAAGCCTGATAACACTGTCTTCCCACATAAAGGGAAGACAAGCAAGAGAAAAGCATTTCATTTGATCAAAGGTTTACATGAGGTGAGATCAGGGCAGATATATTTAGAGCTCTACCTAAACTCAGTGAAGGTGGGAAGCCATATGGAGATGAGATTGGGCACGATGGGAGTGATGTGCTTTCCCAGGCTGATGTGGAGAAATAAGGGAAGACACTTCTCCTGGTTATAAGACAGGGGAGAATGAAGGTCTTCAGCCTACTCTATGTCAGCACTCAAAAAGAAGAGGCTGGGATGAGCATATCCTCATCCCCTGAGGCCTGGCAAGGCAGCCCTGCCTGAGGAAGTGATCCAAAAGCAGGCAATGAATCCATGTTGGAAACAGCGCCCCTCCCCCACCCTCATGATTTGATGTGCTGGGGAGGGTTGACACAGAAGGAGAGTTTCCCCTTTTCTGAGGGAAAAGAGAAAGAGGAAGGAGGAACCATGGGGAAGGGGACTGGGAGAAGAGGTGGGAAGGGAAACCTTTGGCATGTAAAGTAAATAAACTGAAGTAAAATAAAATTAAAAAAAAGAAGAAGAGGCAGGGTAATGCTGGGGTGGTTTTCTAAGTCTGGCACTGCTTTGGGAGAACTCCGGTTCCTATGTCTCACTTTGCGAGAGACAGAAGGGGGTCAGAGAGACCTTAGTCTGAGGTGGCTTTCCTAACCTCACTGTCCAGGAGTTCAAGAGCTCTCTGTGTCAAAGCACTATACTTCAAGTGTCTTTGGCTGAGTCTCAACACTGAGTCTGAGAGTTCATCATCTCAGAGGCTGCATAGTCTTGGGGGAGTTGCCACATGTTTGATTTTGAACCATCCAACTTCTTGTGGTGAAAATGGGAGGAAAATCCTCTCGTTCTGGAAACGAGATGGTCCATGTTTAAATGAGAGGTCCTGCTGTTAACAATGTGAAGCTTAAGAAATGCTCTCCATTTCTTGGGCGGGTGGAGTCTAGTCTTCATGGAGATAAGGACAACATCCAAACCCTCCTTCTCTAGCATTTCCAGCTCACCTAAGTGGGGCACAGTGATGCTGATCCGCCTAGCTAAGTCACAGCCCAAGGGCACACAGAAAACCAAACCTGTTCACAGCACGGTAGAAACTGCCACAATAGACTCTACTATTATAGTTGAAAATCCCAGCCCCATCTTACTAGTAATTTCCAGGTTCAGAGGATAAAAAAATCACGAAAGACATAGTTGAACTGAACCACGCCATCAGCTGACGGGGTGCGACTGGTGCCTGTAAAATGGGCCGCCAACAACAGAAAAATGTTTATTTCAAGCTCGTCCAAAGCAACCAGCATGGCAGGTCATACCCTGGGCCCCAAAACAGCCTAAACTGGGCTGGAGAGACGTCTCAGTGGATAACTGCTCTTACTAGGTTAGTTTTTCAGCATCCACATGGTGGCCCACAAACACCCGTAACTCTAGTTCCAGAGAATCTAACACTCAGATGGCATGTGTGTGGTATCTGTCCATACATATATACAGGCAAACACTCACACATAAATAAAAATCAGTAAAAAAAAAATTGAGACAGGGTCTCATGCTCTGCAGCCCTAGCTAGTGTGCAGCTCGAAATGCAGATCAGGCTGGCCTCAAACTCACAGAGGTCCATCTCCCTCTGTGTCCCTAGTGCTGGGATCAAAGGCTGGCACTGCTAAACACAGTGCAAATCTTTTTTTTTTCAAATCTTAAATAAATAAAAATTATACAAAGCTCACAAACAACAATGGGATTAGATTAACAAAAAAACAATAGGTGAGAACTGGAAAATTCCCTAGAATACTTGAGATTGAAGGACATATTTCTAAGTGAATATAGGTCAATAAAGGAACAAGAACAATAACTATAACTTGCCAAAATTTGTGAAATATAAACTGAGCATGGTGACACATGTCTATAAATCCTAATACGAAGTAAGTAGGCTGAGCCAAGAGGATCAGTTCAAGACCAAGGCCAGCCGAGGATACATACCAAGACCTTGTCAAAAATCAAACCAACAAAACAGAAAGTGAGAGTTGGTTGCCCTCTAGTTCTGGTGGGCAACCAAAACTGCTGTTGGTTTCCCACCAGAACTAGATGACAAGACCTTATTGCTGAAGACACTAAATGTTCTGGTGACAGGACATAGAAAAATTAAGCTAGTATGGGCTGGAAGTTTTCTCCCTCCCAGAGAGTCCTAACTATGTAGACAGTGATGAACACATTGCAGGAGGAAAGTATCAGCAATGTTCTTACCCAGCTACAGAGCCTGTGTGCAGCAATAATGACCAGCCACGAAAGATGTGCCCACCGGACCAATGGTGGCTTCACAGTTAAGGAAGAACACACTTACTTTCAGATTGGGTCTGAAGCCTACTCCACATTCTTTACTGCAAGCCTGGTCAAAGGTCTATGGCTGAGAAGGTTATAGGCCATAGTATAAAAGCCACCTTTTGTTATCTAAATGGACATGATGTGCTCAAATTGCCTTCTAAATAACTGTATTTATGTCCATACATTAGTGCTGCTGTCAGCTTTGCTCAGAGAAACTACCTTTCGTAGTGCATTACTGAAGAACACTCACTTACAATCTCAGCCCTCAGGAGACAGAGCTAGGAGGATCAAGAGTTCAAGGACAGTCTCAGCTACATAAAAAATTCAAGACTGATCAGGACTGAATGAGACCGTGACTCAAACAACAATGACAATAACCAGCTAAGCAACCAACCAACAAAACATACAAACAAACAAACAGTTTTTAAAAGTGAGGAGTACATTAAAAGCAGCACTGTGAAAGAAATTCATAGCATCAAAATGTATCAAAAATAAAAAATATAATAAATAAATAATAAACAAACAAACAAATGTATCAAAAATAAAAAAGAACCAAAATCAATAATCTGAAATTTCAACTTAAGGAAAAGAAGGGCTGGAGAGACGGCTCAGCCGGTAAAGTGCATGCATGCGAGCATGGTGGCCTGAGTCAGAGCCCCCAGCTCAAGTAAAGAAGGATGGCACAGTGATATGTGTGTGCTGATAGTCCCAGCACTGGACAGGCAGAAACAGGTGGGTCCTGGGACAGCCAGCCTGTTGATGAGTTCCAGACCAGAGAGAAAGTCTCTGTCTTCCATGCACATAGTTGCGTCTGTACACACACATAGCACATAAACCGACACACACACAGTCCAAAACTGAGTGCATCTTAGTGTTACAGAACTTACATAGTATTCGAAAGGCCCTGAGTTTGGTTTCCAGAACTGCAAGGAAGAAAAGAAAGGAGGGAGAGGATAGACAGAAGGACAGAGGGAGGAATAGAGGGAGAAAAGGACAGAAAAGAAAGAGAAAGGGAAAAGGGAAGGACAATAGAAAGGAAGATGAAAGAAAAAGGGAACAAAGAGACGAGGGAGAAGAGGAAGGACAAGGGAGGGAGAGGAGAAAGGAAGGTTATTATGGTTAATCTATGCCTACATATTTGGAAATCTAGATGAATCTCCACATGCAGAAACAATCAGAGTAGGTCATTGTTTGCTAAAAGATGGCATCAGTAGTGAACACATTTTTGAAACAGAAAGTGCAGGAACAGATGTTTCTACCAAACAAAGAAGAAACTGTACCAGTCTTTGCAACCGCCTGAACATAACCATAAAGAAGACTTCCTTCTTATGCTAAGAGCTCTGCTTTGCCAAAGCGCAAAACAGAGAGATTATCAGAAAGCAATTCTACAGACCAATGTGTGTGTTGCATAAATTCTCAACAAAATGTTACCCAGTCCAACCATGCATTTAAAACTGACATACCACAGCTGAGAGAAATTTATTCTATGTATGCAATGATGATTCAACACTTGTAAACAATTAGCTCAATCCATCACCTCCACACAGGGAAGAACAAAAACATAATAACTTATCAATGGATATAGAAGAGATCAACAAATTTCTTAAAACTGATAAGCAATTATAACAAAGTTACATGAGAAAAGAAAGGCTGACGAACAAAAAGCTGCCCAACTAGGTTTTTTTCTCCCTCCCTCCTTTCTCTCATTCTCTTTATTTATCTTTCAAACATGATTATTATCATTATTAGTAATGTGTGTGTGTGTGTGTGCATGCACCAATGAGTATACATGATAGGGAGGTGTACTACTTATGGAGATCAGAGGACAACATTGTGCAGTTCTCTTCTTCCATCTTTATGTGGATTCTGGGATCAAACACAGGTCACTGGAATGGAGCAGCAAGTGCCTGTCTTTTTGTTCTTTCACTTATTTTTTTATTAAATTTTTATTTTTTATATTAGTTACAATTTATTTACTTTGTATCCCAGCTGTAGCCCCCTCCCTCATTCCCTCCCAACCCCATCCTCCCTCATCTTCTCCCTGCCTCTCTCTAAGTCCACTGATAGGGGAGGTCCTCCTTCCCTTCCATCTGACCCTATTGTATCAGGTCTCTTCAGGACTGGCTGCAATGTCCTCCTCTGTGGCTTAGCAAGGCTGCTGCTCCCTCGGGGGGTGAAGGGGAAGGTCAAAGAGCCAGCCATTGAGTTCATGTCAGAAACAGTCCCTGTTCCCCTTAGAACCCACTTAGATACTGAGCTGCCATGGGCTACATCAAAGCAGGAGCCCTAGATTATATCCATGCATAATCCTTGGTTGGAGAAACAGTCTCAGAAAAGTCCTCTGTGCCCAGATATATTTGGTCTTTGGTCCAACTGAATATCTACATGCAGAAAAATGAAAATAGATCCATATTTATTATCCTGCACAAAACTAAAGTCCAAGTGGATCAAAGACTCAACATAAAACCAGACACACTAAATCAGTTAGAGGAAAAAGTGGGGAAGAGCCTAGAACTCATTGGCACAGGAGACAACTTCCTGAACAGAACACCAACAGCACAGGCTCTAAGATCAACAATCAATAAATGGGGCTTCATGAAACTGAAAAGCTTCTGTAAAGCAAAGGACACTGTCATGAGAACAAAATGACAGCTTACAGACTGGGAAAGGATCTTTACCAACCCTATATCTGACAGAGGGCTAATATCCAGTATATATAAAGAACTCAAGAAGCTAAAAAGCAACAAATCAAGTAATCCAATTAAAAAATGGGGTCCGAAGCTAAACAGAACTCTCTGTCAAGGAATATAGAATGACAGAGAAACACTTTTTAAAAAAATGCTCAACATCCTTAGCCATTAGGGAAATGCAAATCAAAACACCCTGAGATTTCACCTTATACCTATCAGAATGGCTGAGATAAAAAAACTCAAGTGACAACACATGCTGGAGAGGTTGTGGAGAAGGGGGAACCCTCCTCCATTGCTGATGGAAATGTAAACTTGTACAACCACTTTGGAAATCAATCTGGTGCTTTCTTAGACAATTAGGAATAGTGAATCCTCAAGATCCAGCTGTACCACTCCTAGGCATATATCCAAAAGATGCTCAAGTACACAACAAGGACATTTGCTCAACCGTTTCTGTAGCAGCTTTATTCATAATAGCCTTTCACTTATTTTTAAAGAATCCTGCTACATAGGACTGGACACATGGCTCAGCTGTAAAAAGCTAGCTCACAACCAAGAAGACAAGAATCTTGCTATGTAGCCTAGATTAGTATTGAACTCATAGTTTTCCTGTCTCAGCTTCTAGGATGTTGGGGCTGTAGGTATGCACCACGATGCCTAGTTATATACCAGTACTGAGTAAGACAATTTACTTTAGTACAAAATATATGAAATGCATATATATGTATGTATATGTATATATATATATATATGATCTACTTGAGAGAAACTGTGAAACTATAAAATTAAAAAAAGTCTGAACAGATAGAGATGTTTTCCATGTACATAGGTGAAAGCTGCAATCATGCCAAAACATATGTTAAGGCTAGTTTCCACTTATGGATTCAGTGAAATCCTAATCAAAGGCTCAACAAGTTATTTTTTTGAAAATCAACAAGATAAATCTAAGGTTTACATACAAAGTAACAAACAAACAAAGCAAACAGCCAACAGTGACTTGTATGAGAGTACAAAAGTAAGAGGGCCAACGCTACCCAGTTTCAGGACTTGCTGTGGATTCAGACAGTTCATGAAAGAGTAGGTCTGCTGGCCAGCAGAACTAAACACCTAGAAACAGAGCTGCGCCAACTCAACTCAGCCTTGAAAAAAAGCTAAGGCAAGTCCATACATAAATGATAAAATTTCTTGTTTTAAGGATTTATGTAGTCTTATTTTATGTGTATATTTTATGTGTATAAATGTTTTGCTTACATGTATGTATGTATGTGCCCCATGTACATAGTGCCCACAGAGACCAGAAGAGGGCATCACATTCCCCTGGAGCTGGAGTTATGGATGGTTGCAAACTACCATGGGGTTCTTAGAACAATGTCTCTGTAAACACAGACATTGCTTTTAACCTCAGAGCCATCTTCCCAGTCCAAAGCTAATCTTTCAATAAATCATGCTGACATGGAAAAGCACAGCAACACAAACCTGAGTAGCTAAGTGAAACTATTAAAAAGAAGAAAAAACACAAAAGAAAAGAGGAGCTGGTGTAGACCTTATCCCTTTTTATCACGCTTGGTATTGGAAACCTCGTCAGTTACCCAGGGCTAGTAAAGTCTTAGAGGAGGGACCACAACCCCCACTTTACTAAATCAGGATAATCCTTAACCACCTTTTAAGCATTTGTCCTTATGCCCACAGAAAAATATAGTCCTCACCCCTTATCAAAGAAACTTCTCTTTGCAACAGACAGAGACCATTATAGAAAACCACAACCAATAAAAATGCAGAATTGTGGAGCTCAGTCCCAGTGGATATACCTACAAACCACTCCTACACCTAAGGTACAAGTACACTCAGGAAGTTGGGGAGGAAAGTACAAAAGCCAGAGAGTCAGCTACATCTCTCAGTGACTTAGCTACAATGATGAAGCTATGGCCACAAAGTTTCACCAACATGACTACCTACACATGAGCTGAACAAGGATGACACTGGTGGACATGCCAAAGATGATGGGGGAAAGACTATGAGGCCTCAATCCTACACAAACAACTTTAGGCAACTAAGGAATGCAGGGAGAGAAAGAAATAGTTTTCCTCAGAGAACACAAGTGGTTATTCAATACCAAATGGTCCACTCTGAAAATATATACATGATTAATATTTTACTGGTGGTTTGATAGGAATGGCCCCCATAGACTCCTGTGTTTGAGTGCTTGCCCATAGGAAGTGGCACTATTAGGAGGTGTGGCCTTGCTGGAGTGGGTGTGGCCTTGTTGGAGGAAGTGTGTCACTGTGAAGGTAGCCTTTGAGGTCGTGTGAATCAAGATGTAGAACTCTCAGCTCTTTACTTGGCATGATTGTGTACATGCTACTCTGTTTTCTGTCATGATGAAAATGGACTAACCCTCTAAATCTGTAAGCCAGCCCCAATTAAATGTTTTCCTTTATAAGAGTTGCTGTGGTCATGGTGTCTTTTCACATCAATAAAACTCTAACTAAGACAATTATATATACAAACACACACACATATATACACACATATATATGTATATATATGTACGTATATAGGTATATATTATACACATATGTATGTATATAAGTATGTGTATTTGTATATATAATTGTCTTAGTATATAGGTATTTATATACTAAAACTATTTCTCCCTCTTTCAGCATTCATTACTTATTATAGTTCTTTGTGAGGCCTCATAGTCTTTATCCCATCCACTTTGTGTATATGTAGCCCACATATACATATTTAGGAATATATATGTATATAAATATGGCATATAACAACAGTCAATGAAAAAAAGAGGTCACAGATTTAAAAGGGAGAAATGAAAGGTATATGTAAAGGCTTAGAGGAATAAAAGGGAAGCAAGAAATGGTGTAATTGTATTATAATCTCAAAATAGAAAAAATTAAAGTACCTTACAATGTAAGGCATTATGGATATAAGGTTTAAAACCCACATTAAACTTCTAGATTTTAATGTAAGAGTCAAGGTACATGACCTTGGATTTGATAGTGAATTTTTATAACACATAAAATATTAATTAAAAAAATAGCTGTAGAACCTTATTTAAATTTAAAGCTTTGCTCTAAGAAAGACATTGTTAAAAGAATGGGGACAGGGAAGAACAGATTGAAGAAAATAATGATAAAACCTATTGATAAAGGGTTGGTGCTCAAAATTTACAAAGAAACCTTCAATAGTAAGAGGCCAGAAGAAGTGAAATCAGAAGCCAGAGTCTCTGCATTTCACAGTCACTACAGCACGCATCACAAAGCCAAGAGATGGAAATAACCTTTGTCTACCAACTGAAGAATGAATATGAAAATGTAACGTACATGTATAATGGAATGCTACCCACCCATAAAGCTAGATGACATCCCATCACTTGCAAAAGTGTAGCTGGAGCTAGAGATCATGATGTTAAATTTTTGTTTGTTTTCTGAAGCAGGGTTTCTCTGTGTAGCCTTGGCTGTCCCAGCACGCATTCAGTAGACCAGACTGGCCTTGAGTTCACAGAGTTTCACCTGCCTCTGCTTCCTGAGTGCTGGGATTAAATGTGTGCACCACCACTGCCTAGAGAGATTACAACGTTAAGTGAAATAAGCCAGACATGCAAAGATAAGCAGTCTGTGCTCTCATTTATATGTTGAAGCTTTAAAAAAAAAATAGAAGTAAAATAATGATTACCAGAAGTTAGAGAGCATGAAGGGGAGGGAAAGATAAGAAAATGTCCATCAGTGAGCACTAAATTCCAATTATATAGGAATGCTGGCTTGCTGCAGCTCTGCGGTGTGACTATAGATAACAATTACACACTGTGTAACTAAAAGGCTTTTAAAAAGGGTACTTGAATGTTTTTTCCGCAAACAAATGATAAACGTTTAAGGAGACAGATGTTTAACCCAATGTGAACATTGCATGGGGTTCACACTCATCAAAGCATCATGACACTCAATTGACATAGAAAACTTTCATGTTCCTGTGTTTCATTTAAATGATAATTTAATGAGGAAAATGTGGGTGAATAAATAGATGGTTTTAAATGGCCCTAAATGTACAGAGCCACACGAAAGAAGCCAATCTGAAAAGCCTACTTTGCCTATGATTTCAACTATGATGTTGTGGTTTGGGGTCTGGGTTTGGTTTGGAATTGGGGTGAAACAAGTGGAGGTGGTGAGGAATGGGGGGAGAAGAGGCCCCACCTTATGCCTAAGTGGATGGTTAACAGAAAACAGAAACTGTTATATCTTTGTGCTCATTTTTAAAGAATCACTTGCTTTTCTAATTAGCGAGTCAGGTTTTATATACTTCAATGAGTTTGGTAATATGAACAGTACAGTCTTCCATAGAACACTGAGGGTACACAGCAATGAGAGGGCCAGCCTATGCTTAGAAACCCGGACATTAGTGAGAAGGAAAAACATCAAGGAGCATGTAAGCATGACACTTGTGTTCTTTAACTGACCACTGTGGGTTTTGTCCTCTTCTGTTGTTTAGCTGGACAGTTTTCTCAGCAGTTAAGAGTACTTGTTGCTCTTTCAGGGGACGTGGGTTTCATTCCCAAAACCCACATGGAAACTCACAACCCTCTGTAACTTCAGTCCCAGGAGATCCAATGCTCTTTTTTGACCTCCAAGGGCACCGGGCATGCTCCTAGAGCACACACATACACGAAAGCCAAACACTCATCCACATAGAATAATAAAATAAAAGTTTTAATTATGTATTTGCTTGTGTGGGTGGGAATACGCATGCCCAGAGCAAGGTCATATGTGGAGGTCAGAGAAAGTTTTCAGGAGTTGGTTCTCTCCTTCTGCCTTGTTGTGAGGCAGCGTCTCTCACTGTTCCTGCCATGCCACGTACTGCAGGTTAAGTTGTCCCGCAGCTTCCAGGCAATTTTTCTGTCTTCACTTCCTTCCTAGGGGTAGATGGACTTCAGATGCTCACCACCAAATCCAGTTCTTTTATACTTGTTCTCAATATTGAACTCAGGTTATCAGGCTTGCTCAGCAAGCACTTCTACACTGAGTCATCTGCCTGGCCCCCTTCACAAACCATTTAATAGGAATGGTCAAAAGCTGGGGTAAATGTAAAAAAAAAAAAAGTTACCTTTCCAAATTGGTCTTGCCCTGCTTTCTAGAATTCTATACATTGGGGAAACATATAGCTGGTATGTTCAAAGTAAAACTTCTGAATTTTCTATGAATAGTGAATTCCCAAAGCTAGAGACACTTGAAATTTGACCACTTGCAACAATATTGATAGCAATCTCTGGAATGGCAGTGTGAAAGCTACCCAGCCCTATTTGCAGGCAATTATGCTAAAGGACTACAGGGCCAGTACTGTTCGCTCTGGTGCTCCCAGAAACAGGACAGCATGATGAAAGGGTATAAAATTTGTGACTCAAAAAGGCTACACTTATTGTCTTTCCAGTAAAAAGACATACACAAAATTCAGAAAGTAGGTCTAAGATCATCCAAAACAGCCCTGCATCCCATGAGTGGGATGTAAGCCCATGCTACTCTCAAAGGTGCTCCAAAAGGATGGATGAGCCTGAGGTAGCCTTGCTTCTTAAAGACTCTGGAGACATCCAGAAAACGGAAACAATTACCTTGGTAAGGCCAAGGAGTATTTTATCAGAAAGTTTCTGGGAGCAGTAAGAATGGTGCCAACATTTCAGCAGCTGGTGAGAAGGCTCCAGGGGAGGCAAAAATTGTGAATTCTTGGTGATGATAACATAAAAGACCTTCTGGCAGGAAAGTTAGGAGAGGTTTTCTGGTTTGTCCACATCCTCTTCAAACTCTCTGACTAAATTTTAAGGGCACAGATCTGATTTAAAGGTGACCAGTAAGAAATGGTTGCAGTCACACTTCATATAAAGTTGTTAGAGGAGAAACAGAAAGAGATGAAGGCAGATAGCATCTGATTCCACAGTGGCTTGAAGTGGAAGTTTCTGGCTTCCTTGAAGACTCGGGTTTGTCATGTGATGTTTTGCTAGAGGTTGGCTTGTGGGAGGGCACGTAATGTTTTGCTGTAAGTTCTCTCATGAGAGAGAGTGTGACTTTTGCCATCTGAGAACATTCATGGATGGATTCTGAGGAGAGGAGATTTATAAGGCCCACACTTAGTGAAGCATCGTGTTTTGAATCAATACTGCTGTGCTGATCTTTTTGCTTTAACGCTTGATTTTGCAGAGATAAACATTCTAGAGAACTTCTCAGTGCAATCCAACTGAGTGTTGTGGCTTTCACTGACTTCATGTTACTGCTTGCTGTTGGCCTCTGGATTGGTCTGCTGGTATCCTGATGACTCTGTTTGGTAATCCCCTAAAGTCGCATTGACCCTAATCAGCAGGCAGTAGATAAATTAAGTCTACAGCCTTTTTCTCTACAAATCTCCTACCTAAGGTCTGGGGGTTGGAAGAAAGGTAAAGGTGTCTAAAAACCCTAAATAAGGTAGGTTTGGTGAAAAATTTAAGCCTACAGGTGGCACCCAACATGGCTTAGGCACAATGGGTAACTTCGCTTCTAATGTAGTGTTGGAATCATCAGATTTCGATGGATTGGCAATGTTGTGTAAGGAGTTTAGCAAAATAATGGCTTCTGTCACTGGGTGGTCTCCTGTCTTGCTCCAGAGGCACTGCGGTCTGTTTGCACTGTGGTCTTCATACATACCATTTTGAAAAAAGGATGGGAGGAAGCTGAAAACTCAAAAGGTTCACTCAATTCTCTGGTGTTGGAAAGGATTGCAGAGTTGGCTATATACCTAGAGAATTTGTGAATAGAGGCTGAGGTGCTTGGAAAACAAAAGGAGCCAATGGGAGGAGAACAACAGGGTTCAGGCTTGGCTTCCAACACAGAGAATTTCCCTAATGATGAAAAAGGGAAGCAAACTAGGAGGGATGGCGGGCTGCTGCCCCACCCTGCTCCATGAACTTTTGTCAACAGGTGCCCAGAGCATCTCCATGAGGCAAGGAGCTAGGAAGATCAGGAGGCTGTACAGGGTAATTGGGCCTCTGTTGAGCCTAGTGCACTGATAGAGGAGCTGCCTAGGCCTCTACAGGCACCATCAGCCTTCCCAGTCTTTGTGCAGCATATGCCTGCTAATGGTGGTGGTGAAGCTTATGATGAGATGACATAGCATCCAATATACATGCTAGATTTAAAACATTTTATACAAAGTACATAACCTGTGATTAATATAAAATAAAAATGTTAAAATTAAAACCAAAAAAACCATTTTAAAGAGTCTATTTTAAGGTATGGGATGAATTCCCCATTTGTTAAACAAGTGTTAAATAATTATGCAAAACAAACTTATTCCCCGAGACTGGAAGAGTTTGGTGTCAGCTGTTTTAGAAGCTGGTCAACAATTGCAATGGTTATCATGGTGGGGGGATGAAGCCATGAAAATGAAACAATATAATATCGCAAGGAGGATAAATGTTGGTAAAGACTAACTACTTGATGAAGGCCATTATGCTGATTTACAAGAGCAAATGCAGTCTGATAATGTCATACTTAAACAATGTCGTGCTTCAGCTTTAAGAGCTTGGAACACAGTTGAGAAACCAGGAAACAAAACAAAAAACAAACTATATCCTTTACTAAAGTAATACAGAGCCCTGTAGAAGTCTTCAATGAGTTCTTACAGAGATTGACTTCCACTGTCAATAGAGTTACACCAGACCTTGAAACCAGAAAGTCATTGATAGAGATCTTGGCATTTGAAAATTCAAATATTGAATGTAAGAGAGCAATTAGACCACTGAAAGCACGAGGAGCCCCAGTAGATGAATGGATAAGAGAGACATGATATCGGCTCTCAGGAGCATAATGCCAATATCACTAGACAAGTTGTAGCTAGAATCTCAGCAATCAAAATGCCTAGTGTTATAATTGCAGTGAATTTGGCCAATTCCAAAGAAATTATAAGACTAGAAGTTTCAGAGTTCAAAATATTATGTTATTTACTGTGAAGAAAATATTTGTAGAAGAGAATAAGCAGTTTCTGGCTGCAATGAAATGTGAGAGCTTCCAGGCTTTGGTAGCTGCTGTGACAAGGCAAAACATTGGTCTAGGGATTTGAAGTCTAAAAGAGACGTACAAGGTAAACTCTTGCCATTGGGTAACAAACAAAGGGGCCTGCCAGCTCAAGGCCCCACAACAAGCAATGCGAGCCATCTTCCTTTGGTCCTCCACATGGTACCAAGCAGGCAGGAAAATCAAAACTAACTGCTGATGATTTAACATGCTATTGAAGGTAGTGGAGCTTTTTGGATCTGATCACAGACATAACTCTTACACTATCCCCAAATGTTGAATGTTACAAGATAACCACTGCTGTTAATGGTCCTTTACCTTCAAGGACAGTAGGAATAATCCTGGGAAAAAGTGGATTAATTCCTCAAGAATGCATTGTGCATCCAGGTATATCATAGATGGGGATTTCAAGGAAGAAATTAAAATCATGGTGTATGTGCAAAAGGAGATGCAAATTAATGCAGGGTATAGAATTGCTCAGCTGTTACTGCTTCCTTACATCAAGGACAAGGCTGCTCCAGTAGAAAGAACAGGGCTTTTGGGAGTAGTGGATAATGTGTGTTCTGGCTAACAGTAGTTAATGCTCAGAGACCCAAATTAATGGTACAAATGAATAGTGTTGAAATAGAAGGTTTGGTGGACACTAAAGGTGATGTCAGTATACTTTCCCAAAGGCCTTAGAATCCAGATTGGCCACTTCAGAAGGTTTATACACAGGTCATAAGAATTGGTAAATCATCACGAATAAGACAAAGTGTCCAATGGATTAAATGTGTGGGAGCAGAAGGGCAAACAGGGAGGTTGAGGCTCTATGTGGCTGACATACCCATAATTTATGGCGAAGGAATCTTTAACAACAATGGGGTAATCAAATCAATATTCCTGCAATCCCAGGGACAGAAAATGTGGATATAGTGGATGAGATGGTAGATGCTCCTGGAGAAGGTGTTGATACGGGTGATCAAGAAAAAGGACAAGTTGTGCCCATTTTCCAAACATGGGACATCACAGGATTGTGTTTCCAAATTTATCATAGGCGCCACTACTGAGATATGAACAGCCTTGCCCCTGAAATGGATATCAAACTGACTTGTGTGGCAAGAGCAGTGGCTCATAACAAAAGACAAATTTCAAGCATTTGAACAACTGGTACAAAAGCAGCTGAAGGCTCAAAACATATAGAAGAGTCTACCTGTCCATGGAATTCCCCTGAGTTTGTTGTTGGAAAGGAATCAGGAAAATGGAGGATGATAACAGACTTAAGAGCAGTCAATAGAGTAATTCAACCAATGGGCGTTTTACAGCCTGGACTTCTTTTTTCTTCTTTGTTACCTAGATAATGATCTATTATAATATTTTACTTAAGAGATTGTTTTTTCACAATACTCTTGCATAAGTAGGATAGGAAAAAGTTTGCTTTCTCAGTATCTACTCTGAACAATAGTGGCCCAATAAAGAGATACCACTAGAGGATGTTGCCACAGGGAATGTTTAAATAGTCTGTCTTTATGTCAATATTTTGTGCAACAACCGTTAGAAATAATTCATAGGCAATTTCCTCAGTATATCATATATCATTACAAAGATGCTATTTTGTTGGCTGATTCTGATACAGATACTTTAGAGAAAATGTTTAAGGAAACACAAAGAATTCTGCCAAGTTGGGGGTTACAGGTTGCTCCAGAAAGAAAATACAAAGTGGAGATTCACTTAATTATTTGGGTTATAAAATCAGCCAACAAAAAAATTGACCAAGGAGGTGGTAATAGGACTTGCAGTGGATTCACTTCAGTGTCTCCTCAGGCTTGCTGTCTCTTCCTGCATGTCCAGCTGGCCACCATGGTGAAGTGAGACAATTGCATGGCCTACATGAATCCAATAGTGATGGTTCAATCAAGGGGTCCAATCCAGTCTTCAGGGCCAACTATCCAGGATTATCTGACTCGACCAAGGCCTATCTGGAAGGAGGTAAAGGAACAGCTAGAAAAGAAAAAGAAAGGTTCCAAGGTTTTGGCCGAATTTGAAGAAAAAAAAAACAAATGAAAATTGGAAGAAAGAACTAGAAAAACAGAGAAAATTTTTTGAGAGAAATTATTAAGTGGAAATGAGAGCTCATCCAAAAAAAGACAGAGAAAGAAAGAAGAAATCTGGCAGGTACTCCTCTTCTTCATCAAGCTCTGATTCTTCCAGCAGTTCTTCAGATTCTGAAGATGAGGATAAAAAAAACAAACAAAAAGGAGGAAGAAAAAGAAGAGCCGTTGCCATAAGCCTCCAGAGAGCTCAGTATCAGACTCTGATTCAGACAGCAAGGATGATTCAAAAAAAATAAAAATAAAAAGTCAAAGGATGTGACTGAAAGAGAGAAGGACACAGTGAGAAAAGAAAGATGCATGAAAACAAACCACTATCATCTGAGTCCTTGTCAGAGTCAGACTATGAAGAGGTGCAAGCAAAAAAGAAAAAAAAGAGGTGAAGAGCAAAAGAGAACATCAGACAAAGACAAAAAGAAAAGGAAGCACAAGAAGCACAGCAAGAAAAAGAAAAAGAAGGCTGCAAGTTCAAGCTCAGACTCGCCATAGTGTCCAGGAAGACCAGGGTCCTTACAGAGTCCAATGTCGAAAGAGCTCTCAGAGGTGAAGATTATGACATACTTAGCAATGTGCATGAATTCCCTTCTTCTTAGACTTGTCCCGGACTAGTCAGTAGCCGCTGTGTGAAGGGCCATGATTGTTGCCTGCTGCTTGAACACCTTTTCCTCTTCCAGTGCTTGGGGACTCTGGGAGATAGGACTTGGCAGTCATAGTAATGGTTAAGATATTTGGAATAAAAAAAAAGATATTTGGAATAAAGCTAATATATTTTACCAGATGTACTTAAGGATAAGTGAACAGAAACTGAATCTGGATGCATCTTTAAGATATAACTAGAAATAATGAGATTGATTCTAGTGAAATTTTTCAAAGTGGGGATTGCATTAATATTTCAAAATCTTTACTCTGTAGATAAGTATATTTTAATTTTTCCCATCTGTACTTTGATTTACTTGGGGAAGGACCTTTTAAAGAGGGAGGTGGTTTTCTATCTCTTTAGCCACCAGAACAGTGCGCCTTTGATCTCACACATTCTACTTTTGGAGCCATGCTTCCTGGGAGGTCACAAGTGGGCACCGTCAGTCCTGCCCTTGACTAACGATGACATCCTTAGACTTTGTCCTCTGATGCTTTGAATGAACCAGAAATACCCGGTCCTTTGCTTCATGAGAAAGCCCCCAAAGCTCTGGGATTTCCCTCCACATCAGTAATAACTGAATGTTGTTAGATTTAGATTGTGTTACATCATTTGAGTTAATTTTGACTACACTTTGACTTTGGAGAGGGATTGTTTAGTTGACACTGGTATTTTCTGAGCTTGATAGCTAGCTAACACTTCTAAAGTGCATGTGTTATATAAGTTTCAACCAGTCAGGAGATTTTTTATGTAGCCAGTGATAGCTACTTTATGTATGTATAAATTAGTTTTAGGCTGCAATGTTTAGCTTTTAACTCCATATTTTTATTGTCTTAAGTCCATAACTATGTTTAATGACACATAAGATATTTGGCATGTAAAAAGCAGGACTTCTTTGTTTTTAACATCTTCATATTGAAGCTGAGACTTACAAACAGGCAGGCCTGGTATGCTATATCTTGCTACATAAGGCTATTGCCAGAATCTTAGTAAATACAATGTTTTAAAAGTTTGTTGTCTTTGTACATTAATAAAAGATGTTGACTTATGTGAGATTACATTATTGCTCTGCCTGTGTCATGTTTTACTAGGATTTTGTGCTTCAAATCTCTGCTGAATTATTAGGAATTCAAAGGAATTGATAAATCATTTTCATCTTACACTTTCATATAATCAGGTTATATGAAACATACTGATGCACAATCAAAAAAAAATTTGACCGCAAAAGGTACAGATTCGAAGGGACCAATTGCAACCACTTAACGATTTTCAAAAATTAATTGGAGATATTAACTGGCTGAGGCCTACAATTGGATTGAGTACTTAGGAGTTACGTAACGTGTTTCAAGCATTACAGGGAGATTCAAACTTAAACAGCCCAAGATGTCTAACAGCTGAAAAAGAAAAATAGTTAACTCTTGTAGAACAAAGACTGCAAGATACATATGTGGAGTGAATTGATCCTAAACTTGATTGCATTTTGGTCATTTTTGCCTTCAACTCATTCTCCTCTTGGGCTCTATGCAAAGGGAAGATAGTATGAAATGGATTTGCTTAGCACATAAACCAAGTAAAAAAAAATTGAAAACATGTATAGAAAAGATTTCTAAATTAATTATAAAAGGTAGAATATGACTACATCACTTGCCAGGAACACACCCAGCCGAAATTGTGGTACCTCTTACTAATACTGAGATCATGTCATCGTGGGTGATCAATGAAGACTGGCAAAGGGCTTGTAGTAACTACTTGGGAGAAATTAATAGTAAAGCTCCTAAAAGCAAACCTATTCAGTAATAAAAAGGACTAATTGGATTCTTCCATGTATTGTAAAGAGAACACCAATCCCAGAGGCACCAACATTCTATACTGATGCAAACAAGATGGGGTTTGCAGGTTATAAACCAGACAAAATAATCAAGGTGATCAAAAGTGTATATACCTCAGTTCAAAAATCAGAACTGTATGTAATCCTTATGGTATTATTATATTTTAATATAATTACTGTTGTATTAACTGATTACCTACTCAAACTTGTGAGTTTCTCAGGCTGTGTGATTCTCATTGCTGCCTCTAGCTTCATAATACAACTTTGCAGGATCTTGCTTTTGTTTTGTTTTGTTTTTACTTTTAGGAGTGGATATTGAACCTAGGGCCCTTCACATGATAGGAAAGTGCTCTACTACTGAGCAAGATGTCCAACCTTTCCCTTTTTATCATTCACATTTTATTCTGAGATAAGGCTAACATTGAACTAAATTTATAACCCAAGCTAGCCTTGAACTTCCAATATCCAAGTAGATGGGAATGTAGGATTGTGTGATCAGATCTTATTTACAAAGTGTGTGTTGACAGGCAGTTATGGAACTATTGACAAATATAAATATGTTACCCAAATACAATCAAGACTCACCCTGTCAGAATGAGGTCACCAATCTGTAAGAAAGGAAATGCCCATGATCTTTTGTGAAGAATCTTGTCTAACATTTCTTTTAGAAACTTTTTCTTTAGAAACTTTTCAGTTAGGATTGTTCTTTTGGAGCCTCTAATTACTTGGTTGAAGTTAGTGCTGGATTTTGTTTGGATTTTTTATTGTGAAGTTGGTGGTCTTACTGTGATTCATTGCTTGTTTTCTTTTAATTTTTGTTGGGAAATTATCTGTATCCTATGTTTTCTTAGGTATAGTTGTTTTTGTTGGATTGGAGTTTTCCTTTTAGTATCTTCTGTAGGGCTGGGTTGCTGTGTAGATATTGCTTAAATTAGTTTTTTTCATGGAATATTTTGTTTTCTCCATCTTTGTTGATTGAAAGACTTGCAGGGTATAGTAGTCTGGGTTGGCATCTGTGGCCCCTTAAAGTCTGCATGACATCTGCCCAGGTCCTTCTGGCTTTCATAGTTTCTGATGAGAAGTCCAGTGTGATTCTGATAGGTCTACCTTTATATGTTACTTGGCCTCTTTCCCTTGCTGTTTTTAATATCTTTTCTTTGTTCTGTAGGTTTAGTGTTTTGACTATGATGTGACGGGAGGTGTTTCTTTTCTGGTCTAGTCTATTTGGTGTTCTGTAGGCTTCTTGTATGTTTATGGATGTTTCTTTCTTTAGGTTGGAGAAATTTTCTTCTATGATTTTTCTGGAAAATATTTTCTGGACTTTGGAGCCTGGAATCTTCTTTTTCATCAATTCCTATTATTCTTAGATTTTGTCTTTTCATGGTGTCCTTGATTTCTTGGATGTTTTGTGTTTGGGACCTTTCTGACTTTACTTTTTCTTTGAGAGAAGTATCAATTTCTACAAGTTTATCTTCAGCACCAGAGATTCTCTCTTCCATCTCTTGTATTCTATTGGTGATGCTTACATTTGTGGTTCCTGATCTTTTCTCTAGGTTCTCCAGCTCCAGAGTTTTCTCAGTTTGTGTTTTCTTTATTGATTCTAATTCTGTTTTCATGCCTTGCACCATTTCCTTCATCTGTTTGAATGTGGATTCCTATCTCTCTATGATGGTCTCTATTTTTTGCCCGTTTCCTCCCTATATGCCACTAATTGTATCTCTACTTGTGCCTCTATTTATTTGGCTATATTTCCCTGTGTTTATTTGAGAACTTTGTTCATTTCCTCTTTCTTTGTCTCCACTTGGGTGGCCAATTCTTTGAGAGATTTGTTCATTTCCTCTTTAACTGTCTGTATTTGTGTGGCTATTTCTCTGAGAGATTTGTTTGTTTCCTCTTTATGTGCCTCAAATAACTGGATAACATAGCTTTAAAGTCATTTTTTTGCATGTGTTTCCGATTCATTGGAGTATCCATTAATTTTGGGGGTTGCTGGTGAAGCCATGATGTCTTGATTTCTGTTGGATGGGTTCTTTTGCCGACCCCTGGCCATTTGCGTACCTGTAACCTTCACCGTTTGTTCCTGGAGTCTGCAGTTCAGACTGGTACCGTCTTTCTCTGGTGTCTGGAAAATTCTTCAGGAAGATGAGAGTGGTCCAGTGGTTTCAGTGTGTTTGTTGGTGTTTCAGCTGTACCTGTGGGAGGAAAGTCCCAGGGAGCAGAAGGGCAAATGGGGGCAATCATGTGCGTGTGCATGGAAGTGTGCCTTGAGGGACAGAGTGATAGAGAATGTAGAACCCTTGAGTGTATGGGAGGGCTATGCCTTGCAGGCATCTAAGGGGTTACTTGTGCATGTGCTGTAGATGTAGCAGAAGCTGATGATAATCTTGGCACAATTTCCTTATGCAAATTCCCTGACTACCTCAGTGGCCTACAGGCTACTGTCTGAGCTCCCAGCGTTATTTGCCTGAACTTCACTGGTGGACCTGCAGAGCAGGGGCTTCAATGTCTCAAGAGCCCCTCTGTTTCCCACAGTGAGTGTGTGGGTGGGAGGGGTCTGATATCTGGCTGCTTGTTTAGAAGGACCCTGGATCTGAGGCTCTGCAGGGTCTTGAGGGCTCACTCACTCTCAAGCAGGTCACATTGGCAAGGATTGGGGTATCCCAGCTCTCTACTCTCTGGTTCGGACCTGCTTAGTCATATGCAGGAGGACTGACGAGCTCCACCAGCTCAGTGCTGCTGCAGCTGCCATGTTTGGGAATCCAGCTGCAGCTGCAGACTGGGATGCCAGTCCAGATGCCTTCTGGGAAGTCCTGGGGGCCCACAACAGTGGTCCACAGACCTGTGTGGCATGGTGCTTGGTGTGCCTGGTTTGTTTGATGGACTTTGGTGGCTGTATAGCCTACTATCTGCCGCTGAGGGGTTGGGCAGGCCGTGCAGTCACTGGCTGGGAGGTCCTGCAAAGTCGGTACGCTGGGGAAGATGTTACCTCGGATCTGGGACTCAGAACGAAGCTACAGCTGGCTGCAGCTGCTGAGGAGCTAGGAGCCCCGCCTCTCCTGTTGCAGTCCCCAGGCCCTGAGTTCTGTGCTGAGAATCTCTGTGAGCCAGCAGTGGGCTGTGCTGAGGAGGAAGGAGGCCTGAAAGAGGGGAGTGCCGGGGATCACATGATCGTTTCTCTCCTTCCCCAAAGAAGTCTGCGGGTGACCTGAGACTAAAGGTCTCAACTCATTTAATGTTCCCTCTTGTTCAGAAAGCCTCACTGTCATTTCCCTGGCTTTAGTTGTCCCTCCACTCACCAACTCCAGCGCTTCAACTCCTCTGCCTCTCAGAAACTGTGCGAGCTGGTCGCCGCCATCTTGGATCTCTTATTTGGATTTTTAAAATAATAAGCTATAATGTATACTCCTTGCAAAGAAAGCTCACTGTAAACATCTGGTGAGACTATTTTGTGCAAATTTCAATGTAAGTCACTCATATGAAAGATGACTCCACTAAATCTTTCTGTGTCTTTGGTCATTGGTTTTTAATGTATTTTTATTACTTGCTGGTAAAAAGACATCTAGTCTTCTAAATGTCCTCATGCTTTTCCAGGTGGTTTTCCATAAGGGAGAGGATGAGCCTAGGCCCAGGCATCCCTCCCACAAGTTTCCGAAGACAGAGGGACCACTTTTGCGCAACGCTTGCTTTAGGTCACTGTTTCAAAACTCTTCAAGAATCTTTTCTGAAAATTTGTCTTTGTGCCCTTGAACATTTTGTTTACCCATTCTGACATTTTGCCATGCAGAGGTAGAAAACCCATCTGAGTTTCTTTGCTAGTCTGGGAGGCACACAATCTCAGATCAGGTCTAATCCAGCAGTCTCAGGGGTCTCTCCATTTAAAGCAATGCTCCCTTGGGGCCAAAAAGCCTGCTTCCTTTGGGCTTCATCGCTTAGGATCTTTTTTCTCTTTGTTCTCTCTTTCTCCTTTTTAGAAAGGTCAGAACCAAACAGGACCAGGTTCTTGTTATTTACTTTCAAAAAATGTAGACAGAAAGCATATTTATTTATGGACTATCACCTCAACTGGTAAAACTTCGCAAGGACAATCTAGGATGACAAAAGCCATTCTTAGAAATGTTTTTGTACAAATAAGATTTCTCATGTAAGATATTCCTAGGAACTAAGGGAAGAAAACTAACCCAATTGTCCAATCTCCAACACGCTGTTTTTAAAAATTAGTATTGCAATCAGGTATATTGGCGCATGTCTTTAATCTCAGAATCAATTGTATCTCCGAGTTCAAGGACAGCCTGGTTTGCAGAGAGAGCTCCAGAACAGCTGGGGTTACACAGGGAAACCCTATCTTGAAACATGGCCTCCCTGAGAAAATAGTATTAAAGAACATTACACAAAAACTATGAAAGACAGTTATTGATAACCATGTTGATTAAACCCATTTAAAGTTATAATAGTGGGTGTGTACCTTAAGCTTAGTGCTCAAGCTTAGGGGTACAAAATTTTTAAAGGCAAAACCTACAAAGATATATTACCATTAGATAAGGATCAGAATAACCTTGAAACTTTCATTCTTGGCAGAGCACACTAATTATTTTAGATATATTTTGGTTATTACTCCAGGACCATAGTCAAAGCCATGAAAATCTCCAATGCGTTGTCAAGGCAAACACAACTGTTGGAGGTTGAGAAATAGAGGACTAAGAACTAACTAGGGAAACGCAAAATGGAGTCACAACAGCATGGTATTATCACAGTCATTTCAGTATAAGTTTTTCATATGTAATTTACTCTGAAGTCACTACCCTAAAATATGCTTTTAATAATAACAAATAGACACCATAGTAGAACGAAGGATGAAAATTTGGGAAGAGGAAGGGACCAGTAGAAGGAGAAAGGGGAGACAAATGGGTAATAGAAGACATATATACATATATATATATATATATATATATATATATGAATGTATATATTCAAAGGACATTATACATGTGTGTTTAATGTCATAATAAAGCCCATAATTTCATACATTCAATATGTTAATTAAAAAGAAAAAGTCTAAGCATTTCATTCTTGTAAGTAATTAAGTACATGACATAAAATTAACCTCAGCATAAGGGCTGATGAGAGTCCGTGTTGCAATTCCATTAGTCATTAATATAAACGATTACTGCATTGTAATGTAATTATATGGTAAACTGTGATATGTTGTTGGAGCTCACTGAGAAGCTGGTTCTAAAGGCAAGGTTTTACCCCTACCACTTTACACCCAAGCGTGTTTGTGTTAAATATTCTCCAAGGTCCCTTGTCTAGGAGTGCATGGTCCCCCTCCCAACTCTGTCACAGGAAGGAGGAAACACACCAGTAGTAAAAACACTGTCTGTGAGGATAGCTAGAAGCTCGATGGTTTCCAATAGAATCTCCGACCGTACTGAAATGTCTGTGGTAAGAAAGAGGACTTTAGGAAGCTGGGCATGATGATGTACACCTTTAATCCCAGCACTCCGGGAGGCAGAGGCAGGTAGATCTTTGTGAGTTCAAGGCCAGCCTCATCTACAAATCCTGTCCAGGACAGTCAAAGCTACACAGAACAACCCTGTCTTAAAACACAAAGAAAGAAAGAAAAAAGAGGTCTCTAAAGATTTTGGATTAGGATGAATTTTTGTATAATAATAACTTATAAATTTCGTTTAAAGATATACACAGGTTTACAAAAAACGGACTTAGAGATATATGTCTAAGTGTTCAGCATCAGGCATCTAGAAAATTTTAAATAAGGAACAACATGTTTAATAAATAAGATACATTTGATAAATAAGCTGTATAAATTCCTAAGGTCTATTCAGGTTAGTAGAAACTGTCTTGAAGATACATGAGTAGCTTCTTTGTCTTTACAACTGTATTTACCCTTTAAAGTTTTATTTTGATGCTAATAAATCTTCAGTTCAAAAATTTAAGGCTCAAACTTAACAGGAATAAAAATGTAAAATCCCAGTCTTATAAAAGCTACTTATTTGCTGTAAAGTATTAAAGATAAGACATACAGTTAATGGTTAGTCACTTTATAAATGATCAGATTATTTAATGTGCTCAGAACCAAGTTTGTAGTACAAATTTAATATATTTACAAGGAAAGTTAAGCCTAAAAACAAAGTTCATTATAAAGTTAATAGATGGTCCTCAGGCTCCCCAGTGGTCTTCTAAATATGGAGATCTGCTGCATATGCCGTTTGAAACATTACTAAAAGGTTTCTCATGCCCTTTGGGGTACACTTCCTGCTCTGATGTCAGTGTGACCTCTTCAGTTTAACAGCAGCACTATCAGAATAAGACGCTTTATCTAGTCTTTCATTACTGGAGCTTAACTTTTTGGATTTGTATTTTTGTACAACATAACAAAGATCTTAACTATAACAACACAGACAGGTTTGAGATGGATTTAAAAATAGGAGTAAATTTAAAAGTTTTCAAAATATTTCTTCTGGATAATACAGTAGCAAAAGAAAAAAAAAAAGATTGCGAGCATAGTTGCATGTTTGTTAAATATTTTTGGAGGCCAAAGAGAGTTAAACCAAAACCACAATCAGTAAAAATTAGATTATTTGGAAGTTTTCACCTGTACCATTTTTTTTGGTACAGATTAAGAATCTATAACATCAAACTGTCTAACGAATGTAGTAAAAACTAAAGCTTCCCAGCAAGTTCTTCCCCCTTGGTCTCTCATACTGATATTGGTCACATTTTTGTTTCATTTCAGATGAATAGGTACTTTCATGCTTGCTTGCGTGAGAAAATCCGATTGGTTTCTCCTTCAGGATTTCTGTGATTATTTCTGAGGTACTTCCAAATTTCCTGTTACCTAATAGGAAAGTCTTTTTAAAGTATAATTAAAATTGACTTAAACGTTAAAGATCCTAAATCTTAAGCTAAAAGTCTTAAATTTAAATTGTTAAAGGTTAATGACCATTATTAATTTAATAAGTTTTGGGGTTTTTCTGTTTGTTTTATTCTTTCCCTTGGTCTGATAAAAACTCAAACTCTGGCAATGGAGCCCATCCTTTATTAAATTCATTATTATACGGTAAAAGGTCATTATTTTATACAGTATTCTAAGCTTCTGGTACACAATCAGTACCCAAAGGACATCAACTTGACATCTGCAGTGCTGACTGCCTGTGTCTGGGGCCTTCCAGGCATGTATGTAGAGGTCTGGGCTCAGGGTGCACTACAGGCTCTCACAAAGCTTTCCCCTAACTTGCCAGCTGCAGAGCACAGCCCTAGTCATGGCATGGGCCCCGAAAGCTCCAATGCTATTGTATCACATCTGAAACATAACTTTGTCGAATAGCTTTTTATACATTTCCTTTTTAGGACCCATTACAACTAAATACTAATAATAGTCCTGTTTAGGCTAACAAATGACTTGAGGACTTTTAATATCAGTCATATTACTGAAATTCCTTACTATCCATGGGGTCAAGATGTTGTTGAATGACACCATCAAAAAATTAATAAATTCAGAATAAATAAATAAAAGGGGTATATATACTCATCTAAACCCTCACATACTTTTTAGTTATGGTAAGTTTAAATTCAAAAATTTTCTTTTGCTTTAAAGGATAATGCTTTCTGCTGCACCAAAGCATTTTTCCTAAAGCATTTTCTGATCTAATGCTGTTGTGCCCAGATCATGAGACCCCCCAAAACCACCAGAAGTCGAGTCCATTGCAAAACACATGAGGGTTTATTTAATTCAAGTTCAAGCCTGGGTCACAACAACCTCCCTGTTGAAGAGGAGGAGTGCGGCAGGGAGGGCTAGAGGAGCAAGGTTTTTAAAGGGCAAAGCTGCAAGGGGGGAGGGAACATAGGAGGCAGCTCCAAGCCTTGGCGTTACATGATAGGGTAAAAATGAAATTGACTTTTGAAATGATTGGTGTACTTTAGGCCATAAACAGTTCCAGCCTGGCCATCTGGGGGATGCCTGATTAGCTCTTCCTAGGGAAGGGGAACTGCCGCTAGGGAGGGGGGAGCATGAGCTAGGGGCTATCTGGGTGGATTGCCAGGAGACAGTATCTCTTAAGTGGTTCCAGCCAGGCCATTTGGGCTGGTTTCCTAGCAACTGTATCTCTAGTAGGCAGGAAAAGAATGCAGTAAGGTTTGTTCCTTCCCACAGTCTGGGCATGTCTCCACCTGGCTGGCCTTTGTTCAGGCTTGTGCTTTAAACTTTAATTCAATAACACCCCCCCCCCCAAAAAAAAACCCTAATTTTTAATTCTTTGGTCTCTCAATGCATCCAACCAGGACATACAGAGACCATTGGACAACTGAAGGCAGACAAAAATATCCCCCAAGAGGAGATGTCCCAAGAGGGAGAGTAAGCTGATAACTTGGGGAGATATCAGAATTTTATTTAAGTCATCAAGCTGAGACTTTAGGGAAACAAGGACTAACCCCAAAATGATGTTGCACCCCAAACTGCTCTTGTCTTTATTGCTTAATGACAGATGCTCTTAATTAGACTGACAAAGGCCCCCTGGCTTATTTTCCCAGAGACTTCCAAAAGGCTAGGGAGGCTGCAAAGCCAGGCTCAGACTAGCCAATTGAGGCTAGAGGCCCGTTAATCCTTTGTGAACTAAAGAGAAAAGGAGAAAAGAAAGCCGGTCACACACACACACACACACACACACACACATTCACTTAAAAGATGGATGAAACAAGAAAATTTAACCAACAAATTCCCACAACCTTACATATGTCAATAATGTTGATTTCAGCTAGCATCTCCTCCACAGAAACTGCAGTTAAGTTCAGACTGCCCTAGGGGAAACCTCTTTCCTGATTAGCTGCTATGGCCATTTCCAAATTATCAGCCTTTACTTACACATGGACAAATGATTGAACAGACATATAGACCTGTACATATTAATACACATATTCGATAGATGATTCAAAAGGAGCTCCTTACATACAAACAGACAACTAACATACATTCATGTAACATATGTGCAAAAAACAGACATATGGACACATTTGCATGCAAACACACACACACACACACACACACACATATATATATATATATATATATATATATATATATATATATATATATATATATTTACAGCTCATAAAATAAATCAAATTCCAGCAGGCCCCATTTATTTTCTGGTCACAGTTTTATGCTTCTGAGACAAAGGTCTCTATTTCAGAAAAGGAATTACCTCATAGTCAAAAATGGCAATTAATTACAAAACCAGATGAATTTGCAAATACAACAGGGTAATAGGTTACATGTTTTTTTCATTAAAACTAAACAGTTCTTATCTATGTCTCTATTACATAAGTGCAGAGTGAGTTCAGAATGACAAAGGTTGACAAGGCCTGAAGGTTAACAGGGTCTAAGAGGGTACAACAAAATATGTGTCTATTCAATTAGAGCTGACCTGGCGACACATTTTGCACCTATCTCTTAGTTTATAGTAAGTTCAAGACAATAATTTTATCTGTCTTTCAGTCTGAGATACAAAGTAAATTTAGAATAATAGTATTTTATGCCATAAGCTGACAAAGTATAAGGAATTACAAGGAAACAGTTTGTTTTTTGACACTAATATTTGTACTTAATTTAGACATTTCTTGGCAGCTCCATTATGTTCTAGGTTTATTGGAAGTTCAAACCAACTTGCCTATATTTACGGTGCATGCCAGGATTCGTGGTGGCATCTCTAAAGTGAAAGCTCATCTGAAGCAACAAACCTGTGTCAAGCCTGTCTCCTAGTGAGGCATCAGGAGAGCCACATACAAACATAGTACAGACCTTGAAAAATACTGGACTACCTTTCAGAAAGCCCCCATGGCACCGTCTATGCATAGGAGCTACAGTAAAGAGAGCCCATGGAAAGGAGGATTATAAATTCCTTGTCAACAGGAAAATTTTCTACCAGACATTTTTTGGTAGGTCTTGGCAGGGCAGACAGAAGGCACTCTACAGCTGCTAGGCTACCAGGCCAGCCATGCTTGTTTGGGCCTGACCCTCTCCCACCATCTGCCAGTTGCATGTCCGTACAGGGCCAGTGCAGGGCCGTGCAGGCTGAGTGGCATCACCTGAGCTCCAAGGAATGTCAGGGCTCCGCAGCAGCAACATGAGCTAGCTTTGCTGCTCCAGAGCAGTTTGTCTGTTTGTTTGATTTCTGGGTTTTTGTTTGTTTTCCTCTCATAGAGGGAATAACTCAATATCAAAGGTCCCTTCATGGGGCCTTTAAATTAAAACAAGTCTACCTTCTAGTATGGAGATAGTTGCAACTATGACATTTAAGGCCAATGTGTCAAATCTCCCCAGGTATTCAGTATATGAAAGTGAGTTTCCTCTCCTGCTCATCCAATGAATACTTAAGTAAATCCTTAACACTCATGGTAAATAAACTAAAAGAACAAATTTATAAATTTGAACTATCTCTTGGATACACTCTTATCTGCCTATCACTGCTAAGGATTTGATTCTGCTCTATAAGTTGCTTTCTGGAGACTCCCGGTTATGGCTCGTCAAAAGGACAAGGAGCTTACGTTTAATATACAATTTCCATTTTATGCTTCTCAAAAAAGGATTGTACCCACTGCGTGTTGTGCAGCTCAACAACCTGAGCTCACGTAACCAATCAGCTTTTAATAGATGTTTCTGAACAATTGAATATTTTAACTGACTCTGCTGCTATTTAAATTTGGATGACAGTTTATTGCTGTGACTGAGGAAGAATTGAATCTTCCAGTCATAATGAATAGATTTGGATTCCCAGATTTCATATCTTCACCCAAAACGGCTGTTCCTGCTATTGGTAAAAGGCAGCACCTATAAAACTTCTTAGTCCTGCTGAGCCCTCTGTTTATTACTGTGTCTTCTCTTTAGACTAAGGAAGTCTTTAAGAGACTAACATTCCTGGTTCCCCTAGATGTCTGCGGGTGCAAGAATCTTTTTGAGGTACTCCAAACAGCCTGGCAGAACAAAAATCAGGAACTTTTGAGACAGGCCATGTAGAACTCTCCATGTAGACACATTAGTCTTGAACTTGAGGTAATCATTCTGCCTCTGTTTCTCAGCTGGTTGCGTGACATGAATTGGTAAAGAGCCTGACAAAGAAGGTTTGGGGATTAGTGGCAAGCCCTATCTTTTACTGAACAGTTTAGACATGTTCTGATATCTTGACTGACATAAAGCTATCCATGTTGAATGGGGTGGCACACGCTTGTAACACCAACACTTAAGAAGCAGGGCCTTAACCAGGCTGGAGAAGTATAAAAACCCCTACTCGGGGCTTCATTTTCATTTCTGGAATCCATTGAGATTCCTGGCACAAATCTTGTCGGGTCCAGAGATGAGGGTGTTCTGCAAAGAAATCTTAAGAGTCTCCTCTTTGACAGAAATGTGGCCCAAGATCTGTAGCTGTGTATGGGAACCTTTTCTCTGCCTCGGGTAAGTCCTCTCCAGTGGCTCAACCCAGGAAAGCATCTTAGTTTAGCACTCTGTTTATGACTAAAGTAGCATTGAATTTTTGGCAGAGACCATCAGTCCCCACAAAGATCTATTTTTTAAATATCTAAACCAAAACAAAATCCAGACTCTGACATTCTTGCAGTTTTCATTAATTTGTAACTATTAGGCAAACATTTTTGTTTCCAAATAAGATGAAAGAAAGAGAGAAACAGAGGGGGCCGCCACAAATTAAAGTCCAAGTTGACCTTCTCATGTGGATTACATATAAGTAAAGCCTATTCATATAAGTACATATCAAAAAGTTGTGTGCTTTTCTGTTTAAAAGAAACATAGCCAACTTTTTGTCTGTTTGTTTGCCTGTGGGTTGTGGGGTTTGTTTGGTTTTGTTTAATTTTTGAGGTAAGTTTGCTGTGTAGTTCTGAGTGTAGCCCTGGCTGGCTCTCCATTTCAGATGTTACTCAGAAAACCTTGAATTTGTGGCAAGCTTCCAACCTTGGCCTCCCAATAACTAAGATTCCCATGTTTAAATAAAAGGATTCCCACCAACTCTCAAGAATTTTAGGGTTAAATATTCACTTCAATCAGAACAAATAATAATATACTCTATGAAGCAAACAGAAGATCCTGGATGCATTGTTTATCTCTGCTTTCCATATCATTGTGCATCACATCTCAAATCTATCAACTTTTCTCCTCTACCTGAGCAAGAGAGACCTCTTGATTGTTTACCTCTGCTTGGAAATGATCTGTAACCCATCTGTACCTTTGATTAGTTTCTATTTACAATATGGGTTAATCTCAGTGGGGCTGAGTTGGCCTCATGTTTAATCTCTGAAATGGCTTGAAACGTGGCATTGATCCTCTGCTAACTAAAGGTAAACAATGTTATGTAACTGCAGGTCCATGAGTTGTTTCATGGTAGGGCATACTAACTAGTCTGTCAGGACTATTTAGATCTAAGAAGTACATTTATAATTTGACCATACTTTGGGTGGAACTTGGAGGGAGTAAGGCTGGTCACACACTAAAATACATAAATTTGATTGGCGAGCCCACTTTAAGAAAGCTGGTGCAAGTTTTGGGCTTCTTGGTACCAAGACATTTACACGTATCAGCCAATGATGGTTCAACAACCTGAAAGAGAAGTGTATCCAGATGGTGGCAGGGTGAGGGCGCCCTGCACCCGAGGCTGTCGGAGCCTATCAATGCATTTCTGCCCACACCCCGCTACTTCATTCCTTACCTGTAATAATGTGGACCCAGGAGTTCAAACTGCGTCCTGCAGATCCTTTGGCTAATCAAAATTTTTAAATAATTGATAATTTATACTTCACACCAAACTTAAGCTACAGAGATGTAATTCATTGAGCTGAACTGACCTCTTCTGGCACACAAGTGTTCAAGTACCTTCAGAAGACAGCTGCCCCCAACTGCATTTTCCAGTTACATATTATAAAAAAAAAAAAAGAAAGAAAGAAAGAAAGAAAATATTGGTACAATAAATATTTTCTATTAATTTATTTTATAACTCTTTGTTTATCTTTACAATAGAGCCAACCTTTTTCTTGTCAGATTGTTATTGAATAACTTTGAAGGCTTTGTGTCAGAACCTTTATTATTCTTTTTCAATCCTCAGAAGAGAAAAAAAATACAATATTAATAAAAAATTCTGCGATTCAGTGATCACATAAATCTCGCATCCTGCGTCTAAGTGAGGTAACCCATTGCCTCTTACCTTACAGCGCCCTCCAGCCCCAGTATCTGCAGCCCAGCCACAACATGCCCTCCCATTTTGAACCCCAGACTCTGCCAGGCAACAAGCTCGGATGAAAACGTACTGAGAAACAGATTATCAAACAGGATCAAGTGGGTCTTCCAAAGGAGCCAGGGAGGCAACGTTTCAACTATCTGACACCTGGAGGGTATGTCTCCTGGAAAGAAGAGCAAATAACAACCCGCCTTCAGTGTTGACCAGTCAGACCTTATCAGATACTATGCACAAATAGTTCATGTTATAGTGAAGTTAAGATGGTATTTTGCTTTTGAGAAAGTGTCACTGTCTAGTCCAAGTGAAGCTTAAATTCACGGCAACCCTCCTTCTTCATGCACCTGTGAGGCACATGGATTGTGCCACTAGCAAAATTGGTACAGAGCTAGAGTGAGGTTGAGACATGTCCAAATCCTGAAAATGTCAATCTTGAGGAGTAAGGATTAACATCTCCCTGTTCTATGCCTGCATGCCCCATAACTCATAACCCTGTGACCCCCTACCCTCTTAGTTCTTAAGATAGCCACATAGCCTGGTACCTGGAATTCCTCACCATGCAAATGAAGCATTCTCAGCACCTCGGGCCCAGACAATGGTGTTCACTCGCTCAGAAACCCTCCATATTCCCTCAAGATGTATATAACCCTTGTCTCCTTATTAAAGAGATGCTGTGTCGCTAGATCACTGTGAGGGTTGTGATGCCAAAAGGGCTGTAATGTTAGAAAAGGCTTTCTCCCTTTAGGCCTTCACTGTCCTGCGGACCCTGCAGACCCACCTGCGTGGCTAAGATTCATTCCTGAGAGTCCAGCACCTGTATGCATTGGTGCCTAGATGCCCCAGAGGGAAGACACAGACCTCCAAGTTCTGGACTGATAAGGTCTCCAGTGCTGGGTTACAGGTGTGCACCAACAGTTGAAAACAACCAATAGCAGCCCTGAGAGCTAATACCTGGTAGGTATATAGCACTAGGCAGAGGGTTTCCAGGATAATTCCATTTCCATGATCTAATAGAATGGCAGCATGAAATGAGGATACAACCACAGGATAAAAAACCAAACAAAACCAACAAAACAAACAAACAAACAAACAAAAAACCCAAAAAACAAAACCTTGAGTTCTCTTCTTATTTTGGGACAGACACAACATGAAAACACGGAATTATCAAATGTTGCATCCTCTGCTAACAGGACCAAATGCTTTTCCCCCTAATAATAACTGTAGCTACTTCTGCATCTGAAGATTTCCAGGGAAAATATTAAATACCCATTACTGTCTTGCCCTTACACTAAGAGGGCACAGACATGCAAAATAGACCTGCATCCTGAATCCCCCCCCCTCCCCGCCCAAATCACTCAGATTCCCCATTTACAAGAAGCTCTTCCATATCCTTCATGCTCCCTCATGGAAGTCTCTGTAACAAAGCTCATCAGTTCCCTGTATGTTCTTACTGGCTGTTGGCTGACACATGACTGACTAAATGAGGTTTAAATGCATAGGCCACAGAGATGGCTGAGAGTGTAAAAGCACTTGTGCAGATCTAATAACCTGAGTTCAATTCCCAGAACCCCACATAAAGGTGGGAGGACAGAACTGACCCCACAAAGCTGTCCTATGACCGCCACATAGACACACATATGTCCCTTCCCCAATAATAGCAATTTTTAAATTTAAAATTCCTGATGTAAGATCTACCCATTTGTTATCATTTTTGTTGTTAGAGTTATCATTGCTGCTAGCTACCAAATAAACTAAATCAGTGTTTATCTCTGACCTTATCAAAAGTAAAGATTTTTCTAGCATTCCACTCCTAGAGGCAGGAGCATCCCATTGGCATTGTGCACATGTTATATATAAAGGTCTCAATGAACTGTTAGTTGAGACTTGTTTCAATCTGTGATACTACACATTTGCAAGTAAACTATCAACAGGATCCCACTCCCTCAAAAAGTTTTAGGGAAGAATCTCAATCAGAGTCCTATTGTATACACACACACACACACACAAACACAAACACACATATACACACACACACATACACTGATCTTTGCTAACTGTATATTTAAAGACTGTTTCCAAATAGGTTGTGTATTTGGAGTAGGCATGAGTAATCTAGTTCATACCATCATGTAAGATTTGTTTAAAAAATTACGTTAGAGAACATGCACATTAATAAACTGAAAAATAAACCTCTTTGTTATTATTGCTTCAGTTGTGAGACTGAGGCTACTGAGAGTATAATTCATAAGCAATTATTTTATTGAATGTAAATAGAACTTATTTTAGGTAATCAAATCAGTGAGTGGGACCTGGACACCAGAATATGTTTTGTGGCTAGGTTATGAGTTAACTGCCAATTAACAGGCCTTGCTGTGCTGTGCTGGAGACGTACTGTCATTATGTATGTGTGCGTGTGGCTGCTCACCCACTCACTCTTCTGCTAAGCACAGCCCTAAATCCTGCTAATGCTCGGCAAAGTAACTTCATGATTCTGAAAACTACAAGTCCAGAAGCAACACTGGGATTCTTGGTTTATCCCAGCTAACCAGATATTGAACCTCAGGGCACAGGCCACCCTAGGAGAAGATGTCTGATTTTGGCTCAAAGAGGGAAGGCTCATTGTGGGGCCAGGAAAGCCAGGTAACCAAAGGAGCCGGTCCAGAGCAAGAGTGAGGGTAAGGCATGTCCAAACCCTGAAAATCTGGGACTGGCATGAGTATGACTGCTTTCTCCCTGCACTGGGTCTGGATGTCCTGGCACATGTAAGCCTTTCGACCCCTACCTCTGCCACCCTTGAGGTAGTCATGTAGCCTGGCAGCCAGGTTGCAGGTTAAACTTCCTCGCACCCTATCAGGACATGTCCAGGTAGCACCTGGAATTCGCCTTCATGCAAATGAAACACTCCCAGCACCTTGGCCCCAGCCAATAATATACACTCCCCCTGAAAATCCCTCACCCACTCCCCAAGATTTACATAGCACTTCTGCCCCCCAGTAAAAAGAGCTTGTCTCACGGAAAACTGTCTCTGGAGAAGGCTGTTTCTGCCACACTCAGGCCGACCTAAGTCCTGACTAACCCACCAGCCTTGCCTAAACGTCACTCCCTCCAGTCAGGCCCAGTGAGCAATGGTGCCAGGATACCCTGAGAGGAAAAGCAGATTGGGGGAGGGTGCTCATAATACTGAAAGTCTCTGACCCCTGACCCCTCAGGCAGTTTCATGGTTGATGTTGTGGCAGCCACAAGTAGCAGGAGTCACAGAGAATCCATAGAAAGGTCATCCATCTCTCTGGTGGAGCCATGGTTCCATGAGGATGGAATCAACCTGCACTGCCTTTGTTCATTCTCTCTAGTCTCTCATCCCAGATGCTATGCGGAAGTACATATGAAAACAGGGAATCCAAAGCACATGGAAAATCTAAACAGGAGTATTTAAAAAGTAGAAAGTGGGACTAGAGAAATGGTTTGGCTGGAGAGATGGCCACTGAGCAGTTAACAGCGCATGCTGTGTTAAATCAAAATCAGCTAAATAATTTAAACTGACCTCTAACCCCTAAGAACATAGAAGCAATTAAAAGTCTCCAAACCAAATGTAGTCCAGGGCCAAAAGGTTTTAGTGCAGAATTCTACCAGACTTTCAAACAAGGATTAATACCAATACTCCTCAAATTATTCCACAAAATAGAAACAGAAGGAATATTGCCAAGTTTATTTTATGCAGCCAAACTCATCCTGATACTCAAACCAAAAAAAGGATTTAACAAAGAAGGAGAATTACAGACCAATTTGCCTTATGAGCATAGATGCAGAAATACTCAATAAAATACTTGCAAACCGAATCCAAGACCACATCAAAAAGATCATCTACTAAAACCAAGTGCACTTCATCGCAGAGACGCAGGAGTGGTTCAATATATGGAAATCTATCAATGTGATACACCATATAAACAAACAGAAAGACAAAAACCACATAATCATTTCATTGGATGTTAAAAAGGCTTTTGACAAAATCTAGCACCTCTACAGGGTAAAAGTCTTAGAGAGATCAGGGATACAGGCCCATTTCTAAACATAATGAAAGCAATTTACAGCAAGCCAATAGCCAACATCATGTTAAATGGAGACAAACTCAGAGCAATCCCACTAAAATGAGGAATAAGACAAAGTTGTCCTCTCTCTATATATATCTGTTCAATATATAGTACTTGAGATTCTAGATAGAGCAATCAGACAACAGAAAGAGATCAAAGGGGTACAAATTAGAATCACTATTTGCAGATAATATTATAGCATACAAAGTGACCCCAAAATTTCCAGAAGGAAACTCCTACAGCTGATACACACCTTCAGCTAAGTGGCTGGATAAAAAATTAACTCAAAAGATAAGTAAGTCAATTCTTCTCCAGAAAAGGTGCCCTTTTTTCTAGTTTCCAATAAAGCCCTCTTTTTTCCCCCTTTGGGATCAAATGGAAGACGCCCTGTGCTTCACCCAGAGAATTTGTACACCTGGTTTTTCTAGCAGAGGAAAACTTAGGCTGGGGCCTAGCCATCACTGGTTGCTTTCAACCACATTTATAGTGAGAACCTGCAGAATTAGAAAACTTGCAGTTTTGGCCAGAAAAGAAAGTATGACCATTCTTGCCGCCAAACAGGGTATGGTCGCTAAAGAGACTGCATGATTTGAAGGGCGAATGAGGATTCCACAGGACTACAGCCACAGTAGGCTTCGGAGATAGAGGAGTGTATGTGAATGGCTTTGAAACGAAAAGAGAAGCCCGGAACGCCCTGCTTCATAAAGAATAGCTCATGGGGATAACAGGTGACATGCAAGACACTTCCACCTAGCTTTTAGGAGATGGTCTGGGTTGCTGGCAGCAGGTGGCAGGGCTGATTGCTTCAAGGAGCCCCTGACAGTGGAAATGGATCTGCTAGAGTGAGAAGCTTCCAGGGAGATCTCTGGAAGTTGGACATGTCAAGGACATGGAATGTGTGTTGAGGACAGCTGTAGGCAGCCACATGGGCTGACACTGGCAATGCCACAGGGGTGCAGCTGTCTAAGCTCTCAGGGTCACTCCACATGTCAGACACAGAGTTACAAGATCAATTGTGTATCTTGTTGGGCTTGAGTATTGCTCTGGCCTCTTTATGATTGGCCTGTTTCTCTCATGGGGATGGGAGTGTTGGCTCTGCCCTGGAACTTTTCAGAAGTGGAGTCTAGTCAAAGTAAATCTGGTCTCTCTCTTTGCAGTTCAGCCGCCTTGCAGGAGATGCTACATGCTCCCACAATATACACTGTGTTGCCAAAGGCCCAAAGTAATGTGTCTGTTACCTGGGATCAATACCTCTAAACCTCTGAGCCAACCACACCCTTCCTCCTTTGCAGTGATCGTTATAGACTGGAAAGGGCTGATTACACAGGCCTGTTAGTTATTTAGTAGCCACCTCAGGCATTAACTGTTACAATACTGATTTTCTTCTCTCTTATTTTAGACATGGTTTCTCTGTGTAGTCCTGGCTATCTTGCAACTCACTCCACAGACCAGGCTGTCCTCAAACTTGGACATCCACTTTTCTCTGTCTCACAAGTGCTGGGATTAAAGATGTGTGGCACCACCAGTGGGCCCGTTGTAATACTGAAATGCTTAAATTCAAGTAAATCTTACTTATTTATCTTGACTCCAAAGTAAGAGATCAGTGAGTCTGGTAGTTCAAATGTCAAAGAGAAACCGTGAAATGATTCCTTTAAGTAAAAAAGACACAAGTGTGATGTGTGTATGTATAGGAAACAATGCCCACTAAGCACAGTTTCAGACATTTATTGTGGTCCTTGGAAGTGTATCTCTCAGAGATAAGTGGACCATTGTATTTGGAGATGGTGTTTGGGAGGTCATCAGGTTCAATGTAGGCATGAGAGTCTCGCTTCAATGGTGGGACTGGTTGGTATTCTTACCACTGGAGACTAGAGTGCCATGCTTGCCACCTCATCCCCAATATGAGCTAATTTCTTTACAGTTTAAGGAAGTTTAAGATAGATCTGTTATTTGCCAACAAATTCCTTTGACAGAAGCCAGACAGATTACTTTTCTTAAAAGAAAGAAAGAAGGAAGGAAGGAAAGAAAGAAATTTGTTTCTTTGCGGAACACTAAGTATAATCCATCAACAGGTTATCTTCAAGCTTCTGAAGGTCATCTTCAGGCCTGTGATGATGTTCAAAAAAACCAAAACTGCTTAAAATGTCCAGGGGAACATGGAGGATTGAGAAATCTTTGTTTATCTTCTTTCCCTGCCCCGCTCCTCCTCCTAGTGCTCAGTTCTTTTATGCAATAGACACAGAATTACTCCACTCTACTCCTAGAAACTTAAAGCTTCAGGTCCTTTCTCCACAATGAACCTCAGTGCTACAAACCACCGATTACCTCTAGGCGATGGGAACAGCATTCCAATCATTGGGCTTGGTACCTACTCAGATCCTAGACCAGTAAGTACATACATTCGTGTGTGTGTGTGTGTGTGTGTGTGTGTGTGTGTGTGTGTGCGGGCACGCAGTGTGTATGTGTGTAGAATGGATTTTAAATCAAACATTGAACTGTATCTGGTCACATTTTAAAGTTTTTAAATTCCAGAATGAGATTTTTTTTTCTCTCCTTAAAAATTAACTGAGGTTAGCAACCAGAATGAAGTGAGGGACCTGGGACTTGTGAGTTTATGATTTATAAATTGCTTCTTTAAGTTTCAATTCAAGAATTTTTAGTTCAGTCTAGCAAGTGTTTAATGAATATCTGCCACGTAGGCACATCCAGTTCTAGCTTTTTGAATTGCGACACAGTGTCCTCACCTACAGAGTTCATGCTTTAAGAGATTGAAACTAAAGTCACAATATTTTAAGTAAGTTTGTGAGTCTGTGTAGAGATGTAGTCATAGTCACCCTTGTCCAGATGTGGCCTGTCGGCTGCAGGCTAGACTCACCTGGTAGTATGAGTCTACAAGAAGCTTCCAGTATGACGAGAACTATCTTTCTATGTGGGCATTTAAACTCTAAGAAAAAACATGGACCCCTTAACAACTGTGAAAGCAAGGAAACCACAGTCTGGTTCAGAGCTGTGCCCAGTATCTGAAAGCACAGAAAGGAGAAGAATCAAAATCACCACACAGAAAGGTTTCTCCTTAAGACACTCCTTTCCTCATTGGCATTTGGGGCCATGGTTCTTTACCTGAGTTTCTCTGATCTTGTGATGATGCCAACTCTCAAGGTGATGAGCACGAAGGAGCAAAATTGGTCACTTCATGATGACTGGAAAGCAGACCCAAAGTGAAGGTGTCAGAGAAGCAGCATTGGGATCTTTCTGAAGCCCACAGATGGCTATGACACTTTCACTCCTTATAAGCTATAAGTTCCACATTTCTTACCCTGCATTCCAAACATTTATATGTTAGCTGACTTGCTATTCCAGCCACTGCTCTCCTTACACGCATGCTCTAGAGCTGGGGAGATGCTCAGTGGGTAAAGCGTTTGCTTCACAAACATGAGAAGCTGACTGAACTCAAATGCCCAGCACCCATCTAAAAGGCCAGGTGTGGTGGTGTGTGCCTCTTACCCCAGGGATGTGAGGGCAGTGATGGGCAGATCCCAATGACAGTCTAGTCAACACCTAGAACTCCAAATTCAATGAGAGACTTTGTCTCAAACAAAACAAAACAAACAAAGGAATGAAAACACAACAAAGCAATATGGGGCTGGCAAATTAGCTGAGTGGGTAAAGGGATTTGCTACCAAGAGTGTCAACCTGAGTTACATGACCTTAATTCTAACTCTGGGACCAATGTGGTAGAAGGAAAGAGCAGACTCCCACAAGTTTTCTGTCTTCCACAATTGTATTATAGAGTATACCTGAAATCGATCCCTGACCTTCACACACACATCCACAGGTGAGTGCATACACACAAATACATATACACATACAATGAACTCATACACGCACACACAGACCCAAAACAAAACAAAGAACACAATCTGAGTTTTGTACTAACTCTCCTGCTTCCACACATTTGAATACACTGTCCTTTGTTCCTCTCCATGTACTGCCCTGTCTTTGGGCTTGCTTGCTTTTGTGCTACTAAACTTGGTATGTTGTGTATATGTGAGTGGATGTGTGCATGTGTGTAACTGTGTGTGCAGGCCAGAAGTTGACACTGAATGTCTTTTTCAGTTGTTCACCAGTTTATTTTTTGAGACAGGATCTTTCACAGAATCTAGAGCTTACCATTCTATACTGGCAGACCAAAGAGCTCTGAGGATCAACTGCCTGCCTCTGCTCAAGCCAGCACTGGGGACATAGTCTCACCCCACCATGCTTGGCTCTTATATGGGTGCTGTGAATACAAGCTCAGGCCCTCACGTTCAGATGGCATGCAATTTACCAAGTGAGCCATCTCCCAGCCCCTATACTAAACTCCTCATGATCAAGTCAAAGGAGATCAAAGGGTGCCTCTTCCCACTCACTAAACCGTAACTTACACGTGTTCACACACATGCCCTCAACTATGTAGCACTTATCACACTCAGTTGTAACTACTGACACTCAGTGGCCTTTCTCACAGTCTGAGACGTGTGCTAAAAAAGACTCTTGCTTGTTTAATTCTAGAGTCTCATGATAATATCTTGTATATGAAGCCTGCTCAAATAGTACTTATTAATCTAATCAAAAAGTTTGTGAGAGGGAGGTGTACATCAGATGGTATAGAGATATAAATAAATTTTTTAAATAGCTAGAAGTGTTCTAAACACTTAACTATGTGCCAGGATCTGTACAGGTTTTGTACTACATGTATTTTCTAACACAATCCTCATAATACATAATCAACACCAGTTAAATACATTGATAGATAGGAAAACTGAGCACAAAGAAATTGAACATATCACTCCAGATTAGACAGTTAAGGCTAAGAGCTGAGATGTGAAGTCACATCACGTTATGTCCAGATGTTGGTCCCTGCACATTGTTTTGGCAATATTGATGAATCACATTTCTTAAAGTACAATGCTCAGAACAACCTGGGTAGGTGGAGTGCTGAAGGAGACAGCTCTCTACAATTTCCTCTTATCACCATGATCTTCCAATCATAAAATCATGGATTTGGGAACTGTTGTGTGAGCCATAAAACAATATAATCATGGGATGTCCTTTTTAACATGAACTTAAAACACATTTTTCTTCTCCTCATACTTATCATCTTTATCACATAAGGTCCCCAGGAAGACCTATGAGGCAGTAAAAATAGCCATTGATGAAGGATACCGGCACTTTGATGGGGCCTACCTCTACCACAATGAGCATGAAGTCGGTGAGGCCATCAGAGAAAAGATAGCAGAAGGGAAGGTAAAGAGGGAAGAGATTTTCTACTGCGGAAAGGTGAGTCGTTTCTTACTATGTAGGTACAGTGAACATAGGATAGGTTGAGGGTACAGCACAGTATGATAGCCCTCACCTAGCATGCACAAGTTCCTAAATGTGATCTCCAACATTGGAAAACAATAAAGAAAGAAGTAGGGGAGGAAGTGGAGGAGGAAGAGAAGAAGGAAGTGGGCAAATTATCCTTTGAAATCCTTTAATTTGCTGAAAAGTATATATACCTGTGTATAAATGAACATCAATCAGACATAAGAAAACACACACAGCAACATATGACCACAGGTAAACAGAAAGGCATGTGTAACTGAGCTCAAGAAAGGGCTGGTGGTTTGGCCCTTTAAGGTCTGTTTTCACTACAGCTTTACCAATACCAAGAGCAGTATGAGGTGGAAGGTGAATGCCCTGACTTTGGTAGTGAGCTTTTGTGGTGGTTTGGATAAGAATGACCTTGTAGGCTCATGTGCTTATATGTTTAGTACCCAGTTGGTAAACTGTTTGGAAGAATTAGAAGACATGGGGGCTTCAGGAGTGGGGGGGGGGTCCTTGTTGAAGGAGGTATGTTGCTAGGAGTAAGCTTGAGGTTTCAGAAGCCCAAAGCAGGCCCAGCACTTTCTGTCTGCTGCCTGTGAATCAGTATGTAGAGCTCTCAGCTACTGGTCTAGTAACATGTGTGCCTGCCACCGTAATGATCATAGATTACATCTCTGAAACTATAAACAAGGCCAGGAGTAAATGCTTTCTTTTGTAAGAGTTGCCTTAGTCATGGTGTCTCTTCACAACAATAGAACAATGACTAAGATGTCAGAAGATGTTCCCCACCGCATAATACAAGAGAATACCAACAAAAATAACTATATGGTCCAGCTGTGGGGTACTTAACATTTATGAACCTTGTTTTCCCTCTATAAGATGGGATAATAAAACCAAGCATTTCATAAACTTATGAATTAGCATTTACAAAGCACTTAAAATGTACTGAGCACAAAACTAATATTATATGTCTTTATGGAACAAAAACAACAACAACAACAACAACAACAACAAAAAGAAAAAAGACATTAAACAGGACCTGTAATCTAGGGTACTCAGGAGGCTGAGGCAGGTGGATCACAGCTCAGTGACTTCCTGGGGTACAGACAGAGTTAAGACAGCAAGTAACGTAACAAGCATTCATCTCCAAAGTTAGTAAGGAATTAGGCTGTAGCTCAGTGGTAGAATGTTTATGTGGCTTGCATGAGGCCCCGGGTTCATTCCCTGACATCACAGACAGAAAAAGAGAAAGCAAATTAAAACAGAAATCAGAATTTTCACTTGACTGGAACGGCAGTGATAATGCCAATGGGGTCCATGATAATAACAGAAGCACCTTTTTCTACTATTCTCTCTCTCCTTTTCATTTTTTCTACCCTATGCTCCCTCTCCTCCTTTCTAGGATTTGAAGCCAGGGCCTTATGCATGAAAGGCACTGGCTCACTAACCTGCACTCCCAACCTTTTTAATGGTATGTGTACACGTGCACATGTGTGTATGTGTGTGTTTGTGTGTGTACACGCCTGAGCTAGAGAGGTGGGGGCAGAAGCAAACCTCAGCTGCCAAGGATGGCAGCCTTGGTTTTTGACACAGGGTCTCTCACTGAGGGCTGGGGATCACTGATTAGATCAGTAACTGGCCAGCAAGCCCCGGTGGATCTGCTACCTATCTCTGCTACCGCAGCTCTGTAACTGAGCATATGCTATCAAGGCTGGCTCATTTACTTAGGATTAGGGGAGTCAACCCTAAGTCCCTTCCCTCAGCCCTTCTCTCCAACTAATCCTTTTGTAAACTCTAGTCTGGAACAAAGTCCTACCCAATTGCCAAATCTGGCCTAGAACTCACTCTATAATCCTTGAACTTTTGATCTTTCTGCTACCACCTGCCAAATAGCTAATATTACAGGTGTGTGCCACTATGTCTGTTTTTTTTGAGGGGAGGGGATTGTGGAGTGTTTTTTTTTTTTTTGGTGCTTTTTAAACAAGAATAAAGGATGTCTCCAAGATGGTGGCCCCGGGAGGACACTGTGACTGAGGAGCAGGACAGCAGTGTCGGCCCAGCGACCAGGAGACTGAAATCTGGGACCTAAAACACCAGCATTTGTGATTGCCAGGGACAACTGAGGCAACAACACACTGGAACTCCCTGATCTTCTTGAAGACTACTCCAGACACCAGAGACTGACAGTTCCAGTCTGAAGTTCAGCTTCAAGGAACAAACAGCTCCTTGAGTATATATAAATAAATGGCCAGAGGTCGACGTAAGAACTCACCCAACAAAAATCAGGACACCATGGCACCACCAGAAACACCCAAAAGCAATGGAGAATTTAATTCAGCAGAGACACAGGAAAATAATATTAAAGCTATGCTTATGCAATTACGAGAGGAACAAAAACAGGAAATGAACAAGGCCCTCAAAGAAATACAGAAGAATTTAACTGCCCACGTAGAGGAACAATTAAAAACATACAGAGAGGAAACAAACAAAAAATAGGAGCCACATTCAATCAGATGAAGGAAATGGTACAAAGCATGAAAACAGAATTAGAATCTATAAAGAAAACACAAACAGAGAAAAACCTGGAACTGGAGAACTTAGAGAAAAGATCAGGAACCACAAAGGTAAGCATCATCAATAGAATACAAGACATGGAAGAGAGAATCTCGGGAGCTGAAGATACACTTGCTGAAATGGATTCCTCACTCAAAGAAAAAATAAAATCAGAAAAGTCCCAAACACGAAACATCCAAGAAATCAAGGATGCCATGAAAAGATGAAACCTAAGA
>CM053763.1:10093098-10107765 GCA_028658305.1 Pachyuromys duprasi
CAGGCTCCAAGGACCTGAAAATATTTTCAAGAAAATCATAGAAGAAAATTTTCCCAACTTAAAGAAAGAGATGTCCATAAACATACAAGAAGTCTACAGAACACCAAATAGACTAGACCAGAAAAGAAATATCTCTTGTCACATCATAGTCAAAACACTAAACCTACAGAACAAAGAAAAAATATTAAAGGCAGCAAGGGAAAAGGGTCAAGTAACATATGAAGGTAGACTGATCAGAATCACACCAGACTTCTCATCAGAAACTATGAAAGCCAGAAGGACCTGGGCAAAGGTCATGCAGTCTTTAAGGGATCACAGATGCCAACCAAGACTACTATACCCAGCGAAGCTTTCAATCAACATAGATGGAGAAAACATAATATTCCATGACCAAACAAAATTTAAGCAATATCTACACAGCAACCCAGCCCTACAGAAGATTCTAGAAGGAAAACTCCAATCCAATGAAAACAACTACACCAAAGAAAATATAGGATATAGGTAACTTCCCAACAAAAAGGGAAAAAAAGCAATGAATCATAGTAAGACCACCAACTCCACAATAAAAGGAAGTAACAGTCATTGGTCACTATTATCTATCAACATCAATAGACTCAACTCTCCAATAAAGATATACAGACTAGGGGCTGGAGAGATGGCTCAGTGGATAAGAGCACTGGCTGCTCTTCCGGAGGACTCAGGTTCAATTCCCAGCACCCCCATAGTGGATCACGGCCGTTTGTAACTCCAGTTCTAAGAGTTCTGACACCCTCAGGCAGATATACAAGCAGGCAAAAACGCCAATGCTTATAAAATAAAAATCCGTAAGCTCTAAAAATGAAGAAAAGACAAGAAGAAACAAGATCCAACATTCTGCTGCATCCAAGAAACACACCTATGCAACAAAGATAAACACTACCTCAGAGTAAAGGGCTGAAAAAATGTGTTTCAAGCAAATGGACCCAGAAAACAAGCTGGGGTAGTGGTCATGGTATAGGATAGGATGGACATACTGAAATCTACACACCTAGAGAAGATAAGCAAGAAGGAGGACCCAGGGTGGGATGATCAATCCTCGCTTAGATGGACAAATGGGATGGACATGGAATTTAGGAGAAAACAAGCAACAGGACAGGAGCCTACCACAGAGGGCCTCTGAGAGACTCTAACTAACAATGAATCAAAGCTGATATTAAGACTCACAACCAAACCATTGCCAGAGTGCAGGGAATCATATGAAAAAAGGGGGAGTTAGTAAGATTTGGCGAGAACAAGAGCTCCACAAAGACCAAATAGATCAGGGCACAGGGGTCTTATATGAGACTGTTTCTCCAACCAAGGACTATGTATGGATACAAACTATAACCCCTGCTCTAATGTGGCCCATGGTAGTTCAGTACCCAACTGGGTACCCTAGTAAGGGGAACAGGGACTATTTCTGTCATGAACTCAATGGCTGGCTTGTCGACTGCCCCCCCTTCCCTGAGGGAGGAGCAGCCTAGCTAGATCCCAGAAGAGGTCATTGCAGCCAGCCCTGAAGTGACATGATAAGCTAGGGTCAGATGGAAGGGGGTGAGGTCCTCCCCTATCAGTGGACTTGGAGGGGGTCAGGGAGAAGATGAGGGAGGGATGGGAAGAGTAGGAGGGAATGAGGGAGAGGGCTATGGCTGGGATACAAAATATATAACCTGTGATTAATATAAAAATAAATAAATTACTTATAAAAAACAAGAATAAAACTGGGGGAGTCTAATTTTCCAATTTTATATTCTGTGATAAATATAAAAGGTCACTCCCTCTAAAAAAAATCCTTAGAGAAAAATTTATGCTATAAGAAGGTATACTAATTTTTGTGATTACAGCTCAGATTTCTGCATTGGCATAAAAATCTGACCTTACTCATCCACCATCCATCGCTTTGAACTTAGAGTGAAGTCTCCGCAAGAACTGGCAAAATGGTCCTGAAGTGTGAGACCAAATGAGACTGAAGAGCAGTGGATAGTCATAGTGGTGTTGTCAAGTGTTGCAACAAGCCTTCAAATGCTCAGGTGTCAACATGTTTTTGCGATAGGAAAGAAGCAGATGATATGTGCTTTACTATGTGAATGTGGAAGTAAGTAGATACTATTTCACTGTCCTTCTTGCTTTTCTTTCCAGTTGTGGGCTACAGATCATGTTCCAGAGTTGGTCCGCCCAGCCCTGGAAAGGACTCTAAAGAGCCTCAAGCTAAATTATGTGGACCTTTATATCATTGAAATACCCATGACCTTTAAGGTAAGCTCAGGTATCTACAGTTTAGAGCTCTGTTCTCTGTTGCTCATCCTGTGGTAGCACAGAATGCGATAGTGTTTGTTACCATTGATGGGGATAATGGTTGTGCCTGCCAGCATGATAACCCAGCAAATAATGCTAACAGGTATGGGCCCAAGTTTCTTAACTAAATGTAATTTCTATAATACATTGTTTCATTGTTTCCCTCAAAATAACACTGTGTTCCACATTTTAGTGAACCAGTATCTAGACATATCCATCTTCTAACCCCACAGCCATAAAAAGTCTTCACATATCACAGAGCAAAATACTATATACAAAAAAAAATATTCTTACCTCCCTTTCCCTCCAACAGAAAACAACCAAAAAATGGGTCAGATTTGTGAAGCCTAAAGAGACAGCATGTCAGGGTGTCATTTTTTCCCTCTAATACAAGCATAGTACTTTTTGGAACTTTGTCCATCTATAGATATTCTGTTTATTAAATACCCTGATATACACAGCTACTGGGTAGCAAATGCTTTAAACTTTGATAGAAAGAGAAATGAAGAAACAGACCTGGACCTGGGAGAGTGGGCCCCTTGCCTCACCTGGGCAGCACAGTAGAGCTAGCAGTGGTGGAGAGGGGTGGGTGAGCAGGACCCAGGAGTGCCAGCATGTAGAGCTGGCTCTTCCCCGCGTGCTGGCATGGGTGAGGAAGAGATGCTTCGCCTCACACCTGCAGCAGGCAGGTGAGCTGTCCCTGCCCCTCACAGTGGGAGAGTAGGCCCAGAACCTCACATGGGCAGCACAGTAGAGCTGGCCCTGGTGGTGTGTGTGTGAGGGAGGACAGCTGGCTCTCATTGCACTGGCACCGGAGAGCACCTGGCCTGAGCAACTCAGTTACCACTCAAGCCCAGATCCAGGGCTTCGAGTTTGCTCACCCCAACATCCACCCAATCCATAAACCGCTCGAGTACACCAAGGGCCAATCCTGCAGATCTAAAGCTGTAGTGTCTCCATGACACAGGGCAACCACAGGATTACAAAGAGGATTCAACAGACAAAGCACTAGAGCTCAAGTTTGATAGGTTTTTAGTAAATTCACATTCAGTCAGCTCCGTGAGTGGTTGAAATAAACAATCTCACAGGGTCAGGTTTTCTGTATCTAATCATTGCGTGTGTGTTTCTACCTTGCAGTACAGTGACCTCCTTGTTCTCATCTGCTTGTCCCTTAGTGGCCTCCACCTTGTTCTCTGGCTCAAACAGGGAGGCAAAACAGATAATGTATTCTCTGGTCTGTTTGCATCTCACTGGATCATACGCCTTTGCTGAGCAAGACAGTTGTGGCCTAAGTTATTACTTTCAGAGGACTATGATTTTCCTCAGACCCAACTGCAAAGCAAGTACAAGACATACCAGCCACTGGCCTGGAACAGAACTGTAACACCCGGTGCACCTTGGGCTACAGTTTTCATTATTTGTACAAGTCTGGAGGGAAAGAACATTCTTACTCAATGAAGCAACTTTATTGCTCACAGTGGCAACACGGCATTCACAGCAGGTGGATTTGCATGTGTCTGTTATAGGCACAGTTGGAGCTGGGACTTCACAATGCTGTTTTTTATTCCTCAGGGACAATATGCCTTGCTGAGCTGAAACCTTGTAGGACACTGTTTTAAGAAGGATAGGATCAGGGACCAGGCTATTCCAGAATGTTCTTCCTGGTCTCAGGCTGTGTGGGTCTTACTGCATTCTTTATTCTTGAGAACTCCAAATGGAAAGGAGGGAAAAGCTGGGTCACCCACTGCCTTTTCTTCATCCAGCTTATACCAATTTAACTTCCTAGTGTTTCTTAACCTTCCTGCCTCGGGTGGCACTGATTCAGCTAACTCTACAGGGGTCAGCTATGACCGTCTTCCATCTTGCCTTGTACACAGAAGAGCAGAAAAATCCAGCTTTAGCAAAACCTTCTTTTGCCGGCCATCTTAAAAGCCCAGCAGCAAACAAATACATTTACCTTTCTTATAAGACCGCACAGAAGGTTGTGAAAATGGCTAGCAAAGCTACTGCTGTCCTAGTAATTCTCCTGAGTCTCAAGGTACAACAACAGGGAACGTGTTTTCAAAGGAATGCCTTAAAAAGGAGAGAAGCCCAAAGGAAAAACTTAGTAATAAACTGAAGAATAAAGTGGGGATTGTTGCTTCATCTCCTTCTCACCATGTTTCGTGTGGTTATGACAAATCTGAGATTGCCGAATTTAAAGCGAACAGACGTTTGTTGCCTCAGGGTAATGGAAGCTGAGAAGCCCAAGCCAAGATGGCTCAAAGGGTTGTGCACCTGCCACCAAGCTGAATGACCCAAGCTTGATCCCTTGAACCTATGTAGGCAGAAGGAAAAAGCCAACTCCCACAAGCTGTCCCCTGATCTCCATAGAAATGCCATGGCATAGGTACATACACACACACACAATTAAAATGTAATTAAAAGATTTTTAAAAAGGACATAACCACTGGTGCGCTAGGGGGGACTGGGTGTCTCATGCTGTGCCTAGGACCTAGTGGCTGTCCTAGCCACCAACTGCATTTTTCTTTCCTTCCTTCCTCCCTTCCTCCCTCCTTCCCTCTCTCCCATCTCTCTTTCTCCCTCTCTTTTTAAATGTTTTACATTTTTTATTTTGTACATGAATACACCATATTTGCTTTATTTCTACCCTCAACTTCTCCCATGTCCCCAATATACCTGTTCTCAAATCAATGACCTTATCACCTCATCATGCATATATATATGTATATATATGTATATGTATATATGTATATATGTTCATATGTATACACATTCATGGTGTATGAGTGTGTGTGTGTTTAAAACATACTGACTCCAATTGTTACTGCTTTTATTTGCATGAATTTTGAGATAACCACTCATCACTAAAAAACCAAAAAAACATAAATCTGGTTTTCCATTCCTCAGCTGCCACTGGCTGTCCATAGCGCTTTATCTACTGGTTAGGTCTTATGAAAATTTCCTTTGTCCATGTCAGCATACCAAAAGGTGTGTCCTTGGCAGATCTTGTACAGAGGATGGTACTGTTCTTCAATGAAGAATTTACCCTCACTTTTCATCATGATTTGGGTTTCATAAAAGAGAAAGAACTGTGTTGCCTTAAACCTCAGATAGGACAGATGCCAAAACACTAACACTGAAAGTCCTCATTCTCAGCCATCATTCATTTCTTAAGAAGGCATATGTAGCTATTATTAAAGAATGGAAAATTGATCCACCTCAAAACAAATGTCAGGCAAGATAATGTGCAAGTGCATTGGACAAATGAATCTACCTGGAGAGTACCACAAAGAAGAGACTGCATTAATTATATTATACTAATTATATAGGGACTGCAAGAGGTCCTTGTGCACACAGTTAGGAGAAGACAGAAAAGTTAAACATGCAGGCTCATCTCTTCCAAGGAAGGAGATGTTTGCTTGTCTTCCTCTTAGAATTCTTGGAAAGGATGTACTTTACAACCTGGTGACCCTTTGCTATCTATGAAATGAAGCCTCACCCATATCCTCCAGAATTTATATTTGGTTTATCCCAGAGCCTTTCCCACTAAATACGGAGCATTGCTTCTAAGTCCGTTAAACATATCCCTATGAGAGAGATGCCACTTGTTCTTTACAACAGCCTAAGTGACTTCTATGATATCTTAGGCCAGGGTAACCCTGACTTCCACAGGCATTGCTTACCTCAGCCATTCTCCCCAGACCCTAAACCTTGAGCACTGTTTCTGAGTTAACAGAGCCTGTCTTTACAGAAGAAGCCATATGTACTTTCTAAGAGTCTCAAAGTAAACATGTTTTAAGTTTGTTCTACACTTTGTACTAAGTTAATTGTCATCAGGAAACTTTTTTTCCAGAATTGTGCTATGCTTAAAGATGGCTTAAAAAAAAAAAACTGGTATCAGATTCCAAGAAGTTTGGCTCAGCAACTAAGTCAAGTTGAACCAAGTCTCATTCTTACCTCCCCTGAATCATTTCCCTGCCAGCTATGACACTTGCAGAGACCCTCACACCTGGCACCCAAATGTGGGCATACAACCCTTGGAGAAGGCAAAACCCTTTTTCTTTAAATAGAAATTAGAGCCAGGTGCAGTGGCACATGCCTGTAATCCCAACATTCAGGGAGTCAGAAGCAGGTGGATCTCTGTGAGTTCGAGGACAGCCTAGTCTACAAAGTCCAGGACAGCCAAGACTACAGAGAGGAACCCTGTCTCAAGGGAAAAAGGCAAAGAAGGAGAGAGAGAAAGAAAGAGAGAAAGAGAGAAAGAGAGAAAGAAAGAAAGAAAATAAGAAAGAAAGAAAGAAAGAAAGAAAGAAAGAAAGAAAGAAAGAAAGAAAGAAAGAAAGAAAGAAAGAAAGAAAGAAATTCAGGGATTAGGAAACTTGGGCCTCCTAACCTAAAAGGTTACAACCATATAAGTGACAGAGTAAAATTTAACATGGATTCTTTTCAGTCATTTGAAACAAAACATTTTATGCAATTATTGAGATATCTGTTAAGATCTAGAGGAGCAAAATATTTAGAGCAACAGCTTTGCAACCTTATACACGTAGGAACTAATAGAAAGACAAGTCCAGGTAAGGAGAGATAAAAATCCCTGTAATTGCTTTATAAACTGGAGTACAGTAACGTATTGCTTAAACCCTCTTGGGCATATTTTTGGGCAGGGCAGGCAAAGCAGATATCAGTAACTCAGGTTCCCTGGTCACAGAGCCGAATCGGGGCATCTGATTGGAACTCAAAGGCCTTGGTCAGCAGCCTTTCCCACACCACTTTTTCCATTCCCAGGACTTGGCAGTGCAGAGCAAATTCCAAGGAGTGGCTCTACTATCCCAAGCATGAGCTAGCACTCTGAGTGGGTGGTTGCTTAGCTTTACCTTTGCTTGTTTGTGTGTGCTTTGTTTGTTTTCCCTCACAGTGGGAACAAGTCAGTACAGATTGCTCATCTGTCCTTTTGTGGGGAAATTTTTAAACAGACTCAACTTCTAGTACAGGAACAATTTCAACTAAGCTATAAAGTACCTAAGCCAGTGCTGTTTAAGTTTTCTAAGGTCGTGGTCAGTCACCGTGTGGAGGACATTCTCCTTTCCTACTGGTCTAATCAACACCTAAATGACTGTTTTAACTTTCATGGTAAATAAACTAAGAGAACAAAGTTTAAACATAGCCCCAGATAAAATACAAAAACAACCACTTTATAATTATTTAGGATATATTATTACTCAACAACAAAAGTTTGCCATCAGCCTCTCAGCTTAAAACTTCCCAAACAATGCACTTACAAAAAATTTGGGCCGTATCAATTGGTTGCATCCTTATCTGCTTATCGCTACTAAGGATTTGGCTCTGCTCTTTAAGTTACTTTCTGGATACCTGGTTAAATTCTCTTGGTTTTTCAAGACAGGGTTTCTCTGTGTAGCCTTGGTTGTCCTGGACTCACTTTGTAGACCAGACTGGCCTTGAACTCGCAGAGATTTGCCTACCTCTGCCTCCTCAAGTGCTGGAATTATAGGGCATGCGTTACCGTACCTGGCTATTTGGTTAAATTCTGTAAGAAATGTAACCCTGAAGCAGAACGGGTTATTAGCTTATTAGATAATGCTGCTGCTAAAGCAGTGGCTCACAGAATGAATCCCTTACTTCTTTATCATTTATTTATTCTGCCTCCCTCATTATCTCCTACTGAAATTATATATCAACAAGGTAATGATATTACAAAAATGTATGCATGTCATAATTCTCCACAACTATCAGTAACTCCTGCTTTACAAGAAATTATACACTTAATGATGATGGAAAGGACAGGTCTTAACTTACTGGTAAAGAGCCTACAGAAATTACTGTGCCACTAAATAAAATACAGGTCAATTATTTGTTCCACATTGATGATGATCGATGAATGGCTCCTCGTTGCTACTCCAATAAATCCAGTTGAGCCAAATTAAAAAAGTAAAAGGCAGGTTTATTCAGGGATTAGTGGGTCCCTGGAGAATTCATCCAGTAGAAGGTCCATGAAGTCCAGAACTGTGGTGGGTTAGGGGCTTTTTGTAGAAGGGAAAAGGCAGTGACATGTTTGATAAGGTATTGAAGTATCGCCTGGGTTTGGAAGTCCAGGAGGTGTGTCTGAGTCCAGTGGTCACTTTAGAATCTGGAACTAAGTGTTCTCTTTGCCTAATGTTTTTCAAGGGCTTTTGTAATCTGGAGGGGATTACCTCTTTGTCTTGTTTGGGGGCTTCTGGCTGGAGGGAGCAGATCTCTGTCCAGATCTCTGTCTATGAGGTGACCACCACATAGCCACCTGGCAGGTTCCTGAGTTATCTGTAAGGGAACTTTGTGGTCCATGAAAAGGGTGAACTATAGGTTTGGGAGAGCTTGGTCTAGGAAACTGGGTCAGAGTGAACATAGGGGCTTCCATAGCCTCTAGGCCGGAGTCGGGAGGGGTGTTGGAGAAGAACAAAACAGGAAGAAGTGATACCGGATTTAGAACAGAGCTAGGGGCCAAGGTAACATGGGAGTTTTCCAGGAGTAACAGATGGAAGGCCTGGGCCCCTGAGGGTTGGAGGAGAGAGAGACAGAGAGAGGAGTGTCTCAGGAGATCAGGGTGGGTGGATATATAGTACTAGGCTGGAGTAGGGTGACCTTGAGAGCCTCTGCCATTGCCATCTCTAGGGCTCACCTACTTGGCTGCTATCTGCACCCAATAGTGTCCAATTGTTTAGACAGAAAAGCAATATCTCTGTGGGAGGATCCAGTGGGTTGGGCCAGGACACCTGTTGCTACCTCACCTTCTCATCAGTAAAAAGGTGGTAAGGCTGAGTAGAGTCTGGAAGGACGAAGGCTAGGGCTGTTTAAAAGAAGCCTCAAAGAATAGGGAAAATGGCGACCAATTAGAGCTGGGTAGATGAGAGGCCCATAGGGTAGATGGTCTCCTTGGCTGCCTGGGATAGCAGCTGAGTTATGATAGTGAAACTGGGAGTCCAATGTCTAAAAAAACCCACCAGACCCCAAAATAAAAGAATTCGATTTGCCATAGTTAGGGGTTGTAGGTCCCTCAGGACCCACTTGGTTGGAGGTCTTAGAGCCTTGTCTAAACTGGACTCCTAGATATACAACTGTGGGAGAGCACAGTTGGGCTTTGGAAGAAGTACTCTAAGGAGCCAAGAGGGCTCAAGAGTTGGGAAGCTACCTTTTGGAAGATTACATAGGAAGAGGTCATCCATATACTGGAGTTAGGGTACTGGGGCTGAGGTCGAGGGAGAATAAACTCGGGCCAAGGCCTGGCCAACGAAGTGGAGACTATCTCGAGAACCCGGAGGGAGCATAGTCCAATCGAGCTGCCTCACAGAACATGTGTCAGGGTCCTCCGAGTGAAAGCAAAGAGGAAATATCAGTCAGGGTGTAAAGAAACCATGAATAAAGCGGCACCTCGTTGATGAGACAGAGGTCCAGAGCACTTCTGCACCGGAAAAATGGGGGAGTTACAGGGCTAATTGGTAGGGATCAGAAGGCCCTGAGATGGTAGGCTGGCGATGATGGGCTTGAGACCCCAACGATAAGTCTCTGAGATGGGGAACTGGGGTTGTCAAAAGAAAGAAGAAGGATTCTTCAAGCAAACTGTGGCCGGTTAGTGGTGGGTAGCTATTACTGGGGTCAAGAGGTCCCAGATCAACGGGTTCCAGAAGAGGAGGGGTGGAGGAGTCTGAAGTGTAGATCTGGAAGGCAATTAAGGGAAGAAGTAAATGAGAGAGTGTCTGGAGAGGTGAAGGGAAAAAAGGAGAGGGTAGCCCGGAAATGGATGAAGATGTCACAGCCAAGTAAAGGCACTGGGCAGACAAGCATGAGCAGGAAGGAGTGTGAGAAAGACTGTCCAGCAAGTACACGTGGCAAAGGCCAAGACCTAGCTGAAAAGTGTGTGTGTGTAAGGGAGACAGTCTCCCATCCATCCCTGTGACAGGGACCCATGAAGGGACTGTTAAGACCTAAGTATGAGGTGAGGACTGAAAAGTCAGCCCCTGTATCCACTAGGAAGGTGGTACATCTTCCTAGGCTTGGATAGAGTAATGGGGGGTGGAGGTCCCGAGGTTGGACGCTGTTGGTCCTCCACTGAACTGAGAAACTCAAGGGCCTGAAGAGTATGAAATGTCACCAACGGTGAGGCTGGGTTTCTACGGTGTGGCACAAGGGTCAAACTCCCAATGGGGCACTCCGATTTCCAGTGGCCAGGTTGCTGGTAGGGTGGAGGTGGTGAGGGCTTGGCTTTGTTGGTGAGTGGGGATTAGGACAGATGACAGACCAGTAGCCTTTCTGGCCACACCGAATACAGGCTCCCACTGGGACCAACTGTGCCCCGACTGCATGAGATCTCCAGATCCCTTTTTCGAGGATGTTGTTGGCCTTAGGGCCACCACCAGGGCTTGGGAGTGGTGGGTAAGGTTCTGTCACACCTGAGCTTGTTGGAAAGACTTGGCTACCTCATCTTGGGTGTTAAAGATCTTGAAGGCCACTTTCACCAAGTCCTGAATTGAGGTTTGAGGACCATGCTCAACCTTTTAGAGTTTTGTTTTGTTTTGTTTTGTTTCCAAATGTCTGAGTCCGATTGGGAAATAAAATGAGAGGTCAGTACTATGGCCCCTGTTGGAGAGGTCGCGTTAATGCAGGTGTTCTTGGTCGTAATCTCTTGTAATCTGGTAAGAAAAACCATTCAATGGGTAACCTCCTGAAATCTAACAAAGTTGACTACTTAGTTAGAAATTGTCTCCAAACTGGGCATGGTGGGATTACAGCTGTAATTCCAGCACTCAAGGAGGCAGAGGCAGGCAGATCTCTGTGAGTTCAAAATTAAAATTGCCCTGGAACTTAAATCTCGCTGTGTGTATATGTGTCTTCCTCTCTCTTTGAGACAGGGTTTCTCTGAGTAACCTTGGCTATTCTGGACTCCTTTTGTTTACCAGGATGATATTAGACTCACAGAGATCTGTTGCCTCTGCCTCCCTGAGTGCTGGGATTACAGGCATGTATAGCCTTAAATTTAAGTCTTTAAAAATTATTGAGCACTGGGCGTGGTGGTACACACCTGTAATCTTAGCACTTGGGGAGGCAGAGGCAGGTGGATCTCTGTGAGGTCAAGGCCACTAGTGTACAAAGTGAATCCAGGACAGAGCAACCCTGTCTCAAAAAAGGGGGGTGGGATTTAGCATTGATAATTAAACAGATTTTGTTTGTTTTTTAGTTTTATGTTTGCCTTTGATCTGATAAATAATCAGACTCTGGCAAGAAAAAGAGTTTAAAGGAAGCTCATGGGAGCCTATCCTCTATTAAAGGCATTTTTTTTGCATGGTATAAAGAACTATTTTGCAGTATTCCAAGCTTCTAGTGCATATTTAATGGTGAATGGACATCAACTTGACATCTGAACTACTGCTGTCTGTGTCTGGGGAGCCTCTGCTGCATGTATGGAGAAATCTATGCTCAAAATCCACTCCAACTATGTTCAATGTCTCTCCCTGACTCACCCCAGGTATAGGATAAGGCTCAGAAAAATACCACTGTGTCATATCTGAAACTTGACTTTGTCAAATAGCTCTTTATACATGTCTTTTCTGAGATTCTTGTTACAACTAAAAACTGAAAATGATCCTGCCTGAAGTACATGTTAAATAACAAGATCTAGAAACTCATCAATGAAAAGGGCCCCATGTTCTAACATCAAGACACAATCATGCTTATGTCTTTCTATAAAATAAATAAAACCCCATGGCTCCCACCTTGCTGTATCTGGGACAATATCCCAGAGAAACCAGACAAGTGAAGCATCTGAAAGTGGATGACAAACTCATGTGTGATGGTTTGAATGAAAATGGGAGTCGTGCTATTAAGAGGTACATCAGTGTTAGATGAAGCGCATCACTGGGGGTGGACTTTGAGATTTCAGATGCTTAAGCCAGGCACAGTGTCACTATTTCTTCCTGAAGGATAAGCCAGTCCTAACTAAATGTTTTCCTTTATAAGAATTGCTGTGATCATGGTGTCTCCTCACAGCAACAGAACCCCAAGATGCAATAGTAAACCTATTGATAACTTGCTGAGAGAGACATCAAGACTTTAACTCATCAACTGAGACTTTGGGGAAACAACAAAGACACTAGTCTGCCAACCCAAAAATGATGCTATTATGTTTACGGGACTGTATTGTATGTTAACTCAGTTTGTCAATGTAAAATCGAGGTGGTTTTTGTCAGGGCTTAAAGGACACACCTGTAAGAGCAGGCAGTATGTTGTTGCTTGCCATGCTAAAGATTTTTTTTATGTTCTTTCATTGCCAAACCCAGGAATGGTTACTGACAAGTCTCAAAGATGGCACATATGATTAGTAAAACTATTATTATTACAGCAAAAATATTAGCAGAAATTAATCAAGAGATAGGTGAACTGAGGACCACAGTTTTAAAAAACTCTATAGATTTTTTTATTCAAGCATAATCTTGGTTATCAAAAATTACCTGGCATGTGTTGCTTTAATGTGTCAGATTTTTCAAATTAATGATTTGTACAAAAAGATGGACAAAATCTCTCAAGTGACCTTGAATGGCCATCATGACTAATATGGCTTTCCCTTTTCCCTGGTTCTTTGTTAGCTATTCTGATAACATTTTTATGCATGCCTATATAATTAGACTAGTCATAGAGGCAATGCATTCAACTATGTCCTTTACCATGGCCATTTTTTTTCTTTAAAAGCTTAGAAATAGAAAACTGTTGCGGGTGAAAGGTCCTTGTACACACAGATAAATACAGGAGAAGCCAGGAAAGTTAAACATGCAGGCTCATCTCTTCAAAGGAAGGAGATGTTTGCCTGGCTTCCTCTTGGAATGGAAAGAAGTCGGTTTACAACCTGGTTGCTATCTGTACAGCCAGGCTTCACTCATACCCCCTAGGATTTATGTTTTATTTATCTCAGACCTTTCCCCCCTAAATCTTGAGCATTGATTCTGAGTAAACAGAAACCATCTTTATGAAATAAACCATGTGTAGTTTGTAAAGAGTTTCAATGTAAATACATCTTAAGTTTGTTGTATCTTGGAACTGAGTTAATTATCATCAGGAAACTTTTTTCCAAAATTTTTCTGTGCTTAAATATGGCTAAAATAAACCAGCTGATATCAAACTCCAAGAAGTTTGACTCAGCATCAGCTAAGAAGAGCTGGGCTGAGTTTCATTGTTGCTTCATCTGGATCAATTCCCTGCCAGCTGTGACACATGCAGGGACTCCCACATGATAAAATATAGTATACTTTGATTGTATAATTACATGTCATGTATTATTAATAAGATATAGTGTATAATATAGTATATAATTATATGTACATATACATAGGTTTTATATGTACATATAATATTTGTTAGAAAAGTATGTAAGTTGGTAAGCTTGATTTGTTGTTGACAACTTAAATTTTCTATTTTTAGTTCTTATATATAAACAAATGTTTTGTGTTTTACAGCCTGGAAAGGAAATTTATCCTAGAGATGAAAACGGCAAATGGCTATACCATAAATCAAATCTGTGTGCCACGTGGGAGGTAAGTTCATGTGGACAGCTATTGTAGAAGGCCTATATTTTTACCTATAGCCCCTATTTTTTCTGCACAAGCCCTGACAGCTGACACATTTACATTTAATAACAAGTAACAGATTTCTAGCCACACGTGCAAATGTATGAAACTTCCCCTTGTAGGTGTTCAATAAGTCTTTCTTTTAATCTTAAAATTGTGTGTATGTGTGATTGCATATCTGGTGGGACCATGTGGGTCCTGCAGCTTGAATTCAGGTCATCAGGCAGCAAGCACATTTATCCACTGAACCATGTCAGGTAGTCTTGGTGGTGAAGAATTATTAATTTTTCCTAATTGAAGACAGTATTTCCCAAGAATATAAAAAGAAATACAGAAAATATGTTCTGCTAAAATAGTACTTTAAAACATAAATGAGATAACTCTCTGGTTTAAAATTGAGTTTTAAAAATTAATGTGACGTCTGAAAGAAATGAATTCAAAATAGCCCATGTAAAGCTAAAAATGATTCCACATCCATTTCTAGACCATTTACTGGCTCTTTCCCAGAGAGTACAAGAGTAGGAAAGTTCAGGAACATAAAGAACTATTGCGACTGTATGCGGGGCTGATGTTCTATGTGGGTCTGGGATGGGCTTGTACAGAAGATTTACCCTAACACAACTCCAGCCCCCACTTGCCAAGCCAAAGCCAAGAAAACAAGAATGAGTAAGACTTTCTATTTCCTTCTGGAAGCGACAACTGAGAATCTGAACCACAGAACTGTCCAGAGGTTTTAAGGGAGGTT
>CM053763.1:10108265-10123056 GCA_028658305.1 Pachyuromys duprasi
CTGCATGGTGGAAGGATAGAATAGATTCTCCCACACATGTACCAACATACACACACTAAATGAATGAATGTGAGAAATAGAGAAAGAAAATAATTGTAACAAAAACCTAAAGATGTTTTAAATGATGGGAGAAACTGAAATAGTGACACACAGCTGCGATCCCGACACTCAGGTTGAGGCAGAAACACTGTGAAACACCTAGTAAGCTCCAGACCAGCTGCAAAGCAAGACCTTATCTCAACAACATCAATAATGGTGAATTAACAAATTTATTCATTTAAAAAAATTCTTCTTTCATATATTACTTTCCCTCCATTCCCCCACACCTTCTTCCCTCTCTCCAGGCCTCCCCTCTCCCCCAGAGCCAACTCTTCTCCTCTCCTCAGAGAAGAGCAGACCTCCTCAGGGACATCAAACAAACACAGCATAACAAGCTACAATAAAAACCAGGCACATACCACCACATAAAGGCTGGACAAGGCAATCCAGTAGCAGGAAAATGGTCCCACAAGCAGGCAAAAGAGTCAGGGACAGCCCCACCTTCCACTGTTAGGATTTCTACAAGAACACCAAGCTACTCAGCTATAACATATATACGGAGGACCATGGCAGACCCCAATAGGCTGATCTCTTCTAGACCCATGAGTTCCTGTCATTTGATCCTATGAGCTGTGTTCTTGTGGTGTGTCCCTGATCCCTCTGGTTCTTCCAGTCCTCCTCCTCCTCCACGGGACTCCCTGAGCGCCTCCTAATGTTTGGCTGTGGGACTCTGCATCTCCTGCCATCAATTGCTGGATGAAGTCTATCTGGCCTCTTTGATGATGACTCTTCTAGGCTCCGGTCCCACCACACTCTGCCGGCAGGACCATCTGTAGGTAGAAGCTTTTGTGGCTGCATTGGTGTCCCAACCCTTCCATTTGAGGCCTTGCCTGGATCCAGAGGATGGTCATTTCAGGCCCTGTGTCCCCCATTCCTGGGGTTGCTCTCACAGAGTCCATGGACTTCCTGTTGTACTGGGTCTCCACCCCACTTCTGAAATGCCCCCTGCCCCAGTCATTTCTCACAGTATCCCCCTCCACCACCCTGTCTGATCTGTCCTGTTCCCAACCTCACTGACCCCAGTCCACCTGTGAAGTCCATTTTATCTCCCGTTCCTCAGGACATCCTGTATCTTCCCCTAAGCCCTCCTTGTAACTTAGCTTCTCTGGGTTTACGGACTATAGCATGACTGTCTTTTACTTTACAGTTAATAACACTTATAAGTTACCATGTTTGTCTTTCTGGGTCTTGGTTACCTCACTCAGGATGATCCTTTCTAGTTCCATTCATTTGCCTGAATATTTTATGATGTCATTGTTTTTAACTGAGCAATACTCCATTGTGTAAACGTACTATGTTTTTTTTATTCATTTTTCAGTTGAGGGACATCGAGGTTGTTTCCAGTTTCTGGCTATTACAAATAAAGCTGCTATGAATATAGTTGAACAAGTCCTTGTGATAGAATGGAGTGTCCTTTGGATATATGCTCAGGAGTGCTGTAGCTGGGTCTTTAGGTGGATTGATTTATAATTTTCTGGGAAACTGCCATAATGATTTCCAACAGTTGTACAAATTTTACTCCCACCAGCAGTGGAGGAATGTTCCCCTTGCTCCATATCCTCTCCAACAATAGCTGTCCCTTGCGTTTGTTGTCTTAGCCATTCTGACAGGTGTGAGACAGGAACTCGATAGGACAAAAAGGGAGCCCACAGAATGGGAAAAGATCTTCACCAACTCCACATCTGACAGAGGGCTGACACCCAAAATGCATAAAGAACTCAAGAAACTAGACATCAAAAAACTAAATAACCCAATTAAAAAAATCAGATACAGATCTAAACAGAATTATCAACATAGGAAATCTCAAATGGCCAAGAAACATTTAAAGAAATGCTCAACATCCTTAGCCATCAGAGAAACGCAAATCAAAAAATAAGCAAATTTTGACTAGGAAATATTTTTTCAGTGAGTTAGGTAATAGTCTAGAATTAAAAAATCCAATGCTTTATCTAAAAAAAATAAGAATTCTTCACATGTGGAACATTAGATGTTTTAAATGCATACTCTTCAGTAAGTCTGAGTGGCCCCAAGCAGAATTGCTTCCAAGACAAAGGTCAAAGCAGAAGGTCAAGCTGTCCCCCATCCTCCCCTTTGCTGCAACACACACACACACACACACACACACACACAGAGAGAGAGAGAGAGAGAGAGAGAGAGAGAGAGAGAGAGAGAGAGAGAGACATGCAAGGAACCCAGCTCTCTCAGACAGTCACAGAGATGCTGGCTCTCCCTCACCATCTCCACTCCCTGATCCATCTTCACAAATATTCTGTTTTCTATTTCTACTATTTCAGATTTTTGACTTTTCTCTCACTGAAGAAGAAATGAAGGACATTGAAGCCTTGAACAAAAATATCCGCTTTGTGGAGCTGCTCATGTAAGTGTCCTGGGATCTCTAATCAGGTGGTGCTTGTCACATGGCAGGAACACCCAGAGGAGGGATGAGCAGTATGTTCTGAAGACATGCCTGCATGAGCATATGCCGCTCAGGTAAAGGCATGAGACGAAGACAGGAGAATTAACCCTTCCTGCTACACCTGCTGCAGCGACAACACAAATTCTGGAACACTATTTACTTCTAACTAAAAAAATCAAAGAAATGCCCAGATTGGAGGGGAAGGTTTTTTTTGTTTTGTTTTGTTTTGTTTTTAATTCTGGAAGAGGCCTGCTTGTGTAGTAATAGAAAGACTATCAGGTTGTGAACCAAGAACCTAGAGCTTTAGTCAAATACTTTCTTGCCTGTTAGATTTAGAGCTTGGGGACCGGGAAGATAGCTCAGTGGTTAAAAGCACTTACTGCTCCTGCAAGGACCTGGGTTCAGTTCTCAGCACCCATATCAGGCAGCTCACAACCGCCAATAACCCCAGTTCCAAGGAACCCAAAACTCTCTCTTGGCCCACAAAGGCACCTGTATGCATAGGGTGCACATAAATTCACACTCACACCCACACACATACATAAATACATAATTAAATATTAAATAGCATAGTGGTACATACCTAAAATCCCAGCCTTCAGGAGGCAGAAGCAGTGGATCTCTGTGAGTTCAAGGCTAACTTGGGTATACCTAGTAAATTGCAGGCCAGCCAGAACTACATACTAAGGACCTGTTTTCAAAAGTACATACATAAGCAAATAGAGCTGGAGAGATGGCTCAGTAGCTAAGAGCACTGGTTGCTCGTCCAAAGGACCTGGGTTAAATTCTCAGTACCTGAATGTTGGCTTATAATCATTGGTGTCTCCAGTCCTCAGGACTCCAATACCCTCTTCTGGCTTCACCATGTACTAGGCATGCATGTGGTACATAGACATACATGAAGCCAAAACACAGATACACATAAAAATAAGATAAATCTTTTAACAATGACTTAGAGCTTCAAGCTCTGCCCATCAGCTATCTTTTCAATGAGACTTTTTCACAGTGTGTATAGATGTTGCCAAGCTCAGCCAAGGCACTGAAGTAGTCTCTGTTCTCCAAACTTTGCAGCACTTTTACATTAAAACTAGTGTAGCTCATACACAGATAACTAATGCATATATGTATATACACATTTTTTTGTTCTTCATCATTCCCCATTACTCATTTTGGTTTCTCAAATCATGTGGCCACAACTTTACTTAGTCTTCTCTTTAGGAAGGAGTTAGACAGTACCCATTGAAACAATATAGCGTTGGAATGTGATTGAACTCACTACTTTTCGTGAGTCAGAAAGTATGTTGGATAGACTGATATTGATTTTCTGAATTACTGTAATAAAACAGCTCTTTAATATGAATTTTTCAGGGAGAATTCTGCTTGGTATTAAAACATACCATCTAGCCTCAAAATATATGAGAAAACACTAGAACACATAGCATCTTGTTGGAAACTAAGCCATAGTTAATCAATAGTTCTTGAAGATATAAAATGTCATTACATTAAGAAGAAATAATATGGACTGAACCTACAGTTCTATTGATTTTCTTTTAATAAAACGTTATTTGACTCATTTGAAATATTTAATACCAATTTTAACAATACTAGAGAAAAATTACTCATTCTCACAGAAAACAACTAGAAAATCAACAAAATGATACAAAGGTTAAACTTCATTAACTTAAAATAATTCTCTTTGAAGGGTAGGGAGCTGTAACTGTTCTCTGATGCTATTTTGTTGGCCTCTGGCGTTGGAGAGCTCTGTTTGTTTTGTATTTTTGTAGTACTTGCAGAGAGCTAAATCTTGGCTATGTTCCATAATAGAAATACACATTCCAGACTGTTGGAGTCACCTCTGTTATTTAAAAAGTAGGGTCATCATCATCATTACCATCATCATCACCATGCTCATTATCATAAACAGTACAAGACAGGGTTATCACTATCATTATTATGAATAGTAACACTTTGAATGCAAGTATGGGCAGGCAAGACTCTCATCTTGTTTTGTTCTGAGTGAAATGATATAGCTGCAACAAACCTTTCCATGCCTGCCTACATCATGAAAAGGTAGTGGCTTAAGGGGAAATGAGAAGGAAGTACAGGGAAAACAAAAGGGAAATGACTAGAAATAAAACAGGGAGAGAATGACCTTATTAAAGGATGCTGGTAACACAGCTGTGCCACCATTAGAGTAAATTGTCTTCCTCTTGGGGGGGTTGTCTTTGCAGGTGGAGTGACCACCCTGAGTATCCATTTCATGAAGAATACTGAACATGGAAAGTTCTTCCATAGAGTTTTTTTTTTTTCTTTTGGTCAGAATCCTGAGCTGGGTAATCCCCTCTAGATGTAAAAATAAATGGGGTCTTGCTATCCTCAGATTAAGTTGAATAGAACATGCCATGCTTAACTTTTGTGTAGAATTAATTTAGTTCTGATAAAGAAAAAAAAGGATTTAAATATATCTAAATAGCTCTTTGCAAATGCAGTCAGTGTCTTCAAGGTTGTTGATGGAGTTCACTATGCTTCAAAAGTAGCATGTAAAAGCAAACTATAACTCATGAATCTGAGACTAACATAGGAATTCTGAGTTGTTCAGCTTTTAGCAGGACAATAAAGAGGTTTGTAGCAGCCATGTTTCCAAGTGCTGGCCTATGACCCTGACCTACCAAAAAATGGTTTGCACCATTAGTTGCAATATAGACAGCCAAGACAGAAATTCACATGCCATTTGTAATGCACATTGAGTAGAGAGAGAATGCGAAGTCTAGAAGAGTCTTAAAGAAAAACATATAGTAAAATAGCCTAAGGCTGTAGGTTCCTACTGGAGTGCTTGCCTGGCATGCTGGAGACCCAGGATGAGAGAGGGGGTAGCGATAATCATCAAAGCCATGATGATTCTGTTTTTATCATTTGTTTCCATCCAGTATGCCCATTCAGCGTTTACTATGCTTGAAGGATGGAGAGTTACCGATTCTTTCTTAAATTCTTTTTGTTCTGGGCAGTGGGACATTGAGATAGGGTCTCACGTAGTCCAAGCTGCTCACAAATTTACTGTGCAGCTGAGACAGGACTTGAATCCTGAACTCTTGGTCTCTCTTCCATTTTTAAGGGCCTGAGCTTCCTCATGACTGGTAAGCCATACTTATACTCAGCTGAAATCATTCTGGCCCACATTCATCAAGAAAACCATCATGTAAAGTAGAAAAAAAAAAAAAAAACAACCAACATATACAAATCAAGCTTTGTATCATAAAATGATCTAAAGATGGTGATTTTCAATAAATGAAAATTTAAAGTAGGATCTGAGAAATACTGAAAGATATAAAGCTTTGTAAAAGAACATATATATTCTTTTTAGGACAAGAATATATTCGGGTAGATATCTGAATTTTGACAAGTTACAAGTTCTAAAAGACATGAGTAATTTTATATATATGTAAAATTCTAAAAAGTAACTTAAATTAATACAACTTTATCTATTTTTAATTCATCTAAAATATAGTACATTTGTTTACATTAGATTACTCTTAAAGGGTTAGGGAATTCTAAAAAAAAATATGTATTTCCAATATCAATAGATAAAACTGAATGGCCCAAAGAGAAACATGTTTGAGAAATTATCAATTAAAAATGTGATCTACGTGAATCATTTTTGTTCCAATACTAATGTTAACAATTCTGTTACCTGGAAAATATTTTATTTACAGGACCTAATAAAGTATGATGATTTGTTCTACGACATGATCTCCATTCTGTTTCTAAGGTAGGGGGAAAATATCTTCATCACAGTAAATTGAAAGGGCCTGAAGTTGAGCTTTGGGAAGAGAAGAAAGAAAAAGGTATAAACAGGAAATCTGTGGTGTCTACCCATGTTGTCAGAGCTCTTTAGGGTTCTTCATGAGGAGTCATGTGGAGGCAGGGCTAGGCATAACATCTTTATCAAACCATTCCTAAGAAGTAAATACTTCAAAAAAGAGTCCCATCATTTGTCAAGGGAATATTCCTCAATCAAAAGAGGATAAGTTCTGTCTTAACTATAGAAGAGATGGAGGAAAAGAGTTGGACACAGAAAATAGAGAACCAAGGGAAGAGTAATAATCTGACTTGAACCTCTATCTGTCAGTTCGTTTCCCATTTTATCTACTATGGTATAAAGTATGTCTCCCCCTGCCACACCCAAAGTTTATGCTGAAACCTCAACCTCCAGCGCCTTATAACATGACATTATTTTTTAAAGATCATGACATCTGTAATTAATTAAGATGATATCAGACTGAAGGAAGATAACCCTTAATCTAAAGTGACTATTGTCTTCATTTTTTGAAAGAATGGACATCCAGAAACACCCAGGGGAGAAAGCCAGATGGAGATGAAGGTAGAGGTCAGGATGATGTTTCCATGAGTCAGGAGATACCAAATATTGCTATCACCCATTTGAAACTAAATAAGAGATATTCTTTCAGAAGGAACTGGCCCTCAGCCCTACAAACACCTTGGTTTCAGACCACTAGCCTTGGGAATTGTGAAGTAATCAATTTCCATGTGTAAGCCATGCTGCTGCTTCTAGTTTAATGTGGTTTCCCTATACATTAGCACTCCAGAGTCTTCTTTGACCTGTCTACATTGGCTATTCTGAGAAACATCCATGATGTAGTATCATCCATAATGACAGAGCACTGGGAATGGCCATAGGACATGAACAATGATCTCATGTTTTCAGTACTTTTTGGTGTGTACATTTTTGAGGCATACTTATGAAGACAGTAAAGGTTGAACATACTTATATTCCTAAGACCTAAGTCTGCCCCACTAAATTGCCCATCTACTGCTCATATAAAATCTGACAACCACAGAACTAACTAATATGTAGTAACTAAGTCTACATATATCCTGGGGCCCAGGTGCTTGAATATGAACCTTCCCTGAATGTATGGCTCCTGGGTACCAAATTCTCAAGTTCATTAACTTATTCTACTCCAGTATCTGATTCTCATTCATGCGAAACAGGCTGTATCATGAGGTGATAGAGACAACATAATAGACTTCCATGTTGGGGACTTTCAGAGCAATGGAGCACTAGATTTTGCATCCTGCTTCCATCACTTCAGAGTTGCTGCAACAAACAATACAGCACTGAAAACCAAGGCTCACCAGCTGTGTGCATAAATGATAGAAAACAGTCAAAGCAAAATCTTTAAACATTTAGAAGTATTATTCTCATGTGAACACAAAGTGAAAACATATCAATGATTTCAATATCACATCAACGACAGAATCAGGCAAGGTGATGTAAAAATTTCTGTGAATCCAGGCATAATGGCACAGACCTGTAGTCCCAGCGAGTGGGGAGCCTGAGGCAAGAAAAACACAAGTTCAAGTCCACCCTGCAATTTGGTGAGACTGTGTCTTAGAGTCAAAAGTAAAAGCACGGCTGAGATATCACTTAGTGTTTGACTAGCACATGAGAAGCCCAAGGGTCAATGCCTAAGGGGAAAAAAGGAAGGGGTGGAAAGAAATGAGAAGTAAAGGAAGTGGGTCAGTGTTCTGAACAACTGATAAACCATGAAGCCTCTGAGATTACTTTTCCTACCAGATTTAGTCATTTCTCCCTGCATGAAGATCCTTCACACCATGCCGAGTGATGATCATGCTCATCACCACTGTCAGTGAAAGGCTGTTGGCCTCACCAACCCGTAAGGCACTTGGGTGACTGACTCCAAAAGATCTAGGATGCTACCACTCCTTACATCCCAAATCTATCCTTTAACAACTCAAGGAAGATGATACTGTAATAGCATTCTTGAGAAGAATGTTGCCATATCTGGGCCATTGGATAGTTTATGGTAATAAAAGATGATGTGAGAACTTCCAACCATATGATCTTAATTTGTCTTACAGAGTCTGGAGACAAACCAGGCTCAGCCATACCAGGGCTTCGTGGCTAAGTGGCTGATCAGAACAAGAACTCTGGACCTTAAACCAAAGATGGATTTCCCTGGTTAACAGTAGTGAATATAAATTGCCATACATGATTGTTTGGGGGCAATTAAGCACTAGCTATGCAATTCTACTGGGAGAAAACAGTAGAAGCCTGTGCCTAATTTCCCACATAGACTCTCTAGCCTGTGGTGCTGCTGCCTCCTCCTCCTCCTCCTCCTCCTCTTCTTGCAAGACAGGGTTTCTCTGTGTATCCTTGGCTGTCTGAAACTCACCCTATAGACCAGGCTAGCCTCGAACTCCCAGAGATCTGCCTGCCTCTGCCTCCCTGAGTGCTGGAAATAAGGATGTGCACCACCACTGCTCAGCTGGCCTGTGCTTCTTGTACTGTGGACAATTATAACCTATACCCTTGTGTTATCATCAACCAGAACCATGAGTATGATTGCTTTCCTGAGGTCTATGTGTTCCTGTAATAAGTCATTGAATCTGAGGATAGACCTAGGGGTCGCTTACCATGAATAGTTAACAGAACATCAAGTGTACTAGCTGGGTATGATGGCCCACTCTTGTAATACAAGATTTGGGAGCATAAGGCAGGAGGATTACAGTGAGTTTGCGGGTAGTATGGGTTGCAAAGTAAGACTCAAACTCAAAAAAAATAGAATCAAACAAATTAAACACATGCACACACTCACACACACACAGACTTGCACAAGTATGCACATATAGCCAACAAAGATAGCCTAGGAAACCTTGGAAACCAGGTAGCTTGTGAGGAAACATCCTGGACAATGCTCTCACTGCATCAAAAATGCACAGTTCAATTCCTTTCACTCTTTTCTGAAACTGGATAATTAAAAAAAAAAAAAAAACACCTTAAAGTGAACCCATACTCTTGTGCTCTTGTAGATCTGGGGCAGGGATATAACAGTACTTTCAGGGTCACATGGGGCACTTACTTACCCAACAAATAGAGGCACTAAAGTGTTGAGAAGTTGGCAAGACATCTCCTCACAGGAACAAGCAAACAAACACACAGGAAAGGACATAGGAAAGCTGAGTAATGCTAGACACTCATCAGTTCTGTCCCTACGTTGAGCCATGTACAAGTTCTTCATGTTAAGGTACAACATACTGGGATATACCCACACACAGAGCAAAGCACACAGAGTCCACAAATCTGAAGCATGCAGTTCAGGAATATTTTTCACATTTATACAAACCCACATTCCTGACATGCAGATCAAGAGATGAGCATTTCTGAGGAAATGGCTCAGTTAGCAAAGTATTTGGCACACAAGCATGAGGACTTGAATTCCATTGCCATTACTACAGCAGTACAAGCCTGCAGTACAAATCCTAGTGCCAGTCAAGCCAAAACAACAGGGTCCCTGTGGCTTACTGCACAACCATTAGCAAGTTCCAGATTCAATGAGAGACCCTGACTCAAAAATAAGGTGGAGAGTTGAGGAACAGTAATGGCATTTGACATTGACCTCTGACCTCCACACACATGAATACAAATATACATATTCACAATAAATAAACAAATACATAAATAAATGCATAAATGTAAAAAATTAATGTAAAAACCTATTAGGGCTGTTTGCCTCAGAATTTTATCTCTGTGCATAGAGAGTCTGTATATTTTCTTTTTAATCAAAGACCAGTTTTGCAAATTTGTATTTTTCTCACAATATACCACTGTTATATAACATAAGAAAAGTGTATTTGTTAATTTATGCAATACGCTGATTTTGTGTGCTTGGCTAACTTCTTGGGCTACCTCAGTGAACACAACAAGAATCTGATTCTCAGCATTTCCATTCTTCTCCTTAATGACTGTTAATTTTCCTATACCATAGCAATTTTTTTCTTTTCTACTCTTATTCTTGCTGTTTGCTATCAATTAATTTATGGTTAATCAAGTTCTTTGTTTTTTTCTGCTTTTTTCTGGGTTCCATTTAGAATAAATTTGCAAAATAAGGAAAAATATCTGTTCTGTGTTTTCATTCATTAATACTTTATTTTATTTTTCTAGTATTTTTCGTCTCTTTTTCTTAGCATATCAATAGTTTGCTAACTTTTTAGGTTAAATACCCTTTTGACCAATGTTTTTAGGTTTTTTTTTCTTATTTAGTGATATAGACACTGAATATTAGTGAATTTTTTCTAAGCACTATTGCTATTAAGATTTCACAAACATGTTTTTAGTTTTGTTTCTAGATATTTCCTAAACTCATTTTAATTAATTCTTTGATTACTAGCATTTTAAAGATGGCTGGGGAAATGGCTCACTAGTTAGGAGCACTTAACTCCTCTTCCAGAGGACCTGAATTCAGTTCCCAGTACCCACAGCAGGTTGCTCACAACCACTTGTAACCCCCTTTACCCAAATCCAATGCGCTCATCTGGACTCCTCAGACATATGTACACACGTATCACACACTTACACAGACATAAACTCACATGCATAAAAGTAAACAAAAGAGTAAGTATTTAATAAAAGTAAATATTAAAAAAACAAAGTATGTTTATATGAGTGAGTACATACCGTGTGTGTCTTTCTGCTTCTGGATAGCTTACTCAGGATGATCTTTTCCAGTTTCCACCACTTACCTGCAAATTTCATGATTTCCTTGGTTTTTATTGCTGAGTAATATTCCATTGTGTACCACAATTTCTGTAGCCATTCCTCAGTTGAGGGGCATCTGGGTTGTTTCCAGCTTTTGGCTATCACAAATAAAGCTGCTACAAACATGGTTGAGCAAATGTCCTTATTGTGTACTTGAGCCTCTTTTGGATATATGCCTAGGAGTGGTATAGCTGGATCTTGAGGAGATATATAATATAGGATAAACCTTCTAAAATCTGTACATCTAAAGAAAATAATCAAGAGGGAGATTTCTGGCTAAAATGCTCAATCCCCATCCAGATAGGCAAAGAGGATGGACATCAGAAGAAGGAGAAAACAGGGAACAAGGTAAGAACCTGCCACAGAGGGCCTCTGAAATGTTCTGCCCTGCAGACTATCAAAGCAGATGCTGAGACTTATGGCCAACAGTTGGGCAGAGTGCAGGGAATCTTATGAAAGAAGTGGGAAATAGAAAGATCTGGAGAAGACAGGAGCTCCACAATGATAGCAACAGAACCAAAAAATCTGAGCACAGGGGTCTTTCCTGAGACTCATACGCCAACCAAGTATCATGCATAGAGATCACCTAGAACCCCTGCACAAATGTAGCCCATGGCAGTTCAGTGTCCAAGTGGGTTCCATAGTAATGGGAACAGGGACTGCCACTGACATGAACTGATTGGCCTGCTCTTTAATCACCTCACCCTAACGGGGGAGCAGCCTTACCAGGCCACAGAGGAAGACAATGCAGCCACTCCTGTGAGAGCTGATAAGCTAGGATCAGAAGGAAGAAGAGGAAGACCTCCCCTATCAGTGGACTTGGGGAGGGGCATGTGTGGAGAAGGAGGAGGGAAGGTAGGATTGAGAGGGGAGGAAGGAGGGGTTATGGAGGGATACAAAGTGAATAAAGTGTAATTAATAAAAAATTAAAAACAAACAAACAAAAAACAAAGAGTAAATATTTAATAGATATTTTAAAGATATTTATTTATTTATTTATTTATTTATTTATTTATTTATTTATTTATTTATTTATTTATTTATTTGGTTGGTTGGTTGGTTTTGGTTTTAATTTTTCGAGACTGGGTTTCTCTGTGTAGGCTTGGCTGTCCTGAACTTGCTTTGTAGACCAGGCTGACCTCGAACACATAGAGATCTACCTGTCTCTGCTCTCCTGAGTGCTGGGAAAGTTATTTTAATTTCTAATGTGAGAGTTTTATCTTCCTGAGTTCATAGTCTATTTTCAACCATGCTGAGTTCAGATAACATCATGGGTCAGTGTTTTAATATGAGATTGGGCCAACCTATAATCTATTCTAAAGTCTTGAGTTGAATGTACTAGATTTATCATTTTGTGTTATCAGGGTTTTTTTTCCTCTGGTACTGCAGAAGCCACACTGAGGGAGTGATTTCATTCCTTTACTATCCTGTTTCTTAACTAGTAGCACTTTGTCCCATCCTCCTACAGAAGACATTTGTCTGAGGATGTCTCTGCTTGTTACAACTGGAGTTAGGGAGACAAAGGAAAGAAGTGAGCATGATGGAATGAGCATCTCTGAGGTAGAGGCAAAGGTATTACTAAATACCCTCCAATTGTCAAGCAGTTTGTAAAACGAAGCTTTATCCAGTCCCAAATGCCAGTTAGGCAAAGGAAGCAACACCCTGCTAACACAAGCTCCTTAAATTTTTTTAAAGTTATTCTTCTCTTATGTATTATATTCCAACCTCAGCTTTCCCTCCTTTCACCCCTCTCAGTCCCTTTCTCCTCCCTCCTCTCACCCACTCAGGATAGGCAGCCCAAGGGTACCAACCAAACATGGCATATCAAGTTGCAATAATATTAGGCACCTCTTCTCATATTAAGGAGGAACAAGCCAACCCAGTAGGAAGAAAAGGGTCCCAAAAGCAGGAAGAAGAGTCAGAGACAGCCCCTGTTTCCACTGTCGGGATCCCACAAGAAAACCAAACTACACAACCATAACATATGTGCAGAGGGTCTAGTTCAGGCCCATGCAGGCTCTCTGGTTGTTGGATCAGTCTCTGTGAGCCCCTGTGAGCTTAGGTTAGTTGACTCTATCGGTTTTCTTGTGGTGTCCTTCACCCCTCTGGCTCTTACAATCCTTCCTTCCCCTCTTCTGCAGGATTCCCTGAGCTCATCCTAATGTTTGGCTGTGGGTCCCTGTATCGGTTTCCATCAATTTCTGGATAGAGAGGCTCTGATGACAATTATGCTAGTCTACTGTCTACAAGTATTGCAGAATATCATTAGAAATCATTTAATTGCCTTTTAATCTAGTTGTGTTTGGGTCTATCCTAGGTCTCTGGGCTATCCAGCCTCTGGTTCTTGGTCCTCTAGGCAGTGTTAGGAGTAGGGTCCCATGCTCTTAATAGATGTTTAAATGTGTTTAAATGTGTTCATTCCTACACCTTCACTTCGGCTCATTGTATGTAAGTGACAAGCAATCCAATGAAGCTCACTGCTACTGTGCTCAATGCAAACAGCCCATCTGTTGGAAAAGAAAAATATCATTGTCACATAAAGTGAAAGTAATCCAGCAAGGCTTTTTTTTTTTTTTTCCAAAAAGTGTCTGCCAGAACCTAAGTCTCGCTATCTGCAGCACACTCAGCCTAAAAGGCCTCTTATATCATTAATGTAGGTAGTAACCTTATCCCATTGATGGGAGTTCAATTTAACATAAGAAGTATTTGGTTAATCAGTACAAAGGGGGTGGAGTATGTTCAGGAAATATGAGCCCTTGTTAGACTAACCAACTTTGAGAGAAAAAAAAGTTTCTCACACATTCCTATTGTTCATCCATGCTTTCTAGCATTTTTCATCTATTCTCAGGTTGCTAAACTGATCATGAGTTCTATGCACCAGTATTTGAGTCTAGAGCAGATGGACAAATGAGTTCCAACGAAAATTAGTTAATTCAAGAAGGAAAAATTTATAAAGTATCTCTTTGTATCTTAAGAGCGAATTACTATAGTAAATAGCAGACTGCTATCAAAAGATGGGGGCAGAGAGATTACATTAAGATGCTGATCTACTCCCCTCCACCCACACACAGATTCCTTGAAATAACTATGTAAATTAAGAAGGTTAAATCCATGTCACCTCTTGAATAAAGAAAAGATGCCATTAGGAACCCCAAGTTCTCAAGGGCAAAAAGAAGGAATTGGATTCTCAAAGAAATGAAAGAAAACTGTATCCAAAGTGTATAGAGGAAGCAACTGCAACAAATACCAAGGCACCTTTAAGCACACTGTTCGTATTTTTCAGCAAAGTTACACGGAGGGTTCACAAATCACACCAGGTAACTGATTCCACGTGGGAGGTTTATTAAGGGAAGGGGGAAGGGGTCACAGAGAGTGTCTCTGGGCAGGGCAGGAGAGAGGTAGAGAGATTGAAGGTAGTGCAAGTTCTCATAAGGTGATCCAGAGCATGCACAGGTGGTTGTCTGATATCCAGCTTGTCAGGTCCTTTGGGACTGGCCATAGAGATGCTAAAGAGTTTAAGTTAGCCTGAGTGACTCCATTTTGAAATGAGGAGCCATCTTGACTGGGAGCTGAACTCAGGTACCAGGAAATATCACAGAACTTCCACTTGGCAGAAAACAAAGTTAATTCTCCTAGCACAGCCTCCAGGAAATATCACAGAATAAATACTTGATAGAAAATAGAGACAATCTCCCTGG
>CM053763.1:10137671-10171787 GCA_028658305.1 Pachyuromys duprasi
AGATATTAAGACTTGCGATCAAGCCTTTGGCAGAGGGCAAGAAGTGATGATAGAAATGGAGGAGGTTGGTGAGACTTGGGGAGAACAAGAGCTCCACAAAGACCAAACTGAGCAGGGCACAGGGGTCTTGTATGAGACGGTTTCTACAACCAAGGACCACGTGTGGATGTGGCCTGGAACCCCTGCTCAGATGGGGTCCATGATAGCTCGGTGTCAGACTGAAGACCCTAGTGAGAGAAACAGGGACTGTTTCAGTCATGAACTTGATGGCTGACTCTTTGACCCTCCCCCATACATGCCGGGAAGTGACAGACTGACTAGTTCCCAGGGGAGGACATTGCAGCCAGCCCTGAGGAGACAGGATGAGCTGGGGTTGGATGGAAGGGGAGGAGGTCCTCCCCCATTGGTGGACTTGGAGGGGGAGGAGATGAGGGAGGGAGGGGGAGGGTGGGACGGAATGAGGGAGGGGGCTACGCTTGGGATGCAAAGTACCTAACCTGTGATTGATACAAAAATAAATTAATTAATTAAAAAAAATAACCCCTGCACAGAAGTAGCCCGTGGCAGCTCAGTGTCCAAGAGGGTTCCCCAATAATAGGAACAGGGACCGTCTCTGACATGAACTCATGGGCTGGCCCTTTGATCACCTCTGCCTAAGGGAGCAACCTTACCAGTCCACAGAGGAAGTCAAAGAAGCCACTCCTGATGAGATCTGAGAGACTAAGGTCAGATGGAAGGAGAGGAGGACCTACCCTATCATTGGACTGGGGGAGGGGCACAGAAAAAGAAGAGGGAGGAAGGGTGGGATTGGGAGGGAGTGGCTACAGCTGGGATACAAAGTAAATAAACTGTAATTAATAAAAATAAAAATGTTTTTTAAAAATACACTGTGTAATGATTTTTAACAGTTAAAAACAGCATTGAGGATTTACTTCATAACATGTAAAAAAATACATTACCTAGATAGAGTAAATATAAGCAAAAAATAATAAAATACTTGGAGGAAAGGTACACATATGTATATGCGTGTATATACACTTGCATATTATATATATATCATCTCTATATATAATTCAGTAGGTTCTGTGGGCTAGACAACATAAGAGATTAAATTTTAATGCTGAAATCAGTAATGTTAAATTGTTTTTTGTACCAGGGATTTAACCCAGGCCTCATGTGCTAAGCAAGCAGTCTACCACACGACTATAGCCCAAGCCCTTTTCTTAGTTGTTATTTTGAGATGGGCTCTTACTAAGTTGACCAGTTAGTTTTGAGCTCACTTTGTAGCCTAGCAGGCTTTGATTTTGCAATTCTCCTGCCTCAGCCTCCTCAAGTGCTATAATTACAGATGTGTACCACCACATTTAGCTATAATCAAACTAATTTAAATAAGATGAATGTAAATAAATGTACAGCAATAATCAGCATTACATTAACTATAAGAATTCATCTCTGACAGGACAGGACCATAAAAGGAAAGCAAGCTAACGCCATGCACAGTAACCATAACAACAGCAAGAAAGACTGTAAGTAACTGTGAGGCTAACATTTTGTTAAAATACTGAAAACTGTGTTACTGTTGACTATAAATACATACAGAAGGAACAAAAACATAATGAATGCTTCCTTAGTGTACCATAATTGAAGATTTTAGAAATAAATATTAAAATAATTTTGTTTCTTTATATATATAAAATTTTGTTTCTCTATATAAAAAGCATTAAGAGTGGTGTAGATAGTTTTGCTTCTGTTATTAAGTCTCTCATAAATCAAAGCAAGTATCCTTGAGAAATACCACATTCTATGAGTGTGAAGTAGATTTCAGCATCTTGCCCTTTGTGCCTGCACACACACACACACACACACATACACACACACACACACACACACACACACGACATCTCCACTCTTCGCACTTCGCAACTACCTTTCCCCATTGGTGACCATCAGTTCACCTTCACTAAATGCCTCTGGCTGTGTTTCTTCAATGGCAGCTTGGTCAGCATTCCCAACGCTACTTTCTTCTTAACTTCCCTGACGTTTGATTCAAATGTCCCTTCAAGCATTCTCACTGTATTCATTTTCTTGGCTCATTGTCTCTTTCAGTTGTCTCTTTTTGTGATGTGTGTGGGTTTATAACTGGGGGATAAGGAAGCCACACAACTGCATTTTTCAATGCCATTTGTAAGCTGAAGAACACATACAAAACAACCGTTCCACAACCCACATGGAATACTATTCAAATATAAAAAGAAATAAGCCAGGATACACACCACAACATGGACAAACCTTGAAAACGTTAAGCAAAGAAGCCAACCACAGAGACCTCACACTTGGTGATTCCACTAGCATAAAATGTCTAGAAAAGGCTAAATGATAGAATGACAGCAGATTAATGGTATACTAACTCTGGGAGACTCAGGGAACTGAGGATTGACTGCCAGTGAGTCAATCACATTGAGAGTGATTACAATGGTCTAAAATCTCTCTTGAAGATGGTTGCTCAACTCTTTGTAGCCATTAAACCTCACATTGCTAAAGGATTATTTGTATGCTTTATGAGTTATATCTCAATCAGGCAGATTCAAACAAATTTGACTGTCCATGGAAGGAAAAGTATATGTCAATACTTTAAGAAGTAGTTAAATACTTAAGAAAAAAGAAACTTATAACATAAAACTATGAAAAATCACAATGAAACATACAGTCATTAAAATTTTTATCTGAGCCACGCATGTTGGCATATGCCTTTGATCTCTTCACTCAGGAGGCCAGAGGCAGGCAGATCTCTGTTTTCAAGGCCAGCCTGGGCTACAAAGCAAGTCCAGGACAGCCAAGGCTACACAAAGAAACCTTGTCTCTAAAAAAGCCAAAACAAAACAAAATTTTATCAGACTGAGCAGAGGCAGGACAATTACAAGTTCAAGGTGTGCCTGGACACAATGAGTTCAAGATTACCCTCAGCAGCATAGTGAGACTTTATCTCAAAACAAAACAAAGAATCACCTCAGAGAACAAATTATAACTTTAAATATTAAACATGGGAAATATTTGTAACAATATTAAGTAGAATAAAAATTGAGAGCAAAATGCACCCACACCAAAAGAGACCAAGTTTCCCTCAAATAAAGTTTAATACTATTACCTTTGCTGCCTTCTTGTTGTCCTGAGTTCCTAAGTGCTGGGCACTCCTTCATCTGCCCCCACCTCCCCAAATGAGATCGCTAGAAGTGATGACATCGAAGGCTAGCCTATACATATTGGACTTCCCACCTGACATCTACCCATACAAAGAAAGAAAATCCAAAGATCTAGGACAGGTCATTCCACCTTACTCAAAATAACAGGATTCAAAAGTGGGAAAAAAAATTAGCTACCCACAATCATGCTCTGAATGGAAGTCTTTCTTTTCATAATCATTCATGATTAGGGACTGTACAGTGAAATAAATATGTATGTAGTGTGGAATAATTGAATGGAATCAATTAACATACCTGTCACCTTAAATTCTTACTCACTCCTCTTGTTCAACTATAACTGTGGGACCTTTGGCCAGCATCTCCCACCACCCACCCACTCCAGCCTCAGATAGCCACCATCCCCTGAACTGAAAGGTTTTTATCACTCTGGTTTGTTTTCTGCCCTTGTAGAGGTAAAAACAAGGATGTGGTGGATAAAAGGTCTGTAATGGAGATGGCAGCTGTTGTGATAAGAATGTTAACAGATTCAAGCAATGCCTGTGAGCAAAGTACTGGGACAACCAAACCTTTGCAAAATTATACAATGTAATTTTAATGATTTTATATACACAATCATCAGAGAGAAAGTTATTCTGTTTAAAAGATGTAACTGCAAACTTTCTCTTAGGATATACTTTTAGTTTATGGCTAGAAATAGTCTACTATAACAAGACTGGGTAGTATTTAGAGTGTGAGTGGATTAGGAATTCCAGAATTTGCTTGGTACCTGTTTAGACTTGTAGTAAACACTTGGATTTTAATGTATGAAATGCATGTTGTTACGTCAACTGGGGTAGAAAGCAATTGAAAATAGCTTTTATTTCTCCTATATTTGAGATTGCAAATATAATTTTTTCTTTGCAAAGTGGAATCTGTGCTAAAAAGTAAAATAAATAGATTTGATAGTGTCAGAGCTCCAGCCAAATACAGATGGTCCTCAGCTGGTGATAGCTCCACCTGGGACTTCCCAGTCTCTGAAGATATAAAAGCAATATGTACTTGCTAGCTAGACTCTCTAGCTTGCATGTTCGCCTTTCAGACAGAAAGAGAAAGGATATTTGCTATGGTTTGAATAGGACATGTCCTCACAAGCTCACTTGTTGGATGCTTAGTTGCTAAATGTGGCACTATCAGGTGAACTGGTTGAAACTTCAGAAAGTGGGTCACTGTAGGTGTGCCTTTGAAGGTTACACTTGGGCCCCAGTAACTAATCTCTCTCTCCTTCTCCTTCTCCTTCTCCCTCTCCTTATCCCTATCCCCACCCTGTCTGTCCTTTCTGTCCATGAGGTAAGGACATTTGTCAATACCACATGCTCCTACAAGAATGCAGAGCTAAGTAACAAGCCTCTAAATCCGTGAGCTGAAAAAAAAAATCATTCAGACTTTAAGGCACTTGGTCACTGTGACCATGAGACCAATGAATACAACTTGAATGTGGCATCTTTTGACAAATAGCCCTGGATTTGCATCTGCTTCTAAGCTCATCAGACATGCAACAGTGAGCTACGTTCATTTCTCTCTGAGCAAGTCAATATTGGCAGTCATGGTACTTTCTAGATGGACTGAAAAGAAGACCAAATTTCACACAGCTCCCTGGATTGACTTGTCTGCTCTGTGCTGAGCAGTGAGCTCTCAGCACCCTGCTCCTCTCACCACGTCAGTCACTTGCTGCCACACCTATGCTTTCCTGTCATGATCGACTCTCATTCCTCTGGAATTGTAAGCCAAAAGAAACTCTTCTACAAGATTTGGATCATGGTGGTCACAGCAACAAAACAGTAACTAATACACGAGGGAAGGTGAACATGCAGACAAGAGAGTCTAACCAGCAAGTGCATATTGCTTTTATGTCATCAGAGACTGGGAAGTCTCAGGGAGAGCTGTCACCAGCTGAGGACCATCATCTGTATTTGACACTATCAAATCTATTTATTTTACTTTTTAGTAACAGATTTCATTTTGAAAAAATATATATTTGCAATCCCAAAATAGGAGAAATAAGAGCTACTTTCAGTTGCTTTCCACCCCAGTTTACCTAACAACATGCATTTTATACATTAAAATTTGTGTATTTACTATGTCAATTATTTAAAACAATGAAGTGGTTTTGATAAACACTAAATTATTTTAAAAAGTGAAACCCAGTGTGATATCACATTCTTGTACCACCTACTCACAAGGCTAAAGCAAGAGAATCACTTGACCTTTGAGTTTGAGATAAGCTTAGACAACATAGTAAGACCCCCATCTCAAAATATAATAACAAATTAGTTACTAAATAATAATATAAATAATTAGGAGGCTGGAGAGATGGCTCTGTGGTTCACAGCTCTTGCTGCCCTTCAGCTAGTTTTCCAGCATGAGCATGAGCACAGCAGCTCATGAACATTTGTTAACTCCAGATCTGTGGATCTGATGCCCTTTTCTGGCCTCTGCAGACACTGCATTCATGTGTTGTGCTTTATACACATACAGGTAAAACACTCATAGACATAAAATAAAAATAAATCTCAAAGTCAGGCAGTGGTGGCACACCCCTTTAACCCTAGTATTTGAGGTAAAGGCAGGTGGATCTCTTGAGTTCAAGGCCAGCCTGGTCTACAGAGTGATTCCAGGACAGCCAGAACTACACAGAAAAACTCTGTCTGGAAAACAAAGCAAATAACCACCCCCCCAACAAACAAACAAAGCTTTATAAAAAACACTGATAATTAGGAAAAGAAAAGGAAGAAGGATGAAACAGACTTCTGAACATCTCCAGGAAAACTCTACTCTTTAGTTGCACATTGTTAAACATTCTGAAATAACAGTAATAATTATAGAAAATAGTAACACGTTTTTCCTGTTTCTTCAACTCTGAGCTCCCTACATTAGTGTTGAATCACCAGTAATATGTAAACTCACTGATGTCCTTCCCATATGCATAAAAATTAACACAAAGTTCCACACTTACTATCAGGACTGTGGTTATAGCATTTCTACCCTACAGCACATTGTGTATGTAGATATCACTGAGCATTGACAACCAGCAACCACCAATGTTCCTGAGGAGTCTCAAGATGAGTGGCCAGTTTCTGCCTTCCATTGTGGCACAACTCAAAAGTTATATATCTGTGATTTTAAAGATTGTATCAAATATAGCTACATATATGCATTTGAAGATAGTCATAAATCTATGTTATTTGAGAATAAATAAAAGTTAGATACAAATCAATATTAAAATAGTCACATTGGGGCTGGAGAGATGGTCCAGAGCTTAAGATCAGTTTTTTTCCTTCAGAATACCAAGGTTCAGTTCCCAGCATCCACATTCCAACTCATTACCATCTGTTATTCTAATTCTAGAGGATCTGACTACCTTTTTTGGCCTCCACAGGCACCAGGTATGTACAAGGCACATAGACATACATGCAGGCAAAATACTCATATACATAAAATAAACATAAGAAGACAAGAGGTGTAGTGCACAGCCAGGATGCATGGTACCATGTGAGAGGTCCTTGATTTCATCTCTTGGAGTGGAGAGAGTGTGGAGGAGGAAGGAAGGTAAAGGAAAGAAGGTTGTAAACAATTACAGGTTACTATGAACTGATACACATTTATACTCTATAATTATTGTCAGCAGCACCTTGACTTGTTGCTGTTGCAATAGCCTATGATTTAAATTTGCTTGTAATAGCAAATTTATTCTGAAAGGAAGAAAGTTTGCTTTTCTTATTTTTTCATTATTATATTTAAAAAAAAATTAGTGCTAGGGATTGAACTCACTCTACCACTGCAGCTGACCTTGGGAAATAAATATACATATGGGAATGTTTCCATGAGTCAATTAGATTAGAAAGGGCTGGTAGCCTGGGATGGAGGAGAAAGAAGAAAGAAAAAGAGAAATGAGGAGGGGAGGAAAGAGAGCGCACACTTGTAATTTCTTTTCCAAGCCAACCCCCTAATTTGATTCACAGGTTATATAACTGTCGGGTTTCTAGAGACAGGTTTCACTATCGGAACAACTGTCGGTCTTCTGCGGAAGAGCCACTGCCTCAGCTATGGTCCTAGGGCCACTCCAGCGTTGCATTTTCAGGCTGAGAACACCAGGTGGCATATGATGGCTGAACTGGAGCTTTGGTAACTATGGCAACCAGCTACCATTCCAGCTCTGCAGCTGCCATCTTTTATCCAAAGCAGTGCTTTGTGCTCACTGGGGGTTTTGCTTTCAAATGGTTGTACTATGTACTTCTTATCCTTCACTATTATCAGAATCCCTACTTCTACGAGGGAGATTCAGGTGCCAGAGGTAGATAAATACCCTGGGTCAGTTGCATCAACTGATTTCTTGATTTCTTGTGCATTATTCATAGTGTCTGCACAAAGCCTCTAAACACTGGTGGTGGGGGAGGGAAAGGTGAATATACCATTTTCCACTGCTGATTTTCTCTAGGGGGAAAAAAGCCTTCCTGAGATGAGAATAAATGACGGAACGTGTGAATCTTCTCTTCACCAAAGTTAAAAAAAAATGTAGAAATGTGAATGCCTGGCTCAGGGCCAGGGATGGTTGGAGGTTCAAAGATCTTGAAAACTGCCTATGGGAGGTCTGTTAGAAACATCATGGATCTATAGACCAAAGATGGCTGTTCCCAGCAACCTTCCAAAGAAATAGTATTTAATGTAAGTATTTTTTGGAGTCTGCATGAGAATAATAAACCAAGTATTTATAAATCATAAACTAGCCTTTTTCTTTCATGCTAGTCAAACACTCTGAGATTTTGTAAGTTAATTGCAAGCCATTGCCCATGGTGATTGGCAGTATATCACAAGCCTGGCTGCCAAAAGCACTCTTTGCTATTGAGGAAAAAAAAATGGAAACGAATATTCTCTAAACTTCTCCCCTAAATTCCCAAACAGACTTCGGATTTGAGCTATCATTAAGTACATCTCTTTAATCATATTTTTTTTTTCACTGTTAGCTGGGCCATGTTGTAAGTGAGCATTGCTTTCATTAAAGCTTTTACTTAGAGATCAAAAATTATAAATTAAAAAAAAAAAGAAAAGGTGATTTCTGGATATCCTTAACCTAAGCCTTCACCGTGGATATGCAGTATAATGATTATCATAAGGATGGAAGGAGGACCACCAGCCTGGAAAATGACCTGAAAAGGAAAGATATCCTGTTAGCAGCTGTTAGAAAGTGAATGGCTTTCTCTTCTTTCTACTTTTGGGAGTTTTCACGATTTTTGTCGGGATTTATTACTGTCAGAAACGTGGAGTTATGAAACTGCTGTAGCATGTGTTTTATCTGTGAGGGTGATTTCACTGTTTTCCACGTGTCATGTTACAGATGTAAGCCCTTGAGCATCTTGTTTCAAGTCATGAGCTTCTTGACCTAAACTATTTTAATTCATTTTGGTTGCTAACTATATTGTCAAATGCTTACAGGGGGAAAAAAAAAGAATAGAAAGAAAAATCTTTTCAAAAGCCTATAAATAAGAAATTCCTGTTGAAACATCTTTTATCTGGGATCCTTCATGAATGCAAACATTATATAAAGATATGGGAAGGAGGAAAATGTCACATTTACTATGATATAAAACTCAATTTCCTGTTATTTCATTTTAAAAATCTATTATTATGAGGAATATCATATACATGTGATATATATATGTACTCAGGGACAAAGCTGGTTGTAATTTCAGAAAATTAGTTATGCATTTTCACACATGCCACTAGGTTTGTTCCACCATACAACTCCCACCCTGCAGCCCCAGGCCCGTCATCTTACTTTTGTCTCCTGCATAAACAGAAAAAGAATATATATATATATATATATATATATATATATATATATATATATATCAACAGTAAAAGTAACCAAGACTGAAAATTGATACTGGGAAATAGGTCTGTTGTGATGAACCTGACCATTTGGTTCTCAAGCTCTTGAAGCTGGTCTGTGGTAGGAATATGGAAGGGTTTGGAACTTCAGGCTGGAAAAAACCCCAAACATTGTAAGCAGAGCTTTAGGGTTCTTCTGGTAGAGCTTGGAAGACAGAACGCTGAACATGGACAGTGGAGGTGTCTGGTTCATGAGGCATTAGAGGAAAGGGCTCTATAAGGGACTGGGAAAGGGGCGATCTATTTAACATTTTGGTTGAGAATTTGAATCTTTCTGCCTATTTCCTGAGAACCTGAGTGAAGTTGAATTTAAAGTTAACAGATTAAATTTTTTGGCAGAGAAAATCTCAAGACTGAAGAGTGTTCATGCTAGCATTGAGAAAGCAGCTGTAATTGTTAAAGAGACCACACTAAGGAAGAAAAAGCTTTTGCACTGCAATGATAAAATAGGGGGAAAAAAAACCCTACCCATTGGACCCTCCATCTTGTGAAAATCCCAAGTTATTTTATAGAAGAAGGTTTAAATTAAAGGCGTTCTGCTCCTGCATGAAAAATTTTTCTCTAGGACAATTACATAGAAGCCATCACAACTGCAGTCCAGCGAGATGGGTGGGGATGTCAGACTATATCTCATCCATGTGATATTGTTTGGGAGGTAAAGACGTTCTTGCGCTCACACATAAGTACTAGAGGAAACAAGAATATAGAATGCACAGGGTCATCTGTTCAGAGTGAGGAATACATAACCTGTTATCTGCCCAGGAGACTGGCAGCATATATGGTTAATGGCCTGGTGACCTTTGTGCCACCTGTGAAGCTGTGAAGCCACACTGGGTCCTCCCCCAGACCCTTAACATGAGTTTGTCAATCTATAGACCTATTCTATGCAAGATTTCACATGTACCTTACAAAGAGTTTTGATATAATTGTGTCTTTAGCTTTATTGTGTACATGTGATTAAATTAATTATCACCAAGAAAAATTTCACCAAATTGTGCTATGCTTAAGTATGCCTAAAATAAACGGATAGGGGTGAGATTCTTGAATTCTGAACTATCACCCAGCTGCTTAGCCATGTTAAAATGAACTCCCTTTAAGACTCCTGCTGGCCACAGTTGTCGCAGAGACCCTTGCAATATTGGCTTTGCAGGCATGAAAGATATAAGATTCAGGGCATAATAGAGTTATGCTCCATAATTTTAGAGAGCATCTAAGACCAGAACATTTATGGCAGGGTCAAAGTCTCTGCAAAGAGATGCTGAGAGGTCATTTTATGCTATGAGAAACAGACCAGAGAGATGAAACTATGGAATCCTTTTGGAGTCTAGTCAGGTTCATCATGAGTACCAGACATAGACACACAGAGCTGAAGAATTCAGTGTTTGTGTTAGGATTGTGCAGCAAAGTTACATGGCGGGTTCACAAATCACACCACATGACTAGTTCCACATGGGAAGTTTATTAAGGGAAGGGGGAAGGGATCACAGACACCGTCTCTAGGCAGGGTAGGAGAGAGAGAGTTTGGAGATGGTACGAGTTCTCTTATAAGATGACCCAGAACATGCGCAGGTGGGTTCAGGTGGTCTGTAGGTGGCTTCACAGATGCCTGATATCCGGTTTGTCAGGTCCCTTGGGGCTGGCGGTAGAGATGCCTGCTTACGGATCCCAACAGTTTGTCCTGATAAATTCTGGTCTTGCTTTGGTCCAATTATTCTTTGCTATTCTATTGCTCTTCCATTTTTTTAAAATTGGGAATACATATTTTGAGTCATTATATGTAGGAAATATGTAATTTGGTTTTTATTTTTTAGAATCTCACAGTTAAGAGAATATTTTGAGTTTCAGATGAGACATGGACTTTTGTTACTCTAAATTACTCCCTCTTCTATAAATCAGTGTTTTTTTCAGGTTGTGCCTTTCCCCAAGAGAATCCATTTTTCAAGCATATGTTACTTCATTTTGAGGGACACGATGATGGCAGCTTCTGGGTGGACAGAAACAATGTCACCTGTCAGGCACCACCCATCTAGCAAAGACTGATGAATGACTTGGTCCTAGGAGTAGAAAGGGAGCCACACAATAAGTTCACTGGGGTGAGTTATAGGGACATTTAGGCATATTAAAATCATATCGGGGAACCCAGGTCCAAGAGCTTGTCAGACACACCCAGACGAAGGAAAGAATATGATGTGGTGCCCCATACCATCCTATTGCCTGATCCCTGTGTGTGTTTGTGTGTGTGTAAAAAATCAACAAAAAGAGGATTTTCTGATTGTCCCTGACGCTTCAACCCAGCTCAGTCACCTGCTCCTGACACAGCTTACTCATTGCCTACCTATCTACCCGTTTACCTGTCCGGACTAATACCTACCTCTGGTGCTTCCTACTCTGCTGTTCTCTGTTCAGCAGGGGCCTAGATCTCTGATGGGGTCCTGGAGTTTGGCTTCTGGATGGAGAATGAGGGTTTTATTTCCCTTAGGAGCAGCTAGAGCACTTTAAGGTGAGGCCCAGGGTGTGAAGAAGGGTTTTCCACAGAGTGTTACAGTTTAGCTCTTTTAGAATGAGATCACCAGTGGCGATGGAAACTTGGGCTTTCCAAAGCCTATGATGAGACCAAAGCACCACAGCTCTTGGTTAAGTTACTGTGCAGCACAGCAGAGCTGTGGACAAAAGCCTGTGCCTGGCGGGCTTGCAGCCAAGACACAGGCCTGGTAAGGACCAGGCCCACCTGGCTGGAGGGCAGGCCTGGTGAAACACTGCCTGGCAGAGAATAAATGGCGAATCTAGGGTGGTCATGGTGGAAAGCAGGTGGTATTAGGCACCACACAATGCCAGCTATATGCATGATTCCCCAGCATGTTTATTTGAAATCAGGGATTTAAAGCCCTTGGGCAGTGTGAGGGATTGTGAGGTGCCCCGACCCGTGGGATCTAGTAATTAGTGGGCCGTGAGGGGGACTGAGCCTGAAAAGAAAACTGGTGAGAAAGAAGGAGGGAGACCAAGCAAGAATTGTCAAGGTCTGTTTATTGAGCAAAGTGTAACAGCTTATAAGCAGGAAAAAGGAGGAAGTAGGGAGGGGAAAGGTAACATTCTTGTGGGTGGAGCAGTTCTGCCTGGGCGCCTCTGTGGTTATCTCGGAATGTACGGCCCCAGCTTCACGACTGTTATCTTCTAAAGGTCAGCAGTTTCTCAGCGAGGGAGGGGAGCCTTCTGCTCAAAGCTTTACCCGTTCCCAACAGTGAGGGTAAATGTGTTTGATTTAGTGGGGTCAGGGGTCAGGAGGCCAGGGATACTTGATTTACATGTGGTGGTACAGTGCCTCATTTCTCATGAAGTTGCATGGTCCTATCTCAAAAAGGAGAACACAGTACTTAATTTTGCTATTTTGGGAGACTCTCCAAGTACAATTGAAGGTTACTGCTCAAAACTGAGATCCTTAACAGGGTAGGGCATTTCTAGGAATAGATAACTAGCTGAACAGGCTTCCTTATCAGGAAAAGGTCAGGCTTGTAATCTTTCCCGAGTGCTATGAGATGCTCTTTACAAGGCCTGGGTTCATGTGGATTTGGGGTGGGTGGGGAGATTTTTAAGGTCTCACTGAGGAAAGGGAGTCCACCGTCATAGAAAAAGCACAAATAGATGGCTATCTGGAGATGTCTGACTTAAATCTAGTCCAGCAAAGCCCCACACTATTCCAAACCCACTTGTGGTTTTTACTGCTGGACTCTGTAGCTTCAGTCTCAAATTCTGACTATAGCAGCCCCAGCATCAGATCCTTCCCTGTATTGGTCTGATTCTGTATCTTAAAAATACATACTCTTCCCCAGCCCACTTCTGAAATCTTTTGAACTCTAATTCGGTCTCTTTAATTTGCATTCATTCATTAAAACACATATGCAGATATGCATGCACATACACATTTACTGTGTGCTGTGGGATGAGAATTAATATTAGTAATTAAGTTTAGAATAAAATACTTCCATATACTGCAATAATATTACTAATGTAGGTGGAATTATATCACAAATTTCTGTTATTAAATTTTGAACTTATTAATACTTCAATAAATTCTGGTATGGAAAGACATGAGCATGTTTCTGACATGATGTGCTTAACAAAGTCTTTTCCTAATTATAGTTCTTCAAATGTCAACTACCTAACCCTGAGAAAAGAACAAGAGTAATTAGAACATTACCTATACATTTTATCATGAATGTAAAGACAACCCAATACACACATACCTTCATTTGCTCATTAATTTCTCAGGGTTATTCTTTCTATTTCTCCATTTTGACTCATGGCATACCACTGTTTCCATCATTGTTAAATAGAAGGCTCCTCATCTGATTTTAAGAAAGACTCAGTGTTGGACAAGAATAATCTCAGTGTTTTACAAGGAAGTACATGAACAATGAAGGAGTAACTCATCAAGACAATTTCTTTTTGCAAAAAGAGTACACTACAACTCAAACAGAACTAGCAAGCAGCACTTGTGGTTTCTGTCTTTCATCCCTAAAGAAAGGCAACAATTGGCCATTCTTCATTGGCTAAAGTTCAACCTCGAAGCCTACTTCTGATTGGCTAATCTGGAAAGCTGCAAGAAGAAAGTGAAGGAAAAAAGAAAGGGATGGACTATTCTGTTCTGGGCCATCAAGTTACAGGGATGCTGTAGGGCTTGTGGGTAACAAAAGTTTTATCAGGTAGAGGAGATTAAAAATTTTAATTCCTTTGCATGAACATATTTACAACGTAAGAGAGATTTATAGAATACTGATCCTAAATAGACTTGACACCTTTTCGGGGAGGAGGGGACAGGAGTTTCACAAGAGGAAAGATCAGGAGAGGCCACAAGGGGAGCCCAAGTCTATCTTTGTTTTACCTCAGGCATTATGAATAACAAACACCCTCATCTCAAAAGGAGGCAGAATATGGAAAAGGATCCATCTCAAGTTTGATTTATCATAATCTTTGAAAGGAAAGCCTTCTACATCCTGCTTGCTAACCCTCCCATAAGGAAAAATTACTATTCATTTTCCCACATTCAGCATTCAAGCAAAGTTTCCTCTGGATTCTATTCTTATCTTAATCAAGAACAAAAATCTTTACAATACTATCAGACTTTGCCCTCTAGTCCAAGTTTAGAAACCTCTGAGCTCTATTGCCTCTGGGCAAGTCTGTCTACTACACTTCACAAAGGAAGAAGAAACAAAAAGCAGAGGAAAGAATGTCTAGCCCTAAGCTTCCTTTCACGTCTGTATGATCTGCCTAGGAATCCCCAAAGCACTGGAAGATAAATAAGCCCTGGCCTATTCTTCCTTTGTTCAAGGAACTCCAGCTTTAACTCTCAAGGAGATTTTATTCAAGGATTAAATTTGGGGAGGCCTTTTCTCTTTGTGTAGATGATTTGAATGGACCATTTGCATTTATAAAGGGAACAAGGAAATACTGAATGGAGGCTATAAAGGGGCTTCGTGAATTTACTGGAAGCCAGAGGACCTTGTATCAGGAGTGGAAAGCAAAAGCAGAATTTTTAGGGTCCTGTTCATCCCAATACTATCTTCTAAATAGCTCTCTGCAATCAAGCATGTTTCACATTACCAGTTTCAAAACTGCAAGTCATCTTATCCTAGGAAAAAAAATCCAGATCGTCTTATAGTCTCTGTCTTTCTCTCTCTTTGTGTGTGTGTAATCCAGTATTACATATAAGATTAAACCAGTGTTACAAACAAGCAAAGAAAAATAGTAAATATAAACTGAAAATCTCACAGCCTCCTCCATCAACAGATTTCCTTCATAAATCAAAGAATGCTCAAAATATATGCATAATTTGTATTCTGTACAGTGGTGCTTCTTTTATTAAACCTAAGTAGACTTTCCTAAGAGAAATAATAAAACAAAATGCATAGCAACTGAACCAAATGGATAAAATAAAGAGATAATAAAGACGAGAGAAAAGCAGGCATAAATCAAACAAATGGAACAGAAGCAAGATCAAAGTTATAGTACCATATGTGTATATTTATGATTTATATATCATGGGCTAGGAGATTTGTGTGTGTGTGTGTGTGTGTGTAGGAGGCTGTGAACAAAGAGCAGTGCTCATGCATATCTTGGGAACAGGGTTAATTCCATGCACAAAGGCAGCAGGGGCTCTGCAGCCACGTTTAAGACAGCAGCTTTCTGCCTCTACCTGAAGACTCTCCTGCACTGTGTCAAGTGCAGTCATCAAACACATTAGAAGAGGAGAGCTTTGTGCTGCAGGAAAAGCCAGCTAACAATAGAGTTCTGTAGAAGTCAGAGAATATTAGCTTTGATTTTTATCAGATAAAGAATAGTGATCATCATGGTTTGCACACAGGTATTAAATAAGAAGCTTGATGAAATTCAGAATGCTGGGCTGCCCATCTGCTTTCTTCCTGCAATGAAGAGCCATCTAGGGATCAATCTTTTAAATTTTTTTTTCAAGATTTGTTACTTTTATTTTCTGTGTATGTGTGTTTTGGCTGCACATATGCATGTGTAGCACATGCATACCTGGTACCCAAGTAAGCCAGAAGAGGGTATCAGATACCCACTGGAGTTACAGATTATTGTGAGCCAATGTGGGTGCCAGAAATCAAACCGAGTCCTCTGGAAAAGCAGCCAATGCTCTTAATTGCTAAGCCAATTAAGTCAACAGATTGATTCCATACTGAGTACAAATATAGAGTCAGGATGACTCAGAAACTCAGTGAGTACACAAACACCATGTGTCCTGTACCATGGATAGTGCACAGACTGATGAACAACTTATTCTTTAAAGGAGACAGGGCAGCACACTATAAATTTCTCATACTATATGGGACTATGGGAACACATGGAAATATTAAAATCTGTATTAGGAGAACTAGGTCCAAGAACTTATCAGACACACCAGACTAAAGAAAGGATGCAGTTCCTTTACCTGGATCCCCAAAGAAGAGAGTAGCTGATACTTGCAACAGCCCCACTGACCTGTTATCTGACCACCTGGGGTGTATGTCAAAGGGCTGACAGGCAGAGAACTCCTGACTGTCAGGGGTTTCAGTTCCTATTGCTGATTCTACCTGTCTCAATTGCCAGCCAGACACCTGCCTGTTCACCTGGACTCAGTCTCTTTGCTTCTACAGCTTCTATGGTCCCACTTTTATAGTTGGTTTATGTTCTTAGTCTGGTACAATCAGGTTGCATCTTCTCTGTCCAATCTTACTTCTATATATGTATCTATCCTTATCAAATGTAAGCATGCACTGAACATTTTCCCATTGGATCTTTGTGTCTTTGTCTCTGAAATACCTTCTCCTACTTTGATGAAATAAACCCATCACATTTTTCCATACAGTTTTATGATCTCCGCTTTTAGGGTTCAACTTGAACCCAAGGTTTAAGCCCAACTCTGACTAGGCAGCCTGATTCTACAGCAGCAGGACTCTCCAGCAATCATCCAGCCAGCCTCCGTTTGTTATCTTTTTTCCCACAAAAATTATTTAGGCATACCTACCAGGTTCTCACTCTGCCTTTGTTCAGCCTCTTTGAAAAATCCTTCAACTATGTTATAGCCTCTTTAACATCTTTGAAGCCATTTGGTAGTGTGTATGTGTGTGCCCTGCATATCAGATATTTACATTACCAGTCATAATAGCAGCAAAATTACAGTTATAAAGTAGCAAGGAAATAGTTTTATGCTTGGGGGGGGGTGTCACTGAAACATGAGGAATTACATTAGAAAGTTTGAGAACTACTGGGTTAGGGTAACACTTACTTTTATGAGTCAGGGTCTCTCTGCACCTCCAGCTTACCTCCAATTAACGACCCTCCAAGGTCTCCCCAGTGCTAAGATTACAGACATGTGTCACAATGTGCAGGTTAGAGTAATATATTTGGTTATGTGGCTTAGTGTGAGTCTTGTTTTTGTGATTTGCTGTAGAAAAGAAATATTCTGGTTTTCATAACTTACCTAGAGAGAGAAAAGAGGACCCTAAAAGTCAGAGAGAGACCAAGCGTGGGAGGCCCTACATTGTCAGTTCAAAGTACTGAGCATGCCTAAGTGTCACTGATTGACTATTACTTCTTGAAGTTCAGCCATCATGAACCCAAAATGCCAGAGGAATAAAAATGTATAAAACAAGAGATATCAATCCAAACTTAGAAGCTACAGTGAAGACAACATCAGTAATGAGCACAGGAGATCCAAGGACACTCTTAATTTACTATGAGAACATCAGACAGGATGGTCCTAATGCCCTGGCTCTCTCTGTAGGCAAGACAAAAGCAAACTCAACTATTCTGTTTGTAAATGATTAGCTAAAAGGAAAACGTCTTAGGCTTAGCCAATCAGAAACTGCCAGCTAACCTCTTACTAGAGACCTTCAACTGTAATGATCCAGACAAGGTTGCTGACCACTTTAACCAAATATTTCCTTTGTCTCAGTTCCACGTTTACCTAACATTTGCGTAATAGAAAACTCAGCTTTAAGGAAGAAAGCAGTTTATTCAGTTGGAATCAAATGTAATAGGTCATGGCCTGGGATCAGGGAGTCAAGTTACTTTGAAAGACATGCTCTACCATGGCAAAGTTCCATGAACTTTTATCACCACAGAAAAGAAAGACATTGATCAGCAAGTTTACAAGATCTGCATGTTGCACCAAGGTGCAGCCTTCTGTAAGCTTTGGGTTTGCAGCACTGCATTCTTAGCTCTAGCGCTGTTGGAGCAAGCAGTACTGAGGAGATTAAGTCAGGGACAGAGGTGGATAGAAAATGGCTCTCAAAGGGATTAAAGATGGATCAAGATTCCAAAGTGAAGTGCTCTAGTCCACTGAGATCAGCAGGTTAACTATCACTGTGACTCTTTAAGAGATCTCTGGTTCACATCCCTTGCACTCTTTTAGTCTCTACTAGTCAATCTATCAAGCACATCTTTCTTTAATAGAATCATCAAAACTTAAATGTGCCTTAGTTTATTATTTCACAGTTCTCAAATTAAAGGGCTTTATAAGACAAATAAAGTAGAGACTACGGAAGCAAGGAAGTGAGACAAGATAGGACGACAGAGAAAACTGAGAGGACCTGAGAAAAAATTAGGGGATCCTCACCTTGGGATCTAGTTGGATTTTCTTATTGTCTGAAAGTCAAGAAACTTTGACACAACCGATAAAACAAAATTGCCTAAACACATCTCAAACAACAAATGATCTATGCTTGCCCTAAGCCAGAACATTTGTGAACTTGAGTTTTATGATAGCAACATTCTTCCCTCAACTTAAAGTTCCACAAAGTAGAACTCATAAAACCACCTTCTAATTTTATGTGCAGGGGCTGGAAAGATTGCTCAGTGTTTAGAACTGCTTGCTGCTTTTCTAGAGGACCCAAGTTTGGTTCCTAGCACCCATGCCAGAGCGTTCATAACTACCTGTAACCCTAGTACCAGGATATGTGAGGCCCTTTCTGACCTCTCAGCCCTGTATGCACAGAAAAAAAAAAAAAGCACACACACATATATAAATAATCTTTAATAATTTTCATTTGCAATAAGAAATTCTTTAAGATAGGAAGTTTAAGTCATGGTATTCTAATTTAGTGTTTAAACTTCAGTTAAATTTTTAGCTTTGCTTAATCTTTACAATTAGCATTTTCTGTGTTTGCATGTGTGTACGATGTGTATAAGTGTGAATATGCCATAGCATATATGGAGGTCAGAGGACAGCCCTCAGGAGTTGATTCTCACTTTCCACGGTGAGATCAGAGGACCAAGCTCAACTTCTAAGACTCAGAGCTCTTTAAACCACTGAACCATCCTATTGGCCCTTTGCTTAATCTTCCAGTGTTGCGATTAATTCTATCTTTTGAAGAAAGCAATTTAGAAAGCTATAGGACCACATAAAACCTATACTTATATCTTAAGATTGTGTGCTAGTCTCATGAATTTTGCTTTATTCTGGCTCATACTGAAATTCCATTCTGTGGATGTGAGGGATCTGACTTTGCTCAAGTGGAGGCTGCAAAGGGGGAAGGAATCTCCTCAGTTGGCTAGCCACATGGTTGAAGTGTGTCTCCCTGCCGCAGAGAACAGGATGGACTGGAACTCATTCTCCACACTGCAGCTCAGAAAGTCTCATGGTTTTGACAGCCCTGGCAGGTGGGATGCTAGGAGGTCTAAAACATAAGAGTTCTTACAAGGAAGGGAAACAGGCAAGCCTGGACTGTGGCACTAAGCATTCCAGTGTGGCCCCAGCAGCCATGCCTCCAAGCTGCCTGGCAGAGAACAAGGGAGGATAAAGAGAATCATGAATTTTGACTCTGAGACACCTGGGGATGGTAGGTCGTTGAAGAGTAGCCCTTAGATTCCTGTTAAGCCTCAGTCCTGCAAAGGATGAGCCCAGAATAAAAGCAACAGGAAACTACTTTTTTATTTACTTTTTGTATGTATGCACGCTACAGTCTATGTGGGAAGATCACAGGACAACTTGCAGGAGTTGTTCTCTCCCTTCATCTCCTGGGGCCCATGGCTGGAACTCAGATCATCAGGTTTGACAGCAGGCACCTTTACTAACTGAGCTATCTCACTGGCCTAAGAAAGACTTTTTAAACCCCATTCACATCCACCAAGCCCCCCAACAGTCTGTCTTGTTTCACTAACATCTGTGTCTATAACATCACCATCATCTCTCTTGCTCTCATAATAAGAAAAATGTTGTAAAAACTGGAAACTGACAATTACTAGAACCATCAGAGATGAGATCACAGGCGCCCTGACCCAGTTATTTGTGGGGTCTGAGAGGAGCCAAGCCTGAAAGAAAAACGGGCGAGAAAGAAGAACGAGACCAAGCAGAGCCTTGTCAAGGTCTGATTTAATGGGTGAAATGTAACAGCTTAAAAGCAAGAGAAAGGAGGGAGTAGGGAGGGGGAAGGTAACATTCCCGCCTATGTGCCTCTGTGGTTATCTTGGAATGTCGTTCTGCCTGGGAGCCTCTTATCTCAGAATGGCTGTTATCTTCTAAGGGTCAGCAGTTCTCAGTGAGGGGAAGGGACACTTCTAAGGGTCAGCAGTTTCTCTCAGCGAGGGGAGGGAGCCTTCTGCTCAAGGCTTTACACGTTTCCAACATCTTCCCCTTTCTCAAACCAAAAAGGGCGAAGCTCCTGTCTTAGGCTATGTGATGGGCCCTCAGGTCCAGCACAATTATATATTTGGATGGTCCGCCTCTCTTAGGCTATGCAGGCTGCCCCCATGCTTGGCACTCGTAGAGTGTGCCTACAAGCTATGCTTGGCACTCGTAGGAGTGTGCTCCCAAGACATGGACCCAAAATATTCCCGTCATTGGCTTCGACCACAACCTTTCTGGTGTGCATCTGGCCCTGGCATCACAATAATCCCGTCATTGGAGTCTCCGCAGCCATTTTTGGAGCCAGCTCTGAGGGGGACTCTGAGCCAGCTGAGAGAAATCAAGGGCAGATGAGGGCGAGCCCAGGGGCTCCTCATAAGGCTCTTGGCCAGCTTCGGTTGAAGTGAGCTGATGGTAGTGGACCATCCACCTAGTGGCCGACCTGACCTGTCCTTTAACAAAATCAGTTAATCTTTTAAATGTCCAGGGTCCAAACAAGAGGAGAAGTAGAAGGCCAACAAGGGGGCCAAGAATGGAGGGAAGGAGAGTCGTAAAAAGGGGGGAAGTAGAAAACCAATTTTGATACCATGCCTCACTTTTTTGTCTCTCTAATTGTCGCTTTTTAAGATTTTCTTCTACCCGTCTAATGCTGTCTCTAACTAGTCCTGTCTTGTCCGTATAGAAACACCATTCTTCTTTTAATGCTGCACAAAGACCTCCTTCCTTAAGAAAGATGAGGTCTAAGCCTCTTCTATTTTGTAACACCACTTCTGAAAGGGACGCTAGGGAGTCTGTCAGGTCTTTGATGCCTTCCTTTGGGTTTGTTATGTCTATATCAACAACTCTGGCTAGCTCATTGAATCGCTGTCCAGAGGTGACTAGGGAGGCAATCCCAGTCCCCGCACCCGCAGCTACAAGGCCCAAAAGAACGGTGAGCGTTATAGCAGTCACAGGCTCTCTTTTGGGTCTATGTAGAGATGAATCTTTTTTCTCCCAAAAAGTAAGAAATTCTCCAGATGAATGAACAGTGAGGCGAGGGAGAACCTTAACTAATACACAAAAATCTTTATAAGCTAGAAATGTAGGGGTATAAACATATGTAGTCAATCCGGAAGAATAGGCAAAAAATGAATCATTGGGAGAGGCAAAAAAACAAAAAGAGGTATTAACAATTAAGAAGGAATTGCAAATACTACCAAGGGTTGCAGGGGGAATCATCTTAGGTCCCAAGAGGCATAAACCAATGCCAGAAACGCTCTCAAGGGTAAGGCCTTGTCCCGGAGCAGGACGCCAGCATGGCTCTTTGGATTCATTGGTGGGTCTAATGGTCCCAAATGAAGCAATTTCCTCATAAAAGGGAGGTTGTGGGGAATAACAAATCCAGCAGTCCTCTGTAAGTGAGGAGTTAGCCTCCTGAACAGCAAGTATTGAGACATTTAATAATGAAAGCATTACCTCTGCTGAAGAAGGGGGTCTCGGGGGAAGAGTGGGTAGAGGGAAAGGCCTTACTGAAATTTGAGGACGGGGGTGGGGGGGGGTTGTGTGTGGGACCTATGGCGACCTTGTGATCATAAAAAGGGAAAAGTTTTAAGTAACTTAATTTTGAAGGTAAGGCCATAATCAAGACCATTTCTATATAATTTTAGTCCCCACTCAAATCCCCGTCTGGTCCAATCTTGCCATTTACCTGATTCAGTAAACTGGACTAGGAGGACATTACACCATTCCCCAGTAATAGATTTTGGTTTACATTCCTGGGGAACCTCGGAAGCCCAAACTTGGCCAACAGTTGGGGCAACGGAGGATGGATTTCTTTTAACTGTTATGTAGTCCCAAGAGGAGGACGGATTCCAGTAGGTATCCCCAGTAGTTTCACAGCCCCAGGAGGCACAGAATAATCACTGAGAGTGAACCTGCACCTGCGGTTTAAGGCACGATCGTGATGTGATGTGCTGGGGCAAACATAAAGGCCGTGGGAAAAGGCTTGTAAGGAGGTTCTTTCTATAGGGCCAGCACAACCTTGCCTGATCAACCACACACGATCACTATCAGGTGCCCGGGGTTGTGGAAGAAAAAGATCTGGGACTCCCCATTCGGGGTCGGCTCCCAAAGCCAGCTTGCAAAGGTCAGGTATAAGGGTAGGCCAGGGAACACTTGCAGAAATGGTGGCATTGTTCCAAGCAATGTCACCTGCCTGGTTGATGACTAACCAGGTATAATTAAAAAGTTGATACGGGGGAGCCCAATGCCTGGGAGCCAAAGCTTAGCAGCAGCGACAGGAAAAACATTTTCTGAAATTAAACACAATGAGACGCTTCCTCAGGGTGATTGGAAGGATCACTGGGCGGATTAAATTGTTTCACTAGCCTTTCAGACAGCCATCTGGCATTTCCTGCAGTAGTATCATAAATGCAGGCATGTCCTTTTGCCCAAATAAGAACTGGGTTGGGACCCTACCACTTAAAGGTCAATGGGTCTTTCCAAAGGGCTTCTGCATAGTTTTGGGAGGTAGTGGAATGCCATAGGTGATCCACCGCAGATTTTACCCTCTTTATCCAGGGTAAGAAAGTTTAATACAAAAAGTGCATGGTTGAGCAAATGTTTGTAGTTTCCTGTAATAGGGAACAGAATCCCCCATTACTTTCTAATTTGATAATCATATTTTTGAGTGTCTGATGAGCTCTCTCAACAATTCCCTGGCCCTGAGGGTTATAAGGAATGCCTGTAATATGCTTAATGCCCAATTATAAACAAAACTGTTTAAAACTGCTGCTGGTATAGCCAGGCCCGTTGTCAATTTTTATTACCTTAGGTTGATTTAATACGGTTAAGCATGATAAAACATGGCTAATAACATTTTTTGGTAGCCTCGCCTGCCTGTGGTGTAGAAAATACAAATCCACTATATGTATCAACAGTAACATGGACATATTTTAATTTACCAAAAGCATTAATGTGTGTTACATCCATCTGCCATATTTCTCCTGGTACAAGGCCGCGGGGGTTAACTCCTAGATGTACCTCTGGTAGAAATGTTACACAGCCTTTATAATTTCGAACTGTCTGCCTCGCTTGTTCTCTAGTTACCTTAAATTTTTGCCTAAGGGTCTGAGAATTGAGATGATGCAAGTCATGGGCCTCTTGGGCCTGAGTTAGGGGATCTAAAAAGACCGTAGTAATTCTTTTGTGCCAGCCCCGCAAGCTGTGTTGCACCATCTACCAAGTCATTGCCTTGTGCTAGAGGGCCTGGCAATCCAGAGTGTGCTTGTATATGCCCAACAAAAAATGGACAAACACGGCTGCGAACGAGGCCCTGAAGAGTGGAAAATAAGGGGGCTGCATTGGTAGTGGGTCTTATATACGGAACAGTTTCCAATAGGGGAACAGGATGAGCAAGATAGGAACTGTCTGTATATAAATTAAAAGGGGAATTTGGTAAGGCCTTAAAGACCTCAATGATAGCTTGCAATTCCACCAACTGTGCTGAACCATAGGAAGTGGAAATCTGAGTAATGGCACCATTAATTGAATAGGCTGCTCGACCATTAGACGAGCCATCAGTAAAAACTAAATTAGCATTAAAAATAAGAGAGCCTTTTGTAACCCTCGGGAAAACAATGGGTGTTTTATATAGGAATTGCAAAAGCTTATTGGGTGGATAATGATTATCAATCTTTCCCTGGAATGACACAACCAACAGCCCAATCATCATTATTTTGAATCAGCCAAGAAATTTGTACTGGGCTATATGGTACAATCAAGCTATCCGGACCTTTACCAAAAATTTTTCTAAATTGTTCTCTTCCTAGTCGAATTAGTTGAGCTGTTAGGTGAGGATAGGTGGGAAGAACTTTTGAAGAGGCAGCAGGCAAGTGAACCCAAAAGAGCAGTCTATCCTGCCAGATGACCCCAGTGGGAGACAAAAGAGTAGGGAGTACAACAAAGAGTAATTCCTTAGTAGGGGAGAAATAATCAATGGTTTGTTGGTTAATGGCCGTCTCCACCAGAGCAAGGGCCTGTTGAGCCTCTTTAGTAAGTTTTCTGGGGAAGGAGGGATCCGAGTTTCCTCTAAGAATGTCAAAAAGGGTTTTAACTCACCGGTGGTTATTTTAAGATATGGCCTCAGCCAATTAATATCCCTGAACCATCATGGTGGCTGGCCACGTGTAACTGAACTCAGTTGAAAGCCCTAAACAAAAATGGCAGCAAAACGACAGCTCTACCCTCTCTATCCCTGAACCATCATGGCCGTTAGCCACATGTTACCTCAGGCTATGGCTGACAATACAAAACATAGCCATCAGGTATTGCTGATGACATTGTTATTTTCCATGATTCAGCAAGTTCTGTGAATCGTTTGTAGTTCTTTTTATAACCAAAAGTTCTAACATTGTCATTAAATAAATTTTAGAATCAACTGCATAACAGAACAGTATAGAATAATTTTAAACTATACAAACTATTTTGACCACATTAAACCTATCAGCCAGAATTTTTCTCCCTTAAAAGGGCATAAGAAAACATTTTGCAATGAAGAACCACCAGCCCTTTTAAATGAAATACAGCATATCTTTAAATACAGTTCTTTCTCAAATTATATTAACTCTTTGGCTCTTTATATATACATGCACTAACCTTCTGCAACATTCTATATACCTTCAGGTTCCTAGCTTCGTTTTTCTGGCTTAACTAGACATTTAAAATATCTCTTGCTCTCTCTCTCTCTTGCTTTTCAGACAACACAAAAACTCCCATCAAAATCCTTTCCATCCTGACATGATACTGCCAAAACCCAGCGTGGGCTTATTTTACAATTTTTTTTTTTTTAGGCAAAGCAGAAACAAGTCACATTAATACAAAAAGAAGTTCTGAAATTGCTAAACTCTTTTTAAAATTACATTCCTGTAGCAGATATTGTGATCTAACAAAGTCTAAGGAACTTAGAACAACTTTTAAGGAACTTGGTGAAACTTCCTCTTTTCTCTGTCTCAAGGTGAAGACCAGGGTGGAAACATGTTTTCTTAATAAACAAAGCAGCTTAACAAACAGACAGCTCTTTACAAGATACACTGTAAAAACTGCAATTCTTTCAGTTAGCTCAAACCATATGGCTTGGTTTTATTTAGTAAAACTATAAAATAAAAATACCAAAGTATTTTTGTCTTTTTTCATAGGATTGAGACCAAGATCATCATCTAAAAATGCCTGATAAACCAACCAGCCTTAAACATTTAAATATTCTCTAAAACCTGTTTTTGCAATATTAAAATAATAAAGTACCCCTTTTGTAGGAGAGAAGTCACAAAGCATAACCAAAACTAGAGGTCAAATTTTAAAAGTCAAAACTAGATTTTAAAACCAGAAGTTACCAGTGCAAATAATTTTATTTTTAAAACCAATAACAATTTAAACTGAGACTAACCATGCCATGTGGCTATCTCAAGATGGACTCATTACATACCACACAGGAATCTCAAGATGGTGGTCACATTACATTCCACGTCTGAATCTCAAGATGGCGGTGAGGCATATTATATACCACGTGGAAACCTATATTGTTACTATTTTAAACATGTATTTATAACCTTATAAACACATAGGCACATATATGCGTTTTAGGCAAGAGTTTGAATTTAACCTCTAAACATACCCAATAACTCTAAATCTATAACCATGACCTACAGAGCATATTAACCATTTAAAATCAGTCAAAGACAAACATATGATGCCCATACATACATGGTGGATATAAGGGCTTTGTCTGACAAATTAACGCGACCTCAGAATTTTTGTTTCTTTTTCTTTGAGGTCCATCTCAATAACTACGGAAGGGCAAGGGGATGACTTTTTTTCTGAGGATGGCGAGACAGAACGAGAAATGGGTTTTAGGAAATCTTCTGCCAGGGAAAGAATTCTGGCTGGGCCAGCATCAGTAGATGATACATTTATAACATCTCTAATAAGGGTCCAATAGCTAAAGGTCTGCATGGGGACTGTATGTCAAGTAATAATTTATTGAGACAGGCTCCAACCTTATCCCATTTGGTAGGATTAATCTCTGGTCCTTCTACAACAAACCAAGGACAAACTTCTGACACAAAGACAAAAAATGTAATTAGATCCTTCTTTTTGACTCTAATTCCTCTTTCCCTGAGAGAGGCCTTGAGGTCACGAATGAAGACCGCCTCTTTTGATAATTTTTGGCCCATTTTTATAGATGGAGATGTCACTTACCTAATATATCTTTTTCCCTGTGAGCAGCGAGAACACACATTTGATGAGTTGCCGTTCGCCGAAAGTCACTTTCGGTTTACCACGGCATTGACGCTGGCGACCTGGGTCTATCCATTGAAGGTCTCCGTCTGGCAGTGGTTCATACCTCGGCCCCACGTTGGGCACCACTTACCCCAACACGAGGGACCTAGTTATTCGTGGGGTCCGAGGGGAACCAAGCCTGAAAGAAAAACGGGCGAGAAAGAAGAACGAGACCAAGCAGAGCCTTGTCAAGGTCTGATTTAATGGGCGAAATGTAACAGTTTAAAAACAGGAGAAAGGAGGGCGTAGGGAGGGGGAAGGTAACATTCCTGCTGGTGGAGCAGTTCTGCCTATGTGCCTCTGTGGTTATCTTGGAATGTCCTTCTGCCTGGGAGCCTCTTATCTCGGAATATCCGGCTCCAACTGACCGGCTGTTATCTTCTAAGGGTCAGCAGTTTCTCTCAGCGAGGGGAGGGAGCCTTCTGCTCAAGGCTTTACCTGTTTCCAACACACAGGGCAAACTTCCCCATCAAAATTTGGAGAGAAATGTGAGCTCAGCTTCCTGGGAGCAGAAGCTTTTGGGGATGAAGCCCGTAGAAGAACTTTGACTGTCATGGTCTAACTGCTGGTGGCTGGGGAAAACCCCACATAGACTTATCTAGAGGTCCTAGAAGGTTCCCCTGAAGAAAATCACAGGAAAAATCCCTTCATGCTTAGGACAGGAGGGAATGAAATTCATTTAAACATAAGCCAGAGAGCTCTAATCTTTATTACGAAGGCCTCTTACAATAGTGGGAGGCACTGGCTGGTCTTAGTGGGTCATTTATAAGGAGAGAAAGAAGAGGACATGAAGTCGAAATGGGGCTTCTTAGAGGAGGTGGGGGTGGGGCAAAGAGGATCATATTTCATTGTACACATGTATGAAATTCTCAAAGAATATGGTTAATCAGAAAAAAAAAACCTTCTTTGATCTTGAAAGAACTGACAAATAGACAGTTCAACCTTCTTTAAAGTGTCTATGAGATATTCCTCCCCTAGAAAAGAAGAAAGGGAGAGAAGGGAAAGAAGCAAAAGCAGGGGCTGGAGAGACAGTTAAGTGAGTTTGTTATTCTCGCAGAGGATCAGGGTTCAATCCTAGCATCCACATGGTTTACAACAGTCTGTAACTCAGATCTGATTCACTCTTCTGGCCCCCATGCACTCCTGTATGTATGTGATGCACATAAACGCATACAAACACATGAAAATATGTAATGGTTTTTTAAAAAAGAATAAAAGCTGTTCCAAAAGTCACTGCCCAGCTGGGTGGTGGCAGCACACACCTTTAATCCCAGCATTTGGGAAGCAGAGGCAGGTGTATCTGAGTTTGAACCCAACCTGGTCTACAAGGATGTTCTGGAACTTAGAGAGACTCTGTCTCAAAAAACAAAACAGATGATGACGACAAAAAAGTCACCACCCAGCGACCCACAGCCCCCTCTTAAAACCTTGAACTGTTACAGTAGGACTGTAGAGCCCTCCCCTCCCCAGCACCTATCACTACATGAACAGACTTTTATAGCAACAAAAGCTGGTGGTAGTGAGGCACTGGAGCAAATAGGTTTTTTGTAAGAAAGCATCATCAGAGAAACCCTAAGATGACAAGAACGACAGCGAGAATATAAGAGAAAATCAAGGACACTGACAACTAGAACAACAGCAACAACTAAACCATCTCCAGATAAACAGAAAGCCATTAACAAAGGCCGTCTGTCTGGCTCCTTCTTTACACTCCATTCATCTTGTTCAGCTTTCAACAACAAAAATTTACAAGACAGTCTTTAAAAACTGTGTAAGCAAGAGAGTGGGGTGATGAACTATGTAGTGTCAAAGCAACTGTAATTTGTCAAATTATTATTTTTTAAAAAAAGAAAATGTCTGTATCTTGTAAGAGTAAACACAAATAAAGATGCTGCCAGACAAATGAAGATAGGGTGTTTCTTGATTATGGAACTGCCTTGTGATAACTAAAGAAGTTTTTCTGTTTGCCTCATGACATGATGAACTCTCTCAAAACCATTAGCCAAGTTTACCACCTGCTTCAAAGTTTAAATATATGCCTATAATTCACATTAATACACAGAACTAAAGCAAGCTGGTATTTTACAAGGATTTGTAAACAAAGTTTACTGTGACTATGTGCACAAGTCATGCATGTCTAGTTATAAAAAATAGCAGACACATTGGTAGGTGAGATCTGGAACATGTAAGCCACAGTAAAAGAAGTTGGTTTTTGTTCCACAGTAAAGGAAGTTCGTTGTTTGTTGTTGTTTGGATAAAACTATTAAAAAGAAAATTGAAGTACTGGTATTAATTTCAAGTAAAGAACATTTCAGAATTTAAAAAAAATCCAAATTTTAAAAAAGAAAGAAAAGGAAAATTGTTCAACACACAAAAAGGAGCATTGCCTAATGATGAAAGGGTTAATTCTGCAATGTTTAACATTCCTTGTGTGTATCTAAACACTGAGTTTCAAATACCAGAATTGCCATGAGATGTGACTTACGTCACTATGAGTGGACACTGAGCATGCCAGTCCAGGAACACACAAATTTAGCTGACAGAAAGCAGGAAGAGTACAGTAGAACCGAACACCATTGTCCAACAGGATCTAATTAACATTTACAGACAGCTTCGTCTGATAGAACACACATTTTCTCAGGCTCACACAGAAAATTTGTAAGTACAGACCACTTTAGGGCCATAAAACAATGAGACGAGACAGAATACACTCTTGGAACATATGCAGTTAAACTAAAAATCAGTAACAGGAAATAGCTAAAAAGATCACACAATGTTCTGATGCTAAACAATGCAGCTCTGAAGAGGAAGCTGGTCAAAGATGATGTCTCTAGAGAAATGTTCAAGTACTTGAAACAAACAAAAGTGAAAATCATTTGGGTTCCAAATATCCTCTCCATCCCCACAAAGCTGCACTCTACCACCTGGACTGGCCTGGATATGAAAATGGAAATTTACTTTTATGTCGGGAACTGGCCCTGAGAAACTTGTGACTTTTCCCCACCCTGCTGCACCTGGCTGATAAACATCCTGCTTGGCAGTTGCAAAGATATGAGAACTGTACCATGACTTTTTAGGAGTAACTATTGTCATGACCACAGAATGTTCCAGGCCCTGCGCCGAGAAGATTTTGTAACTTTCCACCCTCATACCTGCCTACCCCCAACCCTACCTAGAACCAGCTTTAAAAAACCTGCTTCTGCTCAATAAAATTGGACTCTTGACAAGTGCACATTTGCTTGAGTCCGTTCCTTCTCTCGCCCATCTTTTTCAGGTTCTGGTCCTCCTCGCCCCCACAAATAACTAGGTCCCGCGGGTTGGGGCAGGTGGCGCCCAAACGTGGGGCTTGAGGCACGGACTTTACCGCACAGAGACCCCCTGGATTCATCTGCGGATTAGTAATTCAGAGGTCCCCGACTCATCACCCGGGAGACAGCTAGACCTGGTGAGTGCACAGTTTTTTTCCATTCCATTCCAGTGAGATGGGCCATTCATTGTCTAAGGAGGCCTGTTTTATTAAAGATTTAAAGGCCTCTCTCAGAGAGCGAGGAATAAGGGTAAAAAAAAAAGATCTTATAATTTTTTTTATTTTTGTTGATAAGGCATGTCCATGGTTTATGATTAATGAACCAAACATTCACCCCAAAAAGTAGGTAAAGAATTAAATCAAAAACTCACCACAGAGGGTAATGATGCATTGTCCCCAAGTGTGTTTTCTCCTTCTGGGGCATAATTCGAGACATTGTCAAGGAAGCGGACAATGACTCTGGCAAATGCCACCTTCTCTCTGTGGCCGAATACTGTCTTTCTTCTTTACAACCCGGTTCCTGCCATCCTTCCCGCCCTCCCTCTCAGGCTTCTGCCTCTTTTTCTCTCCTTGATGCCTCTGATTCTCATAATTCTGACCCCTCAACTCTCCCTCAGCTTTATCCTCCCCTTCCCTCAGTAGAGACACCTTCCCCGAAGCCCCCTCCTTATGATCCGCTGCTTCAACTAATTAATCCCATTGTTCAGGATTCCCCGGCCACTAAATCCCCCCTCAGCCCCAGGCCCATTATCCCTTAGCTTCCTCCTCCCCTCCTGCTGAGCCTCTTAACCCAGGCGATGCCACCACCCAAGAAGAGGAGGCCACCCACTATCACAATCCTGACTGGCCGCCTCTAACTTCCACAACTCCACTCCTTCCCTCTGCTCCTCTCCTGACCTTGCCTTCTTTCCCCAATCCTCAGACCAATTCTCTGTCCGAAACCAAACTTCGCTTATCTTCTCAAGTTCGCGATCTCACTGAAATCCTTCAGCTTCAGGAACAACTCTCTCGCCTTTCTACTCGCTGCTTCACTAGCTCTACACCGCCTACTCCCTTCCCCCCCTCCCGTCTTCTACCACTCGTCTTGCCTTCCCTGCCACTCGATTACAAAGTAAGCGCAATCCTTCCCCTGTGTCCTCATCCGCCTGGTGCTACCCCTCTCTTGCCGCTTCTACTCCAGCTCCTAACAATCCCCTCGAATGTGGCCCTGCAGTCTCAATTCAAATACCGTCCTCAGACAAAGACGACCCCACTAGCGAAAGTGAAAACGAAAGGGAAAAAAGGAGTGATAAAGCCAATTACAATGATTCAACAAAGAAAGGGTCATACCACCAACTTTGCTTTAAAAAAATAGAAAAGCTTAATTCAGCTATAAAAGATTATGGACCCAATGCCCCCTTTACTATTTCATTGCTAGAGAGTCTTGGCGAGGGAGGGTATATGACTCCCAACGAGTGGCTCACTGTTGTTCAGTCGGTTTTGACCAGAGGACAGTTCCTTTCATGGCAAGCCGATTGGGTCGATCACTGCCAAACTCTGGCTAATAATAATGCTAAAAAACCAGGAGCTCCTTCTGCTGGATGGATGCTCGAAAAACTCACGGGTCAAGGAAAATATTCCTCTGACCAGCGACAACAAAACTTCCCTTTAGGCCTGCTGGCTCAGACTACTAATGCTGCTATGGCGGCTTGGCGCGCCATTCCCTCTAAGGTATCTGTTCTCTCGCCCTTAACAAAAATTATTCAGGGCAATCATGAGGAATACAGTAATTTTATCAGCCGCCTCCTCGAGGCAACTGAAAGGTCCTTGGGACCCGGCCAAAATGAAAATAGGCTCCTTAAGCAGCTTGCCTATGAAAACGCCAACTCTGCCTGCAAAGCCGTCCTACACGGTAAATATAAGGATAAGGATCTTAATGACATGATCCACATGTGCAGAAACGTAGATCTCTTTACCCATAAGGTGTCTCAGGCTATTAATTTAGCTTTTGGAGCTGTAGTCCAGCCTAATGGCTCCAAATATGCCTGTTTTAAATGTGGACAGACAGGCCATTTTGCACGACAGTGCCCCCAAGGGATATGGGACAGTCCATCGGTCAGCCACAGGTTCCTGGCCAACCCAGAGGGGCTTGCCCCCCACCCACCACAGTCTGCCCTCGCTGCTGTTGCTGTAAACACTGGGCCAATAGTTGCCGGTCTAAAGCAGACATTTTCGGTAATCCTCTCCCACCCCTGCCAGGAAACGGGCTGAGGGGCCAGCCCCGGGCCCCCCAACCGATAACCTTCCTGCCAGCCTCGGGGAACAGCAAAATGGACAACAGCCAAGACCTCGGCCAGCCACCTGCCTCCACAGAGCCACTCCCGGGATTGCAGGGGTGGACCTGTGTGCCTCCACCAACTCAATATTAAAACCAGAAGAAGGAGTCCAAATAATTCCTACAGGGGTTTTTGGGCCGCCCCCGCCACAGACCTATTATTTAATTCTGGGAAGAGCTTCTAGCACCCTAAAGGGCATTGCCATCTTCCCATCGGTGGTAGATAATGATTATACCGGAGAAATAAAAATCTTGGCTAGCAGTACTCAAGGGCCTCTCCCTATTACACAAGGACAGCGTTTAGCACAAGCCCTTCCCCTGCCCTTGGATTCAACAGCTCCTTTGATGGGTCCCCATAGAAGGGCCTCCAGACCTGGGTCTTCAGACATTTACTGGATTCAAAAGATGACCCAGGAGCTTCCTAGCCTAAAACTTAAAATCAACGGTAAAGTTTTTGAGGGCATTTTAGACTCAGGGGAAGATTCCACCGTAATTTCACAAAATGCTTGGCCCTCTTCCTGGCCCTTCCAGCCCTCATTGACTCATCTTCAAGGTATTGGCCAATCTACTAACACCCTCCAGAGCTCCCAGCTTCTGACTTGGGAGGACCCCAAGGGAAACACGAGATGTTCGGCCATTCATAGTCCCTGGCCTTCCGGTCAACCTCTGGGGAAGAGACATCTTATCCCAGATGGGAGTCCTCATGTTCAGCCCTTCTGAGGCAGTTACTCAACAAATGCTTAACCAGGGATTTATCCCAGACAGAGGCCTTGGAAAAAACAATCAAGGAATACCAGACCCTATCTCAGTTACCCCAAAAACAACACGGACAGGCCTTGGTTATGACTCACATTTTTCCTAAGTGCTCCTCCTGCACACCAGGCAGATAAAATAACCTGGAAAATTGATTCCCCTGTCTGGGTAGACCAATGGCCCCTTCCTCAACATAAGTTAACAGCAGCCACACAGTTGGTGCAGGAACAATTAATGGCTGGTCATATTGAGCCCTCCACTTCCCCTTGGAATACACCCATTTTTGTTATACAAAAGAAAGGAGGAAAACGGAAGTTGCTCTAAGACTTAAGAGAAATCAACAAGACTATGGTCCCGATGGGGGCCCTTCAGCCTGGCCTCCTGTCGCCGGTAGCCATCCCACGGGACCATGCCAAGTTAGTCATAGATCTGCTTCTTTTGCATTCCCCTACACCCAGAGGATTGTAAACATTTTGTTTTTAGCCTTCCTATTGTTAATTGTATTGGCCCATCACCCTGTTTTCAATGGAGAGTTTTGCCACAGGGGATGGCTAACAGCCCTACCCTCTGTCAAAAATTTGTAGGCCAGGCAATTGATCCCTTTCGGCTTAAATATCCTCATTTATATATCATTCATTACATGGATGATATTTTATTAGCAGGACCAGAGACAACAAAATTACATAAGGTGGGACAAGAGTTTATCCTTACACTCCAAAAATTCGGACTACAAATAGCCCCAGAAAAGGTTCAGGTCCATCCTCCCCACCTTTTCCTTGGGTTTGAATTGCACCCCAGTGGAATTTTATCTCAAAAAATCCAGTTAAGAAAAGACTCTTTAAAAACACTTAATGATTTCCAATGGCTTTGGGGGGATATTAATTGGTTACAACCTTACTTAAAATTAACTACCGGAGAGCTTAAACCCTTGTTTGACATTTTGCGAGGGGATTCTGACCCTTCCTCTACTGGAGAGTTTACCGCAAAGGCCAATAATTCCTTACAAGTTGTTGAAAAAGCCATTCAGGCACAAAAGATTGGGTACTTCTCTCCCACCTCCCCGTTATGGTTGCTTATTCTCCCTACAACCTTTACACCCACAGGTCTTTTATGGCAGACTAAGACATTGTATTGGGTCCATTTACCTGCTACCCCCTCCAAAATTCTGCCCACCTACCCCTCC
>CM053763.1:10172287-10197736 GCA_028658305.1 Pachyuromys duprasi
CGGACTCCCTAGCCTCCCTTTCAGAGGTGGTTTTACAAAATAGAAGAGGCCTTGACCTCATCTTTCTCAAAGAAGGAGGTCTTTGTGCAGCATTAAAGGAAGAGTGCTGTTTCTATAGTCAGAGACAGCATAAAAAGGGTAGAAGAAAACCTTAAAAAGCGACAGTTAGAAAGACAAAAGAGCGAGGCATGGTATCAAAATTGATTTTCCATGTCTCCATGGCTAACCACTCTACTTCCCAGTCTGCTGGGACCTTTTGTGGGTATCCTTTTACTTCTCTCCTTTGGCTTCTGGGCCTTTAATTGGTTGACAAGCTTTCTTAAGAGTCAGGTGGATTCTGCAATCAAGCCGGTGGGAGTCCACTACCATCGCCTTGCCACGGAAGAAGAGTCCACCATTGACCTGCCAAAGGACCAAAACAACCCCACATCTCAACCCTTAGACTTCACCTCCCTGCAAAAACCAACCCGGGGGTGGAAATTTTGGTCCCGCCCCTCCAAATAATAACTCAGGTCTCCACGACCCCTCATATACTATTTGGCTACTAAACATATTCCTTCCATCAAGAGCCTTGATGGTCTTATTGAGAGCAAAATGCATTACACTTCCACAAAGTGAGTGTCTGGTAAGTCAGAGATGGAAAGGGTGGATAAGTCTCGGCCCGCCTAAGACAGGATGACCTCGCCGGGAGGAGGTAAGCGTCCAGCACTGCCCTTCTAACAGGCTCAGACCCCGTTTGTGCCCCTTGTATTGAGGTCAATCTAATGGTCTTATAAAAATCAATGGCCTATGAGTGATAACACTTGACCTACTCTGGGGAACGCTTGCCTCTCTGGCGATGGTTTGCTCCTTTGGATCCAAAATCCAAAAATATTGCTATTAAACAAAAAACAATTGGCTACCAAAATGAGTCCTTCTTTGGGACACCATTAGAGGGTTGCAGAAACCTCCCTATTCTTATTCTTATATACAGAAAAGGGGGAGATGTTGGGAACTGGCCCTGAGAAACTTGTGACTTTTCCCCACCCTGCTGCACCTGGCTGATAAACATCCTGCTTGGCAGTTGCAAAGATGTGAGAACTGTACCATGACTTTTTAGGAGTAACTATTGTCATGACCACAGAATGTTCCAGGCCCTGCGCCGAGAAGATTTTGTAACTTTCTACCCTCATACCTGCCTACCCCCAACCCTACCTAAAACCAGCTTTAAAAAGCCTGCTTCTGCTCAATAAAATTGGACTCTTGACAAGTGCACATTTGCTTGAGTCCGTTCCTTCTCTCGCCCATCTGCCCATCTTTTTCAGGTTCTGGTCCTCCTCGCCCCCACAAATAACTAGGTCCCGCGGGTCGGGCACTTTTAGAGATCTTGTTTTGAACTTTGCACTCAGGGAAACCAGGCAGATATGACAGCAGTATCTACTTAAGGGAAATAAGTAATATTCCATAGATTATCTAACTAGTACTACTTTCCATCTCCTGTTGTGGATATAAACATGTTTTTGTTATAAGCCCAGGTGTGGGATGTGGGACTTATTCAGATAGTGCACAGCAGCAAACTATTTGCCTTATGTGGGCTCTGAGAGAAGCTCTTTGCCAACTGCAGCTAGTTTAAATCTGAGGACTCTGGAGAAAGAATAAACACAGAGCCCACAGAGTGCAGAGGAGCTCTGAGAAAGAACAAGGTTGCTGCTGCTTCCCGTGTAGCTCCTGTTACTGTTGTTGCAGTGAGACAAGAAGTTGGAGATCTCCTGAGACAAGGATTGGACTTGCTCCAAGGAAATCAATGACCCTAACTAGCAGGAAGCAGCTAAGAGAACTGCACTTACTCTCACACTAATCCTTTCTCTCTTCTACCTGGTGTTGGGGTGTTAGACGGCATTAGGGATGAGCAGGGAGAAAGAGCTATAAAAATGTAAATAAAATAGCTTTTTTAAAAAAATGACAAAAATCTCCCTCCCTACTTGCCTTACAAAAATCATAGTATCCAAAAAATATGTCTTATGGGCAGAAGAATGGCCAGAACTGTGCTCCTATCTTGATCCACCAGATCTCTGGATAGGTTAAATGGCATGGTAAGAAAAAAAATTAAGGTTGTAAATAAACCCTGAATTACCCAGTGAGTTCAATGTAATCACACAGGTCCTAAGTAATACTGGGAAGGTAATATTGGAACCTGAGAAAAAAAGTCTCCCTTGAATATTACTGACGTTTAAGACGGAAGGGGATCACAGGTAAGAAATTGAAGTATTATGGTTGGAGAGGAAGTGTCCCCCAGAGGCTCATATGTTGAATGTCTGATCCCTAATCATCAAAAGGTTGTTGTATCCTGAGGGCTCTGACATAATCAATGAAAGTTTTAAACTGGTGGCATCATCGGGATGATGTGGTGATAATAAGAGATGTAGCATGCATGGAGGGAGTAGTTTATAGAAGGTCTGCCTTTGAAGTAGATATCTTCTTCAGTTTCCCCATGATGATACCAGGAAAATCTGAGTCTCATCTTGGGGTTCTTAGTCTCATTAATAAGATAATTTAAAACTGAATCAATGGGAAACTTGAGGACAACTTTAATCTGAGGTTAAAAGAAAAATCCTAGAACAGACAAGCTATAAATCTCATCAGCTGTCTAGAGGAGAAGAACAGAAAAGAGAAGGAGAAAGATGGTTCAGTTACCTGCATGGAGACATTCAACATGGCATCAAGAAGCCCTGTGGTGGAGGAGGGACATTCAGAAAAGAAGTAAGGAAGCTCAAAGTACCCAAGATCACAGAGACTGGCCAGCATCTGAAAGAGGACAGAAATAAGAAAAATGTGGCTTGTAGGGACTGCAATAGAGGGTAAACTTCTGAGAAGGCACAGTATCTCACTAAAGAATAGCTCCTCCGACCTGTCTCTTTGGTGGTGCTTACGGTGTGCCTGCCCCTGGGAAGCTAGGGGTGGTCTCTTGGCCAGGTGACAGACTGCCCCACTGCAATGTCAGGTCTCCACCCAGCCCAGAAGAAGTTTTCCTTGACAGGGCTTTATTGCAACTCTAACACTGCCATTTGGTAAATGGTCTCTGTCACATATTCCTTTTGCCATGATGCTCTGAATCACTGGAGTCCGGAGACAATGAATCTGGCCAACTACAAACTGAACCCTCTGACATCATAAATCTTTGCACTTTAATTTTTAATGATAAAAAGGTCAACTAATGCACGGAGCAACTCTGGAGGGGCAAGAAGCAGATTTTCTTCTGTCATCCTGGAAAGGAATGCACTCCAAGTGATACCGCTTTGGCTCATACTTGTGTCCAACCTCTGACTTCTGGGACAAAAACAAAAAAAAAAAAAACCAGATTTCTGATATTTTTTCATCAGCTCATGAATAGTCATTTGTAATAGCATCAACAGACAATAATTAGAGCCCCCTTTTTCTGACAGTATATGGTCAGTATATGCTTCCTTTCTGTCAGCACAGACCACTCCAGAGGGAAACTTAACAGAAACCAAAAGTCTGATTCTCCTGTAAAAGTATCTAAGAACCTGTGCGCTCATCTTACAATGAAACCCCACTTTCAAAAGCCGAATTCGCCTACATAGCACCTAAACCTACAATCCAAATAAATACAAAAGCTAATGACCGTTAGACACTTGGAAATGCTTTGAACACGAAAGAGATCTCAACAGGCAGAACAGACTTGGAGAGCCATGGAGAGGAGAAGAGGAGAATCCCTTTGAAAACATATTTGCTATCTTCCAAGAGAGAAGAGAAGAAACTGCATCTATAGAGTGAGACACTGAATTAACAGCAAGGGTCAGACTGTCAATTTACATAAAATTAAGAAACTTACCTATTATCAAAGTCTATTCATTTTATTAATCACTCAAAAGATCTAGGTGATCTTGACATGGAAACCAGAACATTCTGAAATGGCTTCCTTGGATTGCTGGGTTATCTTTGCCACTTTAGCACATACTTCCTGGGGCTGGAGAGATGTCTTAGCAATTAAGAGCACTGGCTGCTCTTCCTGAGGAACTAGGTTCAATTCTTGACACATTGTGGCTGACAACTACCTGTAACTCCAATTTCAGGGTATTTGTTGATCTCTCTGGAGGCACCAGTTACACACATGGTGCACAGGTAAAACACCCATACACAATTAATTAACTAATTAATTAAAGAACATTTTTCCTTCAAATTTAACACATAAACAGGATGTAGCAAGCATATCTTTAATCCTAGCAAAGAGGAGGCAGAGGTAGGCACATCTCCCAGTTCAAGTTCAACCTGGTCTACAAAGCACATTCCAGACCAACCAGAGCTGCATAATGAAACACTATCTCAAATATATTAAATGAACAAACAAACACAAGTGCTTCTAAGTTTCGTACAAAAAGCAGTAGTGACACTGAGAAATTTTTTTTTATTCACACAGGCACACAGAGACACATACAGTTTCCCTTTTTATACTCGAACAATTATATAGCTACTACTGATGTTTTCAAAGAGGTCAAAACTCCAAGAAGGCTCATACTGCAGACCTGTGTATTAAAACAATCTCTCCAGACCAGGTGTGCCACTAATTTCTTTCTCCCAGATGTTATAAAAGGAACCCTTTAGGAAGCCATTAAAAATCAGTGCTATGGTTGTGGAAGTAAATAGTTTAATAGAAAGGCTGAAACAATAATAAAGAAGTCCCACGAGGCACAACAAAAGACTAAAGAGATAGAAATAGAACAGGTAAAGATTCTGTAAAGGTCAGTTCAGGAAGATGCATAAGGAAGTGATGCTGAAAACAACAAAACAATTCTTCTAAGGAACAGAGGCCTCAGGCTTCAGGTGCACATACACCCACACCCCACACCCCAGCCTTGTGCCCTAGAAACCAGCACAGTGATGAAGGAAGTGGTTGTGGGGCGGAAACTGCACCAGGCTCACTCTCATGACATTTCTACAGCACTCTTTCTTTGTGGTCTCACTATATTGCCCAGGGTGTTTTGTTTTTTGTTTTTTGTTTTTTTTTTTAAGACATCTTTGAAAGCAACCGATTCAGATTCAGAGGATCTTAAAACCCTGGAGAGAAATGGGTGCACAGATATAAAGCTTGGGAATCTGAATGTTGTCACAACTTAGTGGGCACAGGGACCCCTTCTCCATCTCTGTCCCTCTGTCTACCCTTCCCATAGTGTTGCAGCTCAGAAAATGTAGTAACTTGACAGTTGATGAAGTCTCAAAACCAAGATCTGTCTGACTTCCTCTCCCTCCCCTGCTACTGTGCCAGCCCCTATTTTTCTATTTTTTAAATTAAAACAACAACAATCAAGTAAACAGACATCTTGGGTTCACAGTGACTTGTCCTGAAATTCTTTCCTGTGGTGAACCCAAAGTTCTGGCTCTATCTGAGTGGATGTCAGCTGTTCTCTGGCTTCTTACACGACAATATGACCTCCATTATGCATGGGCATTCACCATGGTGCCATTTAACATCCCACCCTCACACATAGGCAACCTGATTTTAAACTTGGCACTGCAATAGCTGAGAGTTTGGATCAGCAGGAAGCAGGAAGTAAGTATTACATTAGACCTGTGTTGAGCATTTTAGACAGGTCTGCCCGCTTATGACACACTTCCTCCAACAACACCTGTTGGCATAATGTTCTTGTGGACTGTGTGAAGTTTATCCTTGTTTATTCAAATGCCGATTTCTCTACTTCACTATCTAGGTTCAATCAGACATTGCATTGTGATGGTTATTCTAAGCATCTCCTGTCTCAAGTTTGTGTAACCCTCCACCATTTTTTCTCTATTGCCAATAAAAGCCAACCAGCCAATGCTGAGCAATACAGAGAATAGGGTGGGACATCTTGGTTTGAAGGAGAAAGGAGAGGAAATACAGGTTGGATCAGTGAGGAAAGGACCTTGAAACATCAGGAGAAAGAAATCAGACTGAGGCTATAACTAAAAAGCAAGTATAATGTGGGAAATCTGAATGGAAGGAAGCTATACTAGCTTGGACATTTGGGATGGAGTAATTATTGTGCAGCATTGTGCTCCAGGCTAATTAAATAAATCCCAGAATCTCTTGTGGTTATTTGGGTATATAGTTGGCCAAGGAGTAACCCCTGATTTACAAAAATATAAATCAATATTAAACATTAATAATCATTCAACAAACACCACACAGACTCCAACAAGGCCATATCTTCTAACAGTGCTGGTTCCCATGAGTTTATGGAGCCATTTTCATTCATACTACTACACATTATCAGCCTCAGATATTTCATTACAGCAACAATACAACAGTAACAAAATATATAAAAAAAGAAGTGATTGGGGGAGGATGTTTATTCTCCCAACACTATGTAGTCATTTTCCTGTGTTTTTTTGCTAGTTACTGAGAAAGAAACTTTTCTAATTATTAGAGATGGAGAGGGGCTCAGCAAGACGGTAAAGGAACTTGCAACCAACTCTATGACGTGCATCTGAACCTTGTAACCTGAATGGTAGACTTAAACTGAGTCCTACAAGTGGCTCTCAAGCTTCCACAAGACTGCACAGCAGCACGTACCTCACCTCTCACACACACTTGTCCTCCCCCCCTAAAATAGAAATATATCAATGATATATAATATGTATTTAAATATATATTAGCTATGATATATTTAGATCCAGATTCCTATTAACTCAGTGTGAAGACTTATTCTTCCTCACTTCTGATCCTCATTATTCAACCCATTCCCTGAACTTTATTTCAACATACTTCTAGACGTTAGTATGAGTTTCTAGCTGCTGCTGTAACAAAGACATTACCAACCAGGGAGCTAAAAACAACAAAAATGCTATGTCTCACTGGTCTGAAGAGCAGAAGCCCCAACTCACTGTCAACCAGACCAGCTCCTCCCTGAAGCTCTAGTGGAGGATCTCTCCTCATCTCTTTCAAGTTTCTAGTGCTACCTGAGGAGTCTTAAGGTAGCCTATGATGCCATGCCCAGGTTCTCAGTGTCTCCAGCAATCAGACAGGATGCAAAGCCTTTCTGGTGAAAGTGTAGGTTGGGAGGATCCAAGATGGTGGCCCCGAGAGGACACTGTATCTGACCAGCAGAACAGCAGTGACTGCACAGTGATCAACAGACTGAACTCTGGGCCTTCAAACACCAGTGATTGTGTTTCCCAGGTGAGAGGAAATCTCACAGTATGGGAAGCAAAAGGGGCCATTCTCAGGACACCCAGCTAAAACACAGGAGAGTTTCTGGGTCCCAGCAGACGCTCAGTCACCAGTTCAGAACCACACATCTGAGTGCTCTGATCACGGTCCCAGACTGAACTGTGGGACCCACAACACCAGAGACTGGGATTTCCAGTTGAAAGAGAACCCCATGGTGAAGGAAGCAATTGGGACAGATCTCAGGTCACCCAGACAATCCCTGGAAAAGGTCCTGGCCACTGGTGGGTGCATAGCCATCAGCCTGGAGAAGGACACTCAGCTGTCAGCCCAGTGACCTGCCGGGCACCCAATGCACCATCTCAGAACTGTGGGCTCCAAGGCAGCAGTGACTGGGTTTCTCTGTCGGGAACAAATCCAAAGGTGAGGAAAACAGCAGGTCTGACATCAGGGCACTCAGCCAAGTCCCCTCACTCCCTGAAAAGTTCTTGGGAAAAGTTCCTGGGTTCCTGCAGGTGCCCAGCCACCAGCGCAGAGCAAGTGACTCCCCCCCATTCCTGCGTGTTCTACTCACCATCCCAGACTGAACTGTGGACCCCAAAACACCATAGACTGGGACTCTCTGTTGAGAAGAAACCCCACGGTGGGGGAAACACCAGGACACGCAGCTCTGGAAAAGGTTCTGGGTTCCCACAGTCTCCAGGCCCTAGCCTCCTGCTGCATGCAAGACTGCTGTGCGCACCTCCCACTGATTACCACTTGGGTACTGGGGTACAGAGCTCCAACCTCGGACCTACAGAAGCCTGGGATCCACTGGATCAGCCCCAGGCACTGCACCAAGGTGCAACCTGTCTCCCTAGCTAAACTGACCAAACTGTGGGCTCTCTGCCTCATCAAGGGAGTTACACCCAGAAAACATGGTGTAAGAGCAGCAGCAGCAGCAGCCCACTAAATTCAGAGCAAGTAACTCAGTGGCAGGGCAGCTGCTGGAGCCCGCCAGCATTGAACAGTACCTGAGTGGGGAGCGAGGATTTGAAATAATTAAAACAAAACACACTACACACAGGATCGGGTTGAGAGGACTGTCAGTTTGACTGAAGCAGCATGGCTTTATTCCAGGGTTCCTTTTATAGGCAAAGCAAAAGCATGCCACATCAATACAAAAAGAAAAGGTTCGAGTAAACACCTAACTTCTTTTCAAAAACTACTTCCCTATAGCGGATATGGTTCAAGGTCACACAGATAAACTTTAAGGAACTTGGTGAGACTTCCTCTTTTCTGTGTCTCAAGGTGAAGGCCAAGGTGAAAACAAAGCAGCTTAACAAGCAGGTCTCCATAGGCAGCTGTCTCCAGGACTTCTGGTAAGAGGAGAGCCCCCCTGACTACCAAGGACCACAGTTACCACACAGGTCCATACACCTGCTGGAGGTGAGCTGTGGCAAGCACCAGCCATTCGGTAACCATACCCAAAAGGCTGAGGAGGCCTCCTTCAGGAACAACTATCTTTCTGCCAATGGGATTCTCCCCACCCCAGGATTCCAGGACGTACCCTAAACTCACAGCCAACACCTGAGACAGCCAGATGGGTAGAGGCCAGTGTAAAACCACAACCAACAAAAGCCAAAGAAATATGGCATCTCCAGAACCAGTTATCCAGGGCAAGCAGCCCTGGGCACCCTACCATAAGTTGATTAAACAGGAGTAGAATCATGCCATACTTTCCACAAAATGGAGTACACTAGCTTAAATGAACACATGGCTCAAGAACTTCAATTTTGGGTCTGAAGGATGGCTCCTTGGTTAAGAGCACTGGATACTCTTCTAGAGACCTGCCTTCAGTTTCCAGAACCTACATGGAGACCCACAACCACCTGTAACTCCAGTCCCAAGGGATCTGACACTTTCTTCTGGCCTCTGAGAGTTCCTACACACATGGCACACATAAAATCATTCAGGTACACACAAACACATAATAATAAATAACTTTTTTTAAACACTGTTCTTTTTCAGGGTTCTCTTTATAAGATAGGAGGAGAGATAAGCCAATTCCACAGACAGAAATAGGATGTTATCCTAATTGACAGATGCGTTGTTATATAACTTTGAAGAATATGCATATGTGTAGGTCATACACCCCATAATTTCTCTCTCTTTCTCTGTGTATGTGTCTGTGCATGTGTGTGTTCTGTATATTTGTGTGTATATATACATTATCATATGTGGTTCTGGGCACACCCATGCCACAGCACACGTGTGGAGATCAGAAGACAACTTCATCCCCCCTTCTTGTTTGAAGCAGAGTTGCATTCCTGTTCACTACTTCACACAGCAGGCTTGCTGGCCTCTGACCCCTAGGAATTCTCCTGTCTTCACCTCCCAGAAGCACATTATTGCATTCAGCTTTACATAGATTCTGAAAATATCAACCCAGGTCCTCATGCTTGTGTGGCAAGTGTTTTCATCTCTGAGCTGTTTCTCCAGTCCACATCTCATACTTTTCAGCATATGTTGTATCATTCATACACATGAGTAAATGAGGAAAGGTTCCTGACAGTTTGCCTCAAGGGCAGATTTAAATTTAGCACACTGTGTTTGTCTTAGTCATAACTTAAATTGACCTTCTTAATCTCTGCTTTTGCCAAAAAATACTCACAAGCCAGAAGGTGCTAGCTCAGTGGACTAACTACAGGCTTGCTTACCTCTCTAATACTTTCTACTTCAGAATTCATTGACTTGTAGACCACCACTCCATTGCTTGGTATCCTTGTGTGTTTCTCTCTGTGACTAAATTTCACTCATTTTATAAGAACAGCAGTCTTAGATTAGGGTGCTGTGTACAATATGACCTCTCCTATCCTATAGCTCCACAGATCCTATGATATTTCTTACATAATCATATTCACACCAGGAATTTAGGAGATACAATTCAATCCACAACACTTTCCCAGCTGGCCAGTCACTCTGTTGATCTAGCATGCTTTTCCTTTCCAGCCTTCACCTTAGTCTGCTTTACCGAAGTCAAACTATGCTATTCTCAGTAGAAAACTATGCCAGAACACACCTTTAAAAAAACAAACAAACAAACATACAACTAAGGTCCATAATGTCCCAGGAAAATCACCTATCTAATGGGGCTAATTTAGTTCCTCCAAGCAGGAAGTGTTTGATAGCTGCCTATCAGATCTGATTTCTAAATGGTCTAATAAGCACAGTACTTAAACATCAAAAGAACAAATAACTGAAGAAAGCATAGGGTTTGAGACCAGAAAACCCAATTTAGCATAGATACTCTGAAAAAAAAATCAGGACCAACACAGCTCTATCAATTCTAGTGTATATCCCCCCCATCATGCTCAAGCTTAAAGCTCTACCAATGAACCAAATTCAAAACCCACCCTTAAGGCAGTCCTAGAATGCACAGAGGCTTATATCTTTGATTAAATGGAAACTCTTGGGATAAGGAAGAAGAGGAAGAGGAGGGGGAGGAGGTTAAAAAAAAGAGGGAAATGGGGGAAATAGAAGAGAATCCCTCTTAACCATCACTAAACAGACATGGAGCAGGAATAGTCCCAGAGATACACTACAGGAAGACAGGCTTTGGCACTTACAGACCAGCTTCAGGCTATTTTGGCTGTTACTGGGTGAGTCATAAGGACCATAGTGAATTTCCCAGGCTTTCACATTTAAATGGGAATAGACAGTGCATTGCTTTCATTTCAGCTCACAGGGTTGGTCATGAAGAGAACCCTTTGTGCTATGATTAGCTCATGCTTGACCCACCTCGGGAATGTTTTCAGAATAATAGAATATTTCGTTCTCAGAGATGTCTACAGGGTTCAAGGAGGTATAATCTGCATACTTAGGGGGCCTCTGGTGACCCAGCCAGCAGTTTAAGACAACTCCCCCTCCTTTGGAGGCGGGCTGTTACTGTTACTCCAGCTGCACTTGGGTAATGACGCCCACCTTTGCATTCTAAACATAGACTAAGAGAGCGATTAATAGAACTTAATCACAGCAAAAGAAAATCCTACTTAAAAAAAAAAATCATCTTGCTACCGAATCATGTAGTTGTTCTCTATGAGCAAAAAAATTTTGACTTGATTTAACTTTAATTCTCAGCAATAGAATACCTTTTTTTTTTTTTTCTATAAACACAGCACTTAGGAGACTCACGTTGAGTTCCAGACCAGCCTGGACTATAGTACAAAAGTTGTCTCAAAAAAAAATTAAATGAAATAAAGGGTTGAAGATTGTGCAGGTGGTAAAGTGTTTTGCCTAATAAGAACAAGGACATGAGTTCAATTCTCAGAAGCTGTTTAAAATAAGAGATGGTGGCATGTGCCACCATCCCAGCACTGAGGAGGGAAGCAGACAGCAGTGTATCCCTGGGGCTCATTGGCCACTAATCCTATACTACTCAGTACATTCAAGTCCGGCTCATGCCCATGACCTCAGTACTTGGAAGAAAGAGGTTACATGATCAGAAGTCCAAGATTATCATCCTGAGGCAACATAGCAAGTTTGATGTCGGCCTGGGAAAAACCAGGATACAGGGGATCCTGTCTCAACACAAAGCAAAACAAAAGAAAATTTTCTCAGCCTATCTAATCATTTGTGCAAACAGATTAACTTCTGACCAAACAGTTGCAGGAGTAACCGGTTTCTTAGGCCAAAACATTCATGGGACACAATGTCTAAACATCAGCAAATCCACTTTAAAAAGAAGAATGGAATGCAGACTCCATTCCTTGTCTTTGCTGTCACAGTAAGATTGTAATAATAAATTGTGACTCACACTTGGTAGCCAATAATCTTTTCTTAGTTTCATAGGGCTACAGGAACTTCAGATGAGAAACATCAAATGTGAGAGATGGGCAATTGAACTTTCCCTGAGAGATAGCGGAAGAAAAGCAAAGGCCATTCTTTACATTCAAGTGCCAAATCAGAGAAACTGAATAGGAGCTTTCTTGGAACAAAAACCTTAGCTTTGAGGAAAATGCAGATTTCATGTTATCAATTTACGCTTTTGTTTGTAAGAAAGTTTTTAGATTAGAGATATCATCAAATAATGAGAGTGGAATAAAAACCATGCCTGAGGATACAGTTAGTCTGAGTACCCATTGCACTGCAAAAAAAAAGAAAAAAAAGAAAGGAAGTATGGAAGGAAGGATGGAAAGAGTGGAGAGGGAAGAATCAAAGGATTCTTTTTCTTGTTTTTGAAGGAGTGATTGAGTCATGACAGCTCTGAGATAATTAATGGGTTGTCTATTAGTACAGTCATGATTTGATGGCATCAATGATAGTCACTGTAAAGTTTCGGAGTAGGACTCAGTTGTAGGGAACAGATTACCAGGACATGTTCCTGGAGGCTGTATCTCATCCCAGCCTACTTCTTCCCTTTCATAAACTAAGCAGCCTCCTCTACCACATGATACCTTCTTCCCCACCCCCACATCTTCTGTACCCATGCTTCTCTGCCTGTCTCAGCCCCACAGCCAGCTATAGGCTGAAGTCTCTGAAACCAAGAGTCAAAATAAACCCTTCTTCCACTGAGTTGTTTTCTAAAGAACTTTGTCATGGAGGTGCTAAGTCTGACTCAAAGCTTGGGAATTGAATGCTTTCTTTTCTAGGTCAATCTTTCCCCTTACACATCTGCATTTGATTAAAGCACAAATTTGGCCATTGAGTTAAAAAGGAAGAAGCAGGGAAGAGAGACTCTGCCAAGCATAACCACACATTTCCTTATATGTAGTAGAAGAACAGGGAGCTGGGTAACCAAAAACTAATGGCGATCAGCCAGAAGTACAGAAGGAATAGTAGAGAGTGGACAGGCACCAGTGATCTGTGCTGCCTGATTGAAAGGTCCTCAAGGTACTGCCTACCTGCTCCCAGGACATAGTGTCTCTCTATCTGCCCCTTCCAGGTTTGTCCCATGTATTGATCATATCCATTGCGTTTTGTCCACTTTATGACAAGCTGTGTCACCCCTACAAGTCTTAGCCAGTTCCTGGTATATGCCTCCAAATCTTCTACCATGCTACAACACTGCCCAGTCCTGCTGCCTGCAAACTGGTGTGCCTTCTTTCCAATCCTTGGGCTTTCTTGGACTGTGGTTACGCTTCTTCAGCTGCCAACTCATGAATAAAGAGCTGAGTCCACATGCAAGGAGCACACATGCTATGAATTTTAAAACTGAGTGAAAGAAAGGAGATTGTTAAAATATATTAATAAGGCAGAAAGAAGGACAGACAAGGACTAGTTATCTCAGTCTGTATTAGTTATTTGACTTGTAATACCTGACAAGTTGGAAGGTAAGTGTGTGGGAGGGGCAGCTCACATTTTAAGAGAACACAGCCCCTTGTGGTGGGGGAAGGTGTGTCAGCAGGAGCAGTAGTTGCTGGTCTGGTTGCATCCAAAGTTAGGAAGATGAGGGGGATGAACTCTGCTACTCAATTCCTTTTCTCCTTTAGAGTCATTAGAAATTCCAGCCCACATTTCAGGTAGCCTTTCTACCTTAAGTAACCTTGTCTAGAAAATGTCTCACAGACATGCCCAGAGATTTTTTTCCATGTGATTCCAAATCTGTGTAAGCTGTCAACCAAGACTGACAATCACACTCTCAATCACAATGCTTAAACGGGAAGAGAAGTTCGAAATGAGGAAACAGATTGAGACAGATCTCATTTAGATCACTGGTCACCACCCCTTGGGGTCAAATATTAGATATCCTGCATTTCAGATATTTACATTATAATTCATAACAGCAGCAAAATTACAATTATAAAGTAGCAACAAAATAATCTTATGGTTGGGGTCACCACCACATGAGTAACTGTATTAAAGGGTTACAGCATTAGAAGGGTTGAGAACTGCTGCTCTAGACACAACATCTCATAATGCTGCCCTACGTGTTCAAACTCCTGGGTCAAACCACCTTCCTGCACACAACACCCTGATATATTATGGTACTACCATGTGATATCATGACAGGAAAGGGTTAGGATTCTACAACTTTCTCTTTTGTCCTTATGGTTTAAAGAAAGGCAATTAAATTGTTTTCCTACTTTTTTTTTCTTTTTCTTTTCTGAGGCAAGGTTTTGCTCTGTAGCCCTGCCTGGCCTAAAACTTACTATGTAGTAGTTTAGGTTGGTCTTGAACAGCCTGAGCCATCCAGGTGTTGGGATTATAGGTATATGCCACCACATACAGCTGTTTTTCTATTGTTTGAATAAGAATAGCCCATTTAAATCCTGCTTAGCTCTTCATATTTAGAAACTAGAGTAAATAAGTGAAGAGATAAACAGTCAAGACCTATTCAGTATCCCAGGTTGCTTTCTAGACACACCTCTGCAGAAGAAATTGTGGCCTTCTGCACCAGGATAGTTATTCAGGAGCTGTTTACCTAGGTGCTTTGGCTGTCCCCAGGATAAAGTATTTGCATGCCAGGAACCATTGTGAGAATCCAGGTAAGAAACATGCAGGGAAGGGACCAGCACAAGGTTCAAGCTGGCCAACACAGGGTCAAGTGTTGATCCACTGCAAGTTAAGTGAGAACTTGAGATCCAGCCTCTCGCATGCACAGCGAAACTGCAAGCAGCCACTTTCTACAGGGATAAAAAGATTAGTTGCTTGTTCCATGGGGTGTAAAATATAGAAGCTGAAGACTTGCTTGCAGCCAACTGAAGGTGGCATGGCTAAGCTTTTCTGAAAAGGGCACACCTCTACCCAAAACAGGGTAGTAGATGGGGAGTCAGGGATGGGACCAGGTATATGTGCTTGGGCTTTGTACATGCTTTTGGTAAGCCTTTCAGCATCCCCTGCATCTGTTCCCGCTCTCCCTAGAAACATGAAGGGCTGTGAGGCTACGTTTGCCTGTTGCATGGGGGTCCCAGGTGTCCTATGTGTTTCTATTGGCTTCACGTCTTCCCATAGAAAATGAAAACATAATGGGTGCGTTGTGGGTTATCAGTATTTATATTGTGTATATATAGGTGTATCTTTTAGTTAAACAGTGGTTGTTTTTAAACCAGCTGTATACCCAAATCACCACACCGAGACTATGATGTATTTAGTTAACCTAGAGCACAATGCTGGGCAATGATTACTCCATCCAAAACCTCCAAGCCCACATAGTTTCCTACCATTCAGATTTCACCCATTATACCTGTTTTTAGCCATATCTTAGATCTGGTTCATCTTTCCTATCTGGCCGAGCTCTGCTCTACTCCTCCCACCTGCTTCTTTCTCCTCCCTCCAGACCAGGATGTCCCACCGTTGCACAGCACTGGCTGGATGTTTAACCAACAATTACAGAGAACACATCGTGTCATCTTTACATAAACTTGAGACAGGTGATACACAATGCAATGTCCAGTTTGAAACCAGATAGTGGGGTAGAGAAATCAGCATTTGAATGAACAAGGGTAAATTGTACACAGTCCATAAGAACATTATACCAACATGGGTGAGTTGCGGTATTGTCATACAATGAAATCTTCATGGGGGCAAGAGGTGCAGGGCAGAGATGTATACAATAATGAAGAAGATGGATCTTGATCTCACTTTCACACCAGAGAAATAAGATGAAAATATGTGCCCAGTCCCTCTATATGAGGTAGTACGATGAACAAGCCTAAAGTGTTACTTGGGGAAAGAAAAAATTGCTGAAATGAAAGAGAGCAGCAATAAGAAAGTAAGCTGGCAGAATGCTGGTTTTCCCCATGGACAGAGAGAGAGAGAGACAGACAGAGAGAGAGAGAGAGAGGAGAGGAGAGGAATATCATTTGTTGCTTCAGAACGTGGGGAGGTTCTGGAGCCCCTGTCTTGACTCAGTGGTAATCATGTTTAGCGCCCTGAGCATTTGCTGTAGCCTCCTAAAAATATGCCTCCAAACCTGCTGCTGCAGGGAGTTGTATTGATTGGCCCAGTGCCCACATGTAGACTGAACTCCACTGCAGCCCCTACACAAGGTCACATCTCCTTCCACTGCTCCCATGTGTTGAGTATGACAGGTGCAATTAGGAGGACCTAGACCTCTTCCTCTATTGGCTTTGTCCCAGGGGACCTCCTGACAGCTCCATAGGGCCTTTCTTAGACTACAGGCCTTCTGGGAGGAGCCTACTCAAGTGTCTTTCTCTGTCACTCAAGGTCAAATTTGTGTGGGGACCCTCCTCATCTTTCCCCTAAGTCCTTTCCAGCTTTTTCCATGTATTCCTTGTACATTTCATCCCTCATTGGCTCCTTCCTCCCAAGCTAATGATAATGCTGGTAACACTCTCTAGACACTCATACCCACTCAGCTTAAATTCTGAAGATATGGAAAGTACAGATCTGGAAGCAGAAGCATATATTACAGGAGAATCTCAAACTTAAGAGCTTCCTGAACTAGAGAGTGAGTTCAAGGTCAAGCAAGTGTAAAGATCTGGGTTCTTTACCCCAGAACCACAATTTAAAACCCAGCACACTTTAGTTCTTCGGTCCAAAAGGAACCCTAGAACGTCTAGACCAGAGACTTCATGTGGGTGACCTCCCCTGGGCTACGGATCTTTCCCATTGCTTAATAGCTCCATGAGGTTGTTCATATTGAAAGCCACACAAGGGCTTCACATGTGAGAGAATATCATTCTTATCGCAGGCATTATCAAAATCATCCAATTTTGCTCATGTTTTTGTTTATAATTTTATTGACTCTAAAATGGATTTTATGACAGTATTTTTGGCAGATCACATTAAAATGTCTTATGTTGATAAAATCAGTTATTATAGTGTTAGATGAGGACCATTTACTTTCATTTATCTAGAACACTATAACAACCACTTCAGCTTGAGCAGGAGGAATAAGTACAATAATAGAAAGTACAGTAATGGTCTGATGTCAGCCAACACAGCCTGTCACACCACACCAGAGGCTTTGACAACAAATATGCTGATTAATGTAGAGGAATTTTAATCTAGCAACATGGCTGCTCTGGCTGGAATACAGCCACGCCCTTGGTACATACCTTTAATCCTAAACAGTTAAGGTAAAAGTAGTTTGTAGTTGAAGGCAACAACGTTGAAAAAGAATGTCTAACTGAGGAGCAGACAGTGACAAAGGAGAGAAAGATTTGACAAAATAGGATCTGCCCAATTCTCATAAGAAGAGAGAGGAAAGAGATCATTGGATCTTCCTAGTTGTTTGCAAACTGGGACAACATGGAGTTTTGGTCTTTTCTTTCTTTCTTTCTTTCTTTCTTTCTTTCTTTCTTTCTTTCTTTCTTTCTTTCTTTCTTTCTTTCTTCCTTATGACTTTAACAACTTTGAAGAACATTGGCAAATTATTTTGTAAATTGTTATACAATTTGGTAGCATGATATATTAAAAATATATATATTTATCTTTGGCCACGGTTCCTGGAGTTGAGCTCTTGGAATGTGTAGAATTTCCTGAGTGATGGGAGTGTTTCTGTGATACTTATGAGGTTACTGTTTGTTAACCTTATTTCGCTGCAGGATCAGGACTGGGTGAAAACAAACAAAAGCAGCTATGTGATTAGTGCCCCAGCCCACAACCTCTAAGAAGAAATGGAGATTGCAGGCAATCCCCAATGGCCAATGAACATCAGCTACGCCTACTGAAATCTCTGTAAAAGCCCTGAGCAGTGAGACTTTGGATCCCTGGGCTATATACAGGCATGGAGGGTAGCACACACAAAGACTTAGAAGAGTTTGCCCCACTCTGTCCCAACTTCTTGTTCCATGCATCTGGCCATTTTGGCTTTTTGCTTTGTTTTGATTTTTTTGTTTGTTTGTTTGTTTGTTTCAAGACAGAGCTCCTCTGTGTAACCTTGGCTGTCCTGGACTTGCTTTGCAGACCAAGCTGGCCTCAAACTCTCAGAGATCCACCTACTTCTGCCTCCCTGAGTGCTGGGATTACAAGTATATACCACCATGCCCGGCTCCTTTTAGGCTGATATTGTAAGTATAGACCTTTCCCAAGTCTGATAAGTCAAGCAAAGAATTGTTAAATCTAAGGGAGGGCAGGTTAGAGTAGCCCCAAAGTTTGTGATTAGGAGGCAGAAATGTGCCAAGAATTGCAGGTGGTATCAGAAGTTGTTGCTGGAATTACAGGATAGAAAGCTCTAGTTCCTGGAGCCCTAATAGGCCACTTATACCTCATGAACCAGAAACAAACAGTGGTAAAAGGCAGAGAAACAAGAGGCTGAAGTGGGAGGAACAGATAAAGGGGTCAGTGGTCCCCACACTCATCTTCAAGAGTCTGATAGGACCATTGCAATTTTATAGAAAAAGAAAAGAGAGGATCAAGGTTTGCATGCCTGACAAACAAAGTGATCTCGGTCAAGCCAGTGAGCTGATGGGTCAGGACTTTAATTCTGGCTCTGCAGGATTCTGGAGGAGTCAGAGTCCCTGTCATCATTTAAGGGGAGCATTATGACTCCAGATGCAGCTTCACCATCAGGTTAATTCCTCCAAATGGGGCTGATCTTATCATTGGATGGCCTATGCTACCAGGTTCATTGTTGCTTTCGGTATTTTGACAGAAAGAAGTTTATAGAATATGCCCTGTCATTTCTGGAATTTTTGGTTAGTGCAGAAGAGAAAAAAAAACCTTAAAAAGGCAAAAATAGACTCTGAGGGGATGAGGTAGATGGAGTAAGTTAGTTCAGTGACTAGTGCATAGGCAATCTTAAGAAACCAAGTCTCTTAACCTACAGGTCTGTGTTCCTCCAGATGGTGTCAGAATGGGCTGTAATTGTGAAAGTCAGCAGGTGTCAGAGAATAGGTGCTGGAAAGTTATACAAAAGGTTATCTGAGATCTCTTTGGTTCCAGGTAGTTATTGCCAGAATTGAACACAATTGAGGGGTGGCCAGCCGGTAGGTATTAGAGAAATAGTTTTTGGAAAATTACACAAAGAGTTACCTAAGATCTCTGGTTATTCATTTTTGGCAAGAAAGCCATAGAATTGACTATGAGCCTCTAAATGTCACACCAGGACACCACCTCAAAACAGACAGACATGATGTTGGCACATGTCATCACTTGTTTGCTACCTGGGACCATTTGCTTGAAGCAATTGCCAGGCTTATCTAGTTTAAATTTATGATTTTTCTCATATCAATTGTTTTTAAATGTTTAGGTACTAAATAGAATATTAAGCTATTACATAAGTTCTCAATTTTTAAAGATGTTTTCCCCCCTATATACTTATAATTCTAATACTTGGGAGGCTGAAACAGGAGGATCAAGAGTTGAAGGCCAGCCTGAAAAGCCAAGAAAAAAAATGATCAAATGATCATTTGTCTTAGTTACTGCTCTACTGCAGTAAAGAGATACATGAGCAAGAAAGTTTATAAAAGAAAAGTGTTTAATTCAGGCTTACTTACAGTTTCCGAGGGTGAGTCCATGATCATCATAGAAGGGAGGATGATGGCAGGCATGATGCTGGAGCTGAGAGCTCACACCCTAATCTATAGGCAGGAGGCAGAGAGAGTGTGAGAACGAGCTTTTGAAACCCCAAAGATCGCTCCTAGTGACACACCCTCCACCAAGCCACAGCCCCCATTCCTTAAACAGTCCACTCTCTGAGAGCCTAGCATTCAAATGTATGAACCTGTGGGAACCGGTCTTACTCCAGCCACCATAGCATTATAATAGAAAATGAAAGACAACTATTTAGCTCATCAATTAAAGTGTCAGGAGGAAAAATACACTAAATATGGTAGGCAATAAGAAGGAAAAGTCACAGTTACTGATCTGAGGAGCATCCAGCACTGCATTAAGTATTAGACAGTGCTCTAGTTTGCTTTCTGTTGCTGTTTTAAACATCATTTGCACCTTCAGGAGCAAAGAGTTCATTTGGCTTATACTTCCAGTTTACAGTCCATCATTGAAGAAATCTGGAGCAGGAACTGAAGCAGAAATCAGGAAGGAACACTGCTTATTGGCTCCCTTTCAGTCCATTTTCACCTATCTTTCTTATGCAGACCACACCCTATAGGGATGGTACCTCCAACAGTGGGCTGGGTATTTTGAGACGAGCCTCTCTTCTCAAGTATGTCAAAGGCTAACCAAGATTAGCCATCACAGACACTATAAAAATTTGCTATTCATTTACATGTCATGTCAATCATAATTGATGAATTTCTAAAACTAAATAAAACAAAACAAAAAACATAAAAACAGAACAGGAAAAAAAAGGAATACATTAAAACCAATATATGCTGGGCATGATGGCTCATGTCTGTAATCCCAGCACTTGGGGAGGCAGAGGCAGGGAAATCTTTGTGAGTTTGAGGCCAGCCTGGTCTACAAAGCTGTCCCGAACAGACAAGGGTTCACAGAGAAATTCTGTCTCAAACAAACAAAACAAAACAAAACCAAAAATCCAAACAAACAAACAAAAACTCAAACAAACCCCTACATATCCCATGGATCTTTAACATATTAATTTATTAATTTAATTTGAATAAGAGAAACTCTGTTGATAACTGTCTATACCAACTGATTTGTAACAGTTTCTTGGAATTATATACAACTTCTCTTAAATGATAAAAACATTACCAGTTTTTTTTTCTGCTATGAAATATTCTGTATTTTGTGTTTACACCAAAGACTTCATGAATGGTAAAAAAAAAATCCATGCAAAATTAAAAATAATAAAAATGGCAGAGTTTATCACAGGTCTTTAACACATATGAATACATCAGCAATAGTGCTAGGTGTTTAAGACTGAAATATAATTTTAAGCCATAACAGTAACTATTAATGGTGTAAAAACTGATGCTATCTGGAAATAAAATGTGTGACATTATCTAACACATTGTATAGATGATTCCTTTTTAGTCAGCCAACCAAGAACCTTATGAGCATAATAATGGGAATTTTATTCACTTGGAGGAAGCAACCTCAAACAATAACATTATATGGAGAATGTTTTCTCAGAGTACAAACATCAATATCCAATGATACATTATTTGAATACTTTATGTTAAATATTACATAGCCATTTTAGATAAAACTGATTATGCAAGCTATGTTGGAAAGATCTAGATTCCTGGCTTTCAAAAATGAAGGTATGGGACTGGTGAGATGGCTCAACAGTTAAGAGTACTTGCTGTTCTTAGAGAGAATCTGAGATCAGTTCCTCGCAACCAGGTTGTGTGACTGTCTGTAACTCCAGGGGATCTAATAACCTCTGAGGGCACCCAACTCACATGTACATACCCACATAGACACATGCTTATACATCCCTTAAAATGTTTATGTATTTTATGTGTATTTGTGTGTGCATGCAGGAGAACCATTGGGTTCCCTGGAAATGAAGTTAGTGATGATTGCAAGCTACTCTGTGGTTGCTTGGAGCAGAACTTGGGTGCTCTCCAAGAGGAGTAAATGCTCTTAACTGCTAAGCCATTTCTCCAACCCTAAAATATATCTTTAAAATATATCATTTTAAGAGCAGGTATGTATATAGGTATATGTTTTATAGAAATTAGCTCCAACATATGAATAAAGAATATAAATCTTGACAATTGACCATCCACAAATCTAACACAATATGGCTTGTTATAGCAAAGCAGAGTGCACAAACTAGACTTTCAGCAAAGAGAATAGCATCTAGGCCAGATCCGCAGCACCTCAGCAGAGGAATACCCTGGACTTCAGGAAAGAGGCAGAGTTGCAGAGTTCAGGGTTGGTGGACATAGCAAATCTTTAAACAGGAATAGAAGGTAACTGGGGGTATAATTCAAAGCTAGAACACTTGCCTGACAGGTGGGAGGCCCTGGACTCAATCCACAGTCTTGGAAACAAAACAAGAAGGGAGAAAGCAGCCATTGCCCTGATAAATTAGTCACTGTTTGTCCACGTGATCATGCAGCTTTCTGGATAAGACTAGCTTATCAACAGGAAGCACATGTTTGCCTTGATAAGCTTGTGTGCAGGAATCCCTGAAGCAAACATAAAGTTAGTTCTCCACCGGTTTACAGTGTTATCTTTCCAGGTTAGAATTCACCAGAATGGGAGTGGGAGCGGGGCTGTTAAGATAGGCTGACAGATACTATATTAATTCTATGACGACTGCCTAGAAAAACTGAATCTAGAAAAAAAGTGATTGAATGGTCAGTGATATGGTAAGCCTGCAAAGACACCAGAGCTACCATCATGGAACTCAGCTGCTGAGGCCTGCATAGGATGTGGCTGCCATCACATTATTCCAAGTGTACAGAAAATATGGGAATTTTTGCCAGGGTTAGAGTTTCTTGATTAATTTTGGTGTTAAAGGTGAATAAAATGGAGGTCCCTGCACATGGTGCACATGCTCCCGCCATTTAGAGCTTTGGTTTGTTTGTTTTCCTTTTTAACTTTTTTTTCTTTCTAAGCTTTCCTACATGTACACATACTCTACATTAAGCACATTCCCCTCAACCTCCTATTCCCTTTCTTTGCTCCTTCTTCACCCAATTATTCCTCTTTGTCCACCTAGGAGTTTTTGCTTCTAATTTTATAACACACACACAATTTTATGTGCCTGTATAAAATCTAAGATGAGCACTTGATAGGGAAAAAATGATACTTAGATTTCTAAGACTGCCATTGCCCTGGAAATGACATAACTTCACTAGGGATTTGTTGTTGTTGTTGTTTTTAAGGTATTTGTATGTTTTAATTTTGTGTGTGTGGGTATTTTGCTTACATGCATGTCTGAGTACTGTGTGCATGCCTGATGCCAGCAGAGGCCTGAAAAAGACATCAGATATCCTAGAACTAACTAGCACTCTTAGCTGCTTAGTCATCTTTATGGGCCCGTAGATTCATTTTTTTAATATTTATTTTTCTTTTTTATATGAATTACAGTTTATTTACTTTGGATCCCAGCTGTAGCACCTTCCCTCACTCCTTCCCGATCCCCCATGCCGCTCTCGAAGTCCACTGATAGGGGAGGTCCTCCTCCCTTTCCATATTACCCTAGCCTATCGGGTATCATCAAGACTGGCTGCATTGTCTTCCTCTGTGGCCTGGTAAGGCTGCTCCCACCTCAGGGAGCACCTCAGGGGGAGGTGCTCAAAGAGCCAGCTCATGAGTTCATGTCAGAGACAGTCCCTATTCCCCTTACTAGGGAACCCATAGATTCATTCTTAATGGTTGAAAAAAAAAAAAAAGAAAAGAAAAATTCCATTCTGAGACCAGAAAGATGGCCCAGCAGGTAAAGGTCCTTGCCACGGGAGGCTTGAAGGAAACTGGCCCACAGAGGCCCGTAAGAGTGGCACTGTTAGGAGGTGTGGCCTTGGTGGAGTAGTTGAGTCTTTCCTGGAGGAAGTGTGTCACTAGGGGTGGGCTTTGAGGTCAGATGCTTAAGCCAGGCTCAGTGTCTCTTACTCTCCCTGCTGTCTGCACATCTAGATGTGGAACTCTCAGATCTTCTCTAGTACCATGTCCGCCTGTGTGCTACCATGCTTCCAGCCATGCCAGTAACGGGCTGTAAGCTATCCTCAATCTAATACCTTTCTTTATAAAGAGTTGCTATGGTCATGATGTTTATTCAAAGCAATAAAACCCTAACTAAGATGCCGTTATTGTGTAAGTTTCCTCCAAGTCTGTAATAGTCTATCCTGCAAAGAAGCTCTTTAAACAAGAAGGTAATCAACTCAGAATAATTTCAGTTAAGTCTCTGAAACTGACCAGATCCACTAGGTCCCTGTTATGGTTATTTTTACAAAATTGTATTTGTTTCTCAGTTTCTCTCTTAACCCAGCAATCACCCAAATAACCAAGACTCAAGTATATCATTTTAACAAGCTTCTCAGCACAATCCCAAACAGTATTAACTCTATTCTTAATCCTCTAAACTATCTGCCTTCCTCCCAGCGTTCGTTCCAGAAATATTTGCACTTTGTGACTTACCTTGCTGAGTTCTCTCTTCTGGTCTTTCCTGGACATCCTCCTGTGGCTTAGTCCCCTGGCTGAATCCCCTATTTCCTCTTCTAACTCCTCCTCCCTTGACTGGAAGTCCAGCCCTATTCTCTCCTTTGCTCAGTGATTGGCTGTAAACTGCTTTATTAACATATGAGGGGAAAATTGGGGAGCAGTGTTTATACAACATTGAGACAGGAGATTCTCAGAACAAGGCTTGCAGACAGATCTGGGTGATAAAGAAATCAGCACTCAAATTACAATACCCTTATGCTTACAGGCCTCTCCCTTCCAGAATAGGCAAAAAAAGCAGAGTCCCTTTCAGAGTAACTGAGATAAGCTGCAAAGAAGACTCTCAGACAAGTTGCAAAAAAGACTTGAAACCAGACTAGCTGCCTGGAAGTAGCAGAAACCAACCCAGCTGCCTGGTAAAAGTATAGACCAACTGAGGCATGTAGAAAGAACAGTCTCCTGTAGTGTGCTTCAGGCTCCCAGCTTTGGGCTGTCGCCTGTTCTGGGTCTTGGTGATACAGCTGTCTTTGAGTCACAGTCATTTCTGCTCTTGTAAGTAACCAATTGGTTCACTAAATTGAACTTCGGTGGTGTCTGTACTTTGGTCTGTTGTGGGTTCCCTATTAAGGAGAGTATATATGTGTGTTATGTCCCCAAGAAAAGTTTTGTCATAAAAATAACACCAAACCTGATGAGCTGAGTTCAACACCAAGAACCCTCATAGGAAGAGGGAACTGACTTAAGCAAGTTGTCCCAGAAACTCTGTATACAAACTGTGGCACATGCATGATTACCACCCCCACCCCCATAAATAAGTAAATGTAGAAAACTTTCATTGTGTGTATATGCTACATTTTTTTTAATTCCATCCCTCTATTGTTGAATACATAGGCTGGTTCTATAGCAGCTACTATGAAGAGTGTTGCAGTATATATTGATATGTAACTGTTTGTGAGATGTGTTGACTAGGAGTGTTTGAGAAAATACCTGAGTGGTATACTGGTATACTAGTTGGTTGTGTATGTCAACTTGACATAGCTACAGTCATCAGAGAGGGAAGAGCCTCAGTTAAGGAAATTCCTCCATTAGATCCAGCTGTAAGGCAGTTGCTCAATTAGTGATCAGTGGGAGAGGGTCCAACCAATGGTGGCTTGTGTCATCCCTGGACTAGTGGTCCTGGGTTCTATAAGAAAACAATATGAGCAAGCAATGATGAGCAAGCAAGTAAGCAGAACTCCTCATGGCCTCTGCAACAGTTCATGCCTCCAGGTGTCTGCCCTGTTTTAGTTCCTGCCCTGACTTCTTTCAGTGATGAACAGCAATGTTGACGTATAAGCTGAATAAACTCTTTCCTCTTGAACTTGCTTTTTGATCATGGTGTT
>CM053763.1:10197836-10288858 GCA_028658305.1 Pachyuromys duprasi
CCGACAATGAGCTATCATGGGCCCCATCTGAGCGGGGGTTCCAGGCCATATCCACACATGGTCCTTGATTGTAGAAACCGAGTAGATCTCTTTTTGAGTTGTTGGTTTGTGTGTGTGTGTTTGTTTTCATATGAGAGCATTCATGGATAAATGTCAGAGACAATCTTGGCCTCAGTTCTTCCATTTTGCTTGAGACAAGGTTTCTTTGTTGTTTATTGCTGTGTGGCCAGGTTAGCTGGCCCCTGAGCATCTGGATGCTCTCCTGTTTCATCTCCCATTTTCCATTAGGAGTGCTGGGACCACAGGCTACTGTCCTGTCTTTGCATGTATTCTGATAAAGTAAGCAATTAATTAAAGCAAACTTTTAAAATTTGTGTACATGGTCTGCCTCTCCCTAAAGGCAGGGTTCAAGAGATTCAGGGTTCAAGGCATTGAACATAGGTGAGATAGGGTTTTTATAGTTCCCAAATAGGGCGTTTCCAAATGAGGGGTTTGGTAGGCAAACAGGTGATAGAACATAAGCATAAGATGTTGGTGATAATAATCTTCTAAAATAAAAACATGGTTGCAAAGTGGTCATAACAAGATAATCATAACAAGGTGGTCATAACAAGGTAGCCATAACAACATAGTCATAATAAATTTTTGAAACAAAGGCATGGTTCCCATTTTCTGGTACAGAACCATTTGTAGTTAAGGTTACAGGTGGGGCATGGCCTAACCCCTGAGAAATGGACTGAATCACAAATAGGAATAAATCCACTTTGTCTTTACTATAAGCTTTCATGTCTGAGCTGAAGGTAATTGGTTTATTAGTTCTTGAGCTTCACAGCTGCATTTGTTTACTTGCATGGCCAACTTTTTTTTTCAAGAAGCCCAGCTGTGTTTTTAGTTTGCTTTGTTGTTGTTGTTGTTGGCTGTTTGTTTTTATGTATGTATGTATGCATGCATGTCTTTGTATCACATGTGTCCTTGGTACCTGTCGAGTCTAGAAGAAGGTGTCAGATCACATTGAACTGGAGTTATGGATGGTTGTGAGCTACCATGTGGGTGCTGAAAATTGAACCCAGATCCTCTGGAATAACATCCAGTGCTCTTAACCACTGATCCCTCTCTCATGCCCCTGTTTTTTGTGTTTTGAGATATATTTATATAGAGATTGATTTCCATGTGCTGGGCTAGTTTGAACTCCCACAGGTGATGATTAAATGCACTTTTCTTTTGTCTACATTCTTGACTTTTGTTGTCTGTCTTTCTCTTTCTTTCTTTCTTTCTTTCTTTCTTTCTTTCTTTCATTCTTTTGTTCTTTATTTTCAACAGCATCTCATGTACCTAAGGCTGGCTTCAAGCTTGTCAAAGGTAATCATGAACTTCTGACTGTCCTACCTAAACCTCCTGAGTCCTGGGGATTACAGAAATATGTAATTGTGTAGTGTTTTCTGTAGTGGTGGCAATCAATCCCTGGACCACATGAATGCAAGTAACAAACCAACTGAGTTACATCTCCAGACTTTCTTGGCTTCTTAATGAATGAGTCCTGACTGGATGAGACAGAATCTAAATAAAGTTTTAGTTTCCATTTCCCTGATTGCTACTAACATTATACATTTTTTCATGCCTTTTTAAAAAACCATTTGTATTTTACCTTTGAGAATTATATGTTCATCAGCCCATTTATTGATCAGCTTGTTTGACTGCTTATTATCCATTTATCTATACATTTATTTATTTTAGTTCTTTGTGCATGTTAGATCATAGTCTTTTGTCAGATTGTGGCTGTGGAATAGAGTGAAAAAAAAGGCATCAGTGTTAGCACATGAATGAGAATAGAAGGTGGGACATCCAATAGTCAGAAAGGAATCTGAGATAGAACCAGGTTGGGAGATATGCAGAGGATAGACACGTGGTACCTGAGTACAGATAACCAGCCATGTGGCAGATTGTAGATTAGAATAAATGGGTTATTTAAAATTATGAGCTAGTCAGAGAAGAGCCTGTATAGATAGATAGATAGATAGATAGATAGATAGATAGATAGATAGATAGATAGACAGACAGATAGATAGATGGCCTAGGTATTTGTAAATATATTTTTGAGTCATGAGCTATTATTCTGGGTGCTGGGTGGGTTTAGAATTATAACATTATAAGCTGAGAAGTCTTCACTTTACAAGACATTACCATCCAATTGGATGTTGCTCAATTTGCAAAACTACAAGGTTTAAATAACAAAATAAATCTCCATAGAAAGACTTAGATAGATTAAAATTAATGCTAAAAATAAAAATAAAATCACTGTGGAGGAGGACTATTGGACCTCATGCAGTTTTCTTTTGACTGTCAACATGGAAATGGTTGTATGTTCAATGATGATGATCATTTCATGCATCCTCTTTGAGAGAGAGCAAAATGTAGCAGACCTAGATGGAAAAAGGACTGCTAATTAAATCAGTCTATACTTGACTTGACTTCCCCCCTGTACAGATGTAGCCCTTGGCAGCTCAGTGTCCAAGAGGGTTTTCCAGTAATAAGAACAGGGACTGTCTCTAACATGAATTCATGGGCTGGCTCTTTGATCACTTCCACCTTAGGGGAGAGCAGCCTTACCAGTCCACAGAGAAAGACAATGAAGCCAGTTCTGATGAGACCTGATAGACTAGGGTCAGATGGAAGGGGAGGAGGATCTCCCTTATCATTGGACTGGGGGAGGGGCATAGAAGAAGAAGAGGGAGGGAGGGTGGGATTGGGAGGGGATGGGGTATAGCTGGGTTACAAAGTGAATAAACTGTAATTAATAAAAATAAAATAAAAATTAATAATCTATAAAATAAATACCATAAAATAACTATAAAAAACAAATTAGGATCTTGATTGAAATTTCTTAAATGTACAGTAGACTTGACTTCAAAATGGAGGACAAAAAGTATGTTGTAATGGGAAAGAGGCTTTACGTTAATGCCAACAGGAAAGGAGAGGCTTTGGATTCCATGCAAACTGATAAATATCAGACTTGATACATGGAGTCACCCTGAAGATCTTGACTATATACAAGAAGAAACAAATCAAGACCAAGACAGATAATGTATATACTGACGCCTCTACTTGGAAACAGCTTTGAGATTGGCAGAGACATACACATTTCTATGCATCACCAATAAATCTTGTTGGATACAAAATCCTCAGAACTTACGTCATTCTTTTAATGGCATAGATAAAAATTGGTATTACAGTTTGGTATACAATCCAGACTGGCTTAAAGAAATATCAGTGTCTTTCATCTGCTGAAACAAAGAGCAAGAAATCATCTTTAATTGATCCATACATCTTATACATTTCATACGTGTATAATTACAGAACTTTATATTACATGTGAGAGTTTATATGTTTACAGAACAAAAGGACTAAACACCAGTGGAATGGAGAGGGCCTTGACAAGACTCATCCTCCAGAATGCTGAGATGCTGAAATACATTTATTCCAGCATCCTGAATGATCTAGCTTCAAACTGCTTCAGTTGCTGATTCATCAAAACTTGCTTCCAGGACAACTTCAAAGAAGCTAGCTCCTTTGGTCAAGCCTTTTAGACTTGTCCCAGCCAGGACATCATTTAAGCCTGTATTTTCACAGCATTTCAAGACTACACAACAAATGTTACAACTGGCTTTCTTAAGACTTGACTGTTTTCCCAATTTCCTTTGGCCCCCACCCCAAAAGAACACTGTGTCCAAATCAGCAGGAAGCAATTTTAAGAGAATAACATTACCCCATTTCCCAAAAGACGGGGTAGAAAGTTTTTGGTCATTCTATTGGGAGATGAGTGTGTTAGAGGAAGGTCCAACTCTGTTATAAATGCTGAATTCAGTGCCTTGAGATCTGATTACTGCTCTGCCATGGGTATTGTTTACTGTTGAACTATCTCCTGTAACCATGTGATGAGAAGGAATGTTTCCCAATTATCCCTGATTGGCTAATGAAAAGCCCTATTCCTGGGCAGGGTAGAAGGAGGTAGGTATGGCTAAGGTTCATGGGCTTTGGAGGATAGAAGGATCATGTGAGAAACAAACAAAAAGAGAGGAGGGAAGGAAGGAGAGAGTCACTGTGGTCAGCATGAAAAAGATCATGTGTTTTGCAGCAGAGTGGATTCCTAGTGGGTTTTGGGGGTCTCGCGAACTGGGCATAACAAGGGTTGAGAAGAAAAAGAGGGAATATAGGAATATTATATATGAAAAATAGGAAAACAGGGTAATTATTGAATCTACTTTTAAACCAAAGAACATTTTATAAGCATTAATCTAACATTGTAATAGATTTGTATATGATACAGAAAAGGGTTAATTTTGCTTAAATTAGTATCAATTTTTATATATGATACAAAATTAAGATGATTTTTGATACATTGGTATAGATTATTGCATATTGATATAAATTTAAAGTTATTTTGGATATGCATGTGTTTATATGTTTCAATTATTTCATAAGGTATTGACCTACACAACTCATATATAAATACAAAGTTTACTTCCAATACTTTTAATAAATGATATTACTGTTAGGATTTTGAACTAAACCTGCCTCTGGGTTGCCTACCAACTTATGATGTCATCATGTGTCACTGGCCAGGTGGCCATACCTGGAAGGTGTGGCGACCTTGCCCCTTAAAGGGACAACCCAACACGTGGTCTCTCTCTTGGTCTTTTCTCTCTTGGCCTCTCTTGCTCCTTCCTCTCTTGGTCTCTCTTCTCTCTTGCTCCTCTCCCCTTTCTCTATTGGGCACCCCTTCTCTCTCTTTCCTCCTCTCTCTCTTCCCTCATCATGTCCTGTTCTCCCTTCTCTCCCTTCTCTCTCTCCATATCCACTTAATAAAGCACTTTCATATAAGATCTGTTGTACATCTAATCATCTTTATTTAGTTTGTCCCATAACCTTACAATTACAATTGTTTAGGACAATTAAGTATTGCAAGTTAATAGTTAATCAAACTCATGGTTATATAAGATAATAATATAATTTATCACAAAAATATATATCCTAGGTTAAACAGATAGTAAGTAGCTAGAAATAAAAGCAACATTTGCCTATTAAGATTTACTATAGATAATGATTATACACTATTTAGATAGATAGGTAGATGGATGGATGGATGGATGGATGGATGGATGGATGGATGGATGGATGGATGGATTTTAAAAACCCCAGAGACCTACAGAATATGGCATTTAAAGATGTTTTTATTAGTTTAAGGCCTTTTGACATTGAAACATACCAGCTTCTGGCAGCACCCCATTCAACTTGAAATAAGATTATGAGCATCAAAGAATCTCCTTTAGGAGTTTGCTTCAAAAGTTGCATGCTGCCACTAGACAAAGAAATGCCCCTACTCTCCCTGATAACAGTATACTGTCTGAAATGGTCAAAACTTGGATGCATGGAAGAACTCAATTGACAAGTTCTGCCAAGACAGTGTAAGCAAGTCCTTCATAATTCCTGCTTCACAAATATGTCTGTCAGATATTCTAGGCTAGGCCGAAGATGATGCTCCAACTTCAGGGACTTTCCACACAGCCAGATGTCTATAAATTCTCTAATTTGGAAGCTGCTTGTTTGTGCTTCCAACATACTAAGGTAATATTTTCTCAAGTCTCTGAGGGGTTGAAGACTAAATAGTTATAGTCTCACAATTAAGCTAAAATTATTTAGGATTTACAATGTTTTTAGATATAAAAAATGTTTTTAGGTTAGTAATGCAAGTTATGATAGAAAATGATTTAGGTACAGAACTCTAAACTCACCAAAATAGGATAGTAGAGTACTTTCTCCTAAGTTGCCAAATACAAACGGACTGGACATTATGAATGTAATTCTTACCTACTAGATTTCATAATTGTTCTTATTGTATATAGTTTAAGAATTTAAGAAAAAAAAGCCTTTTCTTGAACTAAAAGAAGGAATTGTAGTGAGATTATTTTGTGTATTGTATGGATGAACTGCCTATCAATTAAAAAAAATACCTCTGGCCTACAATAAAGGGTAGAATAGAAGGTGGGACAACCAGCAGGCAGAAAAGATTCTGGGATAGAGTCAGACCTGGAGATTCATCCAGGAAGTTGTGAGGAGGGCAAATACATGGTACCTGAGCACAGGTAACCAGCCAAGTGGCAGAATGTAGATTAGAATTAGTGGGTTATTTTAAGTTATGCCTAGACAGAGAAGAACCTAGCTATACAGCTTAGGTATTTGTAAATATATGTTGAATCATGAGCCATTATTCTGGGGGCTTGAAGCCTGGAGGAAAAACCTGTACAACAACTTCCTGTAAAGGCCAGAGTGTATGCTAAAAGCCCAGGATGTGCATATGCAGAAGGCAGTTGCTACACTGTATAAATGACACATAAGGGGTCACATCTCTCTTCACCCTGTACCACTGAGCCTGTGATCCTTCTCCAACTCTGCCCCACTTCCGTTTTCAAAAGTACTTTTCCCCTTTTAAGCTTCAACCACTCTCCATATGTCCTGGGTCCAGTTCCTTGTTCAGGTACATGCATATTATATAGACTCAAATACACATGTAATAAGATTTATAGCTAGTTAAGAATTTTTCCCTATTCTGTGGGCACTTTATTTACTCAATCATTTTCTTTGTTGTGTATATACTTTTTAATTTCTTGAGGTCTCATTTGTCAATTGTTGACAATTTTTCCTGAGCAACTGACATCCTATTTTTTTTTTAAGTTCCTCCTTGCCTATGCTTAGACCTTGAAGATTTTGCTCTATGTTTTCCTTCAATATTTTCAGACTTTTCAGTCTTACATTAATATCTTCAATCTACTTGAGGTTGGTTCTTTTGTACAGGTATGAGGTAAGGATCTCTTTTCATATATATGAGTATATATAGGTATATGATATATGGATAGATCTTAGTTTTCCCAGTACCAACTGTTGTTCTGGGAAGAAGCTGTCTTTTTCTCCAATGTGTATTTTCAACATCTTTGCTAGAAATTTAGTAGCTGTAATTTCATAGGTTTGTATCTGAGTCCTTCATTGATCTCTGTATCTGGTTTTGTGCCATTATCATACTTTATGTGTTACTATAGCTTTTTAGTATAATTTGAAATAAGGTATAGTGATACCTCTAGCATTAATTTTTCTTGGAATTTCTTTGTCTATCTAGGGCTTTTGTGTTCCCACATGAATTTTCAATAAGTGGATTTTGGTTTTGTTTTAGTCCAAGCTGCTATTTTGCATGCTTTAATTAAGGAATTGAGACTATCATTATTAAAAAATGTATGCATTACCTCCTGTCATTTGGTTGATCTTATATCTTCCTAATCCTAAGTAATTTGCTTAATTACTATTTTAACTTTTTTATTGTAGCTTCATGATTGCATTTATATTTCTTCAGTATCAAGGATTCCTTCGACTCTCTCTGTAGGGCTGACTTAGTGGTCAAGAATTCCTTTAGCCTGGTTTTGACTATGGAAAGTTTTTCTTTCTTCAATTATAACAGTTTTGCTGAGTATAGCAGTCTGGTTTAGCAGTTCTTCTCAGTTCTTGAAATACTTTATCTCAAGCTCTGCCTAGCTTTTAAAACTTCTTTTGGAGAGATTGGATGGGTTTGTCTTTACATGAGATTTGTCATAATTCTCTTTCAGCTATCTGAATACTTTCTTCGTTCTGTATGTTTGGAGTTTAACCATACTATTATGTGGACAGGATAATGTATGATATGTTTGTTTGCTGTTCTAAATGTTTCCTATGTGGCAGCTCATTCCTTTAATTTGGGGAATTTCCTACTACAGTTTTATTCAAAATATTTTCAATGATTTTAGTATTAATTTCTTCTCCTTTTTCTATGATTATGATTTAGATTTGTTCTTTTCATTGTGTCACGTTTGTCTGAAAGGTTCTGTTTATACTTTGTTAATTGATCTTTGCCATTACTTAATGTTCCACTTCCTCTATTTTGTCCTGAAACCCTGATATTCTGTCCTCTACTTGACCTGATCTATTGGTGAAGATTTCCACTGAGCTTTTTATTTGACTTATTGATGTTTTTCATTTTCAGTAATTCAGCTTGTTTGTTTTTGTCAGTATTTCTGTCTCTGTATTGACTCCTCTTTTTATACTCTATGATTGATTTCCTTATTTGTTCAGCTGTTTGAGTTCTCTAGGAATTTCTCAGGAGGTTATTTGAATCCGACTTTATTTCTTTTAACACACTTAACAATTTTATATTTTTGTACTTTGGGATTTTGTCTAAATCCCTTCATTGAAGGCTATTACTGTGGGTTTAGTAACTGGGTAGAGGGATCTATTAGTTACTGTTTTTTGGGGGGGATTTTGTTTTTTTGTTTTTGTTTTTGTAATGATAAAACACCGTTACCCAGGAAATTTAGAATAGGAAGTGTTTATTTGGGCTCATTGTTCGAGAGGGGTAAGAGTCTATCACCTTCACAGTAGGAAGGAATGTTAGCAGATCGATGTACTGTTGGAGCTTCAAGCTAAGAGCATCTATCTTAAACTACAAGCATGAAGCAAAGAAAGAGCATTGGGAAACCTCAAGACTCACTTTCAGTAACACACTTACTTTATCCATCAAGACAACACTTCCTAGATTTCTCCTAAAATTGCCATAATGGGAGACCAAGTGTTCTAATATGTGAGCCTGTGGGAGACATTCTCATTTAAACCATCACAAGGAGTCATACTATCTTAGATTTTATGTGTATGTTTCACTTACATGTATGTATGTACTCTTCATGTGTGAAAGTACCTATGGAGGCCAGAAGACAGCATTATAGCCCTGCAACTGGAGATACAAGAGGTTGTGAGTCACCATGTGAGTGCTAGAAATCAGTCTCAGCTGCTCTGCAAAGCAAGTGTTCTCAACTGTGAAGCCATTTCCCTAGCCTCAACTTGTGTGTGTGTGTGTTGAGATTTATACATATTAAGCTGTTGCTTGAATTTTTAAAAATTTATCACATTTTTCAGTACAAGTACTTCTGCTGTTAAAGAAGAACTAGCCATAGCAGCATTGCAGTGTCATTTTTCTCTGCTAGAGTGGTATCCATGGCACTATGATTTGTCCCTAGCATTCTCCTAAGAATAAATTACTGTCAGCAAAATTATCCCTATTGAAGTATAGACATAATAGTCATATTTTTTTTTAAAAATCACCACTTAAGCACTAATCATTTTAGGAAGTAAAGGAACATTACTGTATGCATTAAATGTAAGATGTTGTGGGTATGAATAAAAAAACAACAACAAAGTCACTGGTGATGAGTATGGATTGACAGAGAAAACATAGGGAAGGGAAGAGTACATAGAAACTTGGTAACAGTATGGATAAGCCTGGGGAGTGTGGTGAGGCAGTTTTGGCTAAAAGGAGTTTAAAGGAATATAATTAGAAAACTTAAAACTGTCTGGGTGTGGTAATGCACACTTTTAGTCCTAGCACTCAGTGGCAGAAGCAAGAGGTTCTCTATGTAGTAAGTGATATACCTAGCTCTTTACATAGCCAGCTTCAGGCCAGGCAAACTACATAGTGAGGTCCTGTCTCAACGAAGAAAGAAGAAGAGAAAGGAGAGACAGAGAGAGAGGGAGAGAGAGAAAAAAAGAAGAAAAGAAAATCTAAAACTGACCCAGCTTATAGGAAGCTGACACCTGCAAACTAGGTCAGCTGATCTTTTTTGGGAAAGTCCTTCAAAAGAAAATTGAAACAGAATAGAGGAAAAAGGAAGAGGAGAGAGTTAACAGAGCAGGACAGAATTTGTTGCTAAATTGACCCTGGACAGCATGTAAAGAGAAATAAACATGGGAGGGGAGCTAGATGATGGCAGCAATCACAAATGTGCATTTCTGTTTCCTCGTTGTTGCCTTCTGTGCTTGCACCTGTGTGCACCCTCAGGTTTCCCTTTGCAAGGTCTGGGCAGATGCTAGTCCTGTCAGAAGATAGTTGTGGTTTGAATGAGAATGGTCCCCATAGGCTCACATATTTGATTATCACCAGTTGGTAGATTAGGAGAGGTGGCCTCAGAGAAGGTGTTGTTACTGGGAATGGGCATTGAGGTTTCAACAGCCCTGGAGATGTCTAGTCTGTCTGTCTGTCTGTCTGTCTGTCTGTCTGTCTGTCTGTCTGTCTGTCTGTCTCTCTCTCTCTCTCTCTCTCTCTCTCTCTCTCTGCTGCTCCAGCACCATGCTCCCACCATAACGATACTGGACTAACCTGAAACTGTAAGCTAGCCCCCAATTAAAAGTTCCCTTTCATAAGAGTTGAGTTGGTCATTGTGTCTCTTCACAGGAATAGAACAGTTACTAAGACAGTTGTCCTTCACAGATTGGGTCATAGATGCTGGTCATATTTCTGGGAAATTCTGCAGGAGTCAGGCTATGAATGTTTGAAATACATAGATGTCATTGACGCGCAACTGGAAGTGAGAGGACAGCCTGCAGGGATCAGTTCTTACCTCTCACCATGTGAGTTCTAGAGGTTCAAATGGGGTCATCATGCTTACACACAGAGCCATCTTGCCAGCCTGGCTTTTTCTGTATAGCTTAGGTTAGCTTTGAAAGAATATAACAATTTGCTTTAAAGTTGTTGTAACTTTGATAGACATGTTTTTTCTGTTACATGAGACAAAGTTATAATTTTTAAAAACATTTTGGGGAGGGAAGGTAAATGCAGTCAGGCATTTGGGAAACTGAAATGGGAGGATGGCCATGAGTTCTAGACTAGCCTGGGGTACAGAAGACTCCTCAAATAACCATTTTTTAAATTTACTGAGTACAAGCTACAGAAAAGCTTATGTAAAATAGATGTGGTGTCTAAAATAGCATGGGAACAAAACTTCAATGTAAATAATGCACCCAAGATCACCAAAGGAATTAAAATTTTGAAGAAAGACAAAATAGTTATACTTAGAAAAGTATATATAAGCATATTATTAAATGTATTTATACATAAAAATATTTATATATACTTATGAATATATGTAAATATATAGCATTTATATATAAGTATATATACTGTATAAAAGTATAAATATTTAACAAAGTATATGTATACATATATTTATATAAATATATATATTTAACAAAGTATTTTGGTATTGACAGCTCTCCCATATACAGTGCCAAGAACTAAGACATTCATTTAATTTCAACTCAGAGTCCAATTTGGTATCTAAAACTATATATCAAATTCAACTTTCTTTTTCCTATATGAGATTTAAAAATTACCATCTTCAAAGGAAATTTTTTAATTAGTGAAAGAGTAATAGCATGGTCCTCCAGTGTTCAGAATTTAAATTTTTAAAATTTGAATAAAGTGTAGGATGTAGCAGTCACAGCTGTGACCTCAGCACCCAAAGTGAAGGCAGGAAGACTGGTAGTTTAAGATCAGTATCAGCTCCATAGCAAGTCTGGAGACAGCCCAAGCTACATGTAAGAATCCAACACCAACTATGGGAATTGACCCATGAGTAAAGGAAAGTGATAGTGATGACTTCAGTGTGCACGGAACTGAAATACACATTCACATTCTTCCTATGGAATTATTATATATTTACTACAATAATATTTTTGTTTTCTAAAGTTTTCTAGAGTATATTAATGTACATAATAATTGTGTATTAGTTCCTTTTTTGTTGACATGATAAGACATTGTGGCCAAGGCAATTTGTAGGAAAAAAAATTATTTTGGCTTATATTTCTAGAAAGAAAGACTCTCTGACAGTGGAAGTGGCAAGCATAGGGGCGCTAACAGGATGCTGGGACCTCATATCTTGAACTGCATGAAGCAGAGAGAATGAATAGGAAATGGCTGGGGGATGTTACGCTCTCAAATTCTACCCCACAGTAATGTACTTACTGTAACAAGGCCCCACCTGGTACAGCTCCTCAACAGCACCACCAGGGCCCTAAGTGCTCAGGTACCCAAGACCATAGGGGCATTTCTCATTTAAACCATCACAACTGGGTATCACTGGCGCATGTTTGTATGTGTACGTAATGTTTTTTGATCATGTTCACCCCTCTCTTCCCACTTCTATAGTACCGTGACTCTATCTGCATGTTTACCTCTTTGTCTTTCTCTGTGAATGTGTTTCTCTCTCTTCCTGTCTGTGTATCTCTGAGTTTAATTAGGATTGGTTAAAGGAGCATCAGTAATGTGCCAGGAGCAATATCACTGAAAAAATGTCTCTCCCTCCCACACCAACCATAAATCCTCAGGGAGGACTTTGTAACCTCCTCCCCCAATAACTCTTAACTGTAATTCCTCATGAAGGACCTTAGAAACCCTGCCCCTTCTATAACATAGTAATGGCAAACTCAGGCCTGTGAGTGTCTTGGGCAGGTAATCAGAGTTGCTGAAAACTCAAGAGTACAATGTCTATGTCATTCCATTTCACCCTTTCCTTCAGGTCTTATATTCTTTTTAGAAATTGTTCTGTCCATTACCAACATATCTGGTTTAGTCACTAATGTTGCCTTGGTAAAAGAGAGGGACTTAAAATCAATGGAGATGGTGCAATGGCCACTCCGTTGGTCACATTAATGAAGTATTATTGTGTAGTACTTTCAGAAAACTTGCCATAAAGGAAATGTTTTGCAAATCACCATAGAGACTCAGTTTTGAAACCACAAGATGACTCAGTATGTACAAACATTTGCTGAAGAAACCTGATGGATGTTCTGAGGTCAATCCCTGGGACCCTACACCTAAAAATTGTTCTCCCACCTACACACATGTGCTATGACATGTACGTCTGTGTGCACATACACACACATACTACACCCCCACATACTACACATACATACACCACACACACATACACTCCCCCCCCCCCATACACAGACACATATACACACACAATCAATTTTGTATGGGTTAGGGAATCCCAAATTCTAACAATTCTTCAAAAGAGTTGATGCGGACTGTCATGCCATTGTTTGCAGTGTGAAAGTAGGATGGCTGAGTTGAACAAATGCCGAGAGATTTTATGATCTGCAGCATGTTACCAATTTGTCCATGGTATCAAAAAGAAATTTTGTGCCAGAAGTTGATCGTGAAACTTGGCTTTCAACTTGCCTCAATCACAGTTTTATTGCTGTAAACAGACACCATGACCAAGGTTACTTTTCTAAGAAAGTATTTAATTGGAAGATTACTTACAGTTAAAGAGGTTTAGTCCATTATCATCATGGTAGGGAACATGCCAGCAAGCAGGCAGATGCTGAGAGAGACAGAGAGAAAAAAAAGAGAGCAAGAGAGAGAGAGACAGAGTCTGACATGGGCTTTTGAAATCTCAAATTCCACCCCTAGTGACATACTTTCTCCAACAATGCCACACCTTCTCATCTTTCTAATCCTTTCAAACAGTGCTGCCCCTGATGCTTAAATTCAAATATGTGAGCCTATGGAGGCAATTCTTATTCAAACCACCACATAGATTTAGCATTTTTAGCAGATTTAATCACTCGTTTAAATGACTTAAACATGAATCTTCAAGATAAAAACCAACTGTTTACTTATGCATTTATTTATTTATTTATTAGAGTGGGCGTGGCCTCCTGAGGAGGTCAGAGGACAACTTGCAGAAGATGGTTCTTTTCTCCTACTGCTGGGACCTAAGGATCAAGCTCAAGGCATTAAACTTGGTGGCAAACTCTCCTATGCAAAAGCTTCTCTGCCAGCCTTCATTTTCCTTATTACTGATCACAAATTCTTAGGTTTTCTGAACAGGAAACCACACAGTAAGGATTATCATGTGATGGTGCTTTGTTTTTCTGTGGTTGTGTTTGTCACAAAAATAATACAGGTATCTTTCTGCTGGACATATTTGTTAGAAATAAGATAATAACGGATCCAGGAGACGTGTGAAAACAAAGTAGTTTTACAATAGATGATTCTATAGAAAGGGACATAGCATGGAGAAAAGGCAAAGTAACTGGTGTGCCAGTTTGGAACAAGACAATGGCTTTTAAAGTCCTCTTATCATAGGAAATTTCTGTCCTCTCCTCCCAGAAGCCAAGACTTGCTCCTATTCCAAACTCCTCATCCTATTCATTTAGGACATGAAACTTTATCTGGAGAATAATTTGGGGACGGAGACTGGCACTTCCTCTTGTCCACAGGCAGGCACAGAGTCAGTCACACCTGGAACTTTCCGAGTTCTGATATATGTTGGCTCCCACAGCCAGGAGACTGGGCACCCCTCTTCTTGATAATCTGTAATTCTAATAAACTTTAAGCACCTCTCAAACTGAACATGAAACATAACAAATTAATTTTTACTATTTTCACTAGTGTCTGTTTATGAAACACATGGGTCAAGACAATTATTTACCCAATATAGCCTAGAGAAGCCCAAAGCCTGGCTACCACTGATGTGGGCAATATTCACAGCAAAACTAGCTAATTATGCTGAAATTCTAAACTCAAGGCTGGTAAAAGATTTCAACAAAACTTCGAGGTAAAGGACTTTATCTATCCATCCATTCATCCATCCATGTCTCATCTATCCATCCATCCATCCATCCGTCTGTCTACTTAGTGTGTGAATGTGCGCACGTGAGCATGCACGTACTGAAAATAGAGCCTAGGGCTTTGTGTGTAGTGGGTAAGCATTGTACCACTTAGTTATATCCTCAGCACTATAATCTTTATTAACAAGAAATATTATACTAGCTTCTAAAATATAAACTTGACGGAAATATAGAGACAAAAGGACAAAAATGTGAAGTCAGAAATCCCTGTACCCTCTAACTACTTAGAGGCTGACTCAGCTGGACCAGAGACACTTTAGACAAGCAATTAGTGCTAAAATCCTAATAACCCCTGGCACCTCACTCCAACTGGATGGTTTCAGGAAGGTTGTTATACAACCTACTATCTAACAAGATAGTGAGCCTTCCACCTCTTCTCTATGCAAATATGAGGAGATAAGGGCAGGTAAGTTCTCTTAACTGCCACCAAAGGACCCCCACTCCTCCTCAGAGGTGTAGCACTCATGACTGTTCTCTCTTTCTCTGAGAATTTGCCTACTGTATTTCTGTCAAGAGAACAGACTCTTTTTTATTTTAGTGTGCATGCACCCGTGTGTGACGCACATGCACGCACACACATTTCTTTTTTAACATGGGGGAGAGGTGGTGTTGCGTGTTGAGGCTAGAGATCAGAAGAAAGTAAGACACACCTCGGAGTGTAAGCATGGGTCTCTCAAACAATCTTCTTAGAGAAAAAGCCACAGTGGATGTGGGCTCCTCCAGGAAGAGTCTCAATGAATGGTTTGGGCATTAGCCACATATTCCACATAGGTGACTTTTCAATTACATCTCAAAAGATTGCTAAGAATATTTCAAGGATGTTCTCTCTTTTGATTGGTAAGATTAAAAAGTGACCCTGGGGGTGCCTGGGACGGAGCTGTAATCTGTAAAAAAACACAACCGCTAGGATGGCCCAAGGGGTTTAGCGCTTCTCCCTGCAAGGGGGGTTTCTGGAAAGCCAGTGGAAAACAGCAGATTTACATACAGCAAGGCCGAAAGACCCCAAGCCAATGATCGATCCAGAGCCCTGGTGGAGGGACCGCTTTCCTCTTCTCATGTCCCCAAGGCTTCCCCTGTCTCTGTCCTGCCTCGATGCCACACCTGGCTTCCATTTAATCTTTACTGTGATGTAGGTAGGTAGGCTCCGTTGTTGCCATACGACAGCAAGTGCCTGAGGCTCAAAGCTGTGATAGTTGATGGTTATTTTACATTATCAGCAAGTCTTGGGTGGAGACTTGAGTCCTGATTCAGTCTGGAACTGATTTCTTCTAACTCTGCTGAGAACTTACAGCCCTTCTGTTTCGAGACTTTGTGCGCAGACTGAGATGCCATGCAGTGTTCATGAGCAAGTTCTTCTATTTCAAGTTCTTCTTCAACTGTCGTGCCGCTAACATTTACTTTTCTTTGAGAGAGAGCAGCTGTGTCGCCTTGTTGGATGTTGAGCAGCACCCTTTGCCTCTTTCCATCTGATGCTAAGCGAAACCTTGACATAGCAAACCTCGAAACCTTTCTCCACACAACAAAATCAGGCTCCATCTTTTGCTAAATTCCTTTGGAAGAAGGGGCGTTTTGTATTCCCTTCAGTCTGTGAGAGCTCATGGAGACAGAGCCCTAAGAACCTGCTGTGCCTCTATTCGAGACCTCTGGACTTTTTCCAGGCCCCTCTCCTATAGAAACTGACATCATCACTGTGAGCCTTTATCTGTTCTTGGCGGCTGTCCAACCCCCTCACATCAGCTGACTCTGTATGCTAGCTCATCCAGTCTGCCTCATTCAGGAGCTATTCAAGACTGGGAGCAAAAATTGAATTGGCTTCCCAACAATGATTTACTGGAGGATTCTAGAATTGTCTCCCACAACTGGATTAACTATTTTGATTAATTTGACCTGTCAGTTTGCTGGGGAAGAAGGGAATAGCCACTTAATTTATTTATTCACTTAATTTATTCAGCTGAATAATTGATTTAGATTCATTCTTTTATTTATTTAACTCATACTGGGACTACGATGACTTGTTTTCAGGTGAAAGCCAACAGTTAAGACCATCAGATTAGCTGTACATTGAGACTGCAGTGGAATGTGGCTCCTGTTTAAATACAAATTGCTTTGTCTCCTTTATTCTCCCAAGGATATAGCTCATTTACTAAATAGTCGCACTTTTTACAAACTGTTTCTTTTTTTTTTTCTGCAAAGAACATAAGATAAAGCTTTCCCTCAATTTCAAATTCTATTTTTAAATAGTTTTCTTTCTCTTGCAATGAATATAATATTATACATATTATGAAGGTGCCATGATGAAACCTATTTCTTTATATGCTACACTAAAAATTTAAACTATAAAAAGGTATTTTTTTCTCTTCACTTTCGAAATCTATTTTTTTCACATGCTCATGCAGCCCTCATGCTTGTATGATGGTGCCTTTGAGGCAAAGAAAGACTGCCATTCACTGTTGTATACATAGGACTCAGAATAATAAATGTGTATCATTGTGCATCCATGGCGGATTTCCTGTGTGATGGGGAGAGAATAAGAGGAGACAGACCAGAGGGCTCACTTCACACTGGATTCCTTAGGAAGCTCGTAAAAAGGATTTACTGTATTTTGATTAATCCATCTTTCATCCACCTTGAGTGTCTCCATGGCAACTGGATATTTGTTTCCCAAGGATGGGTTTTCAGGCTGTAGAAGGTTGATTCTGCTTCATACAATGCCCCCACCCCCGTATTCCTGAGAGTCACATCTTTGAAATTCAGCATGCATAGACAGCAGCTCCCAGGCCCTGTCTGTGTTACTGATGCCAAAGCTGGTATCACTTTATCAATGACAAGACGTGATCGATTTTCCAAGCATTTTCTCACTGCCAACACAGACATCTGTTTTGCTTCTACTCCTAAAAAAAAAAAAAAAATAGTATTTTAAGCTTAGCCTAAAGGAGGCTAGCTAAATAGTCATGTATGGTTTTTGTTTGTTGTTTTATTATAAAAATATGCATTGTCAAGTGTTGGTTAGACTATGTCAGGTCATGAGTTTACAAAAGTCCTATTAGATACTCTTGTAAAGAAAAAAAATAGCCATCCATTAGACATTAATTATCCCATTTTTCAAAACACAGATATACAGCAGAATCTAATTCAAGGTTTACTAACATCAAAAAAACACATTATAAATGAGTTGCGTAGCTTGCTGAAGGGTCTTACATGAGTTAGAAGTTGATGGGGGAGGGGCTGGGGAGGGGCAGCAGCAGAGTACCCGGGCCTCAGAACCACAAAAATAAATAAAGCTGAAATAAGGCAAAAGAGATCTGAACTCCCAGCACATAGCTATGGGGGGGGGGGGGCACCACAGAGCCCATGTTCTTGGCTACCACATCAGCATGCAAATGCTCTGAGAATGAGTGTGTGAGTCTCTCCCTCCCTCAAAACAGGAGCACAATACTTTCTGTTCTATCTTCAATCCTTTACTCTCTAATATGGAAACATGGCATGGATGAACAAAAGGAAGGATAGATGGAGGAAGGAAAGTAAAGAAAGATGAAGGGAGGGAGGGAAGGAAGGATGGATAGATGAAAGGAAAGAAGAAAGGATAAATAGATGGAGGACAAGAAGGAAAGAAGGAAGAAAAGATCGAGGGAAGGAAGGAAGAAAGGAAGGAAGAATAGAATAGAAAGGAAGGATAAATGGATTGAAGGAAAAAAGAAGGAAGAAAGAAGGAAAGACGGAAGAAGGAAGGAGGAAGGATAAACAGATGGATAACTCTTTAGCTGTGAGTTTAGCTCCATGGTATAAAGTGTGCATAGCATATCTAAGTTCAATTCTCAGCAGAACAACAACCAAAAAAAAAAAAATCTAAAAATTTTACTCATTGAAAAACAAATAATAACAAAAATGCCTACATGTTCCCACAAAGAATTACTGGGATGAGTATGGAAGTTCTCTGTACAACGTATGTAATTCTACATACTTTTCTTTTTCATGACTATGATTACTTTTACAATCAGCAAAAAAGAAAAAAACTGATCTCTATAGTCCACCACTTACACCAAAATGAATTTATTCTTCTAATTAAAAACTCTGCAAACATTGTAACTAAAGTAAAGTAAGTTGTATTTGTGTGTTTTAATGCCTCTGTTGATGATTAAAATAATAAAACCAGTTTATTTCACCCATAATATGGGACTGACAATCTCAGCTATTTTTCTTTTCTTTTCATCTCTTTTTCTAAAAGTAATATCGAATGTCTAACACACAGTTTAGGGATCATAACATGAATTATTGGAATTCATTCGCCAAGCCCAGACTCATTTAAAATCGCTGCTGTCTGCAGTGCAGCAAACATGATGGATGGCCTTCCGCAGCCGCCCGCAGCCGCTCTCCACGCATGGAGAGGCCTCTTTGTGTGCCTCCAGGAGCACATTTCCCAAACATTCTGCAAGTGTTTCCAATGGGAGCTGCTTTGGAGTCTCCTGTTCACAGTTATTTAAGAATAGCCTGTTATTTTCCAATTATCATGGATCAATTTAAGATTGTTGTTAAGGAAAAGAACCTCCTCAAAGATTGATGATTTTCAAAGGAGTGAAAATGCACACACAGCCCTCATCCATTCCATTTATTTCTAGGTTCTCTGTCATTAGGAGCAAGAAGAAAAATTCTTCTGAAGAAAAAAAAAAACTACTAGAGTATCAAATTAAGCAAAACAGCACCAGAAATCTTAAGTTCCTCTCAATGAAAATTTTCAGAAATAAATATTTACATCAACTTCCAGATTGACTAAATGGCAGGTTTTCGGGTATCCCAACCTCTGTCCAGCAGCTCTGCTCTCCAGTCTATTCTCCTTTGCTCTGCTGTTGGACTCACTACACCAATCCACGGTTTTTAGAAGCTGATTATGAGAACCGTGTCCTGTCACGAGTTACAACACTCCTGTGTGCAGCATAGGGAAAAAGCAACATTAAAAACAAACAATAATGCAAGCAGTGTTTCACCAGACAGCTAACCCTTATATGGGTATTCAACTCATCTCTAACACTATAATTAATAAATATTTACAATGGAAACCATCTTTAAAAACTTCTGGTCAGGCTGGGTGGTGGTGGCACACGCCTTTAATCTTAGCACTTGGGAGGCAGAAGCAGGTGGATCTCTGTGAATTCCATGCTACCTGGTCTACAAAAAGAGCTCCAGGACGGCCAACACTACACAGAGAAAGCCTGTCTCAAAAACAAAAAACAAAAATCAAAAAACAGAAACAAAACCCCCAAAAACAGAGAGGAGTCGTGACCAGATTTTTACCCTACACACTCACATATTTTAAAGACAGAGTCTCACTATGACACTTGGATAGCATGGAACTGGATAGTATAGACCAGGATGGCCTTGAACTCACAGAGATCTGCCTGACTCTGCCTCCTGAGTGCTGAGATTAAAGGCATGTACTATTCAGTACTCTATATATTATCACTATATGTATAAATACCCAGCTATACATAAGCATACACACACACACACATACACACATACATTAGAGTAGATGCTCTGTATGAGGACAATGAGAAATATGAGGCTGGGAAATTATTCAGTATTTCAGGGATGATTAGCAAAGACAGATACCTTTGTTGAACACTTCTGCTTTAACTCTAGAGGAACAGAAAAAACATGGATACAACCTTTGTTATTCACACAGCAGTACAATTAGTGAGGATTAAAAGCTAAGATTTGTATTTAACAAATAATTGTAATTAAGCAATATTTGTATTTAACTGATAAAAAGGGCAGTACTACAATGCGGATTTTCAAGGTCCCATTCTAACCATTTAAATGTAATTAAGATAGTCCATAAAGTACAAATAATTGTAAATATGGCAGGATAGTCATTTTAGTTTTTAAATTATGGAAAATTTGGTTGTTTAAAACACATGTTTTCTTCATTTGTTGTCTTCATCCCATTAGGTCAAATTGTGTTCTTGATTACTTAATTTTGGGGATAATAATCGTATTATATGTCACATATAGTTGTTACATTGGACACAACCGAAAAGGTAAGAACAAAGAGGAAGGTCTTATCAGTCTCATAATGGCTAATAGTTTTGTTATGACCGTGGAGTCTTTCTTAATGGCCTTGTCAGGTATTTCTTTCTCCCGAAGGCTGATTGTCCTGCCCACAATCAGCCTTATCTACATCTGATCCTAGGAATAATATTCTTGGCTACAAGGGCTCTAATAATAATAAATTAAAATTATAAGCCATAAAACACAAAAAGATACAAAATGTGACTTTTGACCAATGGGGAACTGTGAGCAAAAACTCCTGGAAAGAAGCTGCGACTTCAAGGACTGACTGACCAATCAGACTTTCAGTACTGTGGAAAGAACAGAATGCTACAGAGGTAACTTCTCCAGAACAGCGTTCCTCACCGACCTTTATGTCCAAACTACTATCTTGTGACTAACAGGTTAAAAACCTTTTGGAATCTAGTTGCAGACCCACTTAGCTTCCACCAACCCAAAAGCTAAAAATAGCAACAGATAACATGTAAAGTCTATACAAAAAGTCCCCAAACTTGCTGTAACCACCTTTCTGATGTACTCTCCCAAGTATTTGCTGTTTTTAGACAGGCTTTCCTGTGTAGCCGTGGCTGTCCTGGAACTCTTTCTATAGACCAGGCTGACCTTTAACTCGGAGACCTACCTGCCTCTGCCTTCCAAGTGCTGGGATTAAAGGTGTGTACCATCACTGCCTGGCTCCCAACAATGTATTTTAACATGCCTTGATTTATGACTTTCTTTTTATGTAAAACAATAAATTTTTTTTCAGTGTTGAAGCATGGAATTTGGGGTGACCTAAATCCTTGTTCCTGGGTCATGGCTATTGAAAATGGCTCAAGAATAACCCATCTCTTATTCTCTTGGGTTGGGGGAGGCTGGAGTATAGTTCAGTTATAGAGTGCCTGCCTAACATAAGGAAAGCTCTGGATGGAGAAAAAGATTACACATTTTGTAATCTTATTTGTTACTGGTAATATTATTGTTTAAAATGGGTCCCACATGTGCTGTGTAGAGTTCCCAAGACCAGAAAAGGTATGTATTAAATAAGCTTTGATCCAGCAAGTTACATAGCTGTTCTGAGTTTGACTTCCAAGTCAATAAATTGTTACAGGTAGCCCACCAGAGATGACCACTCAGACATAGTTTTAAGCAATTCAAAGTATTTATTCCCAGTGGCTAGGACAATTCCCAGGTACTTGGGGGAACATAAGTGTGATTCCTAGGTGTGACTCGAGAGCACAGGTTTTTTGAAAGCAAAAACAACGCCCTGCTATCTCACTTGTCAGTTTCATCAGGACTCCATTGAAGCAAGCAGTTTGACAGAAGCTAAGATAAGCAGTTAGCTGTAAGGGGTTCTGTACAAACAGGCTAAGATAGCTAGGGCATTCTGACCTTGGGTTCTTGGAATAGAGTTTGGTAATTTTCCATGGGATCCTCCATCAAGCAGATCAGCAAGAATTCAAAATGGAGGAACGTTTGCATGGTTTTGCCCTGTCACAGAATGAACAGTAAAAAACAAGGTTTGCTTAGATGGAAATACACATTTAAAATGTTTATGTGTATTAATTGGTTGACTAAATCTTCAGAGCATAATTGTGATGGTTTGAATGAGAAACGAGCACCATGAGCTTTTGCATTTGAATACTTGATCCCTAGTTGGTGGCACTACGTGAAGAGGTTATGGAACTTTTAGGAGGTAGAATCTTGTTAAGGGAAGTATATCTCCAGATGGTCTTTGAGGATTTACAACCTCATTCTGCTTCCTGCTCATGCTCCCTACCCCTCTACTTTCTGAGTGTGGATACAATGTGACCAAGCAGCTTCCTTCTGCTGCCATGCCATGCCACACAGTTCCCATCTTGATGGGCACCTTCCCCCTGGAACTGTAAGCCAAAACAAATCATTTCTTCTCTAAGTTGCTTTGGTCATAGTATTTTACCATAGCAACACAGCAATAGAAGGGAAACTTGGACAAGGCTCTTGCCCGAACCTGTGTTTATTCTCTAGGAACAGTAGTCCAGAAATCACCATTTCAGTGTTTACCACCACTGTACAGCATATGACTACTGTAAATAACAGGAATTACCTGTGCAAACAATATAATATGAGACAATGAATACAAAATAATATATTGAAATCAAGTAAAGTCTCATAAATGAAATGGTGGTCAACACAAAATTATTTATTCAAACTGGATTCTCTTGGCTTCTGACTGAATTTCTATGCTTGGCCTCAAACTAATTCTGGCAATACGTTTAAGCCGCTGGCTCTTTCTCATTCTCCTGTTCATTCTGTCTTTACCTGAGTCTAGCTTGTTCTTGCCTAGCATGCATATGAAGCCTAGTTCCATCCTCCATGCTGCATAGAACTAGTTATGGTGGCTCATGGTGTAAATACAGGAGTTAAAGGCAGAAGCAGAAACAAAGTTGAAGGTCATTGTCTGATACATAGTGATTCCCGGACTACATGAGACCCTATCTTATAGAAATCAATCAATAAATAATAAATAGACTGTGTAAAGAAGATGGGGAGAAAAGAGAAAGGAGATGATAAGGGGGAGGGGAGAGGAAGGGATGGGAGGTGAGGAGACGAAGGAAGAGAGAGAAGACAGGAGAAGAAAGGGAGAAGATTATAGTCAAGCAGTTGTCAAAATATCATTGATTGACCAAAATAGCACAGGACATTGATTAGGCATCAGTCATTTATACATTTCAGATAAGATTTGTAACAAGCCACAAAAGGCTTTTACCAGGGTTGATAATTACCTTTATAGTGCCAGGAGCTCTGCATTAGATGAACCTAGACAACATCTTCCCATGCTAAGGAATTTTGTGGCTATATCCGTGCCCTTTCTCAATTTTTAAGCTCAATAATGATTTGTAGAATACATGAGAAAAAAAATCAATGTGCTACTGAAAAATAAATAAATAAAAGAATGGCTATTCAAGTTCAAAAGCCATAGAAGGCTCAGTTTGTATAGGAGAGACCCTAGACTCACAGCCAACTGCATATGAAGCCTTCATGTTTCAGACCAGTCAATAAGCCACTAGGAAAATAATGGACAAATCAATATATAGCATATAGTTCAGTTTGGAAAACAAAGAGATGAAAGTGTTTCTATTTCATGTAAGAGTCAAACCTCAGAGCAAATATGCACTTAGTTATAAAATAATTATTCAAAAATTTCAGAAGAAAATGTAAGATAATATAGCTTTGGAATAAAGATGAATTTAACAATAAAATTTTAAAACGATTATAAATGGTCTATAAATTAGATCATATCAAGATTTCAACTTTCAAATAAGGCACAGTGGCACATACATGTAATCCCAGAACTTGGGAGGTAGAGGCAGAAGAATCAGGAATTCAAGGTCATGCTTGGACTACAGTTAAGGAGTCAGTTCTCATCTTCTCCACATATGTCCAGGCAATGTCTGGTCAGGCTTAGCATCAAGCACCTTGATCCAACAAACCATAGCTCCTGCTTATAAGTTGCCTTTGTAATTCACTACTTCCAGTGGCATATTCATATGATTAATGTACAAGACAGCACTCAGAAATGCATTGATGAGCTTACCAGTAACATGAAAAATCCATTGGTAGTATTCAGTGAAATAAGACAAAAAATTTAAATATGTGTGTTTATTGAGTCCTCAATTACATAAAACTGCAAGTCTTAAGATTGGAAGAAGATTCAACCAAAAGTGATTTTTCTTATCTCTATTATATGACTTTCCAGTCTAGAGTATGTCTTTGTATTTTCTGTATTCTAGCTTTTCTAAATTTCGACTTTGTAAAAGATATATTAAAATCAGGAAATGAGTTATTTCTAAACTAAAGATGTTTTGTCAAAGGTCATAAGTAGAGATCAGTAGTACAGCATGCAGTAAGCAAACACCAAGGTCTGGGTTCACCCCCAGAATCAAAAAACAGGGATGAGGTATAAAAAAAGATAGAGACTATACAAACATGTGTTCTGTTTCTTAAGCTGGGTATAGTGACTCATCCCAGCATCCCCCGTACTTGAGAAGCTGAGGCTGGAGGATGGCTGTGAGTTGAAGGCCCGCTGCTGCAGAGTGAAAACCTGTCTCAAAATAAATAATAATAATAATAATGAATAAAAGAAAACAAGTCGGCTGGGGAGGGGTTGTTTTATTTCCGTTTTTCTATTCTTTTCATTACTAGTATAAAGTAACTGTGAAAGATCTGGTTCTGCCACCCCCAGAGAGCCTAAGGAACTCAGAGACAAAGTGACTCAAGGGAAGATTTTCCTAACTGAGTGTGGAGGCAGAAGCAGGTGGATCTCTGTGAGTTAGAGGCCAGTCTGATCTACAAGGGAAGTTCTAGGTAAGCCAGGGCTACAGAGCGAGTCCTTGTTTCAAAAAAAAAAAACAAAAACAAAAAAAAAACAAAACGAAACAAAAAAATTTGCTTGAACACCCAGTTTTTTAGAGTGGAGACTGGGTTTACGTAAGGGTCTGCGCAATGAGAGATGAGGAGAGTTACTGTCCTTGCCAAAATCATCTTAAGGAGCTGTGCTACAGTGGGGGTCTTTTATGGGGATGAGAGGTTGTAGTGAAAATGTTGGAATTCTGGTTTCTTAAAAAAAAAAACCCACAGCAATATTATAAGAATACGTTTTCATTTTAATCCCAGGTGTGGGAATATGGGGGAGCTTTGCAGCAGCTGACTATGATTTGCCTCGTGCTCTGGCCGGGCCATGATTTTACCGAGTGCAGATAGTTTCTGTGAATGTGTAAAGTTTAGAATTCTGGGAATTTTTTCAGAGGGTATATAGATGCGAGGGCCCCAAGCAGGGTAGTGGGGTGTTGGTTGGTTGTTGGTTCCTGTTGATTGTGGTATAAGTAGTCTTGTGCAAAGAAGAAACAACAATAAGAAGAAATTGGATATCCTAATGGTGAGGATCAAATTTGCCCCAAGGAGCTTGATGCCCCTAAACAGCAGGAAGTAGTCCTGTTTCCTTTCTATCTTTTTTTCTCTTCTTAATAGTGCTAAAAGGGATGGAGAAGGGTGGAAGAAAAAGAGCCCACAAACTATCAAACGCTGGTTACAGAACAAGGTGCAAGGAAAAAACAGGCAAACAGGGGTTTTCAACATACATGGTATGTGTCTTATTTTTTCCCTTCACCTCTGGATGGAGTGTTACAATTGACTGTAACCTCCTGTGAATAGTTCCTCTCTTTTCCTTAGTCAAACATATTACTTTTCAACATACTAACCTCATAACAATTTACTTGTTTTGTGTTAGGTGTACAAGATTAAAGAATAAAGAGGGTGCTGGGCATGATGGTGCTTTCTTGTAGTGCCAGCATGTGCGAAGTAGAGGCTGGTGGACTAGGAATTCAAAGCCATCCTCAACTATATAGTATGTTTGAGTTCAGCACATGCTCTATGAGACCCTGTCTCAAAAATACAAAAAGACCTAAGGAAGGGGGTCACACATCTGACACCCCACGTTCCATTTCATAAATCTAAAATAAAGATTACTTAGTAGCTAACATCTTAATCATATAGATTAACTTTTCTTTAGAATTAGAATGGGAAGGAAGAGTAAAGTTGCCAAGGATAGCTCCCCCCAAAAGTAGATCCTGTTACCTTAGCAACAAATCAACATTCAAGATATTGGAGACTGGCACCAATGACCATTCTGCCTGAACCCCTTGAGAGATTTATGTAGAGTTTATGTAGTGTTATTGTGGCTTCAGACAAGTGGGAGCCAGGGTAGTTCATTACACTTGAGAACATGGATGGTATGTACATCTTATCTTGGTCTAGAAAGCAGGTATGTATGTCTGGTTTCCACTGTGGCAGGAGAGTAGGACAGAGATTGGGGCATTATGTTTAGTATATAGAAGAAACCAGTTGGTAAAAGACTAGAAATTCCTCTGCACCAAGGCTGAGATACCCCATACATAGACTAATTGCATGTTATGCGAATGACCCAAAAGCCCTCAATGGGAGGTAGGACATAAAAGTCCAAATCCTTTGTACAGTGTGTACTATCGAGTCCTTTCTCCATCTCTGGTCCATTTCCAGCATCAAAAGTACCTTACTCCCTTAATAAACTCTCTGTTCTTCTGTTATTATCCATATGTCACTGTCCAAATCTTTTGTACTAGGGACATAAGAACCTGGAAATCCCAGCGCATATTCTCTAGACTATAATATCTGCCTTTAACACCATCATAGCACCTGCTTCTTAGTTATTTACAATTGTCCTTTAATGTCTCATTTATTTATTTACTTACTTATCTTTGAAACAGGGTCTTTAATAACCCAAACCAACCTTGAACTTACTGTGTAGTTGGGGATGGCTTTGAGTTCCTGATCTTCCAAATCTCCACCTTCCAAGTGCTAGAATTAGAGCAATGAGCCAGCCTGTCCAGTGTCTGTTGTGCTGGGCTGCATGTAGGCCAGGAGCAAGCACTCTCCCAACTGAGCTACATCTTTGGTCCTACAATTGCCCTTTAAATATGACGTTAGGAATTGACACTGCACCGAAACAGGGACACGGAATTTTAACTAATTCGGTAGTTGGCCACTATGACATGAAGCAAGGTGTAAGAAGAAAGTAGCTCATGAAGTGAAAAGAAGAAAAGGGAAAGTGAAAATAACTCAGGATGTGGCTTCAACATTTTACTTACTTCTTTTCTTTATGTTATGTGTAAATAATGTAAAAATTTCAACCAACTTCCAGTTAATTGTTGAACAGGTTGAACAGTTAAACAAGCTTCTGAAAGCTTTGGAAGCTTTGGAAGCTTTGGAAGAGCCCAGCAATAATCCTACCATAATGGCCATCTGTTGGGCCCTAGGGAGGACCCAGCTCTGTCAGTCTGGCTGCCTTGGTTTGCATGACAAAGAAGTCCCAGAAATTCAATACCATTGAGAACAGCTCCCCAGCTGGTAAGTTGATCTGCAAACAACTGGCAGATCATACCTCTCCAGAACAATTCTGCTTATGAAATAAAATTAAAGTGATGTTCATTCCAAACTGTCTCTTGAGCTGGGGATGTACTCATGCGGGAGAGGATGTATGGAGCATGCGCAAGGGACCAGGCCCAGCTTCATCACTGCATAAACTCAGCATGGTGGTGCACACCTGTTAGCTCAGCACTTCAGGAGCCGAGGCAAGAAGATCAGAACTTCAAGTTTATCATTGGCTAAATATGGAGTTTAAGGACACTGTGGACTACACAGAAATCCTGTTTAAAAACAAAAATAAACAAAAAAGCACAAACTATCCCTTCAATTGGGTTTGTGTTTTTTATTTTGAGACAGGGTCTTATGTGGCCAATTTTGTAATGTTTTACTTGAAACTTTCAAAACAGGAATCTACTCTAAAGAGAAAAACAGAACAACAAACATTGCAAATACCTGTCTAATTTGGGAATCCTAAACCAGTTTACAGCCTGGTAAGGAGTGTCTGAAAGAAATAGAACTCTTCTGTGTGCTTTTTAATAGTGTTATCGTTTGAAATCTCATGGGTGAAGAGTTATGAATATTCTGCACTCATAGCTCATTGTCTCCAAATATCCATGAATGATGTCCTTTACTTCTGTTCATTACATTTTTTTTCAAGCTTTAGAAACAAACTCAATTCCTGTTCCTCAACTTCCACCATCCTAGTATGTTTGATAAATGTACTTAAATATGTTTTGAATGAATAGTGACTTAGGTTCCTTCCTTTCTTATGAGTTATTTTGCCATTACTGTCTTCAGAGACAGTTAAGTCAAAATCTTTTGCACTTGGGAAAGATTAGCAATCCATAAAGTATTGCAGAAAATTTGTGCAGGAAGAAAGAAGCATCAAGATTAGCATATGAGGTGCAGAGAGAGAGGGCTCAGTGGGTAGAGGCAATTGCTGTCAAGCTCCAGGATCTGACATCAATACCATAAAACAAGCAAAGAAGGAAAAAAAATCCATTCCTGGAAGTTGTCCTCTGACCCTCACACACACATGCTGTGGCACACACACACACACACACACACACACACACACACACACACACATACACACAGCCAGGGCTGTTACACAGAGAAATCTCTCAGAAAAACAAAATTTAACAGCAACAACAAAAGAACTGATGCCAAAGAAAGAGTGGAGACCCCTCCTGCAAGTAAGTGTACAACGCAGAGCATATGAGAGAAAAGCCGCATGCTCTCTCTAGAAAGAGTGTGCTGCCGCAGGGTTCAGGAGTCTGGTAGGCCAAATCTCTCTATCTCACTTCCATTCTCGGCAGTGCTTGTCTCTTTCTTAACAGTCTCTATTTCTATGGCTATCTACAGTGCCCTGGTTCAATTCCTTAATCTAAGATATAAGAATCTGAAACTTTCACTGTGTTCCTTCTCATCTATGACCTGCTTATTGTTGTAGCCCAAGAATAACCCCACAAACTACTCAGACCACGGTCTCAGTCAGATATAGATGGTTTATTGAGCGCATGCACACCCCAAGACAAGGCTGGTAGCAATCAAGGACTTAGTGGACTCCAGAGTCAAACAGTGACATTGACCTGCGTTTAGGGCAGTCTTTTCTTTTTTTTAATCTTTCTTTTTTTTTAATAGAAAATCAAGCACAAAAGAGAAGAGGGCGGTAACACATTTTGGCTAACCATACAACGCAATATTACATTTTTTGATAACCAGACAAAGTATTATCCACTAACCTTTGAGCTGATTGGTCCTAAGTCACATAAGTGAGGTGGTAGCTAGGGTCTTCCAGAGTACATTCAGGGTACAGCCATGTGCAGAGATAACCTAGAGTGCCACTAGGGTGTAGCCAAGCAAGGAGATAACAAAGCATGAGCCATAGTAAAATGTAAGGTTAACTTGACCCTCTGGCAGGGTTTGTTAGTGGAGGTTACCTTGACCTGGAAGGATTTGTTACTGTCAGCCATGAATAACTACTTCTAGGAAGCAAAGTTTATTTTGCACTTAATTTCACCTTATAAGCAAAATGGAAACTGAATACAAAAATGGCTGCAAGTGTGTCAATTGTCACAAAGATCGGGCCTCAACACTTAAAATAATGGAAAAGTTTGTGCAAATGGCATTACTGAGATCCTTGGAAATACATAGGCAATGGGAAGTTTCTGTTCAGTCTGTGAAAAGTTGCAAAGATTGTCAAGTGTTAATCCTGCTGGATAAAATTTAGACCACTACTACAATTTTTGAGCCAAATTTGAGGCAAGCTTTATTAAGTACTGGCCAGAACAGTGGACACTGGCCAGGTCCATACCCACAGCCTTGTATATAGGTTAATTTACTTCAAACAGCTAGTAATTTTTGCTTTGGGACCCCAAGCCAGGTTTTCAAGGTCATTTCCTGACTGTAAGAAATTACCTTGCATATCTCTCTGTACTTACACTCATGGGTCCAATGACAACCCTTGCCACATCACCCCCACATCCCTGGAAGCCTAGACCTTCCTTCTGGTTTATATTTAGAACAAACATTGCCCTTAGAGATGCCTTGTTCACAATTTTGTTGCAAATGATCATGTTTCCCACAATTAAAGCACCAGGGATTTTGAGATCTGAGACTTTTGGCAGCTTGGTCGTAGTCTCTTTGCAAATAAGCATATTTCCCACAGTTGAAGCACTGGCATTTGATATCAAAGATCTCCAGCTATAGCTTGACCTACTATATTTGCATGGTATACACTATAACCAATATTGGCTGTATCCCTTATTCATTCATCCATAGACACTGCTCATGCCTTTCATGGTTTAAAAATATTTTTATATTTGGTATTCACATTTTCAAATGCCAAGGTCCCTGTCAACACCTGCCTTGTGCCAGGGTCTGATACAGCATTGTTCACTGCCGAGCCTTTCTGTTCCTCTTTTCAGGTACTGCCTGATTCCCAGTGCTTCTACCTCTACCTGCAACCTCCACCTGCAACCTCCACACACACAATAATAATTTATGTTATATTTATAGTAATATAATATGATACAATAATTATTGCTGTTGTTATCTTATGTTTAAAAAAACATTAACATATGAAGCCAGGCATGGGAACAGATGCCTTTAATTCATATACTTGGGAGGAAGAGGCAGGTCGATCTCTGTAAATTCAAGGCTAGCCTGATCTACAAAGCAAGTTCCAGGACAGCCAGGGCCATCACACAGAGAAACCTTTCAGAAAAACAAAATTTAATGACAACAAAAAGAAAAAAAGATTAACATATGAAAGAATCCAATGCCAAGGAAAGAGTGGAGACTCCTCATGCATGTAAGTGTACAACGCAGAGCCACATTGTTGAGGTGCTAAGCCTCAACAATTTTTCCACGACTGCTTCAATTCTGGGACCACCACTGCAACCGAGGTTGCACTTTCACTAAGGGCCTCCCATAGCACCAACCACAGCTGCTCTTTATAACATCTTCATGCCTACGCCACCTGGAACCCTCTTACACATCAGCAAGTTTGGCTACAAACACAAAGTATAGCCTTGTCCCTCTCTGGACCACAGCTTCTGTGTTCTGTCCCTGAGGAAGCAATCCCAGGAGATTTTGCCTCAGTGATGCTGATCTTGAAGTAAATAAAGTAACACAGTTTTTTCCAGAATCCATTTTATGTCTGCTTAGACACTTTTCATCCCTCTACCCCATGTCTACCTTGGTGGAACATTTTAGATTTCCATGATCCTGACCATGGTCTAGATGTATTAACAAAAATAATTAATGTTTATACAAACTAAATATAAACTAACATAACTGAAAAGGTTACAAATCAAATTAATTGTCATGTTTTGTTTGAAATAACTACTATGCTTTGCCAAAACAGATGTTGCAAGGTTACTCTGACCCTTATCTAACATTGATACAATTGTAGTTTTTGCTTTTAAAAATACTGTACCCCTTAGCTTTGACACCCAGAAACTTTGTGAAGCATTATCTCACCTTTGGTCACCAAAAATTAAAGGACTCTTGTGCTTTTACTGTCTATTTCTTGCATGGATTATTTTATTTCTGTAGGCCCCAGTGAGAGTCCCCTGTACGTCATAGGACTCAGCCTCAGTTTGGGGCCTTCCCGTCCAGGGGCAGTTTGCACAGATGGCATCCCTTGACAAATGTTTCAGGGCCATGTGCCAAAGTTCAGCTTTGACAGGTCTAGGGGGCATCTTGCGTCTTACGGGGAGATACAGAATCAGCGGTCGCTTTATGCCGTAGGTCGCTGGACTGATTGCTCAGGCAATTGATCCTGACAAAAGATTTAAAGAACAAGAAAGAGGGTAGGGAGCAACTTCTCTAGTGACTCAGGGCTGGCTGTACTGTGTCTAAGGAGGAACACTTAAACTGACTACCTTTTTCCTGCGGCCACTTCCAGCCAAAACTGCAGGGGTTGTAAAAACAAACAAACAAAAACAAAAACAAAACAAAACTCTTTGATCTGGGGATTAGCTCAAGGGCAAATCAAATAGGCCTTTTTGCAGCTAAAGTATGACTTCTTGTCTGAGAGAGCTGGTGGAGAGCCCTGAGTCTGTTAACTTATTTGTGAATCTACAGGGGAGTAAGAAATAAGAGAGAGATAGAAAATAGACTACTCACACACGCAAGCATTCAAGAGGAAAGGGTAGATGAAGTTAAAAACTTCAACCCCTCCTCTTCTGTTTTCCTCACCATCGTGTGCCTTACACCTAACTTAGCTTCTGGCCATGTCTTCTTCCAAGACTTTCAGAATCAAGGGATTCCTGGCCAAAAAAAAAAAAAAAAAGTAAAATCGACCTATTCCTCCGTGGATTTGAATGAAAACTGGTCACAAAATCGGGTTCAAGTCCAAGAGAAGACACAGGAGGAGAATGAAGCTGGGACATCACACAATCGTAAGACTGAGGGTTTACACTGAATCATGATTATTGTTTCATTTTTCACCTGGATATTTGGTCATATCTAAATTGGGGATGGAATTTTTCCAATAGTAAAATGTAGAACCTTAAAAAAAAAAGCTTCAACCCTTTTATTGTGTGGAGACAATTTTTATACTTCTGCAACAAAGCTCTCTATGTCAGAAAAGGAATTACCTCATAGTAAGATGAATTTGAAAATACAGCAGGATAATAGCTTACATGTCTTACATTAAACTAAACATTTCTAATCTATATATATATTGTATAAGCTCATAGTGAGTTCAGAATGACAAATGTTGACAGGACCTGAAGGTTAACAGGGTCCAAGAGGTTACTAGAATAGATGTCTTTTCAATTACAGCTGACCTGGCTACACATTTTCCAGCTATCACTTAGTTTATAGTGTGTTCGGGACAATCATTTTATCTGTCTTTCCTTCCAAGAGACAAAAGAAATTTAGAATGACACTATTTTATGCAGTAAGCTGACAAGGCATACGGAATTACAATGAAATGATTTGTATTTATTGGCATCAAGATTTGTACTTAATTTAGACATTTCTTGGTAGTCCCATTATTTTTTGGTTTCATGGGAAGTTCAAGACAACCTGCCTATATCTATGGTATATTCCAGGATTCGTGGTGACATATCTAGAGTGAATGCTCATTTGAAGCCACAAATCTGTCTCAAGCCTGTCTGCTAGGAGGTCCACAAAATTATGTATTGCAGCCATCAATTTTCTATCAACTGTTTAACTTTTACTTCTAAAGTAGTTTGAATTGAGTCAGAAATTCTATAAAGCTGTTATAAACCATCAGTTTATCTGAACAGCAGTGCATCTTCATAAAGATCTCCTAGGAGGTTTGTTCAATCAGAGTGGGTAGATACCTAGAAAGTAGCAGTTCACACCATGCCAGATTTTTGAGAGATACGGCAGCACAGAAAGAAGGGGTGTCAGAGGCTGTAAGCAATTCTGGGGTACGTCAGGGTACAGACCTTGCAAAACACTAGATTACCTTCCAGAATGCCCACATGCCTACGGAACTTCCCCTAATTCAATGTCTCTTGGCAGCCACACTCCTCTCCCTGAGTCTGGAGAGGTCTGGAATGACTGCCATGTTCCAAGATACTGAAAGAGATTGAGTCTTTCTGGTACTGTTAGGAGCTAAGTCCATACACTGAATCCGGTTCTGACTGAGAAAGACTGGCCTCTTGGGGATCCACCTTAGAATGAAGGAGCATATGCTGTCTGATGAGCCTTCCTAAGTGTTGGGAAGGAAACTCCTGATGAGCTTTCCCTTGTTTTCCCACACTGATAACTATGTCAACACAGGAGAACTAGTCTCCTGACTCTGCCTCTCATGAGAGATTTGGTTTGATTCTGGATGAATGGCTGGCCAACTGTGTGAGTGATTGAATGCATGCTGAGCATGCTCTGCCTAGAGAGTCATTTTGTTGATTTTGTTATTAGTGTCTCCTTCTTTCGACCCCTCCCTGTTCCAAGAGGAAGAGAGCTAGACTGTTCCCTGCACTCACTTGTATGTAGCGGCGGCTTAGAGCCTCTCGCTCTGTGGAGACACTGACTGTCCTCAGTGCTCCCGTTATACAAGCAACATTAGTTTCATTTAGGATTCTATTGACAGCCCCAGGACATCCTTCCCTTCCCTGGAGTTCTCACAGGCTTCACTGACAGTTCACACTCTCACGCCAGTGTCATGACCTCTGGGCAGCTTGGCTGTCTCAAGCACTCTCCACTTTCAGTGTTCGCATTATTCATTTCATCTAGTCCATGAATTTCTACCTAAGTATGGGAAATATCCAGCCATGTCAAATGCTTATAGGGTCACACACCCTTTGACTTGGAACCCTACTCATTCCCCCTATGTGGGACCTGTGTCAGGTCTTACATGGGGTCATGTTTTTTTCATTGTTGTTGTTTCTCGGCTGGTCCTATTAATCCTACTCTGAGACTTGTACTTTCTCCTAACATAGAGATGCTAGAATCTAAGTTATCACCCATTCGTTCTTTGCTTAAAAAACAAACAAACAAAAAACTTCTTCCAAGGAGGTGGGAGGACTATGGTGCTTTAATCTCAAAAGGCACTTTTTGTAAATTGACTGGCCCTCCTATATACTGAGATGGTTGTCTAGCACTTTCCTAGATCCAGCTAATGCCTGAGAAATATGGTTTAAGATCATGAGGACCCCCCAGACACCCTGATAAATCCCTTAAATTGATCAGTGGTAAACACTTGCCTCTTCCTCCCTCACCTAGCTCAAGATCTGTGCTTTTAAAAATTATCCCACTATTTTGATTTCTAGAAAGCTCCATTTCTTCACCTCCTGTCCTTCCCCTTTGAAGGTTGAGGACCCTCTGGTTACTCTCTCCTCTTTATAATTTAGGTTTATCTTCTTCATCCTCATCCTTACACTCTTCTCCTGAATCATCTTCCCTTCTACACAACCTCAGCCCCCTCCATCCCATCCAAATCTACTCCATGCACATATGCCTTCTGCCTCCTTCCCCACTCCCCCTCTGGATCTATACTGCCTCATCTATACTGGATCTAGTCTGACGAGCTCCTTCATCACTTTCTCCTCTGTAACCATCACAATCCTTTCCTGATGAAGGGAAATCTCATTTCTTTCACTCCCTGAACATCCTTTACCCCTGTTGGCCTCACTTGAGAGCCTGCCATGCTCCAGACTCAAGCTAAACCTCACTTATGTTTTTCTGTTTCAGTAAGCAGGGCACAGAGAGTTACCAAAGGAGAGGCAGAGACTAAGGGAAAGGCAATGCCTTTTCCTAGTTTGTTTTTTTTCTTCTCCACCTTGGATCTGTATAACTATAAAACCCAAGAACCTTCTTTTAGCCCCAAGCCCAATTGCCTTTCTGGAATCTGTCTTCCATACCTGTCACCCTGGGATGATTGACAACTCCTTCTGACTCTGTTTACTTCAGGGGAAAAGGAACATACTAGGGTAGAGTAGAAATAAAGGCCTTTTGGCCCTAGCTGTTGGTATGGATACTGAAAGGCTGTATAATTCTGAGGAAGCCTTTCTGCCCAAACATTCTGACTAAGATCCCAACATGCCCATGAGTTCTCATGCCTTAGACACTTTTCACCAGTGCCTTTTGACTGGGATTCAAGTTGCTTCTCAAAAAATCCACTAATTTGTCAAGACCACTGAGTGTCTCCAGAGGTCACAGAGATTACAGAAAGCCTTCTGAATTGTCCCGACCCGCGGGAGCTAGTTATTCATGGGGGCAAAGAGGACCAGAACCTGAAAGAGATGGGCGAGAGAAGGAACGGACTCAAGCAAATGTGCACTTGTCAAGAGTCCAATTTTATTGAGCAGAAGCAGGTTTTTTAAAGCTGGTTGTAGGTAGGGGTGGGGATAGGCAGGTGAGAGGATGGAAAGTTACAAAATCTTCTCGGCACAGGGCCTGGAACATTCTGTGGTCATGACAATGGTTACTCCTAAAAAGTCATGGTACAGTTCTCACATCTTTGCAACTGCCAAGCAGTTACTCCTAAAAAGTCATGGTACAGTTCTCACATCTTTGCAACTGCCAAGCAGGATGTTGATCAGCCAGGTGCAGCAGGGTGGGGAAAAGTCACAAGTTTCTCAGGGCCAGTTCCCAACAGTGAATTTACATGCCTTTTTACCTATAAGCTCCGGAAAATACCAAACAAGTAAATATTTATACAAACAGCAGGTTTGCTCTAGTGACCCTTCATGTTCATGCCATAATTTACTGTTGTAGTAAATTTTTAAAAATTGTTTATTATTAACCCTAAGATTATCAGGGAGGTATTATTTAAACTGCTATCATAAATAAAAGACACAGACACCTGTTAGATTTATTTATTTATTTATTTATTTATTTATTTATTTATTTAGTCTTATTTACCTTGGAAGGACTATTAGAAACAAATAAAAGACTTTGACTTTCCTTGCAGCTGCCTGGCTCTCTGAGGAGGTGGTTGCTATCCATTGTAATAGACATCAAAGGGCCAACACTCCTGACTCCAAAGGGTTGGAGGGGATATGGAGCATCTGGCCAGCAGCAGAAATTCCCTTCTATCTTGCCCATCACCTTTCCTAACCCATAGCTAACCTCCTCAACCAACCTATCCCCAGGAAGAAGAGGAAAAGACCCACTCCCCAGGTACAAAACAATCCAGCCAGATAGTGGATCTTGTCAGGCTTAAGAATCATTTTGCATGAATTAGTCTATAGATCTGGGCACTACCATTATGACTCAATTACCACCATTCAGATACCAGATTCTGCAGCTCTGAGAGATGGCTGCCCACACTGCATCTCAATGTCTTTCTTACCAGAGTCAACCCAAAACAAGATATAAAAGAAGTCCCCTATATTCACCTCAACATACAGGGGTAAATTTGTCCATCATTTATGTTCTTTGTAATATAAAGAACACACACAGATTCCCCTTTGTAATATAAAGCCGACACAGATTCCCCTTGCAAGCCCATGTATTCTTCATATTTATTTGAAGATCTCTGCAGATGGGAAGATTTGTGTGACATTTCTATTCTATTGACCTAGTGCAGCAGAGCAACACACTCTCCATTTCTTAAATAGATCTGCCTTCCTTCACACACTTAGAGAATAAGAACACTGTTAGCACAAAAACACAGCCCTTGCCTCAAAGGAAAGGGAGTATGGTTTAGTCTAGAGACCAATTAAGTGACCAAGTTCCAGGAAATAAAAGATTTGAGTTTTTCTAAATATCATGTTCTAATGAGATAGTAATTTTATGACATTTTAATAGGAAGAAAGCAAAAAAAGTAATAAATTGATAGGTTTTTTTACATTAAAATTTTTTTTTATTTCTTACAATTTATTCACTTTGTATCCCAGCTGTAGTGCCCTCCTGCATTCCCTCCCAATCCTGCCCTCCCTTCCTCTTCTCCTCCCATGCCCCTCCCCAAGTCCACTGATAGAGGAGGTCCCCCTCCCGTTCCCTCTGACCTATCAGGTCTCTCATCAGGACTGGATGCATTGTCTTCCTCTGTGGCCTGGTAAGGCTGCTCCCCCCTCGGGGTGGGGGGGGGGCTGATCAAAGTGCCACTGAGCTACTGAGTTCATGTCAAAGACAGCCCTGTTCCCCTTAGTAGGACACCCACTTGGGAACTGAGCTGCCACGGGCTACATCTGTACAGGGATTCTAGGTTATCTCCATGCATGTTCCTTGGCTGTAGTATCAGTCCCAGAAAAGACCCCTGTGCCCAGATTTTTTGGTTACTTTCCTTGTGGAGCTCCTGTCCCCTCCAGGTCTTTTTATCTCCTTCTTTCATAAGATTCCCTGCATTCTACCTAAAGTTTGGCTATGAGTCTCAGCATCTGCTTTACTACCCTGTTGGCTGAGTCTTTAAGAGGCCTTTGGTGGTAGGCTCCTGTCTTGTTCCTTGTTTTCACCCTCTTCCAATGTCTATCCCATTTGCCTTTCTTAATGAGGATTGAGCATCTTACCTAGAGTCCTCATTCTTGCTTAGCTTCTTTAGGTGTACAGATTTTAGTATGATTATTATAAATCCAACATTCATTTATGTTTAAAGTCCTGGAGGGATCAGGGATACAAAGCACTTACCTAAACATAGTAAAGGCAATATACAACAAGCCTATAGCCAATATCAAACTAAACAGAGAGAAATTTAAATCAATCCCACTGAAATCAGGAACAAGGCAAGGCTGCCCACTCTCTCCATATCTCTTCAACATAGTTCTTGAAGTACTTGCAAGGGAAATAAGACAATTAAAGGAGATCAAGTAGATTCAGTTTGGAAAGGAAGAAGTCAAAGTATCATTATTTGCAGATGATATGATAGTATTCATGAGTAACCCCCAAAATCAACTAGGGAATTCCTACAGCTGATAAACACCCTCAGCAAAGTGGCTGAATACAAAATTAACTCAAAAAATCAGTAGCCTTCCTGTATACAAAAGACAAATGGGCTGAGAGAGAAATAAGGGAAACAACACCCTTCACAATGGCCACAAAGGACATAAAGTACCTTGGTGTAATTCTAACCAAGCAAGTCAAAGACTTATATGAAAAAAGTAGAAGAAGATATCAAAAGCTGGAAAGATCTCCCATGCTCATAGCTTGGCAGGAGTAACATAGTAAAAATGGCCATCTTACCAAAAGCAATCTACAGATTCAATGCAATTCCCATCAAATTACCAACACAATTCTTTACAGACCTTGAAAGAAAAAATTTCAACTTCATATGGAATAACTAGAAACCCAGAATTGCTAAAACAATCCTCTATAATAAAAGATCTTCTGGAAGTATCTCTATCCCTGATCTCAAGCTGTACTATAGCGCAACAGTAATAAAAACTGCATGGTACTGGCATAGAAACAGGCTGATAGATCAATGGAATCAAACAGAAGACCCAGAAATAAATTGATACAGTTTTAAAACACATTGGTGAGTATATCCAATAGGCAAGTATTGTGGCTTTAGTAAGAATGGCCCCCATAGGCTCATCTACATGAATACTACTTAGTCACCAGGGAAGGAAACACTTTGAAGGAATTAGAAGGATTAGGAGGCCTTATTGGAGGAACTGTGTCACAGGGAAAAGGGGGGCTTTGAGGTTTTATAAGAATTGCCTTGGTCTCTCCACATCAATGAAACAATGATTAAGAAAACAGGTTAGAACAAATTGGAGAAAAATTTGCCATAGGCCTCAGATACCATCTAATGGCATGCTTAACTTTTAGGTTGGTGAAAGCTAAGTTAATACAACTCAGCAAGTTTCATGTGGTAGTTACAGTGACATCAGGTCACACACAGAGGGGGACAATGGCTATTTAAAGGACCAATATAATTTGTAAGTAGGCCATGGACCTGCAACATTCCCATCTCTCCACAATCACTGACATTCTAATCAGCCTGTGTAGAACATTCGAGCAGGTATGTCTTTTTCCTAAGAACTTTCAACTACAACATTCTATAGGCTGTTGACAGTAACATCATGCAATGGAGACATTCTGAGTGCAAAGATTCTTTTTTATTATTTATTATGCTGCGGATACATTATAGCTCCTCAAATCCATTACTGAGCAATTAATTGATTTTAAATCTAAAAAGTTCTTTTCACATTAAAAATTTTTTTAATTTTAATTTTTTTGTGTGCGGTTATTTTGTCTGCATGTTTATCTGTGCATGCCCTGTCCCCAGGGAAGTCAGAAGATGACATTGGATTTCCTAGGGCTGGAGTTACAAGTTGTTGTAAGTTCCCCTAGGGCCCAGGGCCTTGCATTTAGTTTTTCCCGATGGTTACGTGGAGTCTGAAAATGTAATGGTAGCACTTAGGATAAGTTTTTCTATAAAAAGCCTGCTGGAAAATCATCTCTTCATCCCTGAAAAATACACACCTCAAAAACAAAACAAAACCAAAAGCCAGGAGATGGAGTTATATGTAACTCAGTGATTCCCTGGCCAGAACAAAGCTCTAGATTTGGCCCTTAGCACAACATAAAACTAGGTGTAGTGTCTCATACCTATATCTCTGCACTTGGGAGGTGAGAGTAGAAGCATGAGAAGATCATGGTTGATCTTGATCAACAAAGATCAAGTGCCTTTTATCCTAGCCCTTGAAAACAGAGGCAGGTGTCTAAATAAACATACAAATAAATTAAAAATAGAAGATTTGTGTGATTGTACTCAGCTACTCAGTTCTTGGTGGATAAGAACACTGGCTTCTCTTCCAGAGGACCCATGGTAGTTTCCATGAGCACAGCATGGATGTGGTGCACATACATACATGTAGGAAAATTACTCATACACAAATAGATGATGATGATAGATAGACAGACAGGCAGGCAGGCAGGCAGACAGACAGACAGACAGACAGACAGACAGATAGATGGATAGATAGATAGATAGATAGATAGATAGATAGATAGATAGATAGATAGATAGATAGAATTTATTAACAAAAGAGTTAAAGAAATTAACCAGGTGTGGTAACTCATGCCTTTGATCCCAGCTCTCAGGGAGGCAAGGGCAGGTAGATTGCTGTGTTTGAGACCATCCTGGTCTACAAAGCAAGTCCAGGACAGCTAGGGCTATACCCAAAGAAACCCTGTCTCAAAAAAAAAAAAAAGTTAGAGAAATTTATCTATTCAAATTATTTTGTGCAGCCCCTATTTAGGTATTTTATCTACAGTTAGATATTAAATTTGTGCTCTTATAGAACTTATCATTCTTCTTTATTGCTGATAACATATATATATACATACATATATATACACACACTATATACATATAACACTATATACATATACACTAACTAGGGTGACCTTATTAGATATCATGGGTGAAGGACTGTTGTTAACTGGCCCAACGGGATTCTTTTTAAAGGCTGGTTAAGGGTTTAGAAGAGAAATGCAACCAGATACAAATCACAGGCAGCATTCTTGCTAAAATAGGTCCAGTAGGTCCAGTGCTCGCTTGGCCAATTATAGACCCTGCCAAGAAGAGAGCTCAGAGGACTTTCACTGAACACTTATCACCTGGCCATGGTTTCTCCATCCTGTAAGACCACATGCTTTATGTTCAGTCTCCAAGTACAAAATCTCATGGGGCTGGGGATGTAACTCAGCTACTCAATGTTTGCCTAGCATACACAAGGCCCTGGATTTCATCACCACCATCTTTTCAACCAAGCATTGCAGTATACACCTATAACTCCAGCACTTGGAAGGTAGAAACAAGATAATCAAAAGTTCAAGCTTATCCTTTGCTCCATAGTGAGTTTGGAGTTTGAGACTAGCCTGGCCTATATGAGACCCTGCCTCAAAAAGACAAACACAAGGATTAAAGAAATAGCTCAATTGATAAAGTATTTGCCATGCAAGCATCAGAGGTTCTGAGTTCAGTCTCCAACAAGCAAGCAAAACCAAGCCTGTTTTGGTCATATTAGTTTGTAACCCAGCCCTGGAAAGGCAGAAACAGGCATAGCCTTGTAGTTAACTAATCATCGAGCCTTGCTTAATCTTAAGGTTTCAGTGAGAGACTATGTCTTAAAAACAAAGACAAGGTGATAGTGTGAGGCACGGTTTTTGTTGTTGCTGTTGTTTTCGGTTTTTATATTTGTTTTTTGCTTTTGTGTGGAAGCCTGATCTTTGTAACATAGCTGAAGCTATTTTGTATTCAGTATCCATTCTTGTTTATAAGGTGAAATTAAGTTAAAAAAATTTTTTAACTCTGCTTCATAGAAGTAGTTATTCATAGCTGACACCAACAGATTCTGCCAGAGTGTCAAACTAACCTAATATTTTACTATGACTCAGTGGTTTCATCACTCATGCTTTGTTAGCTCCTCACTTGGCTACACTCTCATGGCAGTCTGTGTTATCGCCGCACTTGGCTGTGTTCTAGTTGTATTCTGAAAGACCAGAGCTACAGCCTCACTTACCTCACTTAGGACCAATCAGCTTAAAAGATATCTGATAATACTTTGCCTAGTTAACCAAAAATGTAATATTGCTTTGTATAGTTAGCCAAAATGTAGCACTGCCTCCCTTTACCTTCTATACTTGGTTTTTCTATAAAAAGCCTGCTGTAAGAACAGATGGATGTCAGTGTTAGGCTCCCAAACCCTTTCTGTGGCCCTAATCACAATCAGCTTTGGAAAGGGCATTCAATAAACCATCAATATCTAGCTCAGACTGGTGTCTGAGTGGTTTCTGTGACAATTCTTGGGCTTCAACATTTGTTTTTTTCCTTTCAAAACAGGGTTTCTCCATGTAGTAGCCCAGGGTATCCTGTAACTTCTTGGATCTGCCTGCCTCTGATGCCCCATTGTTGAGATTAAAGGTATGCACCACCACACCCAGTTGAGAAATGATTTTCATTGGTTTGGTTTTATGAAGGTAAGAGCTTCTATTTTCTGATGGGTCCATTTTCTCTTTGTGCTAATCAGCCAATTTCATCAGATTGTGTAGTTGACTTCCTACCAACAGGATGAGACAAAATCACCACCTATTACAGGGATAAAGACAGAAGCCATCTTGGCCTGGTGTGCTTTTAGCCAGGCCTGGGTCCTGGGTGACACACCTTTTGGTTTTTTTGTTTTTTTTTTTTACAAAAATAATTCCCTTGCCAGGCTATTTTCACTTTGCTCATATGTTCCTTTTTAGAGATACTGATATTATTCTTTGTCTCTAACAAACAGCATGTAAGAATGACACTGAAAGTTGACCTCCAGTTTCTATAAAATGTGCACACATGTGTACATACAGACTGTACCAATATACACATACAAACATGCAAAAAGAAATTTGTTAAGTGCAAAAGCTTAAGAGTATAGCTTGATACAGTTTTGACAAAATAAAAGCATATAATTTTCACTGAGTTTGAGAATCATGTGACCAACATACCAAAAACTCCTTCATCATTCTCTTCCAACAGCAGCCAGGTCAAGCTTGTCCTCCTAAGGCTACTGATTAGCTTTGACTATGTTTGTGTTTCATAAAACCAGAAATAAAGCAGCATATACTTTTTAATGCCTCATATTTTTGGCCCAACGTTATCTGTATAAGATGTACTGTTCTTTAGTCCGTGTATTAGTCTGGGTTCTCTAGGGAAATAGAATGCACAGAACGCTCTCTCTCTCTCTCTCTCTCTCTCTCTCTCTCTCTCTCTCTCTCTCTCTCTCTCTCTCTCTCTCTCTCAGTATATATACATATATACACACATGGCTTATAGGCTATGACCTACCTAGTTCAATAATGGCTGTCCGCCAACAGAAGGTCCAAGAATCTAGTAGTTGTTCAGTCCAGGCTGGATGTCTCAGTTGGTCTTCAGTATATGCCAGAATTCCAAAGAAGCAGGTTCTAATGCCAATAAAATAATGGACTTGCTAGTAAGATCAAGAGCAAGCAGGAAACAAGAGCAAGTTATCTTCCTTTCTTTCTTGATTTTTTGAGGCAGGGATTCTCTGTGTAGCCCTGGCTGTCCTGGACTTGCTTGGTCGACCAGGCTAACCTCGGACTCACAGAGATAAGCCTGCCTCTGCTTCCTGAGGGCTGGGATTAAAGTCGTGCACCACCACACACTGAGCAAGTTTTCTTCATTCATGTTTTTAAGACAGGCTGCCTGCAGGTGTGGTACAGGTTAGAGGTTAGTCTTCCCACCTCAAAATTCCAGATTAGAAGTGGACTTTACCACCTCAACTGGTTAAATTAAGCAAGAATCCCTCATAGGTATGCACAGCCATTTTGGAGTTTTAGTTAATTACAGATGTAGTCAAGTTGACAACTAAAAATAGCAATCACAGTCTTCTTGTAGCCTGCTTATTCTAGCTACTGTACGCTATAGGCTTGTATGAACTGATTGTTGATTCCATTGACGGGTTGAAATACTTGAGTGATTATGAGTCTTTGTATCTGCTTAGATACCCTGCTAGGTATAGTCTTTCAGAGGCCCTCTGTGGTAGGCTCCTGTCCTGTTACTTGTTTTCTCCTACATCCAAGGTCCATTCCATTTGTCTTTCTAAGTCAGGATTGATCATCTTATCCTGGGTCCTCTTTCTTATCTTCTTTAGGTGTATAGATTTCAGTACTTTTATCCTAGCTTATAGGTCTATATAAGTGAGTATATACCATGTGTGTCTTTCTGCTTCTGGGATACCTCACTCAGGATGAAATTTGCCTGCAAATTTCATGATTTCCTTGTTTTTAATTGCTGAGTAGTATTCCATTGTGTAAAAGCACCACAATTTCTGTATCCATTCGTCAACTGAGGGACATCTGGGTTGTTTCCAGATTCTGGCTATTGCTAATAAAGCTGCTACAAACATGGTTGAGCAAATGTCCTTGTTGTGTACTTGAGCATCTTTTGGATATATGCCTAGGAGTGGTATAGCTGGATCTTGAGGAAGCACTGTTCCTATTTGTCTGAGAAAGCGCCAGATTGATTTCCAAAGTGGTTGTACAAGTTTGCCTTCCCACCAGCAATGGAGGAAGGTTCCCCTTTCTTCACAATCTTTCCAGCATGTGTTGTGACTTGAGTTTTTGATCTTAGCCATTCTGATAGGTGTCAGGTGAAATCTCAGTGTCATTTTGATTTGCATCTCTCTGTTGGCTAAGGACATTGAGCATCTCATAACCAAACCTTCGGCAGAGTGCAGGGAATCATAAGAAAGAAGGGGGAGTTAATATGATCTGGAGAGGACAGGAGTTCCACAAGGACCAAATATATCTGAGCACAGGGGTCTGTTATGAGACTGTTTCTCCAACCAAGGACCATGTATGGATATAACCTAGAACCTCTGTTTGGATGTAGCCCATGGTAGCTCAGTATTCAAGTGGGTACCCTAGTAAGGGGAATAGGGACTATTTCTGACATGAACTCAATGGTGGGCTCTTTGATCTCCCCCCGAGGGAGGAGCAACCCTGCTATGCCATAGAGGAGGGCTTTGCAGCCAGTCCTGAAGAGACTTGATAAACCAGGGTCAGATGAAAGGGGAGGAGGTCCTCCCTTATCAGCGGACTTGGAAAGGGGCGGTGAGAAGATGAGGGAGAGAGGGTGGCATTGGGAGGGAAAGAGGGAGCAGGATACAACTGGAATACAAAGTTAATAAACTGTAACTAATATTTTAAAAAATTAAAATATTAAAAAAAAAGAAACACTTGAGTGAATTCTATGGTCACATTTTGCCCTCTTAGCCATCTTTGTGGGTTTGTGGCAGTCTGCATAATTGTTTTCATTTGTATTCTCTAAGGAATTCACTGAGGAAATCAGCATTCCTGTGTTTATCTCATTTCTATTGTCTGAGCTTACATAACACTTCCCTTTTCTTGTTTCCTGAGCATTCCCAAAGGGAGGAATAATGGCTTCACTGCTGCTTTTCCTTTTCTTTCCCCATTTCTTCTTTGCTCCTTCTGCTGGTCAATTCTATCTTCCTCAGCATGCCTGCTAGGTAGAGTGATGACAGTTCCATTATTTATCAACTTTAGGTTACATACATGGATAAGATAAGCTATGGTAGAATAGGAAGTATTTCTACCTTAGAAATGTTTGTTAAAGTTGGTCGGGATAGGGACTGGTGAGAGGGCTCAGAGGTTAAGAGCCTTTGTTGTATGAAAACGAGGATCAGAGTTCAGATCCAAGTACCCCTGTAAAAAGCTGGGTGTCTCCAGACACGTGTAAAAGCACCTGCATCCACCTAGAGTCGCAAATAAATAAACAAACAAACAAATAAATAAATCTTTTTCTTAAGGTCCTGGGGCTGTCACCCAGGGGCATCTGCATGCTATGGGAGTGAGCTCAGAATTTCTCTCTTCCTCCTCCAAATTTTAATATATTACTTTGTATATTATTTCTGCATTTTTTTTTAAGTCTGTGACTTTAGTCCCGTCCCCAGCTTTTTTGTTCTGTTCTACAGTGGAACATATTTACTGTCCTTTGTTGTTCATCAGAAAACAGAAACTTTTCTTTACCCTCTTAGATTAGTGCCAGAGGCCTGAGAACTATGCTACAGAGTGACAGGAGACCGGTGCATTCTTTTTGTGTTTACTTTCATTGTATCATAAAACGGAGCAGGCCTCTGTGAAGTAGTTTTAGCCTCCAACCAAAAGGAAGAGAATCTGAGCTTCAAGGGAAATAAATCATGAGAACATGACTGTGAAATATAATGGGGGTCTATGGACGATAAAAGCTACTGCAATAAGTTCTGCTTCCACAAGCTCAGCCTGGCATTGGCTTCTCATTTATGATGATAAACACTGTTTTGAGGAATAGAAAAGGCATCTTCTTTAAAAGAAAATTTGTTCCCTACTTTTACGCAGAAAAACAGAGAGCAGACAGGGACCTCCTTGCATCTAGTAAATGTCTAGTGACTTTGTCCCAAAGTAGACAGATTCAGATCTCTTTCCCAGGGCCTTTTGGTCTACCTTCCTCAATCATATCTTGGATTTTAGGATTTATCTTTGCGAAATTTCCTTAGGAAAATTTGACAGGACTGGAGATGTGGCTCAGTTGTAGATAAAGTGCCTAGAACATACAAGGCCCTGGGTTTGATAAGAGAGGGAAGAAAGAGATTGACTTTGCTCCCTAGCTAATTGCATATTCAAAAGCATCTTGTGCTTTTCTGTTTGGGGATGTGACTATACTTAAAATGTGATTATCTCTAACATGCCACCCCAGGAACTTCTTCTGTTGAACACTGACAACCTCAAATTGCTCTCCCCTGCTACCTCAGAGGCATAACCCTCCCTATAAACATGGTAGCTGTGGCTCTATGCTCTCATCTATTCTGGTCTTGGATAACTCTGGGTCTCGTAAATTTGGCAAGGGATGATGATACATGTGTATGAATTCCATAGGGAAACCCAGTGTTTTGTACATTAATTGAAAAAAATAATAATGTTTTAAAAGTTATGTTTCTAGAGGGGAATTTCAAAGGAGAGAATATCTTAAAAATGAATTGAAAAGCCAAGCCTGGTGCACATGCCTTTAACCCTTGCATTCTGAAGCATAGGTGAGTGAATCTCTATAAATGCCAAGCCACTGTGGTCTACATAGTAAATAGGAGGGCAAACCTACATTTATGAGAACCTCTCTCAAAAAACAAAACAACAACAGTAAAAACACAAAACAAACAAACAAAAACCCCACAAATCTAATTTTAAAAAGTGCTAAGTATTTCCTAAAGAAAAATGTTAGGACAGAAAAAAAAATAGTTCCTCAATCTATATAATGGAAAGAATACAGCTTTTAAGGCATGAGGAGTGCCTGCTTTGTACTTCCAATGCTTGCTGCTGGTTTCTTAAAAAATTCAGATCATTTTTCTCACCAATAAAATTAAAATAAGATGTAGTCAGTTCTTCATAATCATGAGCTACTCAACAAGTGTTCCATTAACCATGAACCAAAAAATTATTCAGGGGTCTGGAGAGATAGCTCAGGGATTAAGAGTACTCATCACTCTGACAGAGGACCCAGTTTTGATTCCTAGCACCCACATGTTAGTTCACAACCATCCATAACTTCAGTTTCAGGAAATCCAGTACACCTTTATAACCTCTGTGGGCAACAGCCATGCACATGGTACACATACATACATGTAGGCAAAGCACCCAAACACATAAAATAAATCTTTTAAAAATGTTCAGAAAAAAAATTGCACCAATACTGCTCATGGACAGAGATCTTTCCTCCTTATCAATTTTTTCTATTAGTTCTGCATAATAACTCCAGACCTAACATTCATATTGCACTAGATATTATTATACAGATTTCTTGTATATATTTCTAGTCATATTCCCCTTAACTAGAATATGTCCAGATAAGCCACAGTTGGATGAGTTTGTTGTGTGACATTTCTGTCTTAGGGTTTTATTGCTGTAGAGAGACACCATGACCAAGGCAACTCTTATAAAGGAAAACATTTAACTGGGGCTGGCTTACTGTTTCAGAGGTTTAGTCCATTATCATCATGGTGGAAAGCATGGCAGGGTGCAGTCAGACACTGTGCTGAGGGAGCCAAGGGCTCTACATCTTGATCAGAAGGCAGCCAGGAAAAGAGTGTCTCACACTGGGTGTAACTTGAGCATCTTCGACCTTAAAGCCCACCCCTGAAGCAACACTCTTCCTTTAACAAGGCCAACAAGGCCACACCTCCCTCCTAACAGTGGCATTCCCTATGGCCAAGCATTCAGACACCTCAGTTTGTTCCACCATGCCTTCTCACCCTAATTGTTGTTGGGCTAAATATCATTTAGTATTAGCCCTATAATTATTTCGGCAGTATCACAATCAGTAAGACACAGGCATCTGTTAGATTTTATAATTGCCTTATTTACCTTGAGCTGGACAGATATTTCACCTACACTGTCTCACATCTTCTAGCCCCACCCCATGCCTGCTTTATCCATTCCTATCTAGGCTACCTTCCATCCATAATCCCAAGATACTTGCTTGGATTTTTTTATCTGGGCCTTTCCATGCCCATTCTTGGAGTACTTTTTCCTGGCCCACATGGTTCTCTCTCCACGCTAACCCATCGTGGCATCTTCCTTCCTCCTCTCCTTCCATCTGTCTATCTCCTTCCTGTTGTTCTCTTGTCCCCAAAGCCTGGGAACCTTAGCCATGCCTATCTCCTTTCGCCCTGCCCAGGTAGAGACCACATTAATTAACCAATCAGGAATAATGTCTTAGGCAGGTTTATACAACAAAGATAGGGTAGTTAGACATCTTGAGGGCCAGTAATTACCACCAAAATACAAGCATCATACTAACAGCCAACACCTGATGCTCTGCCTCATGAAATGCCCCAAAACAGTGCAGTCAGCTGACCATGGACTAAGACTTCAAAACTGTGGCCAAGACATATCCTTCCCCAAAACATATTACTAAATCCTTCTGAGAGAAAAACAAAACAAAACAAAACCAAAAAAAAACCTCCTTGCCATTCTTAGAACAATGTTTTGGATATGACAACTAAAGCCAAAGCAGCTAAAGAGGAAGTCAGTAAGACTCCAGCAAATTTAAATTCCTCTGTAGAACAAAAGAAGACATCATTAGTCAGAATGAGAGGAAACACCTGCAAGCCATGAGTCTGGTACGGAGTTATTACACAGAGTGTATAAGGAACTCACGCAAGTCAACAGCAAAAACCAAACAAACTAATCACAAAGTGAGCAAAAAAGCCAAATACGTATCTTTTTTAAAGATTACAAGTGGCCAATAGGATCATGAAAAGTGTTCAATACTTTTAATTATCATGTTAATGCAAATGAAAATCACAGTAGGATACCAATGTCACTCTGTTAGGATGGCTATCCTGGAAAAGATAAGAGACAATTGTTAAAGGCATTCATGAGATGGGCTGCCAACCTTGACAACCTGAGCTGGATCCCCAGAACCCACATGATGGAAAGAGAGAATTCAAGTACCGTAAGTAGTCCTCTGGATAGCCCACCCTCCCCAAACACACATAGACACAAATATATAAATTAATTTAATGTCACATAATTATTTTTTAAAGCTTTATTTTAAAGAGAGACATGGGAAAAGGGAACACATACTTAGAAAGTATAAATTGGTATACAATTACAAAAAACAGAAAAAAATTAAAATAGAACTCAAATATGATCAAGCAGTTACACTTCAGAGATTCTGAAGGAAACAAAATCAGTATCTCAAAGAGACTTCTATAGGCCTCTGTTTATCCACAGGAGCTGAACAATGGAAACAACCCACTTGTCCATCAATGGATAAATGGATAAAGAAGTCGTTGTATGTATTAACAATGGTCCATTATTCATCAATTAAAAATAAAACAATCTTAAAGAGGCATTGTGGCACATACTTGTAATCCAGGAAGCTGAAGAGGGAGGAAGACAAGTTTTGGTTCAGCCTGGGTTACAGAAGATCCTATCCCAGAAAAAAGAAAAAAGAAAAAAAAAAGGACAGTGTAAAGGAGGAGAAAAGAACTGTCATTTGAGACACAACATGGATGAACTTTATGGGTATTAAGTATAATAATAAGGACAAAGACAAGTTCTGTGTGTGTGCTTCCTCACTACAGGAACACGGCAAATGGGAGTTGCTGGCAGAGGGGTGTGGGGGAATGAAGGGAAAGGTATAAAATTTCAGTTCTAAAATGAATAAATTCTGAACTTGGCATGATGGTTCATGCCAGGCAATCCCTTGAGAGTCTAAGGCTGAAAGGCTATGAGTTCAAGATCAGACTAAGAGATCTCATCAAGTTCCAGGCCACCCTGAGCTACAATGAGAGACACTATCTTCAAAACAAAAATAAAATCCAGTGACCCTATTGCCAAAAAGATGGAGAAGGAGTTCTCATGATCTAGTGTGCGGCAGGGTAACTGGGGCTGTAACACTGTATTGAACTGATATTGCCTACAAGGAAGAGAGCTTACACCACAAGGACATTCACTCAACCGTGCTCATAGCAGCTTTATCTGTACTAGCCAGAGCTGGAAACAACCCAGATGGCCCTCAGTGGAGAAATGGATACAGCAATTGTGGTACATCTACACAATGGAATACTACTCAGCAATTAAAACCAAGGAAATCATGAAATTTGCAGGCAAGCGGTGGGAACTAGGGAAGATCATCCTGAGTGAGGTATCCCAGAAGCAGAAAGACACACATGGTATATGCTCACTCATAAGTGGACATTAAACATATAATAAAAGGATAAACATACTAAAATCTGTACACCTAAAGAAGCTAATCAAGAAGGCGGACCCTGTTCAATCTTCATGCAGAAAGGCAAAGAGGATGGACATCAGAAGAGGGAGAAAACAGGGAACAGGACAGGAGCCTACCACAGGGGGCCTCTGAAAGACTCTACCCAGCAGGGTATCAAAGCAGAGCCAAATTTTGGACAGAGTTCAGGGAATCTTATGAAAGAAAGGGGAGATAGAAAGACCTGGAGAGGACAGGAGCTCCACAAGGAGAGCAACAGAACCAAAAAATCTGGGCACAGGAGTCTTTTCTGAGACTGACATTCCAACCAAGGACCATTCATGCAGATAACCTAGAACCAGTGCACAGATTGTAGCCTATGGCAGCTCAATGTCCAAGTAGGTACCCTAGTAAGGGGAAAAGGGACTGTCTCTGACATGAACTCAGGGTCTGACTCTTTGATTATCTCCCCCTGAGTGGGAAGCAGCCTTACCAGACCACAGAGGAAAACAACGCAGCCAGTCCTGATGAGACCTAATAGGCTAGGGTCAGATGGAAGGACTTCCCCTATCACTGGGCTGAAGGATGGGCATAGGAAAAGAAGAAGAAGGGAGGGTGGGTTTGGGAGGGGACATGGGAGGGGGCTACAGCTGGGATACAAAGTGAATAAACTGTAAGAAATAAATTTATTAATTTTTAAAAAGAGAATAGATCTTCACAGCTCATAGAACAGGAGATAGAATCCTCTGAAATTATGTATTTGTCAAGTAATTTGATCATATTAATCACTCTGCAGTATACATACAAGTCACATTAAAAAGTTTATATTCATGCAATTTTAAAAATTAAATTTGTTAAATTAATTCATAAGTTGTGTGTGTGTGCAGGTATACTCATGTTTGATGCAGATATGGAGATCACAGGACAACTTCAGTATCAGTTCTTTCCTTCTGCTGTGGGTTGCAGGGATCAAATTCCAGCCATCAGGCCCTGCACTGCAAGAGCTTCTGTTTCTTCAGCCATTTTGGCAGTCCAAATTTACACAATTTTATTTGTCAACTATACCTAAGTAAAACACACACAGGCACACATACACACACAAATGAAGGAAGGAGGGGAAGAAAAAAAGGAAGGAAGGCAAGCAGGAAAGTCAGTCAGTATCACTGAGGGAGGAATTACTTGAATAAAAAAAAAGATTAAATATTTCCCTCTTTCTTTATAAAATTAATCAGTGTTTTTGACTGCTGTTTGTAATACCAGAGATAGAACATAGAATGCACATCATACATGCCAAACAAGTACTCTAACCGCTGAGCTACACCCTCCAGCATCAGAGTATTTTAATTTTCCTCACCTACCTTCCCTAGTAATAAGAGTATGGACACTTATTCCTACAGGCATAATGGTTTCAAGTGTTATTTCAATCAAGTAAAATTAAAGTGAAAGGTCTGAAAACTATTTGCATTCATTCTCAATTGACTGTAGACTTTAAATGATTTATTTTTGCCAATAATGCTGACGTAGTCTTTCCTAGTCAATTGTTTTCTTATTATAAAATAATCAATTATCCATTACAGAGTGGTACCGAGTCTCTTTGCACATTTCATCAATATCTTCTTCCTAGAAATTGATGTAGGCTTCTACTTCAGTTGACAACATTTGGCAACAATGTTCATTCCTTCTTTTTCAAGGTAAGTCCCATAGAGAACACACACAGATACTCATAAAGCCACATAGAAAGAGTGTGTTGCTGGCTGGTGGCTGCAGGAAGACCTTGCCCAAATCATGCAGCCCGAGCCTCACTGTCCTTTGTCTTTTAGGCAGAAAATCCACATCACATGTGGCATACTTTGGTTAGCAGAAAGCAGAACTACAGAAGCCAAAAAAGGAAAGTTTGTACATTTTGGGACTTTCTTGGGTCCTGCAGCCATGAATTTGAGTCTTTGATGGATTAGGTCTTTGTTTCCATTTTGGCAGATGTTGGGGCTGGTGTTTTAAGGTCTGAGTGGTGTTTCTACCATGTGTCAGCTGTGCTAAGATCTGGGAGCCTACTAAAGTTTGGGAATCTGTTACATTTCCATCCGCAAGTATGCTTTAAGTGATGATTATCCACCAATAAGGAACATAGCAAGCATGGAAAAGGTTGTTTACTTTTAGAGAAATCAAGAAGCACAAAACACTAAGATATTTAAGTTTAAGCCATGATAACATTCACCTTTAATCCCAGCACTTGGGAAACAGAAATAGCTTAATGATCATCAGTTCCAGGCAAGCCCGGTTTACACAGTCAGTTCCAAGACCCTGTCCTAAAAAAAGTTTAATCCCAATTTTATAGATAAGGACTTTAAAATAATATGCAACAGAGGACTTAAGGACATATGTTTCCTGTGCTCACAACTGAGTATTAAGTGCCCTAACTGCTATCAGTACAAAGAACTATGTCACCCCATTGAGACATAGAGTGACCACACCACGCAGGGATTAGGGATTCAAGGGTTGGCTGAGAGGAAGGGGAAGTGGCTTTCTCTTTCTGACAGCTCCCCACTGCCTCTTTCTGCCTGGGCACCAAGATCTAGCAGGAGATTTATGTGAGCCAGTGTGCACCAGCAGCAGCAGATACCAGAAGTTGTTCCACGGCTGATTTTGCAGTTCATGCTTCGGTAATTCAGGCAGAGCCATAGCCTTGGCACATGTACACGATACCTTTGTGTAAATAGTCATTTCCTGACAACCTAAGTCACAGTTCAGGTAATATGAGCCACAAGGGTGGCTTCCTTCTCCCAGCTCTATTAATAACCTCTCGGCAAACCTCCACTGTTCCCTTCTCAGTACTCTGATAACAGTTCTTCCAGGAAGAAATGAAAAGGGCAGGTCCTTGCCCTTCAGAAGCACCGAGAAAATACAGTGGGTGAGCACAGAGCTGAGAAGCTCTACAAACACAGAACATTAGAGCAGGTGCCAGGAATAAATAAATAAATAAATAAATAAATAAACAGAGCATGTGAGCAGGAAGGAGAAGATGAGGATTATGGAGGAGTATTGTTCCAGAGGTTTCATTTAAATGCATTAAAAGCTCATCAGGAGTTCAACAGGTGAGAGGGAATGGGAGTTGGCTGTGAGAGACCAAAGAATTAAAACTTAGTTTCTTGAGCAATTGGTTTAAAGTTTAAAGCACAAGACTGAAAAAAGGCCAGACAGATGGAGACATTTCCAGCCACCTGTGGGGAGGAACCAGCCTTACTGCATTCTTTCCTGCCCACTAGAGATACAGTTGTTAGGAAACCAGCCCAGCGTGCTGCTCTTCCCTAGGACAGCCAAACAAGGAAAGCCAGACCATTAATGGTTTGGGGGCCTTCCTACAGCCAATCAGTTCAAAATGCAACATCCCCTTTCGTGTTTCAACCAATAGACACTTGCCAGATAAAATTCCCCTGCTTTGGGAGCACTGGGAGGGACCAGGACCTTTAAATCACCCACCTACCCTGAGCTCGGGACTCTCAACCACTGCATCGGTAAGGGTGTGAAGCCCAAGTTCTAGCTTGTAATAAAAAGATCCTCATGTGTTTTGCAACGGATTTGACTCCTGGCAATCTTCTGGGGTCTTGCAAATTGGGCACAACAGTTGTAATAGTCAGACCTCTTCCTTGCTGTGGCTTTGTTTGTTTGTTTGTTTGTTTGTTTGAGACAGGCTTTCTCTGTGTAGCCCTGGCTGTTCTGGACTGGCTTTCTAGACAAGGCTGGCCTGAACTCAGAGATCTGCCTGCCTCTGCCTCCCAAGTGCTGCCATTACATGCATGCACCACCATACCCAAGCTGTTGTGACTTCCTTTTTTCTTTTCTTCTCTTCTCTTCTTTTCTTCTTTTCGTTCCTTTCATTTTCTCTTCTTTTCATTCTCTCTTCCCTTCTTCCTTTCTTTCACCCCTTCTTTATTCCCTTTTTCTTTTCTTATCAATTAGTTTATGTTCTTACTTATTTGAAAACCGACTATATGTAACTTGGATACCTTCCTACCTCCACCTTTTCAGTGCTGGCATGCCCCAAATCCAGATTATTAGTGATGTGACAAATATTAGGGGGGTTGTCTTGCCTGATTCAAGAGACCCCAAAAGACCAATAGGAGTCTTATCTGTTGCAAATTACACAAGGACTTTTATTCAAGCTTAAGCTCAGGCTGCCAATCTTCCCTGATCAGCAGGTTAGAAAGTTAGGCCCTGAGTCTCAGGGAGGCAGAGTTTTGAAAGGGAAGAATGGCATGTGGGGAATTCCAAGCCTTGGCATTACAGGGAAGGGAAAGTTTTTGGGGGGGGCAGGGTAAGCAATCAACATGGCCTTTAGGCAAATTGTTCCAAGCCACCTGGCCAAATGGACAGATATCTAAGATATCTGTACGATAGTCTGCTGGGTGGAGTGATGGACTCATGAACACATTCTATGGCATTTATGACACCTGAAAATGGGACCCATTAACAAACACATTCTGTGGTTGTCATGACAACCTGCAGGGGGGAGTGCTGTGTGGCCCTTCTCAGAATCCAAAGGTCAAGTCACTCCAAGGACAGTCAACTTAAGATAGAGTCTAAGAAACAAAATGGAGCCACCCTTGCCATCCTTAGTTCCTTCAGGATCACGTAAAAAGAATGACTTAGTTTGTCTCACAGCTTCAAATTATTCATCTATGGTTTAAAGGAAAAAAAGAGAGAGTCACAGGAAGAGACTGTGGACACACCTTAAGTGATCCAGTTAACCCAACTAGGTCCCATACTTCCACTACTATCCATCACTGGATCAATCCAATGGCAAAGGCTGAGCATTCATGATCCCCTCCCACAAAGCCTTATGTCTAAATAGTGCTCATATACATAGGATCAAGTTTCCAATGCACAGGCTTTGTGTATTGGTACATCCTATCTGAACTACATCAACTCTCTAGGAAAACAATATTGCAGGACCACATGATCAGCTCCACATGAAGGCAGAGACTTCCACAGGTATTAATTCCATATTCACAAGCTCTAAATGCTTATGGAAAACATGCCTATCCTGTATACTGACATCATTTCCTTTTTGTTGGATATAGAAATAATTAAAGATGAACTGCAGGAAAACTACCTGAACATCTCCTGAATTAATACAAATTTGAGGACTGTGTTGACTAGTTTTGTGTCAGCTTGACACAAACTAGATCAATCTAGAGAAGGGAGCCTCAATTTAGAAAATGCCTCCATAATTTTGGGTTGTAGGCAAGCCACAGGGGAATTTTCTTAATTAGTGATTGATGGGGGAGGGCCCTGTACACTGTGGCTGATGCCACCCTGGGCTGGTAGTTCTGGGTTCTAAACAATCCAGGGGAAGCAAGCTCGTAAGCAGCGCCCCTCCATGGCCTCTGCTTGGCTCCTGCCTCCAGGCTCCTGCCCTGTTTGAGTTCCTGTTCTGATTGATGATGATCCGTGATATGTAAGCCAAATAAACCTTTTCCTCCCCAACCTGCTTTTGGCCATGGTGTTTCATTGTGGCAATAGCAACCCTGACTAGAACAAGAATAAATTTCATGCCTGAGCTAGATTTTGACAATCAGGCTTCAAGTGATCCCAAAACCTGCTAATGAAGAGAGTCAAAAATGAAATTTGTTGCATGAAAAGGAAGAAAGCTGGATGTACCAAATACGCTCAGCGTCATTCTCCAAATATTGGAAACACATCTGGTTTTATTTACTTTGTTTGCTTGGCTGGCTTGGACAGTGCCTCATTTAAGCTGGCATGTTGAAGTTTATCCTCCTGCCTCCACCTCTTGGGAGTGTAGGTGCCACCATGAAAGTCACTGAGGCCAACAGCTCAATGCCATTAGGCATTAAAGATAGGCTGCAGACCATAAAGTCTTCCATGTGCTGACTACTGCTTGTTGACTGTGGCACCATAATGGCCTAGGATTACAGAGGAAATGTTGAGGAGAGCTTCCTGATGGCAGGAGTTGCCTCCCTCTCCCCTCCCAACCTAGCACCACAAAGTCAGCTGCCCCACCATCAACCCTAGCAGGAATTTATTACCTTGGCAGTTATGAAGCTTTATTCTTTGTTTGCCTTTATGAGTTCACCCCCAATCCCCTCCATGGATCCTACAAGCTCCTAAGTATACAAATGAAGCATCTTCTAACACTCCTTCTCTGGCCAATTGTACACAGCCACTCAAACTTTGCCCCAGAGACCTGCTACCTCTGCAGGAGCATGAATTCCTCCAACTCCCATAAATGAACCAGTTCTCCAAAGCTCTTCCCAGGTGTATGTTCTTTGCTTGTGCACTAACGATCCTGCCTGCACCCACTGCCCTGACAAAGCGTCACTTCCTCTAGTCTAGCGTGGTGCACAACAGGCCTGGATACCGCAAGGGGAGAAGCAGAATCTAGGCAGCATTGACCACAGCTGAAGTTATATTGGTGCCTAGAAAATCAGAACCAGAGCCAGGTATAGTGAGTGAGTGGCACATACCTTTAATTCCAGCGCTAAGGAAATAGATGCAGGTAGATCTCTGTGACTTTAAGGTCTAAACAGTGTGTTCCAGGACAGCCAGAGCTACACAGTGAGACCCTGTCTTCATTTTTAAAAAAAGGAAAGGAAGGAAAGAAAGAAGAAAGGAAGGAAGGAAGAAACTGAAAGAAGCCACCATGCTCGCTTTATTGAAGCCGCAGTGGGCAGATATGTAGAGGTAACATAGGGGAAGGGCCAGATGCGGACAGTGGAGCAAAGGCGAGGATTAGAATCTAGAATCTGGTATTCTTTGTGAAACAGCTTGAAAGACTGCCACAGAAATGATGGAGACAATAAAGATACAGATAATGATCATAAAGATGCTGAAGATCAAGGAACTGATATTCAGGCACTTGACAGTAGAGGCGTAGGCCTGGGCTCCAATCACATTGTCCACCATCTTCCTGGCCCTGGACTTCACTGAGTAGGGATAGGCTATGAAACTCAGGCAGCAGGATTTCAAGAAATGTGCATTGAACAGGGACCAGACCACATGGTCAGATAGAGTCCATTTTGGGCATGTTGATCATGGTGATTCTCACAATGGCTGAATTGTGGAGTTCTCCCAGCCCAGTCACCCCATATTCCTCTTTGATTGTCTCATAGCTTAGAGGGAGTCCAGCATTAGGGGTCAAAAGTCTTGGGAACTGTAGTTCATGTTATTGATTCTGGAACAATCGCAACATCTGGAAGATGGCTGCTGATACAATGGAAAGTCATACAAAATCCAGACAGCAGCAACCCTTCTCTTACATAACTATAGTGACTTCTGATACCAGTCATGGCACCGTTGCCACTCTCGGAGCCCTCCTTCCCATGCTACTCATAGACCCCTTTTAGCTTTCATCCTCACTGGTTGTCTGTGGGTTTTATTCATGGGACTCAAGATTGAGAACCCAGCATTGGCCTCTGGTATTGGAATTTCTGGTGACCTCTGATTGGGGAACACCTTTGCACCAACACCAAGCTCCCCTGAGTCTGATGACGACACTCTGTAACACTCAAGGAAAACCACCTATATCTCAGCCATTTTTATTACTTTTGATTAATTTTCTTAGTAAGGCATTATCTTATTCTGTAGATGAAGCTAATTTAAACTTGTGGTAATCCTTCCAGCTCAGCTTCCTAAATGCTACAAAAATAGATGTAAACCATTATACCTGGCATGTATCTCCTTCTTCTTCTTCTTCTTCTTCTTCTTCTTCTTCTTCTTCTTCTTCAATATGCCCAAACAAAATTCTTTCTTGAAATTTAATCTTGATGATGAAGCTTTAATAGGGTTGAAACAACCCAACTATAATGTTTAGTGCTAGAACTTTAGTAGGTAATAAAACTCAAAAGAAGCCATATGAATATGTCTTCTATTGGCATAACAAAGCATCATAGCCAAGGGACCTTACAAAAGAAATTGTTTAATTTGGGAGTTCCAGAGGATTAGAATTCCACATCATCATGACATGGCACATGGAAGCAGGTAGGCATGGCACTGGAGCAGTATCTACAAGTACGAGGCAAAGTGCTAACTGGGAATGGCTTGGCCATTTGGAACCTCAAAACCCACCCCCACGACATCCTTCTTCAGACAAGACCTCCTAATCGTTCCTAAGCAGTTCCAACTGCAGTCCAAGCATTCAAGTATTTGAGCCTATTGGGGCCATTCTCAATCAAACCACCAAATTTTACTCCCTGTCCCCCGATAGGCTTATAGCCATATCTTCATGCAAAATGCATTTAGTCCAACTTCAAAAGTCGCTATAGTCTTTCATGGTTTTCAAGACTACTTAAAAGTCCAAAGCTTTTTCTGGAACTCATGACAATCTCTTAACTGTAACCCCTGTAAAAGCAAAAAGCAAATTATATACTTCCTGCATACAATGGCACAGATTGGACAGCACTGTTCCAAAGGGGCAGAATTAAGGCACAATGAGGAAATACTGGGCAAAAATAAGACTACAAACCCAGCAGGGCAAACTCGAAACCCTGGATTTCTGTGTTTGATGTAAAGGGACTTAGAGGGTTCATCTTTTCCAGCTTTGCTGACTGCAGCACACTTCTCTCTCTTGGGCTGGTTCCATTCCCTGTGTCCATCTCTCCTTGGTAGATAGCCCACAGCTCTGGCATCTCCAGCATCTTGTCGTCTACAAGACAATTCAGACATCACTTTCACAGCTTCATACAATGGTCTTTCTGGGCCTCCACACATCTGGTCTCAGCAGCTCTCCTTAATCCAAGAGAATGATTCTACAATCCCTTTACTCCTGTATCCTTCATAACTCTAAAGCTATAACCACATGTCAGCAGTTGCCAAGTTCCCTGCCTATTTAGGATGGAGCCTTGTCCCTCCTTTAATTATATTTGTATAAGCTTTGCTTTGTGGCTTTCCTTCTTTGCATAAGCTTGCCTTTTTTCAGTTGGAAACTTAGTTGAGTGAGGTCTTGCCCTGAGGGCACCTCTTGCATCAGGACTTTCTTTAAACTTCTCATCTCTTGGAGCACAAGCCTTTGCTCCAACATTAAATTTCCTGGTTCTCTCTCTGTTTTGTTTTCTCCCAAACTGCATGTTGGATTTTTGTTTTGTTTTGTTTTGTTTTGTTTGCCTCATTTGCTCTTTTTCACTGTAGACCTGCATCAGTGATCACTAGTAATCACATAATGTTGTGCCCCATTCGAAGAGACCCCAAAAGACTACTAGGAGTCGAGTCCATTGTAAATCACATGAGGATCTTTATTTAAGCTTAAACTCAGGCCACCAATCTTGCCTGAAGTAGCAAGTTAGAAAGTGAGGCCCCAAGTCTCAGGGGAGCAGAATTTTTAAAGGGAAAAACCTCAAGTGGAGAATTCCAAGCCTTGGTGTTACAGGGAAGGGTAAGATTTGGGTGGGGGTTCAACAATCAAGGTGACCTTTTAGGCTAATTGTTCCAAGCCACGTGGCCAAACTGAAAACTATCTAAGATATCTGTATGGTAGCCTGCTGGGTGGAGGACCCATTAACACATTCTGTAGTATTTAATACATACTGTGATATTTATGATAACCCGTGGAGTGGAGGCCTGATTATAGCTATCTATTTAAATATTCTGTGGTATCCACAACAACCTGTGGGGTAGAGGGCCATGTGGCCCTTCTTGGAACCTGAAGGTGAGGGTCAAGTCACTTCAGAGACAGTCAACTTAAGATATAGTCTGAGGAATAAAATGGAGCCAACCCCTGCCATCCTCAGTTCCCTCAATGACACAGTCAGTACTAGGCTATCTTATGATATTCTCTGCCAATGAAATTAGTTCAAAACTCTTCAATTTAGCCTTAGTCAGATTCTTAGGGCAAGGGAAAGAAGCAGTCACATTCTTTGCCAAAATATCACAATATTCCAGTAGCTAATATTGTTTCCCAATTGACCCGGCCAGCAAGTCAGTCGAACGAGACCCTAAGAGAGGGGATAAGGATGGGGTGGGACAAGAGATGCAAGGAATGAAGACCAAGATAGGCTGTCTGATCAAGGTCTCCAATTTATTCAAATTTTTCATACAACTTATAGGGAAAAAGCATGGCAGAAGGAATGTAATTGTCTTTGGCAGGGTTACTAAGTGACCAGGATTCACAGGATAACCCACCAGAAGGGTCACAAGTTCTGCAGAAGAGTTACTTTGGAAGCCTCCAGGGGAGAGGAGGGTTTAAGGCGTTTCAGAAAGGTGATCTTATCGCAAGCCCCAGGTCAGCCAGGAAAGTACTATTGTATCCAAGCGGTAGGCCATTAAACCTACCAGGTCAGATGCCAAAAATTAAGGGGGGCAGCAAGATGCCAGAAGGCTCTCCACACCCCATGAAATTTTATGGTGTACTTGTAGGGAAAAAAACTCCTGAGATGCCAGAATAAATCATACAGAGTCTTTATTCACCACTACCAGGGCTGTCCCAAGCAGAGAATCAGGAAGTATCCCCAATCTCCAATTTGTTCAAGTTTTTAAAGGCAAAAACTGCAATTGTGACATTTAAATGCAGCTCTGAGTATCTGTAACAAGAAAATGTTGTTTACAGAGTTAACAGTTAAAGCAGTTCTTACAACCATTAAGTCAGGGACACATTGTTTAGAAATTTATGACTGGTCCAGAGACCAGTTTACTCTAGGAATTTATGGTGAATTTGTGGTTAGTCTAGTTGCCCTGAAACCAGGTCACTTAGTTTAGTACTTAAAGTATTCTTAGGAATACTTTCACACAATGGCAAAACTATAGTTCAGCAGTTCTCTACAAAAACTTCTTAAGCTGAATCTCCATAGTTACATGGATTATTGTGCCTGATTCATGAAATCCCAAAAGACCTCCAGGAGTTGACTCCATTGCAAAACACATGAAGATCTTTTTATTACAAGCTAGAGCTTGGGCTCACACCCTCACTGATGCAGCGGTTGAAAGTAGAGAGCCTTGTGCTCAGAGTAGGTGGGTGATTTAAAGGTCCCAGTCCTTCCCAGCACTTCCAAAGCAGGGGAATTCCTGCCTGGCAAGTTTCTATTGGTTGAAACACATAAGAGGATGTTGTATTTTAAACTGATTGGTTATAGGAAGGCCCCCAAACCATTAACGTCTGCAGCCCTTGTTTGGCTCTGGGTCAGTTTCCTTAGCAACTATATCTCTAGTGGGCAGGAAAGAATGCAGTAAGGCTGGTTCCTCCCTGCATGTGGCTGGACATGTTTCCACCTGTCTGGCCTTTGTTCAGGCTTGTACTTTAAACTTTAGACCAATAACTCAAATTTTTAGTTCTTTGGTCTCTCAGGATCTTAGAACCATTGTCTTCTAAGCTGCTACCAGGATGGTCCATTAAGTTGAGATAGTGTTCAACTGCTTTGTTAATCCAAAATCCCAAAGTCATTCACATTTCTTCAAATGTGAACCTGCATGGTCAGGCAGGTCACAGCAGTAGTCCACTCCCAGGAACCAATGTCTGTCTTAGCCATTCTCATGCAAACTACCACAAACAGTGCCCTCATTCTTTATACAAAAAAGGAGATTCTAGCTGGGCTTGGTGGTACATGCCCTTAATACCAGTAGGCAGGAGAGGCAGGCAGATCTCTGTGAGTTCAAGCCTGGCCTGGTCTACAGAGCAAGTCCAGGACAACCAAAGCTATACAGAGATACCTGAGTCAAAATGTTCTGTCTCAGCATATGATGATATGATGGCCTGTGCCATTTGGGGACTTTGAAGATGAGAGACCAAAGAATTAAAAATTAGTTTTTTGGGGTATTGGTTCAAAGTTTAAAGCACAAACCTGAACAAAGGCCAGACAGGTGGAGACATGTCCAGCCACCTATGGGAAGGAACCAGCCTTACTACATTTTTTCCCTGCCCACTAGAGATACAGTTGCTAGGAAACTGGCCCAGATCAACCACTCTCCTCTAGGACAGCCAAACAAGGGAAGCCAGGCCATTAATGGGTTTGGGGCCTTCCTATAGCCAATCAATTCAAAATGCAACATTCCCTTTTGTGTTTCAACCAATACACGCTTGCCAGACAGGAATCCCCTGCTTTGGGAGTGCTGGGAGGGACCAGACTCTTTAAGTCAACCACCGATAGCTTGTAATAAAAAGATCCTCATGTGTTTTGCAAAGGACTTGACTCCTGTTGGTCTTTGGGGGTCTCGAAATCAGGCATGACAAAGAGAGTCCCCAGCTGTAAAATGAACCTCACCCAGATGTAGCCACCCAATCTTGAATTCCTAGCTTATAAAAAACTATGAGCCAAAGCTGGGTTCCGTGGTGCATGCCTGTAATCCTAGCACTCAGGAAGGCAGACGTAGACAGATTTCTGTGACTTTGAGGGCTGCCTGGTCTACAAAGTGAGTCCAGGATTGTCAAGGCTACACAGAGAAACACTGTCTCGAAAAATAAAAAACAAACAAATAAACAAAAACTATGAGCCAAATAAAGCTTTATTCGTAATACACTACCCAATCTGTGGCAAATAATTATAGCAACAAATGAAGTGCTAGTACTCTTCTGTGAAATCCAAACTTTGGTAAACAATGCTTCAGAATTCGGGCAGACATTAACCCCTATGCAAGAGGGGGCTGGGACGTGAAAGGTTTAGAATCTTTCAGATAAGTTGACTTTGCTACAGGCACAGAAAGGCCATCTGAGTGGACAAAGGCCCTAAGGGCCAACTAATATCCAGACACCCTGGTGCCAGCATAGATATTTGGAATGAGCTAAGATAGGGAACACCGGATATCCAGGGAACCATGAGTAAGCAGCTTATACAAATAAACAGTGATGTAATCCTGGTTATATAACTATGAATCATCTTTGGCAAAATGCCACTTTTGTGTGGTTCTTTGAAACCTACATTGAAACCTAGAGGTATGGTGCTTGACTGCCTTCACCCAGAGTGAATCTGCTTGTGGTTCCTCACATTTTCTTCAAACTTATTGAGGCAAAATAGATAGTAGTCATAAGTAAGATAGTATCTTGTTCTGTATTCTATATACTAAATCTATATCCTCTTTGAGTCCTTCAGGCTGTGTTTTATTTTATTTATTAACTTTTAGGTATATAGCGTATTTATAAAGAGAAAGGGCTGACCTACAGAATCATTTGTTCTTGGACACACCCACTGCTCTTGGTATTCTGGTATCAGATATGAGGACTCCTGTGCTAGTTAGTTTGACTTAAGTTGACACAACCTAGAATTATCTGTCAAAAGAGTCTTAATGAGTTGTGTAGAGCAGGTTGGCTTGTCTGTGGGAAGTTGTCTTTTCTTTATTGTATTCTATGTGGTGTGGGTGTTTTGCCTGCATGTGTCTCCACACCATATGTATACTTAGTGCCTCCTAATCCCCTGGAACTGGAGTTATAGATGCGGTGAGAGGTGCCATGTGAGTACTACAAGTGGAATCCAGGTCCTCTGTAAGAGCAGCCAGTTCTGGGTGCCTTTCTTGATTGTTCATTGATATATAAAGACCAAGCCTAAATGTGGCTGACACTATTTTCAGAGCTGGGCTCCAGATGATATAAGAATAGAGGAAGCTAAATGAGTACTAAGCAAGCAAGAAATGATGTGTTTGTTCTCTCTCTCCCTGTTCTTGACTGTGGATATAGTATGTGGTGCTTTGAATGAGAAATGTGCCCTACAGGAGTGGGTATTTGAACACTTGATTCCCAGCTGCTGGTGATATTTGGGGGAAATCCAAGTAACATACTCTTGCTGGAGGAAGCATCTTATTTTGTGCAGGCTTTGAGGTTGCACAGCCCCATCTAACTTTCAGTTCACTCTCTCTGCTTCACCTTGTACCAAATAAACCTTTTCTTCTATAAGGGCCCTTGGTTGTGGCATTTTATCAGAACAAAGGAAAAGTAACTAATACATGATTCTTTAATTTCCTGTCTTGGCTTTCCAGCAATAACGGAATGTGTCCTGGAACAATAAGCTTAATAAACTTGCTTTTTGCTTATGCTGCTTTTTGTCAAGATATTTTATCACAGCAACAGAAATGAAACTAGAACAATCCTGAAGTTCCAGAGCCCTCTGTGGGCTTTATTCCTTGTTAACCCCTCCAGGTCTTTACAGAACTTGCTGTCTAGACCATTGGCCAGCACCCGGCTGTATTCTCCATTCTTCTGTGTTCAACTGCTAGTCATTGCACTACCATGATTTCTACCTAATGGTGAGTGCACATTCTACCTTATCCTTGGTGGGTTCTCCTGTCATCTCAAAGAGGTCAGCATCACAGGAATGTATCTGTCAAACCCAAAGCCTCAAGCATGTTAGGTAAGAAGTTCTCTACCATGGAGTACATCTTAATCTAACCCCATTCCCATCCTCTTTTGAAAATTATTATCAATTTTTAAGTAGCATACAAAGTGATAATGTGTGTGTGTGAGAGTGTGTATGTGTGTGAGAGTGTGTATGTGTGTTATTTCTTCTTTCTCTCTCATGGTCCCCTTTCTAGTTTCATGACCATACCTATCCCCCCTCAAACACATACATAAAAATTAGACTCAATTCCATCAAGTTTCCTGAAAATATTATTATTTGATTTTTCTTTATTGCTAAATAAAAAGTTTTATGTTTATTGATGTATCACATTTTCTTATCTATTTATCTGTGATGAACATCTAGGTTGTTCTTTGTTCTGTTTCTGGATATTATCAATAGTGCCCCAATAAAATATGGGTGTGTAAGTAATTCTATGGTATATTAACATAGAATCCCCAGAATATATATGTATGTGTGTGTATCTCCAAGAATGGTATAGCTGGGTTGTATAGCAGTTCTATTTTTAGTGTTTTGAGAAACCATACTGATATCCATGGAGTCTACACTGCTTTGTATTTCTATCAGCAGTAGATATGATTCTTTCCCTATAAACTCACCAGCATTTGTTGTCCTTCATTTCATTGATATCAGAGTCATCCTGACTGGGAGGGAATGGAATCTCAAAGTACTTTTAATTTTTATTTCCCTGATGGGTATGGGTATTGAAGACTTTTCAAAATATTTATTAATAATTTATTTGTTTTATTTTGGAGATTTTTTTTTCTGAGACAGAGTCCCTTTATGTAGATCTGTATGTCCTGGAACTAGCTCTGTAGACCAGGCTGGTCATGAACTCCCAGAGCTCTGCCTGCCTATGTCTCCAGAGTGCTGAGATTAAAAGGTGTGTGCCATCACTGCTAAGTTTGAGACAAGTTCTTAACTTCTGTTCCACCTGCCTCCACCTTCTGAATTCGAGGATTCAGGAGTGTACCATCACCGCACTTGGATTGTGTTTCTTTTTCTGAGACCTGTTCAATTCATGAACCCATTTGCTGATTGAAGATAACTGTTTTGTGTTTAATTTTTGTAGTTCTTTATACATTCTAGATCTCTTCTCTCTCTCTCTCTCTTTCAAGACAGGGTTTTTCTATGTAGCCTTGGATGTCCTGGACTCACTCTGTGCAGACTGGCCTTGAACTCATAAAGCTCCACTTGCTTCTGCCTCCTCAAGTGCTAGGATTACAGGCATGTGCCATTGCTCTCAGCTTTGGATCTATTCTTTATATACTCTATATATTCTAATATATATGTATATTAACTCTTTCTGTGAAGTATAGCTTACCCAGATTTTTCTCTCTGTAGAGGTCTCTTCACTTTGTTGATAATTTCCTATACTATACAGTAACTTTTTAATGTAATCCCACATGTCGATCCTTTGGGGTTTTCTCCTCTGCTACTAGAGTCCAATTCAGAAAGTTCTTACCTATACCTGTATTTTGAAGTTTTCCCCTCTAGTTGCACAGTTTCAGTGTTGCAAGTTTTTATTAAGATTTTTGATTCATTATGAATTTATGTTTGTTCAAGGTAAGAGATATGGATCTAATTTCATTCTCTGGTATGTGAATAGTTCTTTGTTTTGTTTTTGCTTTTTTCTTTTTTTTCAGCACCACTGTTGCAGAGACTTTCTTTTCCACTACATGTTTTTAACATTTTTTGTCAAAAATTGGGTGGCCATAGCTATTCAAGTTCTGGTTCCCCTATGCTACTTCAATTATTCTATGTATCTTTTTTGTGCCATAAATATCATATGAATATATCTTTGCTACACATTTTTTTTCTCTAGTAGTAGAAATCAAATCCAGAGGCTTGTACATAGTAGGCAGGTGCTCTTCTACTGACTGTATCTTCAGCCTCCCCTCACCAGCTCCCACTCACTGTTGGTTTGCCATGGCTTTCATTTTGTTTGGTTTTATTTTGAGATGACTTTCACTCTTTACCCAGAACATACTTTAATTCAGCTTCCTGAATTAATGTTGGGATTAAAAATATGTGTTCCACCTATCTCCCCCAATTGTGTTGGATTGATAAATTTTGGGGTTATTTTAGACAGAATCTCACTCTGAATCTCAGGCGAACCTGAAACTTGTAGACTTTCTCCCACTTCAGCTTAGTACTCTATTTACAGATGTGAGACACAACTCTGCTCCCATCAGTACTTACAGTGTTGATATTGAGTACTAAAACTCAGGGTCTAGGCAGCAGCATCTAGACATTCAGTGGGACAGCTGCAAAGGCATTTATTATTATTATTATTATTATTATTATTATTATTATTACTATATTACAACATGTTGGAAGCTGTTCAAACAATATGTGAGTTATTTAAGGCTTGATTAATGGCTTGCCTTTACACATGAGAAGACTCATTCTTGGCCTGACCTTTTCCTGATAGGCAAGCACCTGGAGATTCCTGAGGATACCCAGCCTTTTCTAAGAAGATGCCTTGATGTCTTGACTTTCTAAATGACCTTTGACTTTTCCGGAAGGTTTTTTTCCCACCCATAGGATAGTTAAGTACTGTTTTCCTCTTCTTGTGATAGGACCATACTACTGCACGTAAAATGAGTCACTGTACCACTACGTGTAAATCAAGCATGTAAATCAAGCATCCCTGGTACCCCTCAAAACCCCGGTACTCTTCAAAACCCTTCCCATTGCCCAAGGTTTATAAATCCATTATTTCAAATAAGCATGCTGGATGCTGGGTGCTGCGTGATACATCAAGCTTTTTACCATTGCCAGCTGCCTGAAATTCATCATTTATTCTGGGGGAGGGAGGGCTACCCTCCTCCCTGGAAATTTGCCACCAAACTCCTGGGGCTTGGCTTCCAGCTAGGCTGGCTGGGGCTACCCAACCACCTCCAGCTCCTGATCTGTACAGAGGTTGACTGCCCATCAGCAAAACACATGCTGCTGGCTGCAGTGGGCTTCCTCTGTTCACTGCCTTGGCAGCCATTGACCTGTGTCTCACCAGCCTTCCTCCCAGCCATTTCCAGCCTCTGCCATGATTAGCACAGCAAGGAGCTATAGCTCTTTGATATTGCCATAGGCTTTGGAATGCCTAAGCTTTCATTGCCATCAGCAATTTCATTCTAAAAGAGATAATTAATTGTAACACTCTGTGGAAAACTCTTTCCATACCCTGGCCTAGCACATGGGCCTTGCCCTAAAGCACTCTAGCTGTTCTGAGATCCAGGACCTTTGATTCCATTCTCCGTCTGGAAGCCTGAGCCTCCAGTGTAGCATTCAGCCCAGTAGAACCTGGGAGGCCCAGTGCCACACCCAACGGCACTGGTGAGGAGGGACATAGATGACAGCTATGTCCTAGGGACTACCCAGGCTCCCACTGTTATGCCCAGTTCATGAGACCCCCCAAAACCGCCAGGAATTGACTCCACTGCAAACACATGAGGGTTTATTTAAAATAAACTTGAGCCTCGGTTGCAACAACCTCCCTGTTGAAGAGGAGGAGTGCAGCCGGAGGGTCTAGGGGAATAAGGTTTGTAAAGGGCAAAACTGCAAGGGGTGGGGGTGCCAAGTCTTAGTGTTACATGATTGGGTGAAGGAAACTGACTTTTCAAATGATTGGTTTACTTTAGTTGCCAAGTTCATAACTGGTTCTGGCCTGGCCATCTAGGCCAGTTTCCTAGCAACTGTACCTCTAGTGGGTAAGAAAAGAATGCAGTAAGGCTGGTTCCTCCCCGCAGGCTGGACATGTTTCCACCTGGCTGGCCTTCATTTGAGGCTGTGCTTTAAACTTTAATTCAATAACCTCCCAAAAAACTAATGTTTTATTCTTTGGTCTTTCACTACCAAATGGAGAATGACTATAAGGAAAGACTGCCATATCTACCATCTGTTGAATGCTTCCTGTTTACTAAGTACTCCACTAAGCATTTTGCATGTCAAGTGCTCAATTAACCTTCAGAATACATGAATGGTAGGCAGATTTTCTGTGGCTGATTAATCTGGGATTCATAGAATTTAAGTCATTTGCCTGCATACACCCTGCTAATTAGTACACAAGTGAAATTTAAATAAACATCTCTACCTTGTAACTACTTATTCTTGCCCACTAAGATGGTCTGTTTTCTTGTTCTCACTCTAAATAGATGAGTTAGAAGCCACATTTCATAACTTATGAGGAACTTACTATTTGAGAGATAGAATAACTGTAATAAAGCCATTCATTTTGAAAAATAGTGGATATTTTCTTATCTTAAAAATGACAAGTATTGGGCTGGGTGATGGTGTTGTATGTCTTTAGTATCAGTGATCAGGAGGCTGAGGCAAGCAGATCTGTGAGTTCATGGCCAGCCTGGTCTACAAAGTGATTTCCAGGACAGCTAAGGCTATACAGATAAAACTCTGTCTCAAAAAACAAACAAAAAAAAAAAAAGAAGGAAGGAAGGAAAGACAGAAAGAAAGAAAGAAAGAAAGAAAGAAAGAAAGAAAGAAAGAAAGAAAGAAAGAAAGAAAGAAAGAAAGAGAAGGAAGGAAGGAAGGAAAGGAAGGAAGAAAAGAAAGAAAGAGAAAGAAGGAAAAGACAAGCAGAACTGGAGACGGCTCAGCAGTTAAGAGCAGACTGTGCTTCTAGAGGACCTGGGTTCAATTCCCAACATCCACATAGCAGTTCACAACTATCTGTAATTTCTGTTCCAGGGGGTCTGATACCCTCACACAGACACACATTCAGGCAAAACACTAAAACACATAAAATTTTAAAAAATAAAATTGAGTTAAAATAATTAACAAGTAGAGGGCTAATGAGAGCTCAGTCTTTAAGGGTCCTTGTAGTCAAACCCGACAACCTGAGTTAGATTTCTTCAAATTGCCCTCTGACCTCCTCATGTGAGCTGTGGCATGCACATACATGCATATTTTCTTTAGATAAATAATAACAAGCATGTAGTGGTTGTTTTGGTTGTGTTGTGTGGGTGTTTTTGTTTTACTCCCTAATGCTTTGGGACATGTTTGTCCATAGCTGACAGCAGCCTTGTGAGAGGCGAGCGATCTTTGTCAGCTGATAAACAGTCTCATGAGAGGGCAAGTGATCCTTGTCAACAGGAAACTGTCTCATGTTGGGGAATGTGGTTTGGGCCAGCTGAAAAACATCCTCCTGCATATTTTAAGAAGGTATAAATAGGAATCCACAGACAGAGATCACTTTGCATCACATAGCGTTACATCACTGTACTTCTAGAGACAAAAGCTCTGGAGAACTCTTCGTGCTGCTGAATCCTACTGTTTCGCAGAATACGGCCTTTCTGCTGAACCCCCGCAGATGCTGTTACTGGACCTTGTTGCTACTTTTGCTCTTGCTTGATTGCTGGTTTCCTGTTTGCCTAGACTGCTGATATCCTGAAGACAAAGAGGGGGATTGCCCCGAGGAACTACTACTAAAAAGGTCCACATCCCTGTTGCTATTAACCTTCTTTCTCTTCTGCCTGTTGTTAGGGTACTGGAAGGAAATTGGGGTGAAGAAGGGAGAAAGAGACATAAGGAACCTCAAATAAAGTAGGTTAAAAAAAGTCAAAAAGCCCATACAAACAAATGTTTTTAAAGAAAATTTAAAGAGAAGTAGAGCCAGCCATAATGCCATGTATCTATAATCCTAGTACCTAGGAGGCTGAGGCATAAAGTCTGAGTTTAAAGACAGCTTGAGCTAAGTAATGATATTGCAACTAAACAAATAAATAAGTGACATGGGCTGAAAATATAACTGAGTTAGTAGAATATCTCCTTAGCAAGCATAAAACCCTGGGTTCAATCTGGAGCACAGCATAAAACCAGGTACAATAGTGTGAGGCACCCCATTTCTGAAAAAGAAACTCCGTCTTAAGGGTAAATGACCTGGGCATAAACTCCAGTTTCAAAAAGAAGAAAACCCACAAAAATGTGCTCTGACCACCCACCTCTAGTAATATTTAACTGTTACCCCTAGCAACGGCTAATCAGTGAATACCTGGAGTTTACCCAGGTGTTCTTTACAATAGGTTGAGTAAGAGATAGCTCAGAGGTTAAGAGCACTGGCTGTTCTTCCAAAGGTCCTGAGTTCAATTCTAAGCAACCACATGGTGGCTCATAACCATCTGTAGTGAGATCTGATACACAGGCACACATGCAGGCAGTATACTGTATAAATAATAAATAAATCTTAAAAAAACAAAACAAAAACAATTATTGTTTGGCCCTTTGAGAAAACAATTTTCTCTGGACAAACAATTATGGTTTGGCCCTCCAGATACCCAATATTTGGTAAATGTCAATCAATCATAGAACTGCTAACCTGGAACCTCCCGAACCTTGCTGTAACCCTTAATAAAAACCCCTCTCTCCCTGAGCTCAGGGCTCTACACTGGAGAACCACTGCGTGGGTGGCAGTGTGGGCCCAAGCTCAAGCTTGTAATAAAGACCCTACTGCATTTGCATCAGAATCAGCTCCTTGGTGGTATTTGGGGTCCGGGAGACTTGGGCACAACAGTAGCAGTTGCCTAAAGTCTTAGTACTTGGGGGTAGGGGTGCTCTGGATCAAGCCTCCCTCTAGAGCAGCAGGTTCCAAGAAAGGTAATGTGTGTTGCTGAGCATAAAGTTTCCCAAGAAAACAGCTGGATTTCTTACCATATACAAGACTGTTTCCTAAGCTGGTACACACCTTGGGAAAGCAAGCACAGACCAAGCAAAAACATCCCTTTCACAGATCTCCTGTGTTGCAAAAAAAAAAAGGATTCCCAGGTCTCAGAGTGGTACACTGACCAGTGGTGCAAAAACCTACAGAGTATCCCACAGAGACACAACTTATAAAACTGGTCCAGGAAAAGTGGCCTTAAATGAAGGCATGTTAGCAGACAATAAAGCTGCAGCGTGGAGTTTCTTTACATTCTTTGTTCAGTTTCTTTACATTGCTGTCATGGGAAAAACATGGTATTTGAACCCAAGTTGGGTTCCTCTGAAATAAAATATACTCTAAGATATGATGCTAAGAATAACTGTGTTGCTAACTTAAAAACCATGAGTTCCTATACTGTGTCCTTCATAAGAAGCCAGCAAATATCACAATATCACTGTTTCCCTGGGCTCTATGGACATTTATAACAAATTATTGAACCTAAGAAAGGAGCTGTGAAACCAGGCTAGTGGTGCATGCCTGTAATCCCAACACTCTAGGAGGCAGAGGCAGGTGGGTCTCTTTGAAGCCAGCCTGCTCTACAGTAAGTCTAGAACAGCTAAGGCTACAAATAGTAACCCTGTCTTGAAAAAACAAAAGGAAAAAAGAAAAAGAAAAAAGCTTTGAAAACAGCCTCAATTTATAACCAGCTGATCTCTAGAAGCTCCGGGGTTTGGGCACTGGGGGTGGGAGTTATTCTCCTGAGACTGAACCCTTAAGATTTGAGATTTAATGCTAGTTACTGTCAGAGCACAGTGCAATTTTAGGGTACCATCTTGCATCTAGAAAGTGCAAGAAATGATTGCTGATACTGGAAAACATCCCATTAGAAAGTGAACCATGTTTTTATACTTTATTAAATATGTATTAAATTTAGTCTTTTGCCCAAATCTGAATGGGTTGTTGATTTTTTGTGTGTGTGGGGGGGGGAGGTTTTTATGTATCCCAGGCTGGCCTTGCACACTCACCCCCATACAACTGTGTCTACACACAGGCAAATATGCATGCACGGACACACACATGACATACACACAAAGAGAGACTGATAAAATAAATAAATAAACTACTATATCACATGGAAACAACCAAATACATACAGAAGGTGGAATATTCTACAAACCATTGAATCTGTTCTTAAGAAAAATCAAAATACAGAAAAAAAAATTGTAAGTCCAAAGAAGGGAATTGAAGGCCATAGGGCTCACAAAAAGGTTTAAACAACAAAACAGCAATGTAGACAAGATGACACACAAAGGCTATCCGGGAACCATGAGTCAGCCAGCGTCACATATGACCAAGGATGTAATCTGTTATGTAACTATGAATCACCCCTGGCAGAGTGCCACTTTTGTGCGATTTTTGTATAAATATGCCCCTGAGACCAGAGGCCACTGCCTTCACCTGAGTAAAGAATGTTTATGCCTCATCTACCCCTGGCTTCCCACTCTTTCATTCACCTCCAGGCTTTTAGCTACATCCCCCACCCCCACCCCCTTTTACCTCCATTCACCACCACCCCCACTCTGGCTTCAGAGCTGGGTCCTCACAGCAGGGTTCAGGGAGATGGTAGTGAGACAGAGGATTGGGGGGGGGGGGGAATTATGGACTGTGCTCCCCACCACCCTGGTGTTCAGAACAGTAAACATTTTCTTTTTTCTCACCAACATATTTGAAACATGCCTTACTTTGACTTTTTGTTGTTCTGTAACCATATCCATGTGAGAACATATTATTTAGGTCAACCTGAATCTGTGTTCCTGAACAACTACCTTTCATATTTGACTCATGAATAAATGTACTGAAAGCATTTTGCACAGACAATATCATGTCTGTTGTTAAAATATTTTAAAACCTTAAGCAACATAGCAAAAAAAGTTAAATGGGTGCTCACTATAAATAGTACTATACCTCTGTGTGATTTGCTAACACTATTCTTGAATTCAGGATCCCCCTGCCTCAACCTCTTCAATGCTGAAATTACAGTCCTGCACTGCCACACCCAGCTAATCCTCAAGGGTCTCTAGACACAGATTGAGATAATCAAAATCACCAGGCTGGGCATGGTGTGTTCCCTTTAATATCTGCACTCCAGATAGAAGCAGTTGGATCTCTGTGAGTTCAAGGTCAACCTTGGCTATATAGAGTTCCAGGTTACTCAGTGTTGCTTAGTGAAACCATGTCTCAAGAAAAAAAAAAATCGAGTTGAATTGTTTTTGTTTGCTGTGTATGTGTGTGTGTGGAATGGCTAATTTTCTTTCTTTGAACTTGAAAGGTAAGTTAGTAGTTATTTTCTCAGACAGGGTCTCATTTAGCTCAGAATGATCTTATTTTTGCAAAGTTGAGGATACTTTTGAACTTCTGATCTCTGTACCCCCACTACAACACCCCACCCCAATGCTGGGATTATATGTAGTTTATGTGGTGCTAGGGATCAAACCCAGGGCCTCAAGCATGTTAGGCAAGTACCCACCAACTATGCTACATCACTAATTCCCTGGTGATTCTTCCTAGGGCTTTTTGCTCCTAAGATAATGGCCCTCCTTTATAATACTTTTAGACAGGCTTCCTAGTAATAGGCTGGATGACAGCCTTTCAGTAGGGGAATCTCTTTGCAAGTCAGATGATTTTCAATGATTTTCTTAACAAAATTGGAAGATTTTACTGAGTCACAAGCTGATAACTCATTATAAGCAATTTTCAAAAAGATGACTCTGATTTTTTGAAAATCACTCAGCATTCCAAGAATTGATTTGCAGTGCTGCAACAAAACTCTTTCCTTATTTATCTATATATTTTTGTAATCAAGTTTTCTCAATGCTTATTTCTCAAAAGATGAAAGTCAGAATAAAATTGATGGTGATCTCTCATTCCAGTGATACAGTGCAATTGAGACACAGGTGCATGACTTCATTAAGAGAAAAGCACCATAGGGCTATTAAGAAATGCCTTCCATTGGCTTTTTTTAAATTTGTATTTAGTAATTACCCATCAAATGTAAAATATTTATGTTGATTTGATTGACTATGAATTTATAATTGACAGAAGGATAGCCCAGTACAGAACCGTTTTTAAATATAAGAGCTCAATGAGGCCTGGTCATGTACTTCAGTAGTAAAGTCCTTACATGGTACAAGCAAGTCTGCAGGCCTGAAAATCACTAAGGAACCCAGGCTGACCTCAGAGTCACAGTAGTCCTGCAGCCTCAACTTTCCAAGATCTGTGGTCGAGGACTTGAGCCACGTCTGCCTGTCACAGAAATTTATTTATTCGTTTGTTTGTTTCAACCTGAATCTGTGTACACATACACACACACACAAGACAGAGAGAGAGACTTGCAGAGTCAGTTCACTCTTGCCACCTTCATGTGGTTTCCAGGTCATAAGCCACCTTGCTGGCTTTATTGTACTATGCACATATATGCATATTACATATATATGGTGGCACATACCTTTAATTCTAGCACTCAGGATCCAGAGGAACATAGATAGATTTGGGTGAGTTTGAGGGCATCCTAGGCTACAAAGCGCATTATGGGCCAGCCAGAGCAACAGAGTAAGACCTTGTCTCAAAGAGAGAAAAAATGAGAACTTAATTCAGCTTACATGTTCAGGTTACAGTGCACCACTGTACAGGGAGTCAAGTAGGAACTTGAAACAGAAGTCATGGTGGAATACTGCTTGATGGCTTCCTCACAGGCTCGTGCTCACTTAGCTTCCTTATATAGCCCAGAACCACGTACCTAGGAAGTGGTGCCTTCTACAGTGGGCTCTGCCCTCCTACATCAATTCCCCAAAATCTTGCTGAAAGGTCAGTCTGCTCTGGGCAGCCCATCAGCAGACACTCACTTCTCAGCTGACTCTAAGCTGGGACAAGTTGACAGTTAAAGTTAACTAGGACAATAAGATGAAGAACCCAGATTCGAAAGGATATAAACAATAAGCCTCTTCTATACAGCTTAATGAAAAAAAGCATAACTATAGGAGCAGAAATCAATACTCGCTATAGACTTGGGCTAAAGAAGTAACAATGCTAGGGACATGCAGGAATTTTGGAAAGGGTGGGTAATGAAAACCCTATATTTGGTCCTAGTCCAGAACCATGAGAATTTGTCAAAACTCATGAGACTTGTCTCACACTAATGGAGAATGGCAGTGAGTTGGGGAAGCTGTATTCTTAACTAAACTATTTCTTAATAACCAAGGCCCTGTGTTCAATTTATTCTACTGTTCAGCTCTGAAGCTGTTCGATCTCTTTTGAAAATAACAGCTTGTCAATTTTATCTATATTTAATCTCTTAGCTATGTTCTTCGGCGCTGTGACATTTTAGTTTGTCTACTTGGCCTATTCATTACACAAGAATCTGTGGGCAAGAAGAGATTCAGGATATCTCTTGGGTAAGGAATGGCTGGCTCTCAGGCTTAGTTTCCATGAGGTGCTGTGTATTCAATATGCAAGAATGTTTTCTACTGGAAACAATGTGCAGATGGTAGGGAGTTGGCTGGGAAGTAGAAGCAGGGGCCTGTTTGGTTATCCTGGCAAGTTGGGCTTTTTTCTGGAGATCAATCTTATTCAGCCACTTTTCTCTACCTGAGTAAGTATTGTGGCCAAAGACCTCCCATTTGAGTGTAGGCAGAAAGGAATGGCTTCTTCAGGCACACCTGTGCTATGAGGAGGTCTGACTGAAAAGCTTTCCTGGAAGCTTATGTTGGGAGCAGTCTAGAGGAGGGTATGCCAAGGCAGATTGGCTTAGGGCAGGCAGACTGTTTCCCATGACCTCCAAAGAACTGTCAAACACACCACAGGAAAGCCAACACAGTACCTACTACTCACCAGGCATCCACTTAGATACGGTGAGTTCCAACGGCAGGAAAGTCACTACAGCATGCATATAGTTGGATGCCATGCTCTTTCACCCTTCTCCCTAAGTCTTCTCTGGCCTCAACGGTGGAGAAGAAAAGGCTAAAACAAAACATTCCCTGCTGCTTGCCAATTCCATTAAGCCAAGGAGCAGAGAGTGGCAGTGTAAGCATGAGATTAGGGCTTTCATCAGGATTAGAGTTGATTTCATAATCACAACTAAGCAGAGTGATATGAGGCTGGAGAGGTGGCTCAAAAGGTAGGCTCAAACCAAGAAGCAGAGCGTTGTGGTACCATTCCTATGGTGTCTGTGGCGGCTTGAATAAAAATGGCCCCTATAGACTAATACATTTAAGTGCTTAGTCACTAAGGGAGTGGCACTATCTGAAAAGATTAGGATTAAGAGCCGTGGCCTTGCTGGAGGAAGTGTGTCACTGGGGGTGGGCTTTGAGGTTTCGAAAGCCCACACCACCCTTCCTCCTTTACCTATGGATCAGGATGTAGCTTTCTACTTATCCAACAGCAAACCTTCCTGCTGCCATGCTCCACGAACAACCTCTGAAACTGTAAGCAAATCAAAATTAAGTGTTTTCTTCTGTAAGAATTGCCTTAGTCATGGTTTCTCTTCATAGCAATAAAGCAGTGACTAAAAGAGTGTCAAGAAAGGACAAGAAAAAAATGATTTGAAACTGAAAGGTGATGCTTGTGCAAATGTAAAAACATTTCACACGGCTGACAGGATGACTCAGTGAGTAAAAGACACTTGCTACCAAGGCTGGTGACCTATGTTTGATCCCCAGAATCTGCATGGTGGATGAAGGAAGTGAGTCATACAGTTTATCCTTTGTCCTCGTGTGGTCCATAGTGATCACACACACACACATACATTAATTAATTAATCAGCCCGGTCCTGCAAGTCCAGCATCTGGAAAGTGGAAGCAGGTGAATCTGGAGTGCAGTGATAGGCTACATAAGGAGGCCAGATTCTACATAAGACCCTTTCTCAAAAAAAGAAAGAAAAGAAGCAGAAGGGGAGGAGGAGGAGGCAGAAGAAGAAAAGGAGACAGAGGAAGAGTAATTAATTAATGGAGCAAGGGAGAGACCAGCCCAGGAGGATTATGGGTAGAGAGGGGAATGGGAGTAGAAAAATCAACAAAGTAGGATAAGGATGCCATAAAAAAAAAAAAACCATTACTTTGTATGCTAATTTTAAAAACTAACAAAAAAAGCAAACGCTCACAATGAAAAATGAAATTGTGCACCCCAAAATTTACATATACATTAAAATATTAATTATCTCTATGTGATTGTTCATGCAAAAACACAGCTTTCACCTCAAAGAGAATGAAAGAGAGTTCATTCCGGTGCTAAGTCTGAGAGTCCATAGACAGGGAACAGATTCGGGTTGCCATGCTCCACTGTGAAAGTGATTACACAAGACTGTTATTTTGTTCCAGAACAAAGAAATCAGGGTGTTCACCAAACAGACTGATGAGGGCCACAGGGTAGTTATAACAAGCAGAGAAAACTCTTCTATAGGTCTCAGAAGCTCTCTGATGACATGCTTAGCCTTTTTCAGAGCTCTAAGAATACATTTTGAAGATTTCAGTAGTCGTAAGTTAAGTCAGACTCAGATGAGCAATGAATGGCTTAAAGAGACTAAAAATAGCCATCTATAGAGACAAGGCTATCCTTGAACTCCGGGCTTTCCTGCCTGCAGTGCTGGGATTATAGTTGTGAATCATCATTTCCACTTGTCATTTAATTGCGTGCTATATCATTAAAAATTTATTCTTAGGATGTATGAGTTGGCACACACCCTTAGTCCCAGCAAGGGAGGCGGAGGCAGGCAGATTTCTGTGAGTTGGAGGCTAGCCTGGTCTACATTGTGAGTTCTAGGTCTTGTTCTTTCTGGAATACCTTTCAGTATTTCTTTCAAAAAGTTTACAGGTGAGCTGACCAGAGCAGCGCTCTCAGTCTTCTAAGGTAACCCTCCACTACTTGGTGAGTTTGAGGCCAACCTGAGATACTCAAAACCCCATCACAAAAAAGCAACACACACACACTGTGATGGTTAACCTTGTCAATTTGACACACCTCTGGTGTATCTATGAGGACATTTCCAGAAAGGTTTAACTGAAGAGAGAAAATCCAATGTGAATATGGGAGGCACCATTCCATGGGCTGGGGTCCATTATGAATAAAAAAGAGGAAGTAAACTGAGTCCCAACATTCACCCTTCCCTGCGCCCTGACTGTGAACCCAACATGGTCAACTCCTGCTCCTGCCATCAAGCTTTCCCTGCCCTCATGGAATCATCCTTCAACTGTGGACTTGAGGTCAGCCTGGGATACATGGGCCAGAGAGAGAGGGAAAAAAACACTAGAGGAAGAGAGAAAGAAGGAAAGAAAAAGTTATTTCCATTGAAAAATCTTTCAAAACAAAAACAGAAAGAAAACCTTTCAAGCATCCTTTTATTTTCATTCTTTTATTTAGCACTACAAAATCTGATATTCTAATCTCCATTTCTCCATTAATAAATAATGACTTATTTATTAATTCTCAACAGAGATTAATTCTTATTTCCCTTGTCAGTTGTGTTGGTTTTCTAGTTGAACAAATTCAAATAAAGCAGGATGTGTGTTACATTGTTTCTTTGACTCAATTTTCTAGGCCCCTTTTGGAGGCTCTCATGTCAGAGGTCTGAGGACAGCTGTTTCCTTAAAATCTATACAGCAATAAGACTGCAGGAAACACCAGTTAACAGCTGTGACATCATGTGGAACTCACCCGGGCAAGCCAAAGTTCTCCATACTGAAGTCATCTGTTGCTATATAAGACTGTTCAGAATTTTAGTTACATAAAGCAATTTTTTTGCTTTTATCATAACTTTGTAGACCAGTAACTCAAACAGTAAGTCAGTGATTTGCATCTCTGGTAACTTAAATGGCCCTGGAGAGAAAGGATGGCCTCAAGTTTGCCAGGTAGTGAAGGAAGTCCTTGAACTCCTGATTGCACTTCTACCTTCCAAGGGCTGCAATTATAGGTGTGTGTGTGTGTGTGTGTGTGTGTGTGTGTGTTTGAGCAAGCCATATCATACAAGTGGAAGTCTGAAGATACATTGTGAATTCCTTCCTTCCAATGTTTAGGTCCCAGGGTTTGAGCTTGAGCTATCTGGCATGGAGACAGTTGCTGTTATTTGATGAGACATCTCTCTGGCCTTGGTAATAGTTCTTAACAGTCCAAAAGATAACAGCACATTCAAAGAAGAAATAATACTCTTTCGTTGTAATTATTATTCTTTCTCTGTCTCTGTCTGTCTCTCTGTATCTGTCTGTCACTCTCTCTGTGTCTCTGTCACTCTCGCACAGACACACATGCACACACTAGAAGCAGGGAGAGCTGAAAGAAGCAAGTGTTATGTCACAGAGTCAGTTTGACGCTGCTGTTAAGTGGTTCACATACTGAGCCTTTCAATCACTTCAGAAAGCATGAATCTGAGTTTGGTAGGTCTCATTCTTTGTAGTCAATACATAATGAATACACTGAGAAATGGAAAGTTATGTGTATGTAATAGGGTGACAGCATCTAGTGTCCCAAGACCTACTATAACTCAGGAAGCAGCCCAGATAAACAACTCAGAATGTAGCAACTGCAACCCTGCATCTAGAGGTTTCAGTGGAATGAGTAAAACATAATTGAATTGTGGCTGGGTTGGGGTGTGGCTCCATCAATAGGGTGCTTACCTAGAATGCTTTTCATCACTCAGAAAACCAAACCAGCAGTTCATGGCAGAAAGTTTAGCAATCTGGATGTGGAGGAAGGAAGATTAAGTATCCAAGGTCATCTTGGGTTGTATAGAATGCTATTTCAAAATGGAAAACAAAGTTTACACGGTCAACAAGAAATGCCAGTTGTGAGCCAGGCTTGGCCGTGTATGCCTTTAATCCCAGCACTAGACAAGTAGAGCAAGAGTATCTCTGTGAGTTCTAGGCCAGCCAGAGGCACATAGTGAAATACTGTCTTAAATAACAATAATGATAATAATAATTCAACAGCTCAGAATCCTTCTGCCTCAACCTCCAAAGGGTTGGCTTACAGGTGTGCACACCCTATCTAGCTTTTAAAATTGTCATATTTTTCACTATCCTATCCTGTGAGGCCTGGCCCCTCCTTTTCTCCCTCAGAAAAAACCACCTTGAACAAATGAAATTCTTCATGCTTAAACAATCTTCTAATTTCATGGTGGTGAGGGGAGGGAAGAGAAACAGAAAGCTAAAGCAAACAAAATGGAAACATTCTTCACAAATGTGTCCGTACACATAGCCAACAATGCTGTGAATAAACTTAGGGGAAGTGTTGTATTCCATAGCTTGATTATTTTTCTTTCCTTCATCTCACAACTTAAATGAACAATTGAAACCTTTGCTTTCTCCTTGATCTAAGTTTGATTTTAGTCACCGACATGGTAGATGTGCTCTTTAAATGTAAAAATAAAGTTATAAATTTAGTTATTTAAAACTAAATATATAACTCTATATAAGTATATGTTAATTAATACATAATTATTTATAAATAAAATTTCTAAAGAACCCAGTCTGGACAAACTTAGCAAATGTTTTTCCCATTCTTTCACAACATAACCACAGGCCATTCCTGACTATTTCACTATTTTTTGAGGGGGAGGTGTTTTTTTGCTTGTTTGTTTTATTTTGTTTTTGAGACAGGGTTTCCTCTTTCACTTTTAGGACAAATATAAAACCTATCATTTTGCTCTAAAAAGAAAAAAAAATTTGAGATAGGGTTTCTCTGTGAAGCCTTGGCTGTTCTGGACTTGTTTTGTAGATCAGGCTTGAACTCATAGAGATCCACCTGCCTTTGCTTCCCTGAGTTCTGGGATTATAGGTGTGTGCCACCATACCCAGCCAATTGCTCTATTTTTTTTAATTAAGATTTATTTTTATTTTAGGTGTACGGGTGTGTCTTAGTTAGGGTTTTATTGCTGTGAAGAGGCACCTTGACCAAGGCAATTCTTACAAAGGCAAATATTTAATTGGGGCTGGTTTACCATTTCAGAGATTTAGTCCCTTATCATGGTGAGAAACGGCAGCGTGAAGGCAGACATGAGGCTGGAGAAACCAAGGTTCTACGTCTTGGTCCAGAGGCAGCCAGGAGAAGACAGGATGTGTGTCATATTGGGCAGAGCTGGAGCATCTATATGACCTCAAAGCCCCACCTCCACATGACACACTTCCTCTAACAAGGCCACACCTCCTTCAACAAGTGCCATTCCCAATAGGCCAGTCATTCAAATTTATGAATCCGTGGTGGCCAAATCTATTCAAACCACCACAAATGTTTTGCCTACATGTATATTTGTCACCACACGCACACGGTGCCTACTCAGGCCAAAAGAGGATATCATACTCCCTTGAAGCTGGAGTTATTGATAGTTGTGGAGTACCATGTGGGTGCTGAGAATCAAACCTAGTCCTCTGGAGGAGCAGCTAGACCATCTCTACAGCCCTATAGCTCTAATTTTAGTGAGAAATGTCCCCAGACCTGTTGTAGGATGTCTGATCACATTGTGAACCCTGAGATTGTATACTGAAAAGATGTGGGGATCAGGAACTGGGGGAAGGGTAGTAAGTGCTGACAGAATCCACACAGAATCCCGGGAATCAGACTCCAGGGACCAGACTCAAAGGTGCAGATCTAACTTTATTATCCAGCCTTTGAATGATTGAAAGGCCAATCAGACAATCCCATGCTAGCCTCTAGCACCAGTAACAATCAGTCGAATTGGAGCAACTATAAGGAAATGTGGGAGAATTGGGGGGGGGGGCAGCAGCAAGGTCTCCTTAGGAGACTTCCTTAAAGAAGAGAGAAGCAGTCATTGCCCTAGCCTCAGATCCATATTGAGACTTCACTCATGTGCTAGGAGTCCTTAGTGGATCAACACTATGTGAAAGTGGATCAGAACCTTTTGAGGAGTCATAGGAGTTGATGACACTTCACTTACCACTCCCTATGGGTCTCCAAAAGGGTTACCTCGACATTCCCCACAAATAAAGCTATTTCTATTTGTGGTGTGGCTCAACCCTAGCACACACCTTTAATCTAAGAGCTTTCTGTAACCAGGATTAAATAAAGTTAACCCTTAGTCAAGAGACAGAGCAAGCAACTGATAGGGAGTGAACATAGGGGAAAAAACGTAATAGAGAATGAGAGGAAGTCCAGAGGCAAGATGAACAGGAAATAGATAGCAGAGACATTCAGTTTCAAGGGCTTTTAAGACAGTGTGGGGAAGAAAAAGGGTTTTTTTTCCCCCCCTGGGACATCTGCTGAGTAGGAAGGTCAGCTGGGTGCTTTCTTTGCCTCTCTGAGCTAGTACTGGCTTTCACCCCAGCATCTGGCTCCTGAGTCTTTATTGATAAAATCGAACATTGGGGGATTTTTGTTGTTGTGTTTTTGTTTTTGTTTTTCTAAAGAGACACAGAGCAAATTAATGAAAGAAGGTAAAAATGAGGCAGAGTAAGGAAAGAAAGGGAAAGAAGAGAAAGGGTCAGGAAGGGAAATGAGAAGTCAGATTGATTGCAAACAGCAATCAAAGTGTTGTGCACAGGAAGCCCTCAGGTTGCTGATCTCTTTGTAGGATGACCTTGGCCTTCCTCCCATAAAGGGCTTTGTTCTAACTCTCCTGTTTTTATGCCCTTTGCCTTGTCATTACAATTGTAAGGCAGACAAGCAGAGACTTCAAACATGCTTCTGTGTCAGGATTCACTTGCTTCTGTGATTGTTTTCTAACCCTGACTCTTCTATGTGAAGTAGCCCAGATGACCTTTCGGGAACCTTTATGGGACAGAAAGAAGCCAGTGTGCACTGAGCTCTCTTAAATCAACTGCAGCAGAGTAAACATATAGGGAAAGTTATGGTGGCGTGAGAAGGAAGCACAGGAAAGAAAAGCCCGACTTCATTCCAGAAATGTTGTTTGTCTTTTCCTCTGAGAGACTCAGAAAACATCACACACCACTGATGAACCCAAAATTGCCTAGGCATCATGTATTTTGTTAAAGACATCTCTACCAGATGTCAAAGACAATAAGGAAACTGTGCTTGCTGCAGCTGAAATGATCTACAACCTTGACTTTTTACATCCTTGTTCCTAAATCTAAATAATTCCCCACATAAAGCCACCTTACAACTTTGTTTACAAAAGGAAAATTTTTAAACCTGTAGTAAACTACACTCTGTAAACAAAGTAACTTAGAAAGCTCCAAGTTGTGGGCTGGGAAGATGAGTCAATCTGTAAAATGTTAGCCACATGAACTAGCAAATGCTAAGAACTCATGGGAGAGAATAGACAGGGTGGTATATACCTGTAATCCTAGTGCTAACAAAGCGGACACAGGATCTCTGAACTTTGTTAGCCTGACAGCATGGACAAATCAGTGATCTCCAAGCTCAGTGAGAGACCTTGTCTTTCAAAATGAGGGAGGCTGAACATGGTAGTGCATACCTTTAATGCTAGCACTTCCGGAGGCAGAGGCAGGTAGATGTCTTGAGTTCAAGGCCAGCCTGGTCTAGAGAGCGAGTTTCAGGACAACCAAGACTACACAGAGAAACCCTGTCTCAAAAAAAAAAATAAGTAAATAGAGTATAGATAGATGGATAGATAGATAAATGGATGAAAGAGTGACAGAGGAAGACATCAACATCTGGTTTCCATATGTTCACATATGTGCACATGCCTTTGTGTGTGCACGAACACACAACATCAATTGACTGCTTATACTAGGTCAAAAAGAAGTCAATATTAATGTTTTGACAGCAAACAAGATTGAAGATTTATTATTTGTTGTGCCATAAGATGAATCAATGAGTAAAAAGTTCAATCCCCAGAATCCCACCCCCAAAAGGTGGAAATTGAAAAACTGGCTCTACAAAGTTGTCCTCTGACCTCCACATTCCACTGTGGCACATGTATCCTGTACACACACACACACACACACTAATTAATAGGTTTTTTAAATTTACTTACTTTTATCTTATTTGTATGAGTGTTTTAGCTGTATGTATGTGCACCACACTCATGCAGTGCCTGAGTATGCCAAGAGAGGACATTAGAACCCCTGGAACTGTAGTTACTTACAGTTGTGAGCTGCCATGTGGGTGCTGGGAACTGACCCTGCATTCTCTGCAAGAACAATATATGATTTTAGCCACTGATTCACTTCTCCAGCCCCAATAGTAATAATTATTTTTAAAAGATTTTATTTATGAGAGTTTAGAAAATTAAATGTTTACAAGTAGAAAAGGAGTGGATATAGATGTTTTGATTGCAGACAAGACTCATCACATGTTATTATTCACATGTGAAATACTGTATCCAGAATCTTAATGCAAACCCCAGCTCTGGCAGGTCCCCAAATACTGGTCTTGACCACCTGCCTCTATAAGCTAATGAAATAAATGAGAAATATGAAAAGTAGGAGAAGAAGATTCACTCAACGAAACCACATTTGGAAGGATACATAAAGGTGTCTGTGACTCCAAATCTGTCTTTGGGATACTAAATTGGGCAACATGTTTAATAAATGAAGGACTGAGGCAATGAGCAGGAGGTCAGAATGATTAAACAGTCCTCGTCAAAAGTGTAGTTCAGATGATCCTGCTTTTAATTCTGGTTCTTTGGGGTCCAAAGAAGTTGTTGTCATTGTCATCACGTGAGGGCATCTATCTGGCTCCCACAAGGCCATCACTTCTGCACCAGGGAGCAATCTCACCTACAAGATAATTACCCTGAGGTGGAGGGTGCAGGCTTTTCTCTGTACTCTCATGTTTTGGTCTTCCCAAAATCCTAGGTGATGGTAGGTTGGGGACATTGACTGAAAACTGTGTCTTTTCTTAAGCCTTGAAAGGAAATGAGATAATTTAGGATTATAAACACCATAAATCCATAGATACAAGAAATCTAAAAAGGCCAGGAAAATAGCATGTCAAATCAAAAACATGGAAAGCAATAATTCACAATAATTCACTTACTTATTTTAAAGTTTTTATATAGTCAGTAAGATAAATACATGTCCCAAGCTGAAGGTCAACTTATTTTTTTGACTTGTTCTTCCTCTATAATTTTGTGATTTACACTTGTAAATTGCTTGCATTGTTCTAAGAATTGACCTACTATAAACTGTTTCCTGGTATGTTCCAGTAACTGTCTGACAATACACCAATAACATCTACATTTCCTGTGATCATAAAAATAATTTCAAGCAGAGTGTGGTGGCACACCCTCATAATCCCAGTATTCTGGGAAACAGAGGCAGGCAATCTCTGTGTGTTCGAGGTCAGCCTGGTCTAGAAATTGAATCCAGGACAGCCAAGACTACACAAAGAAACCCTTTCTTGAAAAAGCAAATGAATGAATAAATAAATGAGTGAATGAATGAATGCAAAATTCCACTTCTGTAATCACTTGCTCACTTCTTATAAAGAAGTTCCCCTGCCTTTAGTCTTCACCACTTCCTTCTCCAACTCTACAGGAGACTGTAAGCTTGGCCCCACATAAAAATAATTTTTTTGCCTTCCAACATCTCAGTGTTAGCTCCTGGTTTTTGACACTGAGAGACCAAAGAATTAAAAATTGCTTTTTTGGGTATTAGTTTGGGGTTTGGAGCAAGGCCTAAGTAAAGGCCAGCCAGGTGGAGACTTGTCCAGCCACCTGGGGAAAGGAACTAGCTTTTACTGCATTCTTTCCCTGCCTACTAAAAATACAGGTGTTAGGAAAATGGCCCAGAAGGCCAGGCCAGACCTTTTATGGTCTTGGCGCTCTCCCTCAGTCCATGTTCTTCCCTCTCTTTCTACTCTGCTCATTTTCTTTCATGGTTGGGTCTAGTCCACTGCCATGTTCAGTCTACTCCTTTCTTTCTCTGCTCTGAACTCTTCTAGATGCCTCTGGCTGTTATCTCTCTCATATCTATGATAACAACCTTCACCTTAACCATCTATGGAATGGTCATGTTGTAGTTCACCACTAACTACAGTCAGAGCTGTCTTCCCTTTAATAGCCCTTTCTCCCTTTGCACCGTCAGTTACTTGCAGCGTTAGTCAGCATTATCTACTAGTCTCCTCATTGTTTTTGGAGATTCCTCCATTTCCAGTCTTTTTTTTTTTTTTTTTTTTGTGCTAGAGATTGAACCTCAGTGCTGGCTTTTTAATCTCCTGTTTTATTTCCTATCGAGCTTCCTTCAGTGATAGACTGTGACCTCAAAGTGTAGGCCAAATAAACTATTTCCTCCCTTAAATTGCTTTTGGGTCTGGTGTTGTTATAGTAACAGAACTGGAGCAGTAGCTGTGTTAGCTAGCTACTATCCCACCAGTGCCTCAGCTGTGCCGGGAAACTGAATGAGTCTCTAGTTGCTGTTGATAGTTGGGGCATTTAGCTCTGCCTTAACTTGGTTCCCTTTAAGTTTCTTGAAGGCCTGGGGGTGTAGCTAAGTTGCACAATACATGGTTAGTGTGTATGAGTCATAGATTCAATAGATGTAATTCCCAACACACCAAAAGAGAAATCACACACACACACACACACACACACACACCCTGTGTCTTGTGGCAGTTGTAAATACTTTGTCCCGTTCAGTTATTTATCTGTCTTCTATAATCCTGAAATGTCTTTATTCAGGATTTGGGAACCACAAGTTAAAGCCCCTGTTTATTTGTTTCTGAGTAAGGGTGAGAGTCTCTAACAAACATCAACCAATTTAAGGACATAAAAAGCCAGATGTGCTGCAGACCTGTGATCCCAGAGTTTAGGAGGTGGAAGCAGGTCAGGAGTTCAACTACATACCATGTTCAAGGCCAACCTGACCTACAGAAAAGCCTGTATCAAAACAAATATACAACCCCCAAACAAACAAAACAAACTCTAACATAAAGGACACAGATGGTGTAACTTCAGCCCATAAAATTTTCAACACTGGGGCCTAACAGTTAAGAGGATTTACTGTTCTTTCATAGAACCTGGGTTTGGTTCCTAGCACATACATGGTGCTAGGAAATCATCTAGCAGATCTGAGGCCATCTTTTGGACTCTAAGGACACCAGACACTGTACACAGTACACACACATACAGGCAAAACACATACCCACGTAAAATAAAATATACACCTTTAAAAACAAATTAAAAGGACAGCATTTTAACCGATGGTTTTATACATGGGACAAGCTCAACAGTGTGGGTCTGCCTCATGGAAATAATCTCAGATGGTGCTGGAGTTGAATCAGTGGGAAACAGAGAAGTTGAAGCTACTGGAAAGTCCCTCAATTCCAGCTATCAAAGGCCTCACCCTGTAAGATGATGGTTGAGCTAGTTTGGGCCTCAGAGCTTACAAGATCTTCATCCTACAGTGGGAAGGGCAGGAAGTCCAAAGTCTTTTCCAATCCAGCCTCAAAAGTCAGACACCATTTATACATCTTGAATTGGATGTTACTTACTCGACCAATGAGCCATAGCTCATCCCAGAAGAAAAGAAAAGAGCCCTTGGTTCATGTAATCATGGAAAATGTGTCACAATTACCTTGTAAAAGAAACCCAGGGTAGAAGATGATGTGTCCATCTTTGGAAAACACACCTGGCCACTATCACCTGCTTTCCAAGAATTCAGATGAAATGTGTCATGCAGAGTCTTTTCCTGCCCAATCAGACATCCTTCTTTTCCTCCTTGTTTTCTACTAGCACATTCAGTTCTTTAGAACTCTGTGATTCTGAGATTCCTTCTTTTTTTTCCTTTCTAAATTCATGCTTTGGGTAACTGTTGACTGCCAAATTGTCTTTATTAGCACTGAACCCCAGGGATACCAGCCTCCTGGAATTTTTTACTTGCTATTTTAAAAATAAAGTCATAAAATTGGTAATGAGATATGAAAATTAATAACATTAATCTTTTTGTCTTTGAAAGTAATTACATAGTCACTGCACAAAGTTGAGAACACAGATATTAAATAAAATAGAGAAAAATAAAATCAGTTCTGTTGTGTTTCCAAAACTCTTAAAATCTCAGTAATTTTTCTGTGTTTCTGTTTGTCTTTCTCTTTCCTTCTTGTGTGTGTGCATGCACATGTGTGAAGGTTGGGGAACAACCCTTGGGAGTTTATTTTCTCCTTTTACCATGTGGATGACACAGATGGAACAGAGATCATTGGGTTTGGTAGCAAGTGCCTTTACCATCTCCCAGCCCTTGATAATTTCTTAAAAACACAATATACCTGCCCTTGGACTATTTAGGAACATAATATACAAAGGTAATTTTTTTTTTCAAAGATTTTTTTAAAAAGTAATGTGCCTTCATTTTAAATGCATTACTTATTGAGTTTGTTTTTCTTTTAAAATATTTACTTATTTATGGCATATGTATCATAGTGAAGGTCAAAGGACAAGTTGGCGGAGATGTCTCTCTGTTCAGTCATATGGATTCCAGGATTGAACTTAGGAACTCAGGGTTGGAAGTAAAATGCCTTACTTGTTGAGTCATTTTGCTAACCCTTAAGTTTTATTTTTACTTTAGGTGTATCTGTGAGTATTTCTGTGTGTGTGTGTGTGTGTGTGTGTGTGATGTTGTGTATCACAAGTGGCTCAAATATTTTTTACTTCACACCTTATCATCACGTCTTTTTTTTTTTTTTAAGTGTTTCTTTGTATCTCAGGTTGGTCTTTTACTTACTATGTAGCTGAAGATGGACTTGAACTTATCCCCATGTCTCTGCGTCCTGAGTATTGATATTAGAAGAATGTGATATTATCCCGAGCCTTTTCTTGCTTTGAATTACCCAGAAATACCATCAAAGATGATGAAAAGTGGAAATGCTTGCCTCAGCAGTTTCAAGGTAGACTAAATTGTTTCTAAGCATGGGAGTGTATTCCGCATACAGTTTCCTGAGGGAGGTGAACACACATGGATCTCAAATAAAGCACTAATGGCAGAACAAAGAAATGATTCCTTGTAAGTCTGTCTTAGAGAATTGGTGAATGTATTGAGGTTACTTATTGAAACATAGGTGAGGAATTACTTACTGGAACATGGGTGACTCAAAACCAGCTACAGACCAAAAAAATCCCATCCTAACATAAGGAAACTCATGAAAACTCATCCTAACTCATGAAAACTGCATACAAGGTTTCCTGCACAATTAGCAGGCAGCTCTGTCAACCAGTCTTCTTCTCTTCTCAGCAATTGCTCACAGCTTATGTAAGGGAGGGGACTTGTGAGTCTTGAAAGTTTCAGGAATTTCCTGAGTATTGTAAGTTTCATTCACTTCCTGAGTCTATGGACCTTCTTCCTCCCTCTAAGAAGGAAACGCTTTAATTCAGAGACAACAGCTACACAATATTCTACCCTTTCCTCCAACATTTCCTTTTTTTTTTCCCTGTAGGCAGGATCTCAGTCTCAAAATGACCACACTAACACAGGATTGCCTGAAAGCCAGGAGGCTAGCCCAGAACTCTTAAACACCAATCCTGCTCCAGCCTCCCCTAAATTGCTGGGATTACAGGTGTGTGCCACCATACCTGGCCTAATGTCTACATTCTTTTAGCCCCCTCTTTCCCTATGCTCTCTGAGATTTAGAGGTAATGATATAGGTATATGGTTTTGGGGTTTTGTTTTTCTTTAGTTTATTTTATGGCTGAATAGCACAGCAACAGCCACTTACTCTTAGGAGATTGATACTTTATAAGTCTCTGCATTAACCATTTCTCATTGCAAAAAAAAATCTTGCCTAATATGTAAAAACAAACAAAAACCCTAGATTTAATCCCCAGCATTACAGAAAACTGAAGATGATATCTGACTGTACTCTCAGTAGTAGGGAGGTAAAGATGAGAGGTTCAGGAGCTCAAGGTCATTTTAGCACAGTTATTTCAAGGCCAGCCTGAGCTATATGAGACCATCTCTCAAAAAATAAATATAATAAAAGAAGCAATTTGAGGAACATAACCGCTGTGTGACAGTACATTTCCTGGGGTGATACAACACACATATCTACTACCCCAAATAGGGAGCCCATGACAGACCAAAGTATGGGTACCACTGAAGTCCAACTTTTTTACGGGATTATGTTGAAGGGTTACTTACAGGAGCAGAAACAGCTGAAGACAGCAGCATCACCAAAGCCCACTCAGTTGTGGGGCATACACCAGAAAAGACTGCTTAGACAAGGTTGTAAGCCAATAGAAAGTCTTTGTTAGCTGGCTGGTTGACTATATTGGGTGACAACACTTGAGGATTCCAGTGTAGCACCCAGCCTTTCTTGGAGTGAGCTTTTAAGAACAAAAACTATATCTTGGGTTGATATGCTTCAGTTAACAAGAGCAGTTATCCAGAAGCAGAACTACAGAAGCCATAAAAGCAAGGTTTTTTTTTAAATAAATTTATTTATTTTTATATCAATCACAGGTTAGGTTTTTTGCATCCCATGCGTAGCCCCCTCCCTCACT
>CM053763.1:10289358-10346187 GCA_028658305.1 Pachyuromys duprasi
GTGTGTAGATTTCAGCATGACCTTCCTATCCTATAGGTCTATATAAGTGAGTATATACCATATGTTTCTTTCTGCTTTTGGGATACCTCACTTAGGATGATCGTTTTCAGGTCCCACCATTTGCCTGCGAATTTCATGATTTCAAGGTTTTGATGGACCAGCCTGACTCCATTTTAAGATTAGAAGCTATCCGTTACAAGGTCAAAATAAGTTCATTTCTATTTACTGCAAAACTCAACTTGACCTGCCCTAACCTATTCCTGGAATTTGACATGTTCCACACCGTGTAGAATTTGACTTCACCTTGAACTCTTGCCCTGTTGGCCAAGGAATCTTGAGATGTCATGCCAATATATGCTATAAAATAGTTTTACTTGCTATCTGCTCTCTGCTTCTGTAACTTGCTTGCCAAGTCCTTACAATAACAAATTCTTCTGGAAAGTTGTAGTGTACACCTTTCTCTCCTATAAAAGGAGGCTTGAAAAGTTCTTCCACACTGTTCTCGAAGTCCTGTTTTAGAGAGTCAGTCCTGTGCACAGTAAAATAAAGCTTGTTTAATTGGCTTTAATTTGAGTTATAGTTTTTACTCTTGTGCTAGTATAACATTCTTGTGGAATGTATGCAATTTACCCTTGTTTATTCAAATGCTGATTTCTCTACCCTTATCTGGTTTCAATCCTGACATTACCTGTCTCAAGTTTGTGTAAACATGCCACCATTTGTTCTTTGTATTGTCAATAAAACAACCACCCACAATGCTGAGCAATGGAGAGAATAGGGTGGGACATCCTGGTCCAGAGAGGAGAAGAAAATGAGGGGGAGGGTAGGAGAGCAGGGATCAGCAGGAGAGGACTTTGAACTGGACCTAAGATATGACTAAAAGCAAGTACAATGTTGGGAAATCTGAATGGTAGGAAACTATGCAGGATTGGAGGTTTAGGATGGAGTAACTATTGCCCAGCATTGTGCTCTAGGTTAATTAAATAAATCCTAGCCTCTGTGTGGTGATTTGGTTATACAGCCAGTTTAGGAATAACTGCTACTTAACTAAAAGATAAATCAATAATAAATACGAATAATCAATAACACTCTTGCTTAGTGGGATTAACAGTTAGTACATTTAGAGCTTTTCCTAGAACTGTGGACTTTGATGGATTAGGTCTTTGTTTTCATTTTGACAGGAGATACCTGGAGAGTTTTACAGTCAAAATGGTCCTTCCATCATGGGGTCCGTTGTGCCAAGGTTTGGGGTCCTATTGCACATGTTGAATGTTACCCATTCCAGCATGGGTAACAAAAGATAGGAACATGGAACAAGCTGCACAGCCTGAAGTCAGCTCAGTAGGTTGGAGAGTGTCCTGTCCAGATGGCTTAGTTGGTCTGAGCCTCTTTCAGGAAGCTTGACTACTTTCAGCTTCTTTCGGGCTGCTTGGCTAATCTGTACACCTTTCAGGAGGCTGGGCTTGTCTGAGAGTGACTGTAGTCTTTTCTGTTTACTATTGAGAGAGAGAGGGGTCTAGTGCAACTTGTCAGTTTCAGAGACTTCTTGGTTTTGAATTTTTTACTTTCTGTTTTATAGAGCTCCCATGGGAAATGGAACCTTTCAGTCTCCAGGAAACATTTAAACAGAAGCATCATATCTGATTAACAAAAGAGTAGCAGTGATTTTTCCACTCTTCTAAGCCATGGAGTTTTTCTTTGTTTGTTCTTAAGACAGGGTTTCTCTGTGTAGCATTGGGTTTTGTAGACCAGGCTGCCCTGGCCTTAAAATCACAGAGATCCTTCCTGAGTATTGAAATTACAGGCATGTGCTACCATACTAGTCTCTATCCACGGTTTTTGGGATTATTTTTTCTCTTTTCTTTTCTTCCTTACCTTCTTGACTTTTTTTTTTTTGAAACAGTTACACTTGGTAGCCTTTGCTGGCCTAAAATTTTATTTATAGACTAGACCGGCCTCCAATTTACAGAGATCCACATATCTCTGCCTCCTGAGTACTGGATTAAAGGTGTGAACCATCATGATCCACCTTTGCTTTACTGTACCAATCACCAATTCCTTTTAGAAGGTGCAAGTTAAATCTACGAAGAAAGTAGTTTGTTTTACCATAACAATTATACCACTATTGTGCCAGTGGGGCATATCTTGCCTGGTATGCTGATCCTGTAGTGTGTAGGGTCTATAAGCCAGCAAGATTTCTGGTGACAGTTATTCCCCAGAAGCCTGGACAATATCTTCAGTTCACCTTGGATGGCTAAGACAATGTAATGGAGGTATTTTTTCAGTTGAGGTTTTCTCTTCCCAGATGACCCTAGCTTGTATCAAGGTGACAAAAACAAAACAAAACAGAAACAGCCTAACTTGTACAATAGGTAAGGGGTTGCTTACGTGAGTAACCATGAGTGATGCAAAGAGAGCTATAGCACCAACAGGTCATTGGTCATTGAAAGTTGTATTTGGGGGCTCTCTAAAGAATTAGCAGTCAGACCAGCCACCTAGAGTCTCCTCTTCCCAGCAATCATTCACTGCTTCTATAAATTGGGATGGAGGGAGGGCAGAGAAGACACTTGTGTGTCTTGTAACTTACAGGAATTTTCTGAGTCTTCTAATTTCTCTGGGCTTTCCTCTCCCCTCCAAAAGAAAATGCTTCGATGAGAAAAATCAGAGCAGTGTAGCTGTTAAGATAGCCCTCACTGGATCCCTAGGAGAAGGCTGTGAGACAGACCCAGTTATGAGTATCAGAATGTCAGGATGGCTGGGGATTTTCAAAACCATCTTTTTAATTAGATGTATGTTTTGCTATGGTAAATGGACAGAAGCTTTGACTATCTGTTGTAGTCTCCTGAGGCTCACATGGATGTATAATCTGTCTTTCTTCATCTCCAACCATCTGTGTCTTACCCCAAGCAGAGGGGGGATATTTGACAATGTTTCCATTTTCTCTTGGCATTTTCTCAGCTCTAGATTCAGACTTCCATTTTTTGGCAAGTATGTTTTCTTCTAATTATTTTGGCGTTGCTTGTTACAGAGCTGAATTTTTACTGTGTACATTCTCTATATTTTGACTGACACTGTTTTCTATTCTAATCTTTGCATATAACAATCCATTCATATAAATAGACTATTCTCTTTAGAGTGTCTTTGATGCACAGATATAGTTTCTGTTGAGTACTGAAGATATAAATTTTAATATCTTTAGAAAATTAATACTTCCCCCAGATAATTTTCTGCTAGAAAACATTTAACTACATTTGAAAATACAAGCATTGTTAACTTAAGAAAAACTATTTATTTGTGCATATGGAGGATGGGTGAAGATGCTCATGCCACAGCCCCTGAGTGGAGGTCAGAAGACAACTTGTGGGAATGGGTCTCTCTTTCTCCTGGGTGGGTCCTTGGGATCAAACTCAGAGCAGTAGCCCAGATATCAGTTCCTTTTCCTGCTGAGCCACCTCATTGGTTCATTTGTTAACTTTTGGCTCTGTATTTTTTTTCCAGTCATTTAATTCACTGAAAATGTAGACAATTTCGTTCTTATATAGTTGAGATTTACTGAGTGTAGTATTTTGTAACCTACCCTTACTATGTGATACATAAACTTCAATTTTTGTGGGGAGTACTGGTGAGCTGGTTTGATTCCCAGCACCCACAAAACAGCCCCAAACTGCCTGTAACTCTGGATCCTGGAGATCTGATGTCCTCTTCTGACCTCTGCTGCACAAGGAACACACATGGTACACAGACATATGTTCAGGCAAAACTCTCATACACACACAAAAAAATCCTAAACATAATTTTATTGGATCAATGGTTATCTGTTAATATAATTACTTCATTAATCAATTAACATTTGATGGTTTGGTTGCTGCTGGTTCTTTACTCTTATCAAAGATAAAGAAAGAAGAATATTTCAAAAGGAATGTTTGTATACAGTTCTGGGGATTTCCTAGAATCAAGTGGAATGTCTGGGTTAAAGAGCATACAAATATTTTATCCCTTAATAAAATATTTGAGAACTGCCAAACAGTTCTCTAGGAAGGTAATATTTGGATCCCCCATTGATTTCTTCATGTGTCAACAATGTTGACTATTTGTTTTTTTAAATAGTCTTTAAATTTTGATTTTTTTTTAAAAAAAGGTCACCCCAAAGAAAACAAAGTCCATTTTTTTATACACTTATAAGGCCATGCATGCTCTGCTTCTGTCCTGTCTTCCATCCTTCCCATTGTGATTCATCTCTGTGAATTTTATTCTCCATATGAACCTAGTTGTTGTCTTCTGCTCTAAGTCTCTTCTACTTTCCCTCTGCTGTCTACACCCACTCCTCTGTTGATTCAGTGTAACACCTTTCCATCTAGGAAGTCCCAACTTGTCATTCCACAAGTGTGATGAGGAGGGTAGTTTATGTGACTGCGGTGTTTCCAACCTAACCTTGGAGAGATGAATTAATTTTTTTTCATAAAATTAAAAAAATTATTATTAATTACATTTTATTAACTCTGTATCCCCGGTGAATCCCACTCCCTCATTCCCTCCCAATCTCACCCTCCCTCGTCTACTCCCTGCCCCTTTCTAAGTCCACTGATAGGGGAGGACCTCCTCCCCTTTCATCTGGGCCTGGTTTATCAGGCCTCTTCAGGACTGGCTGCAAAGTACTCTGTGGCCTAGGAGGGCTGCTCCTCCCTTGCTGGGCAAGATGAATCAATTTTAATAAATCTTGACATTGGGCTCTTTTGAGTTGAAGTGGCTATCTATCTTTCAGCAGGCTAGTCTAGGCTTCTTCACATCTTGGACTGATGATCCTTTAAGTATACACTGTAGAAATATAGGGAAGTAGATAGGTAAGTTGGAAATGGCAGTCTTTAGAAAACAGAATTCTGGAAACTTGTTGGATGGATTAGAGGCACTGGCTGCTTCTGCAGGGGACCTGAATTCAGTTCTGAAAACTGGATGGGTCATAGGTTCCTTTAACTTCACCCCCCTAACCCTTTTGGCCTCTGCAGGCACCTGCACTCAAATATACATACCCTTAACCAGACACAGCAACACATAATTTAAAAAATGAAATAGATCTTTTAAAAAAGCCATATACACACACAACACAAAGCCAGATTTTTTAATGTGAATTTAGCTCTATTATGACCAGTGTGTTGGTAAAATTTTGAAATTAGAAAAAAATTTATCAACTCCTGACAGTGTAATTCAGGTAATCCTTATATCTCTATAGTTTATATTCTTTCTCTGTGCATATACTTTTGTTTTATGTTACCTATCATACTCTATAATTTTTAATTAAAAAAAAACTTTCTTCTTTGTGTGTGTGTAGGATGTGGAAGGTGAACATGTGCCATAGTTGTTGTGGATTATTAATATTTACTACTGATTTATCTGGAGTTCAGAGCAGTTATCCCTAAACCAGCTGTATACCCAAATCAACACAGAAAGACTAGGATTTATTTAATTAACTGGGAGCACAATGCTGGGCAATAAGTACTCCATCCTAAACCTCAAGCCCACATAGTTTCCTCCCATTCAGATTTCACTCATTATACTTGCTTTTGGTCTTCTTAGGTCCTGTTCATCTCCCCTCATGGTTCCAAGATCTCTCCTGCAGATCTCTCTCTCCTCCTCTTCCCTTCTTTTTCCTCCCCTCCAGACCAGGATATCCCACCTTATTCTCTCCATTGCTCAGCGTTGGCTGGTTGTTTAATTGACGATTACAGAGAACAAATGTGGCCTGTTTACAGAAACTTGAGACAGGTGATGCTTAGACTAAACATCACAATGCAATGTCAGGATTGAAACCAGACAGTGGGGTAGAGAAATCAGCATTTGAATTAACAAGGGTAAATTGTATACATTCCAAAAGAACATTATACCAATACATAGTCCTCACATACAGGTCACAGGAAAATTTAGGAACTCAGTCTCACCTTCCACTTTGGAGTAAGGTAGTCATGCTTGTGGAACAAGCATTTTTGCCTGATAAGCCATCTTTTGCCCCATACTTTATAACTGTAGAGTTACTAACCTAAGTGCATGTTTCCTTCTGCTTAAGGACAATGGAATCCAGTTTTTTGTTTAGGACTTAGTTATTATTTATTTACTTTGGACTTTTGAGACAGAGTCTTATTCCATAGTTCAACCTGTCTGTTGTTTGTAAAAATGGGTGTTGGACCATATAATGTTTATTATTTGCCTTATAATTATTTTAGCAGTATTACTTAACTCACTGTCACAAATAATAAGACATAGAAACCTGATTGATTTTATAATTGCCTTATTTACCTTGGGCAGGGCAGGTGTTTCTACCTATGCTGTCTCAATAATGTCACCTTTCACCTCCCAGTCCCCATCCAATGACATTTGCCTTAACCATACTTATCTGGGCTACCTTCCATGCATAATCTTGTGAATACTTGTTTATATATATTTTTTCAATTTAAGCCACCCTTGGAGTTCTTCCTCCCAGCCCATGTGGTTCTTTCTCCATGCTAACCTATCGTGAGGTCCACCCACCTTTTTTCTTATCAGTGTCTAGAGGCCAGCATGAGCTTTGGTATGTTAACAGGCATCACTGATACCCATTTGTCCCTTCTACCTTTTGGAATTTGGGGAAACAGAGTTTTCTTTGGACCTGACACCTAGCATTTGAAATATCCTGTGTTCAATCCTCAGTACAAGGCTGGAAGGGGGGGGATATAGGTGTTATACCCAGTTTATGAGACCCCCAAAGACCACCAGGGAATCGACTCTGCTGCAAACACATGGGGGTTTATTTAATACAAGCTCAAGCCCAGGTTGCAACAACCTCCCTACTGATGAGGAGGAGTGCAGCAGGAGGTAGGGGAACAAGGTTTTTAAAGGGAAAAAATGCAAGCAGTGGGTTACATGCCTTGGCATTACATGATTAGGTAAGGGAAATTCACTTTTGAAATGATTGGTTTACTTCAGGCATCAAGACCATAAAAGGTTTTGGCCTGGCCATCTGGCCTGGTTTCCTAGCAACTGTATCTCTAGTGGGCAGGAAAAGAATGTAGCAAAGCTGTTTCCTCCCCACAGGTGGCTGGACATGTTTCTACCTGGCTGGCCTTTACTCAGGCCTGTGCTCTAAACCCCAAACTAATACCTCCCTTCCTCTCCCCACCCCCCCAAAAAAACAATTTTCAATTCTTTGGTCTCTCATGGGGACTTGAATAAAAGCTAAAAAGTCAATAGTTTCCACTAGCTACCAAGAGAAAAGTAGCTAACCTTTTGCCTAACATTCTTGGTGATCCAAAAAAGGAGATTCCGTGGCAGAATTCTGAAGGCATCGGCTACAGACTGGAAACATAGCTTAGTGAAAAAAATGCTCGTCTAGGACGCATGAAACCCTGGGTCCAGTCTGCAGCACCACATACAACAGGGATGATGCAGGCCTGCAATAACACTACCTCAGAAGGCAGAGGCAAGAGAGCCAGAAGCTCAGGCCGTAATTGGATATATAGTGATTTTGAGATCAGCTGGGCTACATGAGACCCTGTCTCAGAAAAAAAAAATCACTTGCCTTCTATTAGCTGCCTGAGAGAGGCTAATTTTAAAATAATTAATTAATTGATTTAAAAATATTAATTTAATTGAACTAGGAACAAATGTCCCTGTAGTCTGAGCTGCCAAGGAAGCTGAGGCAGGGTGACCTCTTTGAGGCCAGTAGTTCAAGGATAGCTTCAGAAACAGTAAGAACAGATCTTGAGGAGGCTCAGTGGACAAAGGTCCTTGACACCAAGCCTAACAACTGAGATTGAACTCCAAAATCTTTGTGGTAGGACGAGAAAACTGGATGCCAAGGACACAGTTCTGTGGGTGGAAAAGGAAAGGTTTATTTGAGACAGCCAAGGCTGTCTCTCAGGAAAGCAAATTTCAAGAATTACAAGGCAAATGGATAACTAGGAGAAGAGCCTGTGCCCTGGGGTGGAGGCCTCTGAAGTGTACAACAAGTACATGTGAGGTCTGAGGGAGCCTGGAGGCTAGCATGGGCCTTGAAATGCTGATAGGCCTCTCAGTATGTTAGTGGGGAGGCTGTATACTCTTCTTTCCAAAGATAGGGAAAATGACTCCTTTTGGCAAGTGAAAACCAGTTTCACACATTCCTGAGGAATGCTGGCTTTTCTCTACCCACCAGAAATTCTCCCATAGTTCATGTTGCTCCCAGTCCTGGATATGTGGACTGCCTTGTGGAGTTTGGAGAGTTGGAGCTTTCTTTGGACCTGCCATTAAACACCTCTTGGAAGTTGTCCTCTGACTTCCACATGCATGTCATGACATGCACACATATGCATGCACAATAAAGAAATATAATTAAAACAAGCAAACAAACATAATAAAACCTTGTCTCAAAACAACAACAAAACAAGTCAGAGCGGAAGAGATGGCTCAATACCAGCTGCTCTTCCAGAAGACATAGGTTCAATTCCCAGCCCCCCCCCCCCATGATGGCACACAGCTATTACTGTGTAGTACCAGTTCCAGGGGATCCTACATCCTCTCCTGTCCAACGTAGGCAGTAGGCACATGCATGATGCATGGACCTACTTGAAGGCAAAACAACTACTCACATAAAATCAAAAAGTTAGGCACAGAGGCTTTCAAATGTAATCCCAGCACCCAGAAGTCAGAGGCAGGAGGGTTGCCATGAATTTAAGGTCAACCTGAGCTACATATTGAGAACCAAGCCAGCCAGGACTACATTGTTTCAATTTAATAAGGATAGTTAATGATTAGCACAGCAGAGGTGAAGTTCAGTGGTACAACACCATCCTAGCTTGTGTAAGGCCTTGGACTCAATGCCAAAAACCTCGAAAAACAAAATACTTCTCTTGGGAAACAGAGTAAATATTAAGGGTTCAGGACTTACTGGATTCAAAGTAAAATTTCTTTGCAAATTTCATAGGTGAGATAAGGCTGCCTGGCACAGGCGGCTCATCCTGACATAAGATATTTTCCCATTCTTGTGGTTATCTCCAGAATATTCCTTGGGTAGGGGAGTTTATTGTCTTTTTCCTGGAATTGGTGACCTGTGGCCTAGTTCCTGGGACCGATGACTTTTCTTTTAAAGTCAGGCCTGCTCCTAGAGTCAAGAATAGATTTTCTGTCGCCCTCTCAGATATCAGGTAAGCACTTCCACAGCTGAGTTGTGGGGTGCTTGGGATTCCCATGAGCGTTTTACCAAGTGTGTCCCATCCCTAGCCTATGCAGCAAGTCATTAACTGATAGACTCCTCTTGGTTCTGTTTTCCTCTCTCCTCTCCCTTCTTAAGGTAGCCCAAATTCATACTATTCAAATTCTTGATTCTCCTGCCTTGGTCATGCTGTGTAGGTGTGTGCTATTACATATACTCACTTTTATAAAGCTTTTTAATTTTTAAGTTTATTACTTTACCACATGTATATAGTCAGTGCAAACAGAAGCCCGGAGAGGGTGTCTTGGAAATGGAGACAATGGAAATTACAACACACACTTTTGAGATGCCAGTGACAACTGAACCTGGTACCTCTTCAAGAGCAACAAGTATTCTTTTTTTTTTTTTTTTATACAGTGTTCTGTACTGTATGTGTACCTGAACATCAGAAGAGGGCACCAGATCTTATTACAAATGATTGGGAGCCATCATGTGGGTGCTTGGAATTGAACTCAGGACCTCTGGAAGAGCAGCCAGTGCTCTTAACCTCTGAGCCATCTCTCCAGCCCCTTAGATAGGTGTTTTATCACAGTTTGTGACTCAGCCTTTTTGTTGTTGTTGTTGTGGCTTTTTTGTTTTTGTTTGTTTTTCTTTTTGAGAAACAGGATGTTTTTACAAAGCTTTGACTGTCCTGGAACTCACTATGCAAACCAGGCTGGCCTTGAACTCACAGAGATCTGGCAGCTTTTATTCCTGTAATTTCTAATAATGACTTTGAAAGACCAGAAGCTTTTTGCTTTAGTGACATCTGATTCACTGACTTTTCTTCCCCCTTTAATTGCTGTGCTTTTGTTTCCAGGAGATACCTGCTCAGTCCATGGTTACATGGACTCTGTTTTTATGGGGATGAGTGTTGTTTTTAGAAAGTACACACTGAGCCTCTTGTGTTTGCATGTCTGTGCTCAATTGTATCAACAATTAAATTTTTTGTTGCTGGTTTTTGTAGGGTTTGTGGGTTTTGAGACAATGTTCTCATGAAGCCCAAGTTCTCCTCAAATTTTCTGTTGGCAAAGATGCCTTTGAAGTCCAGAGCCACATGTGGCTCAACAGCATTTGTTGAAAAAAATCCATTCTTTCTCCATTAACTTGTCTTATAGTCAAAGTCTATGCTTTGTTCCATTGATCTGTTTCTTTCTTCCCTCCTTTCTATTTTTATAGTCAGCTGGAAAACTAAATCAGAAAAGCACATCAGGGACTCTGTCTATTCTTGCTGTAACAGGGTGATACAAGACAAATGGGGTCATGTCAGTCTGAATCCATACAGCTGCCATGTAAGGACAGTGCTCTGTCAGAACCCTGGTGGTTTGGATAATAAAGGTTCCCATAGGGACACATGCTTAGTTACCAAGTGGCACTACTTGAGAAAGATTAGGAGGTGTGGCCTTGGTAGAGTACAGAGAAGTGTGTCCCTTGATGTGGGCTTTGAGGTTTCAAAAGCCCAAGCCAGGCACAGTGGCTCTCCTCGTGCGGCCTGTGGATCCAGAGGTAGAATTCTCAGCCACTTCTCCAGCACTGTGTCTGCCTGGGTGCTGGCATGCTCCCCACCATCATGTTAACAGGCGAAACCATGGAAACACCAGTCGAATCCTTTCTTTTCTAAGAGTTGCAATAGAACAGTGACTAAGACAAGCACCTTGCCTGAACTTTCAGCAGTGCTGAGCTTGAGAAACCCTGAAGGCATTGTCCTGTTTTCTGACCCCACACTATCCTGATCATAACAGGTTTAGGGCAAGAGTTAGAAACAGTTAACATGAGTCCTACAAAATTGTTTGGCAAATCTTATTTCTTTGCTTTTTGCTATGTGAAAGGTCCAAAGGGTATCCCTTTCCCCAAATAGGCAAGACCACTGACTCAATCCAAAATTGAGTCTAGGCTCAGCTCAACTTGAACTATAGAAAAATTTCTGGTGGTTAAATAAAAGCCAACGTTTCTCAGGAACTTGTGAAACCAGTTCCCATCTGCCAAATGGAGTTGGTTCCCTTAGCTGTGACAGAAAGGACAATTGGCTACCTGTGGTGCATACCAACATTCAAAGTCCATGCTGGCCTCCAGGCTCCGCCAGTATTACAAGTCTGTGATAGGATCCTACCCTTCTCACAGGCTTCTCTACACCTCCCCATTCTCTCCCTCCAGCTCCAGGGCTTCCTTTCCTGCAGCTCCTCACCTTTCTTACTCCCTCTTGCTCTCTCTGGCCATATCTTGTTCTCTTATTCTCTTCCTCCCACTATTCTCACTATTCTCTCTCATGGTGCTCTACTCTCTAGCTCTTGCTATATCCCTGTCTCCACTCTTCTCCCCCGTTTCCCTACCCTGGGCCATATCCTGTCTAGTTCTCCTTTTCCCTGCTCTGAATTTTTCCATATGCCCCTGGCTGCTCGTGCTCTCTCTCTCTCTCTCTCTCTCTCTCTCTCTCTCTCTCTCTCTCTCTCTCTCATATCTACAGTAAATACATTCCCTAATAATTGAACAGTCAAATCAGCAGTTTCTTCATTGCTCCCCCTTGAATACATTGCATTTTAGAATCAGCTTGTAAATGTTTGTAAATTAAGTCTGTAGTTTGGATTGATTTATCTGCAGATCAATTTGGGAGAAATTTACATCTTAATAATACTGAGTCTTCTGATCAATGAATGGTAAACGTTGCTCCATTTTAGATCTCAACTGCCTTAGTAAACATTTCATAAATTTTATAGACATGTCTTTCACTGGCATACTTAGATTTAGCCCAAGCTACTTCATGTTTGTATGCTGTTCTAAATAATACTAGTTATGGGTTGAATTATACCCTATAAAAGCTATAATGCAGTGGCTCATGGCTGTGATCTCAGTACTTGAGAGGCAGAGGCAGGAGGATCACTACAAGTTCTAAGCCAGTGACTGCATAGTGAGATCTTGGCTCTCAAGCAAAAAGTAAAAAGACAAAACAAACAACTAGTCCTGTAGTCTAAATACTTTATTCTTTTTCTTCTTTTATTGAAAATAGATTGTTTCTACACAATATATTCTGATTATGGTTTCCCCTCTCTTTAATCTTCTTAGTTCCTCTCCAATTCCCCTCTTCTCCCAGATCCACCCTCTTTCTATTTCTCATTAGAAAACAAACTTTTAAGGGATAATAATAAAAAATAGTAAGATAAAATAAAAAACAATCAAACCAGAATAGTTAAAAACAAACAAAAGGAAAAGAGTCCCAAAAAAATGCTCAAGATACAGAGACCCACTGGAAGCCATAATACATACAAGAAAGACCTGTAGGATAAAAAGAAATAAAATAGGCCCCATATATACACTGCTTGGATGACCAATAAACTGAGACTAGATAGCCCAGGAACCTCAAGAAACCAAATACTACTGTTCCACTAAAGGAACATAGCAATAAAATGACTCCTAATGACATTCTGCTAAGCTCATAGATCAGTGCCTTGCTCAGCCATCATGAGAGAAGCGTCTTCCTACAGTAGATGGGAGCAAACACAGAATCCCACAGCTGACAATAGGCAGTATGAGGGACTTGGAGCACTCAGCTCAAATTGGGATGTTGTCATCAATCCCTCACCTCAGAAGCCAGGGAACCCAGTGGAGAAGGAAACAGAAAGAGTCTAATTGTAAGAGCCTGAGGTGATGGAGGACACCAGGACACAAGGCTTTCTGAACACAACAAGACTAATAAACGTATGCAGTCCCAGAGTCTGAGGCTCTTGCATAGGGCCTACACTGGTCTCCACCAGACGAGATCCTGGAGGTGAAAAAAGATGTGGACATATGTCCCTAGAAGTTATCTCCAACCAATAACCACTTCCCACTTACAAATTAAAATTTAGTTTTGTCTAAGGGAGTCTCCCTTGGAAAACAAACTACTTCTGAGGATAGGACCCCACGTCAGGTATAGATGACCAACTTCTTATTTTTTCCCTGGAACTTGCTCTGTAGACAAGGCTTGCCTTAAACTTAGAGATCTACCTGCCTCTGCCTCCTGACTGCTGGGATTAAAGGTGTGAACCACCACCCAGCAATATTTTACTGTTGTTTAGAATACTAATATTAATCTTTCTCTTCTAAACATGCATTGGCTATATACATGATTTGTGTGTTAAATGCGGCCATGACAGTGAATGTGGGGTCAGAGGACAATTTTGTGGAGTCAGTTGTATCGTATCTTTATATGATTCTGAGTATCTGACTCAGGTCCTCAGGCCTGCAGGCCAAAAGCTTTATTTCTCATGAGCCATCTTGATGGCCAAAGCCTTTCAATTTCTTTCTTTTTTTAAAGATTTTATTTTATATGATCGAGTGTTTTTCCTACATATGTGCCTGTGCTTTTTGTGCATGCATGGTGCTGGAGGAGCCCAGAAGAGGGATCTATATATCCTGGAACTGGAGTTAGTTAAAGAGGGTTGTAAGCTACCATGTGGGTGCTGGGATTTAAACCTTGGTCCTCTGGAAAAAGGCCTTTTAATTTCTGAGCCATTTCTCTGGCTCCATCTTCCATTTTCTAAGTTTGATAATGAAATAATATGTTTTACAGATGTCCTCTATCAAGACAGATAAACAGACAAACCCTTCACAATTTTTAGATTTCAAAGAATAGATGCTGCCTTTTGACCGGGGCTGCATCCTTACCTGTTGGGCTGACCATAGCATTCTTATTCTGTATAACAGTAGACTATGTGGATCCACTTGCAAACATTGAGAAAACCTTTTTATTCCTTATACAAACTGCATTTGTTCAATTTATCTTCCATTGGATTCAATTTGCTAGTATGTTTATGTTTTATGTTTATGAAAGACATTGGCCTACTGGTATACTTATTTGTTTGGTTGTTAAAAAAGAAAAGTTAACTAATTTTTTAAACTTATTTTTGATTCTTTGTGAGCTTATCATGTGCCTCAATCCCACTCATCTCCCTGTCCCTCCACATCTGCTGTCCACGCTGCAACCTCCCCACAAAAGAAAACAAAGAATAAAAAATAAAAATAAAAAAGACATCTCTCCTTTGAAACTGCAGTCACGGTTTATCACACATACCCTTCGCCCAAACAGCTTTGCTTACAAATGTTCATTGCAGTGACTTGTTTCTCTGGTTCAAGGCTTCTGCTACAGTGTAAAAGTAACTTTTATTCTCCTGCTTCAAGGGTTGTCTTATAGACTTACTGCTTCCTTCTGCCATCCTAGGCCTCGTCCTGGAAGCTTTTAGCCTCCTTTCAATCTAACCTAGGCCTAGAATGTTTTCTGTTATGTTGGTGTGCAGGGAATTCAACTGGTCTGCCCTCAGGGGCCTTTAGGGTCCTGACAAAGCCTATGTCACCACTGTGCCCTATGTCATCACCTGCACCAGGTGCTTGGGATATAACCCACCCACCACCCTCCTCGTTCTCTCTGTTTCTCTTTGTTCCTGCGGCACTCCATCCATCCCCTTTTCTCTTCTACTAAGCTCTCCCACTGTCTCTCTGTGTCTCTAATAAGCCTCTTTGTATCAGCCCTGTTGCACAATGTATAATTTATATAGTATAACATTGGTGTTGAGAGTCGTGGGCTCTTCTGGCTGTGTCTGTCTGGGCACCCTGGAATCCCTTCTGCCTGCCTGGCATGCAACAGATTTCCTTTCTCTCCTGGTACCACAAATAGGCGCTTTCTTCTGTTCTGGCTCACGATCCATCACTGAGGCCAGCCCATCTACTGTGAATACTGTTAGGTAAGCAATTGCCTGTTGTGCTCAGATGGTTTTAAATTGCCTGCTGCTCGGAAGGGTTTGAAATTATCCACCACTGAATGCCCTGCAACCACCCTCCCACAGCCTCAGGTCCTGCCACTGCACCTACACACAACAGGTGGCAAACGCCGTGTTGATTTTGGGGTAAAAAGGGTGAAGCCACGGCTTTACCACCATCTTAACTAAGGGCTGTCACATGATTGGCAGCCCTTTTGAGTATGAAAAAGTCATGGTTTGCCACTGCCAGGTGTATTCAGTACTCCTCTCCTGTCCCACTATTTTCTGAGCTCCAAACGTGAAGTTTCCTGTAGGCCCTAATGGGCTGTTACATCCTTTCTCAATCCTAAATTCTTTCCTGCAGATGACAATCCCGCTATGAAAACTTGGTCTTACTATTGCTAGAGCTCTGGTACCAGACAATTTCTCCTGGTACCTGACCTGCTGAGCTAGTTAGCTGACCAACTGCTAGTTGCATGGTCCACACTGGGTCCTATCCGAGTCCTGGGGGCAGCCATAACTGCAGGCAGTTCGGACACTCCCTTTCCCTTTCTCATTCGCAGAAAGTTTTTTCATGTTCTTTCCCGTTTGATAAGCCTCTGTCCTCTACACCCCAAATCCAACCTAAAGGGCTATATTATTCAATAACACTAAGCGTGATCAATGAAACAAACAAACAAACAAAAACCTTCCCCCAAAAAACCTACTCCCCATTTCTCTTTTCTCAAAGGCCTGTCTTTGCTCTGCTCGCTTTCCCATGATCTATAACGTATGCAGCAGGTCAGCACTGACAACACCGGCTCCAGCGATGAATCTGGCCACTCCTGACATATGTGTGAACCATTTGTCTGTGAAGCTGACCCTAAATACAACTTGGTCCAATTCCTCCATGTGGCTTTCTTTCCATGTGGACCCACTGGAGGCCACTAGCCCTTCCCCCTCCTGCAGCAATCTAGAGGAATTCCAAAAGCGCGCGCTTCCTCTCCCCCCTTTATTTGGCTCTCTGTTACAATCACCTGACCTCATAGAAAGCCTAAAACAGCCACAGACAGATGATTCCCAAATACTTAAGCTCTGCTCTTATCTCAAAACCCTACTTTCCAACTCTTAAAAACAAAAAAATCTCTTTGATTTATTTTTCTGCTCTCAAAACAAAACAAAACAAAAACTAAGATTGAACTGTGAACTCTCAATCTAAGAATCTATATAATTTGCTGACCACATAGTTTACTAGGTGCTATATGACTCCACTATCTTAATATGACCAGGTGGTATGAACTGACATTTATAAAACTTCTCTGTCATAATTAACTGTTTATTATTTCATCTTCTTTTAGACTAAGAAAACAGCAAGGCTTGTTTTAAATTGGTATGGCTTTTTACAATATACTGTATATTCCTAGTTCAAAACAGTCTTTATATGATGGTAAATTTTCAAAGTTATAAAGGTCTATTCAGATGAATAAGCTAATTTAAGATGCATGCCTACCTGTGTCTTTACTAGTTCTTGGACAAGTGAGTGAATGCTGTTTTTTTCCCCGCCACTAGCTAGCTGGGCTCTGGGTTCACCTCCAGAAACTAAAGGATTTAGTATAATAAGTTCAAATGTAATTTTAAAGTTGTTTTATACTGTTTTACTGTATTGCTGATTCTTAAAATGTGTATCACCCGTGTTTTTATAGACCAGGGTCAAAAATAAAAATATGGGTAAAACTCATAACTCTGGTGTTGGTATAATGTCTTGTGGATTGTATACAATTTATCCTTATGCATTCAAACGCTGATTTCTCTACCCCACTATCTGGTTTCAATTCAGACATTGCAATATGATGCTTATTCTAAACCTGTCTCAAGTTTGTGTAAACACGCTACCATTTGTTCTCTGTATTGCCAATAAAAACAATAGGGTAGAACATCCTGGTCTGGAGAGGAGGAGAAACAAGAGTGGGAGAAGAGAGGACTGGGAAACATCAGGAGAGATAAACTAGACTTAAGATATGGCAAAAAAGCAAGTATAATGCGGGAAATCTGAATAGTAGGAAGTTATGCAGGCTTGAAGATTTAAGATGGAGTAATTATTGCCCAGCATTGTGTTCTAGGTTAATTAAATAAAGCCTAGTCTATGTGGTGATTTGGGTATACAGCTGGTTTAGGAATAACTGCTGTTTAACTAAAAGATAAATCAATATTAAATATTAATAATCATCAACACTCTGGGTTACTAGGTAAAAGTCTTTGCCTAAACACCCTTAAACTATGTGATATGATTCTAAAGATACTTTTAATTTGGGATATATTAATTTTAGAGACACTCATTTGTTTACAATGTTAAAACTTGGTTACTATGCTCTATCTTCACTCTCAAAAACATTGAAAATCACTGCCTTAGAAATATGCTCAGCCTTCCTTTCTGAATATGATAATGCTATTAATCTATTGATATAGCCTTAGACTTTTATAAACTATAGACCTTTTATAAACTAAATCATAGAGAAAACTGTGGTACTCTCTCTTTATGGACTATGTTTATGTTTTTTAAGGCTCCAAATTACAGGGATGAAACCTGAAGTCTTAGTCTTTAATTATTAATATAAGCTATAGACCTTTTCTTGGTTGCAGGATTAAGCTTTATTTAGTACTTAGATCTACTTAAGATAGACCTGGTCCTCAAACACTTACTTATGGAATGAGACACAATCACAGCTTATAGCATTCTTTTTTATTTTTGCAAGGTGTAATTTAGAGCAAATTACTAAAGACAAAATTACTTTCCTCAAATATTCTAGCCTTCAAACCTGTAAGAGACCTGATGAATATGGCATTTTAACATGTTTAAGCTTATTTGGAAAAACAGAGGATCCCAAATCCTAATGGTAACTCCCAAGATGGACTCCAAGGAGATCTGAGCACATTGATAAATGACTTCAACCCTGGATAATGATATGCTAGCCACTGGACAAGACTGCCCCTAATGCCTTTCCTGCTGCTTGGGCCCAGCTTGAACTGTAGACAAACTAGACACCAAGAGTTATTGTCATTTACAGAAAATGAGGTGAGGTCAATCTCTCCCATACTTTTCCTTCACAGAACAAAACTTCTTATATTCTGCACCTGATGACCAGACTGTCTGCCCACATTGCCAGGGAGACCTGGGACAACTGTCTAGGTAATGGATTGCAGACTGACTAGTCATCTCTACCATTGTGATAGATACATAGATTTATTTAGATTACAATTTATCCTCAGGTCTCTGATTGGGTTGACAGGTGAGTTAATGGTAGCTTGACAGCTAAGAAACAGATAATTAGCTCCTTATCTCAAGGCAATCTACCATGTTAGCTTATTAGTTGATTCATTAGCTAGTTAAAACCATCAACTACTAGATCTCTTATTTAGAGAGCAAGCAGGTTTGACTTATTCACAGACCTCATGTTAAAGATAAATAGGCTTCAGATGCCCTCTCAATCCTCTTCATATGCAGGGGACCAGGCCTTAGACTTCACCCCTAGAACTACTACTGTCAGATCTAGATACAGTCTACCTTGTAGCCAGACTCAAAAAGTCAGTCTCAGATGTAACCTTTTACCACTCTTTAGCTAAAGGACAATCACTGCCTCCCCCCACCCCAAATTTCATGCACGTCTCATAGTAAATAAGTAGATACAAGGCCTAAGGATACAGAAGTTTAAGTTATAAGGATCTAAGAAAATGAGGGTCTAAGAAGATGTTTCAAGGTTGGTGTATGAAAGTTATGAAGAAAAACTTCTAAGAAAGTATTTGAGGATCTAAAAAAATGTTTGAAGGTTGGTAAATGCAAATTAGGAAGATTGGAGGATCTAAGAGGGTGTTTAAAGGTTAGAAAATGCAAGTTATAATGGCTGGAGAGTCTAAATAGGTGTTTTTTAAGGTTGGTAAACACAGTTATGAAGGTTGTAGGGCCTAAAAATATGATTTAAAGTATCCAAAATAGACAAGTAGATAAAAATGTTTCAGATTTCTTCCTGTTGATATGCTATGCTTTCTGTTGATATGTTCAGAGCTTAGACATTAATCACTGGAGCTCTGATTTATTAATCTAACTCTGATTTTTAAAAAAAGCATTCTATTATATGATCCACTATCATAGTTCCTATAGCTCAAGGTTTTAAATGTCCTTTTGGTTTGTCTCTTAAGAATAGATTTAAAAGTTGTTCCTCGATGTGTTATACTTACGTACATCCAGTCTTCTGGATAGAGGGAAAAGCCCCTCTTTCATGATATGTACTCATGCTGAAAGTTAAATTCAAGTGAGCTTTTGCTTCTTCTACTTCTCAGAAGGCTTCTGCCTTTCCTGAGCTCACCTGAGTGCTGCAGGTGTTGAGGGGTGGGGCCAACTCTGTGCAGCCCTTGGACATCAACATGGTACCAGGTGGCAACCCAGACCAGTGACCTCTGCGTGGCCTTTGATGGTAACATTGACTTGGAATATCAACACATAGTCCTGCTGCTGCACGACTCTGGGCTGGATGTGGGCTAGAATCTCATCATGACCTCTGATAACATTGCAGGCTACTTACATCAGGCTGTTCCTCTCTAACCTCATGTCTCCAGTTCTGTCTTTCTTTACTGTGCACATGCCATTCTGCTTCTCTTTCTCTCCTATCTCTCCACTATATTTACTTGTTCATCTTAGTGGCACCTGGTCTCTGGGTGTCTTCCATCCAATTGAGCCATGTGGCAGCAAGGGGGTGGGGTTCTCTGGATATCCTCTGCCCCAAGTTACAGCAATTTAATTTAAAGACAGCAAATGGCTTTTTTGCAACTCTAGAATTAAGGAACACTTCATCAATAGAGTATAGTTAAAGTGTTCCAATAAGCTGAGCAGAAGGAGCTGAAAAAAAGCAACACAAAAACACGCCATCTCTCAGTTGCTTTCCCTGTAAGACAAGAGGAGGATACAAAATAACAGAAAAACAATGGTCTGGATAACTGTGGTTACTTTACTTATTTGTAAGTAAAGATTGAACCAGAGGCTCCTTAGTAATACTGTCTATTCTTGTTCCTGCCATGTTGGAAAGTCAGGTGACAGCTTAGATTTGGCATAGGAACATGGAACTGCAGCCTGAGATACTCCATTTTGACTTTAATCTGTTCTATGGCAGCTTGACCCAAAATAATGGCTTCCTATAGCTTTCACTGTGTAGCTGAGGATGACATTTGAACTTCTGAATTCCCCCGCCTTGACATCTCAAATACTGGGCACAAAAGGATGTGCCACCAAACCTAGCTCTTGTATATCAAAAATTTTAAGTTTGCATTGCTTTTGTGAACTTCAGAAATTCTGTTTCCAGGAATTAATCCCACATTCAGATATATTAAGATAAATATATCTTTATATATCTGGGCTTTGTAGGATTTGGTAATGACAAAAAACAAACAAGCAAAAACAAAGAAAGGAAATGGTTCCTTTCCCTTTGAGGATAAGGACATGGAGAGTAACTGAGTAGTTAGCACCGGTTACTTCAGGCGACCTTCTTGTGTAAGAATTATGGCACAGGCTACTGGTATCCTGCCAACTCAAACTGGCCTGTCAGGGCAATTTGGCTGTTATCTCTCTAATGCTAGAAACTCAGGTCAGATAACAGCACAGTTTTACCCAGTTGATGGAAATTTTGCTTGTGTGTCTATTCATTCCTATTGACAGCATCTAACACTGCTGCCCAAACCGACCTCAGCCTCAACCTGAGTTCTTCCTGCCCTAGAATGCCAAGTGCTGCAAATACAAGATTATTAGTGGAATCTTAGGGTATGTGAGTCCATTTTTATTTTTGAAGTGTCTAAGGTAAAGGCATCTTGTCCTGACTCCGTTTGTGTCTGCGTAGAACCTTCCCAGTCCTCTATCCACACAATGGGCACATATGCTTTGTCAATAAATTTGGGATTGTCCATGACCCTGACCATGGTCCAAATGTATTAAACAAAATAATAAGACTTGTATAAACTAAACATGATAGAAAATAACTGGAAAAGGTACAAATCAAAATTAATTATTGTGTTGTATCTAAAATAATTACTATGTCATGCCAAAACAGACATTACAAGGACACTCTAAGCCTCATCTAAATTGATGTAATTGTGGTATTTTGCCTTTAACAATGCTGTACCACTGGGCTTTGATACCAAGAATCTTTCTAAGGGTCTAGCTTAGTAACTGGCCAATAGAAAGGACCCATACTTTTAACTGGCTTACTGATCGTGGTGGTCTGTAACTCTCCAGAGGGGATCACTTCATTTTCAGTCAGGTGTATTGGGTCCTAAAGCAGCGGCTTAGTCCCAAACCAAACATAAACTAGAATTTTACTTACTTACTATCTCATTCTCAGGTTCTCTCTAGGCATATTGTTGGGTTTTTTGTTGTTGTTGTTTTGTGTTTTTTTTGGGGGGGGGTGTCATGGGAGGTGGTGATGGTACTGTTTAGGTTTTCTTGGCTGGTGACTTTGCTAGCTTTGAGACATCATGACTCTATCGAGGTTTAGTAAAACAGCCAGATGATTGATATTCCTAGTCACCTCCTCGACTTCCCGGTCGAGTGAGTATGATAGGTAAAGCCTTGGCATAATGATTGCCAAGAGAATGGATTTTATTTATTTGTTTGTTTCAAAACAGGTTTTCTCTTGTGTAGCCTTGGCAATCCTAGACTCACTTTGTAGAGCAGGCTGTCCTTGAACTCACAGAGATCAGCCTGCCTCCTAACTGCTGGCATTAAAGGCATCTGGCATTTGTTATTACTTTTGAGGCAGAATCTGCTCACACTGTCCTGGCTGCTCTGGAGTTCACCATGACACCATCCTGCCTCTGTCTTCTGAATACTGGTATTAGAGATTTACCTTAGGTCAAGCTGCTATGGCTATTCTTTCCTAAATTTTATCTTCTATTTATTTATTTATTGGAGTGTGCATATGGTTCATTATGTGGTGCTTAAAACAACTTGTGAAAGACTTAAGAGTTAGAAACAGGTAAATCTCTGACCATGAGGCCAGCCTGGTCTTCATCGAGAGTTCTAGACTAGCCAGGGCTACCAAGTGAGACCCTATTAAGAAAAGCAATACAACTACTTGTAACTTTTTTAAAACCTAAAACATTAACCACATAATTCCTATAAAAATATTTAAATAACAAACTTAAAAGCCTGGTGTGGTCGAAAACATCTCTGAGGCCCCGTACCTCCGAGGCACAGAGCAGCTGTCGTCTCTATGAAGAACAAATATATGACAGAGCGGTGGGGAAGAAAGAAAAATGGAGTTCTGCATGGGTTACAGAGAGAGTCAGAACTGGAGCCATGGTGGCAGTGACAGGCGAGAGAGGAGGCTGAGCTCAACATGCAGCCATTGACCAGTAGGGTCTGGGGGATGGTGTACAACAGCCAGAAGCTCATGCAAATACAGACTCAGCTCCTGAACCTGCTGCCCTTCAACAGGATCCCCCTGGCTCAGGGCAACCATGGAGGCATGAGATGAGGAAAGTTTCACTTTCTGGATTGATTCCCCTCAAGGGACCACCATGATCCATGATGCCACCTGAGGTTCATGCTGTTGCCACAGGTCAAGATAAAGTCTAACATTCATGTGCTCCCATGCAGTCTGTGTCGCTGCCTGATGCTTTCGTGATGTTCTTTGGCTTTGCTGCTGGGGAGAGGGGAATGCACACTGATGTGAGTGGCCTTTGCCGCCACCTGAGGCCATGTTGAGGCCCCATGGTCTGTGCAGCCACTAAGGGCCGTGAATGGGTTGGTGGTCCTGATACTGCCAGGGGCTCTGTTGATATCTGCCACCTATATTACCACTGCTAAACATGCAGATGCCCCTGGTCTGAGCTGCTGCCTGAAGCCATGTTGATGTCTGTGGATGCAGGAGAGCTGGTTCTTCCCATTAGCCATCACACAGATCTCCCCAGTTTATGGCTTCTAGCCTGGATGAAAGGAAGATTCATACCCCCCACCCCTTTTTTTGGCAGTGGGGGTGCTGACCATTAGGAATTTGACCATGCTCCAGTGAGTGTAAAGACAACACAAAATAGACTTTTGTGGGGGAGTCCCTTTCTTCTTTTGGCAGGGACAGGATACAGGAGAGGGAGGCAGACACAGGAGGACGGGGAGATGAGCTCAATGGAGTACATGATGTGATATTCACAATCAATAAAAATGAAAGAAAGAAAGAAAACACCCCTGATCCCAATACTCTAGAGGCAAAAGTAGAAGAATCTGGAATTCAAGACTTACTTAGAGTGCATAGTGAAATACAGGGTAGCTTGGACTACATGAGACCTTGCCTCAAACAACAACAACAAAAATAGGGAATGAAAAACAAAATATAAAAATCATTACTTTCTTTACTAATCTAATCCCTCTTTACACCTAGTGGAAAAAATTACTTGGACCCCATTCTTGCATTCCCTTAAGTGAACTGCACCTACAGTTGACAGCTACACATACCTTCTGGGGGCAGGCAAGATGGCTGAGCAGGTGAAGGTGCCTGACAACAAGCCTCAGACTGCGTTCATAGATAGGAACCACACGGTGGAAGGAGAGAACTGTCTATTGAAAGTTATCTTCTGACCTCCACTCATACATTATGGCATAAACATGGTAACACAGACATACACCAAATAAATACATAAAGGAAGAAACATAGTAATAACAGATTAATTAAAAATTCACCTTTAAACTAATCATCTGGATAGTTCAGCAAGAAACTTGGAAGTGACTGTATCTATTCAGATTTCTCTTTACCAGCAAATCAATGTTCAGCCCATTCTCTCTGCCTCTTTTGGCCCCAAGTTGTTCTTTTAAACAGAAATATTTAAACTGTTCTTCCTAAAAGCCAAGCTAACAAATGACATGTTATAGAAAGGAAGACCACAACCCAGCCAAGCCAACACTGTCTGAGTGTTCTCTTTCAATTCTGAGAAGGTTGTCCTAGCAACCAGTTCAATTCGTTTCTCTTTAAGCCTTTGAAGTCTCCTCCCTTTCAGCTCTTGAAGTTATTCTCAGTAGACTACTAAAGTTGGTCTATCAAAAAAACCTCTCAGAGTTCAGAATATGACAGAAAAATCTGGGTAATTCGTAAGTCCATATTTTTGTAGTTGTTATTGCATACAAAAATAATAAATTCTTCATGAGGTTATGTGGTTTCTTTTGTTTTGAAAGTTATGAATGTTACTCTATTTTAATTTTCTTTCTTGTGATGGTTTAAAGAATGGTCCCTTTAGGCTCATATGTTTGAATACTTGGTCCATATTGACTGTTTGAGAAAGAAGAGGAAGTATGGCCCATGCCACTGTGAGTAGGATTTGAGGTTTCAAAAGATTTGCACCCCTCTCTGTGTGTGCGTGTGTATTTTCTGTTTGTGGATCAAGATGAGAGCCCTCAGCTATTTCTGCTGACTTGCTTCTTTTCTTTCTTTCTTTCTTTTTTTTTTCAAGGCAGGGTTTCTCTGTGTAGTCCTAGCTTTCCTCTTTGTAGACCAGGCTGGCTTAGAACTCACAGAGATCCATCTGCCCTCTGCCCCTCTGTGTGCTTGGATTTCTGCCATGCTCTTGCTCTGCCATAATAGACTTGACTCTAATCCTTTGAAACCATATGCCCAAACTGAACATTTTCTTTAGTAAGTTTCCTTAGTCGTGGTATCCTATCATAGCAATAAAAAAGTAGTTAAAACGCATTCTTACTTTCTTTCTTATTTGGTCTCACTACTTAGTATGGGGTAGCCTTGAACTTCTGGTTCTCCTACCTCAGATACCTATATTTACTTTATTATTTACTTATTTACTCACTTATTTCTAAAGTACAGTCTCATGTATAACAGCGTGGCCTCCAGTTGGATTCATGGCCAAGAATGATCTTATACTACTTTACCTCTTGCCTCTGCCTCCAAACTGCAGGGATTACTGGCATAAACTACCATACTCAGATATGTGCCTGTTATGCCCAGTTCACAAACCCCAAAAGACCAGGAATAAATAGACTCCGCAGTAAATACATGAGGTTTTTAAAATTGTATACGCATTCAAACACGGGATGTAAACTTCCTGTGGAAACAGGAGAGGAATGCAGTCCCGAGGTCTAGGGGTACAGAGTTTTTAAAGGGAAAAAAAACCACAAGCAGGGACTTACATGCTTTGGCATTACATGACTGGCCATGGGGGGGGGGGGCAATAAATGAACAAACCCTTAGGCAGGTCACAATACTTAACTCCCTGGTCCCTCCCTGCAATTAACAAAGAACTTGTCAAGAAGGACCGCAGAGATGGATTAGTAGTTAAAAACACTTGCTGCTCTCTCAGAGGACCCAGGCTTGGTTCCCATAACTCAAATAGTGGTTCACACCATCCCTATCTCTAGTTCCTGGAGATACAACATTCTCTTCTATACACTGTGGGGCACCAGCCACACACATGGTATACATATATATATGCAAGCAAGGCACTTCTATAAATAAATGAAAACAGAACATCTCAGGTATTTTCAGATGTCCTACTTTCATTTTTGTAACTTCAGTAGATATCCTGACAAAAAGTAGCTTGGGGGAGGTGGGGTTTATTCAGTTTATAATCCCCGCTTATCAGTTCATCACTGAGAAGAAGACAAAGCAACAACACAAGCAGCTAGTCAAATTGCAACCACAGTCAAGTGCTGAAAGAAATAAGTATGTTTAGGTCTGTTGGAACACCCTGCTGTTTGAGGTTGAAGTTCACCATGTGTGTGCACAGAATGGAGGACCCTTTTTCTCAGAAAAGGGGCAGTTTCTTTCTCTCTGCTTGGATTCATCTGAAGAGTGTCTCTAAGAACAACCCTCACATCTGAGGGAGGTCACATAGCTCATGGCCAAAATGCAGGTTCAGTTTCCTTTCTCCTGATAAGTACCCACCCAAGTAGTATCTGGAATTCCTGGAATGTAAAGCATCCCTGGCACACAAGCCCCAACCAACAGCATACACCTACCCTGGGACCCGCCTCACCAACCTCCAAAGAATTGCATAACCCTTGTTCAACCCAGTAAAGTTGAGCTGTCTCACTAAAGCTGCCCCCTTTGCCCTTGTGAACCTATGGGCCAATGATTCCCTGGGGGAAGGGAGGGTCACATAGTTCTAGTGGTTTCCTTACTTGATTTCAGCTAGCTTTCTCCTCTCTGAGACTGTTCAGGACCTCCTGTGTAGGAATTGGTGCTACCCACTTTGTGCTGGGTCTTTCTATATCAATTAGCAAACAAAACAATTCCTCACTGGCATTCCTGCAGTTCTCACTAAGTAACCCAGGCAGGTCTTAATTTCAAGACCCTCTTGCCTCTTCCTCACAAATTCTGGGATTACAGTTGTGTGCAACAATTTCTGGGTTTCCATTTTATATCAATAGACTCTCTATGCCCTTAAAAGGAACACCAGAATGGTGGCCCATAGTCCTCTGTAAATTCCAGGTCCAAGGTATCATGCCTTCTTCTGGCTTCCATGCAGCATGTGGTAGTTTGAATAAGAATGCCCCTCCCCAAACCCATATGTTCCAATGTGTAGCCACTTGGTCCCTGGACAATCAAACTCTTTGGGAAGGATTAAAAGCTGTGGCCTTATTGGAAGAGATGTGCCACAGGACACGCTTTGAGGCTTCAAAAATTGCCACCATTCCCAATCTACTCTGCTTCTTGTTTGTGGATCAGGACATGAGCTCTCAGCTGCTGCTCTAGCACCATCTTGCCTACCTGCTGCCATGCTCCATGCCAGGATGGCGATGGTCTCCTATGCCTCTGGAACTGTAAGTGAGAGAGCAAGAGCAGAACTAACTCCATCTTGTTTTTCAGACACCATTTTGAATGGCCCTGTCCTTTAGGTGACCCAAGCTCTCCCACCAGGAACTTGGCAAGTAAAAAACCCACAGAAGGAAACTGGCAAGTGAAAAATCACAGGAGGAACTTCGCAGGAATAATTAGGCCCTGCACCTAAAGCCAACCAGTGAAATAAAAGTACATACATGGTTCTGGGTCTCACCCAGGTCAAGGTATTCCTTTTCCAATACCCTGTTTCCCCCTTATGGTTTGGTCTACTGGCCGGAACCAATCAGCTTAAAAGTCAATCTACTTCAATCTACCCACTCTCCTCTAACCCAATCCTGTAACACCAAGGCTTGAAATTTCCCACTTGCTGTTTTTTCTTTTAAAAACTCTACCTTCCCTAGGCTTGGAGCCACTCTTTCTGAACTGCTGCATCAGGGATGATTGATGGCCTAAGCTTGAGCTTGAATAAAGACCTTTGTGTGTTTGCATCAGACTCATGCTCCTGGTGGTCTCTTGGGGGTCTCGTGATCTAGGCTTAACATAAGCCCCCAAATAAATTCTTCCTTTTACAAGTTGCTTTGGTCATGGTGTTTTATTATAGCAACAGAAAAGTAACTAAGACAAGTATACATACATATATGCAGGGAAAACACTCATACACATAAAACAAAAAATAGGTAAATCTCAACAACAGAAACCATGAACAATCCAAACCCTAAACCAGTAGATGGCAAAAAAATTATAAAGATCAGGACATAAATGAGTAAGATAGAGACTGAAAGAAAGCAAACAAATAGTTGGTTCTTTAAAAAACAAAAATTAACAACAACAACAACAACAACACACACAAAAAAAATAACTACACTGACAAAACTCTAGCCAAGTCACCCAAAAGACAGGTGGATGAAAAGACCAAATTAACAAATTTAAAATTTTTTTCATTCAAATTAATAAAATTTGAGTAAAAGAGACTATTACAGATTCCAGAGAATTTTTAGGGAGAATTTTGAAAAAAAAAGTGTGTGTATATGTGTGTATATATATATATATATATATATATATATATATATATATACAATATTCATTTAGTTTATGTGTATATATATACATATATGTATATATAAAAAATAATATTTATTTAGTTTATGTGTATGTGTGTGCCTAAATGTATATAGGTGTACTATGTGCATGTGGAAGCCTGTAGGGATCAAAAGAGAACTTCAACTCTGCTGGAACTGGAGTCACAGACAGTTGGTAACTGCCATGTGAGTGCTGGGACCTGAACCTGTATCTTCTGCATTAACAGCAAGTTCTATTAACCCTAAGCCATCTCTCCATCCCACAACTTAGATTCAAAAAGAGAGGTAAAAAAAAAAGAAGTAGATAAAGCATATAAAATTTTATATACAAATGAATTAAAACTAAAGCAAGATGATACAAAAATGTAAACAAATCTATAACATTCTATGAGATTGAGAAAAGAGTAATAAAATAAAAAAGACTGGATGTATTCACTGTAAAATACTATTGAGGCTTTAAAAAACAGTTACCACAGAGGCTAGAGAGATGGCTCAGAGGTTAAGAGTACTGGCTGCTCTTCCAAAGGTCCTGAGTTCAATTCCCAGCAACCACATGGTGGCTCACAATCATGTATAATGAGATCTGATGTCCTCTTCTGGTGTACAAGCATACATGAAGGCAGAATAATGTAAAAATAATAATAAACAAATAAATCTTTTAAAAAAAGACAGTTATCACTGATATTCTTCAGCCTGTTCCATAAAATAAAAACTTATGAATGAAGCTAGCATTACCCTGATGTCAAAAAATGAGCATGGACAAAAAAAAACCTATAGACCAGTATGATGGTTAATACTGACTATCAATTGAACAGGATCTAGAATCACATAGAAAGCAGGCCTCCAAAATGCCTATGAGGAATAATCTTGATCAAATTAATTGAATTGGAAATACTCATACTGAAGTTCAGCAGCACCATTCCCTTGGCTTAGCTCCTGGGCTACCTAAAAACAAGACACCTAGCTCAGTACATGCAGTCACTGTTTTCTATATCCTGTCTAGGAGTGCAATGTAACTAGCTGCTTCAAGATGATTTTCATAAGAATGAAGTTGGGTGTAGTGGCTAATACCTACTACCTTAAAACCTGGGAGGGTAAGGCAGGAGGACTCCCACCTTGAACTATTTTCTTTTTTAAGATTTATTTTTAAATATGTCTGTCTGTGTATGGTGGGTATAAGCATGTGAGTATGGATACCTGAGGACGTCAGAGGTGCTAGATTCCACTGGCATTGGAGTTATGTGTGGCTGTAAGCCTCCCTGTGTGAAACCTGGGAACCAAAATCAGATCCTCTGCAAGAACAGTACTGCGAGGATCAGGAACTGGGGGAAAGGGGGATGAGTGGCGCCGAAGCCCACACAGAATCCCAGGAATCAGGCTCAAAGGTGCAAATCTAACTTTATTATTCGGTGTAACATCCTTTAAATGACTGAAAAGCCAATCAGACCATCCCTTGCTAGCCTCACACACCAGTAGCAACCACCCAGGTTGGCACAACTATAAGGAAATGTAGGGAAAGTGGGGGAGGGGAGCCAAGGCCACCTAAGGAGACCTCTGTAAAGCAGGGGGAAACAGTGCCCTAGCTTCTGATCCATTTTTAGACTTTACTAGTGTGCTAGAAATCCCTAGTGGATCAACACTGTATGCAGTAAGTCAGGCTCTTCCAAGGACTTGTAGGAGTCACTGAAGCTCCACCCATTGTTCTTTATGGGCTTATAAAAGTTTACCTCAACATTCCTCACACAGTACACGCTCTCATTGGTAACACATCTCTCCAGTCCCTGGACTATTTGTTTTGAGTTTAAGGCCAGCCTAGGCTCTATGAGATCCTATCTCAAGTAAAAACAAAGATAAATTATGTTCATTATCAGTCACAGTCTCAGTCATCTATTGCATTATAAAGCAGACTAAGATACTAATGACAGGAAAATGTTGAGATGCTGTTAAGAGTGACAGAGCCTTTCTTAACTCTTGGTAAGCTAAGCTTGGGGGTTTAGGGTCCCAGAAAAGAAACAGCCACAGAAACTGACCCAAGCTAGTGGTTTTGGGGCTCTTTCTTGAGAATTTGAAGAGTGAAATTCAGGAACCAAAGAAAATGAGTTTTAGTAAGAACTGTTCTACGTAATATGGGGCCCTTGACAGGAAGAAGGTAGAGTTGCACAGAAGGTGGGGTTCCTGGAATGGGTACTTGTTATGTTGGTGTGCAGGCAATTCAACTAGCCTGTCCTCAGGAATCTTAAGGGTCCTGATGACATCCTATGTTACCACCAGCACACCATGTCATCACCTGCACCGTGTGTGCCAGGTCTGCAGGCTATAATCTGCCTGCCATCTCTTTCTCTCTGTGCCTCTGGCATGTCCCCTTCTCTCTCTTTCCACAATAAACTTCCTTCCTTATACCAAATATGTTGCGGGGCAGATTCTAAATCAATATTATAACAGTACTATTGAGCCTTACTGTTCTGAGCTGAGGCTTTACTGAGTGAAGAGGGCATGCATTTTCTATTCCAGGTGTCAAAATCCTTAGTGCCTTTTCCAGGAAAAAGGTACTCTTTTAAGGAAAAGAGATAAGAAAAACTTCCCATCTTGACTCCCTGCCTCTGGAACAAAGATATTTTGGCTTAAACACTTCTGGCATGCCTGGCCTCTGGCAAAGGACTAGGCTACAGAGAGACCCAAAAACATTTTTGGCTTTTAGCCAATAAAATTAATTGTTTAATTTTTTTCTTTTATTATTTTAATTTTAAAGAAATTTATTACACTTTTTCTTTTATTAAAAATATTTTTTCACATAAAATATGATATGGTTGGTCTCCCCTTCTTCTACTCCTCCCATTTCCTTTCTGCTTCCTCTCCCCTCAGGGTCCAACCCCTTTTTTTGAAGTATCAACTTACCCTAACCCTGCCTAGCATGTTTCTACCTCTTATTCTCCTATTCTCCTATGGTGTAAAGAGAGTTTCAGTGTAGAATTGTCTATAGTTGGAATTGTCTCAGTGTAGTTTGGCCTGTGGTCATGTCTGTTGGGGATAGTCTTGATGACATTCACTGATGTGGGAAGATACAGCCTAAAAGAGGGCTGCATCATTCTCTGGGTATGGGTCCTGGACTGTGTGAAAAAGGAGACAATGAGTTGAACATGAGTATGCCTGCATGTGCTATTTCTAAATCCTCTTCACCATGGACATGATGTGTCTAAGTGTATCAAGCTCCTGCTGCTGAGACTGCCTGCTCTGATGGACTGTAACCTAGACTTGTGAACTAAACAACACCCTTTCAGTCAGGATATGATACCACAACAACAGAAAAGAAACCGGCAGAGAAATCATTTAACTCTGGTACCCCCCCATAACCCAAACAGGGACCCTATTCACCCATGTACTGGCTGTTCAGTTAATCTGGGAGAAGATATGAAATGCTTATGTCAGAAATGAAGGGCTACTTAGGACAGCAATAACTCCAACCAATAGAGCAACAAGGATTTTTTTTTCCTTTTCTTTTAAAAACAAATATTTATTGACTGTTGGAATCTAAGTGAGATCATTTTCTCCTTTTTCATACATTCCAAGACCCCAACACAAGGAATAGGATACAGCCTTGAGGCAGTCTTCACACATCAATTAATATCATCAGAACAATTCCCCACCGACATGCCCAAAGGCCAACTAGATCCTGACCACTAACCCTTATGCAGAAGAGACTTAATTCTGTATTCCTCAGGTTTCCTAAGGTGACTCAGTGAGTTCTCAGTGAGGCATTCTTCTGAATACCTGCTGCATTCTAAAGAGCCTATTCAGGGGACACAAAGAGTAGTAACTACCATGTGCCCATTTGTGATGGCTATTTTTGTTTATCAATTTGCCTACATCTGGAATTACTGAAAACCCAAGCACTGGGTACAGTTATGAGAGCTGGCCTCCAGCTCACAGAGATCTGCCTTCTTCTGCTGCCCCAAGTGCTGAGATTACATGTGCCACTGTGCCAGGCTCCGGCAAACTGTACTTTATGCCAACCCAGGATATGGTTTTTGTGCTTAAAAGCTCACCCTGAGAAAGGTTCAGGGCTATACAGCGATCCAGAACAGCCAGTGTCATAGCCAGCCAGCTAATAAAGACTTTCTTTTGGCTTAAACCGTGTCTGAGTAGTCTTCTTTGGTGGACGCCCCTCAACACTGTTCCTCTACAGAACCCTGAGTAATACATCACCTAACACAGCCTGTGTACAGGGTACTCAGGGACCCAAGGGGCTGATTAATAATGGCCACAGGTACAGAACCTGAGCCATTGAAAGCTTTACTTCTTTATCAGTACTCCTGATTTGATAAACAAGAAAGGTCACCAGCAATTCCTACTTAAGTTTCCTAGTTCCATATGGGTAGAGTTGAGCTTCTAGGGGACCAGGACGTTCTTTTCTTGTTGTTTTTGTTTTTTGAGACAGGTTACTCTGTATAGCCTTGGCTGTCCTGGAGCTTGCAACGAAGTCAGCTGTTGGTAATTTGGGACACGATGGAAAGAGTGGGGATTAAGAAATTACAGGTGACTGAGCTAGTAAGGGGAACAGGAACTGAGGTAGCCATTCCATTGGACCTGAGATGGTCACGTGCATGCAAGCCATGCTGGCTCGCTATTCTTGTTGTTTTGCTCAGCTAACCTCCTGTTTGGCTCAGTTACACCTCCTGTTTTGCTTGGATACGTTTACTGGGAAACCTATATAAGTGGTTTACACTGTAAAAACATGGCGCCTTGATCAGAGCACTGTCTTGGTGTCGCTTCGTGTTCTCTGTCTCTTCTAATTCCCAGCCCCTTGTGCAGACAGTTACTATTGGTGGTCACGGGCGACTGCAAGGAACTATTTCTGACATGAACTCAATGACTGGCTTCTTTACCTCCTCCTGTCCCCCGAGGGAGGAACAGCCTTGTTAGGCCACAGAGGAGGACATTGCTGCCAGTCCTGAAGAGACCTGATAAGCTAGGGTCAGATGGAAGGGGAGGAGGACCTCCCCTACCAGTGGACTTGGAAAGGGGCAGGGAGGAGATGAGGGAGAGAGGGGAGGGGGATACAACTGGATTACAAAGTAAATAACCTGTAATTAATATTTAAAAAATAAAAATTAATATATTAAAAAAAGAAATTACAGGTTAAAAGAAAGAGACAGAAAACCCAAGGTCTCACAAACAAGCTAAAGAAACTTGGTAAAACCTCCTGCTCATTTCTGTGCCAAGGTAAAGGCAGGGCAAAAACATTTTTTTCACTGAATACTAAACAACAAAACAGTCTGCCAAGCAAGCAGCTCTCCACACTCACAGCTTGAGAATGAACTTTGGCTTCCTACAAGCTTGCTTTGTAGACCAAGCTGGCCTCGAACTCACAGAGATCTGACTACCTTTGCATCCTAAGTGTTGAGATTAAAGGGGTGTGCCATGATGACCAGGTTTGGACCCAGACATACTTTTTTTTAAATATATTTTTTGTTTACTTTTTACACTTTATTGATTTTATATCACAATTGTAGCTCCCTCCCTCATTTCCTCCATATCCTACCCATTGGACCTGAGATGGTCCTCTTCCTCCCTATCCCTTTCCCCTATTTTATTGAAAGGGACACTCCTCCTTCCCTGCCATCTGACCCTAGCTTATCAAGTCTCCTTAGGACACCTGGATCCTCTTCCTCTGTGGCCTGGCAAGGCCACATCTCAAGGGGGGAAGTGATCGAAGAGCAGGCAACCAAGTTCATGACAAAAGCAGCCCCTGCTCCCCTTACTCTGGGACTCACATGGAGATTGAGCTACCTATCAGCTTCATCTGAGCAGGGGGTCTAGGTCCTCTCCAAGTGTGCTCCTTGGCTGGTGCATCAGTTTCTTCAGGGCCCCCTAGGATTAGATTTTTTAGCTTTGTTGGTCTCCTTGTGAGCTCCTGCTCCTCCAGGTCCTTCTATTCCCTCATTCCCTCTTCTTCCATAAGACTCCCTGTGCTCTGCCCAAAGTTTGGCTGTGAGTCTCAGCATCTGCTTTGATCCTCTGTTGGGTAGAACCTTTCAGATAATCTCTATGATAAGCTCCAATCCTATTCTCTCCCTCTCCCACCACTTCTGGTGTCTATCCTGTTTGCCATTCTGAATGACATTTAAGCATCCACCCTGGGTTCTCCTTGTTGTTTAGCTATGTAGACTGTATTATGGCTACCCTATATTATATGGCTTATATCCACTTCTAAGTGAGTATATACCACATGTGTCTTTCTGCTTGTGGGTTACTGCATTCAGGATGATCTTTTCTACTTCCATCCATTTGCCTGCAAATTTCATGATTTCCTTGTTTTTGATAGCCGAGTAGTATTCCGTTGTGTAAATGTGCCACAATTTCTGTATCCATTCTTCCTTTGAGAGAAATCTAGGTTGTTTCCAGATTCTGGCTGTTATGGACAACACTGCTATGAACATAGCTGAGCAAATGTCCTTGTTGAATGGTGGAGCATCTTTCAGGTATATAACCAGGAGTGGTCCAACTAGATGTTGAGGTAGTGTTATTCCCAATTTTCTGAGAGAGTGCCATATTAATTTCCACAGTGATTGTACAAGTTTGTACTCCCACCAGCAATGGAGGAGGGTTCCCCTTTCTCCACATCCTCCCCAGCATGTGTTGCCACCTGAGTTTTTTATCTTGGTCATTCTGACAGGTGTAAGAAGGAATCTCAGAGTAGTTTTGGTTTGCATTTCCCTGATGACTAGGATGTTGAGCATTTCTTTAAGTATGTCTCTGCCATTCAATATTCCTCTGTTGAGAATACTCTGTTTAGCTCTGTACCCCATTTTTAATTGGATTATTTGGTTTGTTGTTGTCTAATTTCTTGAGTTCTTTATTTATTCTGGATATTAGCTCTCTGTCAGATGGAGGGTTGATGAAGATCTTTTCCCAGTCTGTAGGTTTTCATTTTCTTCTATTGAGAGTGTCCTTTGCTTTACAGAAGCTTTTCAGTTTCATGAGGTCCCATTTATTATTTGTTGATCTTAGAGACTGAGCTATTGGTGTTCTATTCAGGAAGTTGTCTCCTGTACCAATGAGTTCAAGCCTCTGCCTCATTTTTCTTCTAACAGATTTAGTGTGTCTGGTTTTATGTTGAGGTCTTTGATCCACTTGAACTTTAATTTTGTGCAGGGTGATAGATATGAGTCTATTTACTTGTATGAGATGTTTCAATTTTCTTTATGAAGGCACTTAGTGCTATGAACTTTCGTCTTAGCACTGCTTTCACTGTATCCCATAAGTTTGGTTATGTTGTGCCTTCATTTTCATTGAATTCTAAGAAGTCTTTAATTTCCTTTTTATCTCTGCCATGACCCATCTGACATTGAGTAGAAAGTTGTTCAGTTTACATGAGTGTAGGCTTTTTTGCTATTTCCGTTGTTGTTGAGGTCCAGCTTTAGTCCATGGTGGTCTGATTCAAGGGATTATTTCACTCTCTTGTCTGTTGAGGCTTGCTTTGTGACCAACTATATAATTTATTTTGGAGAAGGTTCCATGAGGTGCTGAGAAGAAGGTAAATTCTTTTGTGTTTCGATGAAAAGTTCTGTAGATGTCTGTTAGGTTCATTTGATTCACGACATCTGTTAGTGTCATTGTGTCTTTGTTTAATTTCTGTTTTGTTGACCTGTCCTTTGATGAGAGTGAGGTGTTGAAGTCTTCCACTATTAATGAATGGGGGGTCTATGTGTGGTTTAAATTTTATTAATGTGTCCTTTACAAATATATGTACCTTTGTATTTGGTACATAGATATTCAGAACTGAGATGGCTTCTTGGTGAAATTTTCCTTTGATGAGTATGACGTGATCTTACTTATCTCTTTTGATTAATTTTTGTTCAAAGTCTATTTTACAAGATATTAAAATGGCTACCCCTGCTTGCTTCTTGGGTCCATTTGTTTGGAAAACCATCTTCCAACCCTTTACTCTCAGGTAATGTATGATGTGTGTTTCTTGTATCCAGCAGAATGTTGGGTGCTGTTTATACATCCATTCTGTTACTCTGTGTTTTTTTATTGGAGAATTGAGCCCATTAATATTGAGAGATTAATGACCAGTGATTATTAGTTCCTTTTACTTTGATGTTGGTTGTAATAGTATGTTTATGTGCTTGTCTACTTTTAGTTTTGCTGTAGTAAAGTTATTTATTTCCTGAGTTTGGCTGGGTGCAGTTAGCCTTTTTGGGTTGTATTTTTTCTTCTAGTAGCTTCTGTATGGCTGGATTTGTGGGTAGGTACTCTTTAAATTTGTTTTTATCATTCAATATCTTGTTTTCTCTATCTATGATAATTGAGAGTTTTGCTGGGTATGATAGTCTGGGCTGACATCTTTGTTCTCTTAGGGTTTGCAAGATATCTATCTAGACCATTCTGGCTTTCATATTCTCTGTTGAGAAGTCAGGTGAGATTCTGATGGGTTTGCTATTATATGTTACTTGGCCTTTTTCCCTTGTAGCTTTTAGTATTTTTTCTTTGTTCTGTAGATTCAGTGTTTTCCTGTCTTTTCCTGCCTTTCATTCAATTTCTTCACCTGTTTGTTTGAACTTTCCTTTATTTCTTTCATTTCTTTCAATTATTTAATTATTTTCTCTCTAAAGGCCACAATCCTGTATTTCCTTATGAATTTTACTCATTTTTCTCTGTTATCATCTTCATAAATATAGATTTAAGGTCATTTTCTTGAGTTTCACTTCTGTTAGAGTATCCAGAGCTGCTTGCCCTTGGATAAATGGGTTCAGGAGATATCATATTGCTTTGGCTTTTGCCAATTGTGCTTTTATGTTGGACTTTACCCATATGAGTGTCTCAGGCATTGGCTGGTAGTTTCTGGTGCCTGCTAGAGTCCTGAGGGGCAGGGGTGGTGTAGGAAATTCCCTTGGCAGAAAGCTGTTTTTCCCAAAGGAGCCCTCCTTAGATTGTTGGGTAAGGTCTCAAATGGCCGGTAGTCCTCAGGGAATTCCACAGCTCCCCTCAGCTATGATCCTGTGGGCTCCTTGGGCGCCAAGGGATTCTACTTTCACCAGGGGAAGTCACAGCTGCCCTGCCACTGGCTTTCTTGCTCTGAATGTAATGAGCTGTCTGCCACCTCTTAGACACTGTGTTTGCTGGGTACAGCCCTTTTAAAGAACCAGGGAACCCAAAGGTTTGGAAGCAGGTTGAGCTTTGGTGCAGCATCTATGGCTGATCCCAAGGCTCCTGAGTGTCTGTAGGTCTGAGGTTGGAGCTCTGTGTCCCAGTACTCAGAAGACAATCAATGTGCCAGTGAGCACAGCCCACAGCCATGTGGTCGGAACCTAGAGACCCAAAGCCTACAGGAATGACCCAGACATTCTTAAAAAAGCTTTGCAACATGTTGTCAGGTCCAAGGCCTCAGTCACACCAGAAACCCACAATTCACCAAGAAAGGTTATTGAACATACAGCTGCCATTCAGGGCCTACCACAGTAGCGGCATCTTTATACAAGGTCCTCAGTTTCTATAGGATGATGCCAGGTCCTCTTGAAGCCTGCATACAGATTGGGCTTGTTATGAGGAAGGTTATTTAGTGAATAAACTCACTGCTTTTAAAGTTCTTGTTTGCTTGTTTGTTTTTTCTTTGTGGGGTTTTGTTAGTTAATGTAACCAAGGGAGCAGTGAAACCATCAAATTGTACTACTCTGTGAGTAGAAAAGAAATTTATTTGGGGAATCAAACTGCCAGATTGTCTCTCATTGGTCAGAGAACCTCAGACAGTGGGGAAAGCCTTTCAGTTTTAAGGGGACAGGTTTTAAGGACCAGGAGGGGAGTATCAGGCCTGAACAACCTGGATGTAGCATGGGAGGTTTGATCTGTTATACTCTGCTTGCATTAATCTGGAACTAGATGTACTTGGTAGCTGAATGCTGCTGCAGAACCCTCCTACAAAATGCTAAATTTATGCTTCTGTGTACCCAATAACAGTCTCTTTTTGCTTTCCCAGTGAGAGTTCTTCTGTTTACGACATTGTCACCAGCACCTCCATTTATTTTGGAGTACCGTTTTAGATCTAACAGTTAAAGAGTTAATTAGTCTGGAAATACATAGACTGCTAGCCTAGAACACATAAGAATCTGCCTGTCTGGTTATTGAGTGTTGAAATTAAAGATGTGCACCACCACACACCCAAGGTTGCTTACTTTGTGTTTATATTTGATGTTAGTATGGTGGTCGTACAAGACAGCTTTGTGGAGTAGGTTCTCCCCTATCTTCTAATAGGTCAGGACTCTAAAGATGAACTGGGGGGAGGGGTCACTAGCACACTCTTTGTTACTCTTTATAATGTGGCTACCTTGAATAAATCTCCTTTCTCTGCATGTCATGGTCACATGTCTCTTAACTTGGTCTACTAAAGATACATGGCCAAACCCAAATGGTTAGGGTTGCATGACTTAGGCTCTGACCCCAACACCTCTAGTAGCATAACCATTATATAGAATTAAGTTGACCTAAATTTTACCAATGTGTTCCCCTCTCCTGCTTCAATACACCTACTGTTATGGGGAGCCCACCAGAGATGACTACTCAGACAGTTTATGGTCAACTGAAAGTCTTTATTCCAGCTGGCTGTGACTACAAACCAGGGTTTCAGAGACTTAGGTATGACTCCAGAACACAAGGTTTTTAAAGGCAAAACCCACATCCTGCCATCTCACTTGGCAGCTGCGTGAGGGCTTCCCAGAGCCAAGCAGTTTAACAGACACTAAGATAAACAGTTGTCGGGTGTTTTACACAAACAAGCTAACACAAATTAATTAGAACATCCTGACCTTGAGTTTCTAGCATGGAGGAGACCAAATTCTAGTTAAACCTGAAGTGGCCTCAGAAAGAATACAAAATGGAATACAAAATTTTTTCTTTTCCCTGTCATACTACTAGTCCCTAAGTTCCTGAAAGATCTCTTTCCAAAAAAGCACAGAAATGTTATTCCTTTATGAAAGATCCACATATTATGATGAACATTCCACAATACTTATTAGAAATTCATTATGATGAGGAGGATAGATTTCTGCGAATCCAGAGACCAATTATAATTTATCTTGGCTAATCTTTAGCCCCCTTAACAGTCATACCTTGCCCATCTCTGCACCTGACCAAACATCCTTAGAACTGTCATGAATAACCTTTTGGAATGTATTCACTTTGGAAACCATGAGTCACCATCAAACCCAAAACTAAGAATGTGGTCCATAGACTCTAAAACCTATAGACATGGTTTGCCGACTCTGCTGTATGGAACCCATCTACCTGTTGCTCCCACCAGTGTTTTGGGAAAACATGTTTCTTTATGAGTTTCTTTGTTCTGTTGCTATAAAAACTTTGTGAAACAGCTGCCAAATTAAAACAAGGAATTGGAGATAATCTAAACCCGTACTCCTGGGCCACTGTCACTCATTTTGGTTCCTCTTACTATTATGATATACCTAAAGAGAAAAACTCCTAAGAGGCCTGAATAATTCAAAGGAAGTCTTTTTAGGTGCAGGCTGGACTGTCCCAAGCAGATTAATGGGCAATAGACCAGACCTCCAGGTAGAGTTCTTTTTTTAATTAATTTTTAAATTTTATTACAATTTGTTCACTTCATATCCCAGCAGTAGTCTCCTCCCTTGTCTCCTCCCAATTCCACCCCCCCTCCCTTTTCTCTTCCCACGCCCCTCCCACAGTTCATTGATAGGGGAGGTCTTCCTTCCCTTCCATCTGACCCTAGTTTATCAGGTCTCATCAGGACTAGCTTCTTTATCTTCCTTTCTGGCCTTGTAAGGTTGCTCCCCACTCAGGGGGAGGTGATCAAAGAGTCAGCCACTGAGTTCATGTCAGAGACAGCCCCTGTTCCCATTACTAGGGTACACTGAGCTGTCATGAGCTACATCTGTGCAGGGGTTCTAGGTTATCTCCATGAATGGTCCTTGGTTGGAGTATCAGTCTCAGAAAAGACCCCTGTGTCCAGATTTTGGGGGTATGTTGCTCTCCTTGTGGAGCTCCTGTCCCTCCAGATCTTTCTTCTCCCTCTTTTTTCATAAGATTCCCTGAACTCTGCCCAAAGTTTGGCTATGAGTCTCAGCATCTACTTCGATATCCTGCTGGGTAGAGTCTTTCAGAGGTCCTCTGTGGTAAGCTCCTGTCCTGTTCCCTATTTTCTCCCTCTTCTGATGTTATCCTGTTTGCATTTCTGAATGAGGATTGATCATCTTACCCAGACCTGGTAGAGTTTTTAAGTAAACAAACAAACAAAACAAAACCACAATTGTGGCATACACAGAAAGCAAGTGTTGTTTCCAGAATGATCAGGCAGATCATTTTTAGCTCCGGGTCACACTGTATAGGAATTTATGACTGGTCCAAAGAACAGTTTTGCCCAAGGTAGTTTTAGCATTTACAGTATCACTTTCCTGAGATGGCATAATTGTGGTTCAGTAGGCTACCACCTTATCTCCACTGAAGTGAAACTTGATGCACAACTGGCATCCTCCAGTAGTCTGTCTTTCCCCTTCACTATTCCCATCCTTTCTCTAAAATCCCTCAACTCTGGTTCACAATCTCTTTTGTGAGCTCTTCTCCTATCTTTGGTCATTAAATTTCCAATACTTATCTCTCAGACATTTTGGAGAAAGAAGAACCTGAGTCTGGCAGCAGGGAAATACTGTCTTCACAAGACAACCTGAAGGGTAAATCTCTTTGAAAAGATTGGTCAGAGGCCGTGGTTGTATCCCAACTGGTAGAGAGTTTGTGTAGTATTCACAAGGCCCAGGGTTCAGACTGCATAAAACCCACAGTTAATTACAAGATCGTCAGTTCACAGTCATCCTTAGCTACATGGGTGGTTTGAGGCCAGGCTAGACTACATTGTTAAGGTCCACCTGACTTCAATGTTTTCCTTTTTAGTTAAACATAATGTTAGAACTGTTCTATATTGTTCTATATTGTTCCTTAATAGTATTTTTTCTCTTCTCTAATCATGTCCCCACCTAAAGGTCAACTTAGTGTTCTTTCTCTATAATCTTTTGATTCATGTATCAAAAATTGTTTTCATTGTTTCATAGTGTGTTCCAGGAACTGTCTGACTATAAACCCACAACATGTGTTTTTTTCTATGACCGTAAAAATAACTGCAGAATTCCACTTTTTACAATCACCTGCTCACTTACTATAGAAACAGGCCCCCCTGCTCTTAATCTTGGTCACATCATTCTCCTACTTCTGAGGAGATGACAAGTTTGGCTTGGCCCTAAAATAAAGTTTTTACCTTGCAACATACTGGGTTTTGCCCTGCTTTTTGACACTATAACATATATGAGACCTTGTCCAGAAAAAGACAAAAAGTTAGAGAGACCCTATAGCACCCTGGATGCAGGATGTGCAGAAATGTAAGGCATCTGGAGAACCATCTCTCAACAACCCCCAATCACACTTGATCTTTTATGGTCACATTTGTTTCCTGCTCCTGTAACTACAAGTAAGTCTCCTTTTTTCTGGAAGTTGCAAACAGCTACTCCTAGATTTTGTTTCTTTTTTTTTTCCAGCTCTATAGCTGGCACTTGAGAAATATCTCCTGCCTACCAACTTGCCTCAGGATCAACATAGAACTAAGTGCTTTCTTGTACTGTAACCTAACAGACAAGGGAAGGCACACAGATGTCAACAGGAATCATTAGCTCTGCTCTAGAAAAATAAGAGATTATTTGTACACAGCAAGTGAGTGATTGTGGCCCAACAACACAGATTCAAGTTACCCTGACTGACATATTCCACCACTGAAGAAGATGCATGGGTTTTTACTGTCACAGAACAAAGAAAATTCATGAATTAGTATATTTACTGAATACATTGGTGTATTCATGGGTAAAACTTTATCATATTCTACCTTTATGATTGATGAATGCAGGTATATCACTTTCTAAAAGTTTTATCTGATAGCCATGAAAATACTATATTACATGCACAAGTTGGTAGTAAATAAAGCTAGTTGAAGACAGCCTGAGGAAAAACTAGTTTTAATTAAATTTTTATTGTTTTTATATTAATTATAGTTTATTTACTTTGTATCCCAGCTGTAGCTCTCTCCCTCATTCCCTCCCAATCCCACCCTCCCTCCCTCATCTCCTTCCTGCCCCTCTCTAAGGCCACTGATGGGGGAGGTCCTCCTCCCTTTCCATCTGATCCTAGCTTATCAGGTCTCTTCAGGACTGGCTACAATGTCCTCCTCTGTGGCCTAGCAAGGCTGTCCTCCCTGGGTGGGGAATGAGGGTGGGATGGAGGGGGGAGGTCAAAGAGCCAGCCATTGAGTTCTGTTCCCCTAACTAGGGAATCCACAAGGATAATGAGCTGCAGTGGGCTACATCTGGGCAGGGGTTCTAGATTATAACAATTCATGGTCCTTGGTTGGAGAAACAGTTTCAGAAAAGACCCCTGTGCCCAGATATATTTGGTCTTTGTGGAGCTCCTGTCCTCTCCAGGTCATACTAACTCCCCCTTCTTTCATATGATTCCCTGCACTCTGCCAAAGGTTTGGCTATGAGTATTAGCATCTGTTTTGATACACTGCTAGGTAGAGTCTTTCAGGGGCCCTCTGTGGTAGGCTTTCTCCTGTTTCCAATGTCCATCCCATTTGTCTTTCTAAGTGAAGATTTATCATCTTAACTCAGGTCCTCCTTCTTGTTTATCTTCTTTAGGTGTACAGATTTTAGTATGTTTATCCTATCTTATAGGACTACATAAGTGAGTATATACCATGTGTGCCTTTCTGCTTCTGGGATACCTCACTCAGGTATCTTTTCTAGATTCCACCATTTGCCTACAAAGTTCATGATTTCCTTGTTTTTAATTGCTGAGTAATATTCTGTTGTGTAAAAGTACTACAATTTCTGTATCCATTCACCGTTGAGGGACATCTGGGTTGTTTTCAGGTTCTGGTTATTACAAATAAAGCTGCTACAAACATGGTTGAGATGTCCTTGTTGTGTACTTGAGCATCTTTTGGATATATGCCTAGGAGTGGTATAGCTGGGAAGCAGTATTCCTAACTGTCTGAGAAAGCACCAGATGGATTTCCAGAGTGGTTGTATAAGTTTGCCTTCTCACCAGCAATGGAGGAGGGTTCCCCTTTCTTCACAACCTCTACAGCATGTGTTATCACTTGAGTTTTTTATATTTGGCCATTCTGATGGGTGTAAGGTGAAATCTCAGTGTCTTTTTAATTTGCATCTCTCTGATGGCTAAGGATGTTGAGCATTTCTTTAAGTGGTTTTCTGCCATTCTATATTCCTCTACTGAGAATTCTCTGTTTAGCTCTGTACCCCATTTTTTAATCGGATTGCTTGACTTGTTGCATTTTAGCTTCTTTAGTTCTTTATATTTTCTGGATATTAGCCCTCTGTCAGATATAGGGTTAGTGAAGATCCTTTCCCAGTCTGTAGGCTGTCGTTTTGTTCTGGTGATAGTATCTTTTGCTTTACAGAAGCTTTTCAATTTCATGAGGTCCCATTTATTGATTGTTGCTCTTAGAGCCTGTGCTGTTGGTGTTCTGTTCAGGAAGTTGTCTCCTGTGCCAATGAGTTCTAGGCTCTTACCCACGTTTTCTTCTAACCAATTTAGTGTGTCTGGTTTTATGTTGAGGTCTTTGATCCACTTGGACTTTAGTTTTGTGCAGGGTGATAAATATGGATCTATTTTCATTTTTCTGCATACAGATATCCAGTTGGACCAGCACCATTTGTTGAGATGCTGTCTTTTTTGTTTTGGTTTCTTTGTCAAAAATCAAGTATTCATATGTGTGTGGGTTTATTTCTTGGTCTTCTTTTTGGTTCCATTGATCCACCATTCTGTTTCTATGCCAATATCATGCAGTTTTTATTACTATTGTTATGTAATACAGCTTGAGATCAGAGATGGAGATGGCACCAGATGATCTACTGTTGTACAAGGTTGTTTTAGAAATTCTGGGTTTTTTGTTTTTCCATATGAAGTTGAGAATTTTTCTCTCAAGTCTGTAAAGAATTGTATTGGTATTTTGATGGTAATTGCATTGAATCTGTAGATTGCTTTTGGCCGAATAGCCTAATCCTACCACTCCATGAGCATGGGAGATCTTTCCATCTTCTGATATCTTCTTCAATTTCTTTCTTCAGAGACATGAAGTTTGGAAAAACTATTTTTTAGCAGGTTGTGTTATATAGCCCAGTCTAGCTCTGACATCCTCCCACCTCAGCTTCCAGGGTGCTAAGATTATAGATGTGTGCCACCAAGCCCACTAGCCCAAATCAATTTTGACTGTCTGCTACATTCTATCTTTCGCCAAATGTGACCTCGGCCAAGGTCAAACAGTTTTTAATATAGAAAGCTCTTCTGAGAACTCCCATTCACACCAAGTATGAGAACATAGTTTACTTGGGCCATACATGAAGACTGCCAGACAGGGAGAAATACAAATTCCACTTACTAGAATATATGCCCTCAAAACAGCATCTAAGAGGTTTGAAATTCAGAGTTTTTTCAAATTCGTTTTAATTTATGTATTATTATTATTATTATTATTGACAGTTTTAAGCTATATACCATATCACCTGAAGGTGAATGGAGGAAAGAAAGAGAAAATCTATGCCATTGAAGCTGGCATGGAGATCATACACATGGCTGACAAGAAACCACATGGCAGGGAAACTGTTGAGAAAGATTACAGAAGTTCAAGCATTAGTGGGAAATTCCAAGTGTTATGAAAAGAATGCTTAGAAAAGAGACAGAAGCCAGGCAGTGATGGTACACAGTTTTAATCCCAGCACTCAGTAGGTAGAGGCAGGTAGATCTCTGTGAGTTTACAGAGCAAGTTCCAGGACAGCCAGAGCTACACAGAGAAACCCTGTCTCAGAAAATAAAATGACAGAGGGGAAGAAAGAAATACAATTTGTGTTTCTCTGAATAATTCAGAAAAATGGGCAAAGCCAGTAAGCACCTGCTTAATTAAATTTTTTGTTAATTTTATGTATGTGAGTGTTTTGCCTGCATGTGTTTACACCATGTGTGCCCAGTACCTGAGCAGGGAAGAGAGCATCTCTGGAACTGGAGTTATAGACAGTTGTGGGACACCATGTGGTGCCAGGAATCTAACCCAGACCCCCTGCAGGAGCAGCAAGTCTCCTTATCCACTGAGCCGTCACTCCTGTGCCTGTTTGTTTTGTTTGAGACAGGGTCTCATGTTGTCCAGGCTGGCCTCAAATATATAGTCAAGGATAACCTTGAACTTCTGATCTACCTACCTCTACCTCTTAAGATTATAGGTGTAAGCCACAGCACCTGGTTTGTTTTGGGGTACTACGAATCAAACCCAGGGCTTCAATCATGTTAAAAAGACCAACTGAGCTATGTACCCATTGCCTCTATGTATGCGCGTGTGTTAACACACACATCATATGCCCCACCCTTGTTTGCCTGTGTGCAAGCTAGCAGTCATCATCAGGGTTTCTCTATCACATCCCCCCCACACCCACTTTTGACATGTTCTCTCACTGGTCCTGCAACTTACTGTTTCCTGTAGTCTGGCTGGCAAGGAAGCCCAGGAAACTGCTTGTCTCCAAGCCCATCCCATCCCTCAGTGCCCGGGGTAACCTGCACACGCTGCTTTCCAGTATGATGGTGTTTGTCTATTATTCCAGCACTCTAGAGGTAGAGAAAGAGAATCAGGAATGCAAGCGCAGCCTGGGCTACATAAGTAGATCCTGCCACAAAAATAAATAAGTAATATGTTATATAGTTCTAAATATTATACATCTACATATATATTAATTCTTTGACAAAAGAAAAGAGCACAGGTTGCTAGTCACATCTGCTGTAAATTCCAGATGCGCTCATGATAAGCAGGAGAAGGTGTTTACCAGTGTTATCTTTGCAGTGTCAGGAATTCTGCAGAAACCAGCTGTGCGAGATCATTGTGACCTAGGTGACTGAAGTTTCATGTCTAGATTCTCTGAGCTAAAGAACATTGTGACCTCACTTTTGTGTGACATTTATCTTTCTTAGGTTTTGTGACTTTTCAAGTAGACTTTTGTTGATATGTCTACAACTTAGGTACTACATTTTAGACACTCCTCACTACCCATCCACCATATTCTTAAAACTCAGTGAATATGTAGTGTATGTACATAAAGTATGATACAGAAAACAAGAACTAGAATATTCTAGACAGTATATCAAAACACTAGGGACTGCTATTATAATTATGTTTAGACTACAAAGCTTAGTTCAGAGTGAAAATGAGAGGCCCACAGACACGAGGGAAATGGAAAAGGAAGAGGAATCAGGAACTGATTGCAAACAGAAACCATCATCTGGAGGAAACAGGATAAGCCTGTCCAAACACTGGAAGTGACAATGGGGAAGGAAAAGCAATTACCAGAACAGATGGGAGGAAGCTGAGGAACTGATAGAGTCAGAGTCATGTTTGAGAGAGCCAGTGGGTTATGCGGTGTAGGGTAAGACAGGAGCCATGCTTATTCCCCATAGCTCTTGGGTCTGTATGTAGCTATTTAGGCATGCATGAGCTCGTGTAAACATTCAAGATCCTTTCTAATCCTGGAATTGTCAGTCACTTGGGACTTCATATATATTATTATAAAGGTATATTTATAATATATTTATATATTATTATAAAGGTATATTTATAATATGTATATATTTAGTGAATACTACCTTAATTCATTCCATTTTTACCAAAGTATCTAGAGTGTCTGAATTCCTGTCAAGTTGTGAAAGTCTGTGAAGTTAACTTTAAAGGATATTGAAACCAGGTCTGTCCTAGAAAATATGGGACAGATGGTTGTGGGGCACAATAACCAAAGAACTGTTAGGCCTAAAATCCAGAATCTTATTGACTGCAGTATTTTTTAAAACCTTTGCAGAGCTAGGCATATGCTGTTGTTTGATGTCTTTTCATATAACTAAATTCCTTTAAACATACACAGTTTTTTCAAAAGTAATTCACTCAGTAAATTACATGCCTAATATGAATAAAAATGCAAACTGTTATATATGAGCTCTGTGTTTGCCAGCTGTCCACAGGATTATTATGTATTATAAATTACACACTCTGGACCCTACATCCCTACAAAACTGCAAATGAAAGCCATCATTGACTATTCATTAGCTATCGATGCATTATAATTTTTAATATTTTGAATCATTTGGTTACAAAAACTGACTCTGATTTTAGTGTTTATTCATGTAATTGCTTTAACAAAAACAGAGCATCGCTTCTTTTCATGATCATAGAAATGTTACATTTTTGAGTTGGAATATATCTCATTTTCTCAAGGTAAATCAAAAACAATAACAAAAAGCTGAATTTCTCTCATTTTTCAAGTTAATAAAAAACAACTCTCAAAGGTTGCCCAAATTTTTTTCCTTTCTTTCTTCATTCCTTCTTTTTCCTGAGGCAGGGTTTTGCTATATTGCCCTGACTGGATTCGAACTTCCTGCAATCCCCCTGCCTCTGCAGATCAAGAATGTTGATCAGTATCTCAAATACCTGTACCACATTTTCTGTGGGGAACAAATTCTATTCAGATTCTTTGATTATCATTATTTTTGTTGTTCTTATGATTGTTGTTATTGGGGGAATATGCTCGCCATGGTTTGCTGTGTGAAGGGCAGAGAATAGCTTCTGGGGATTTGGTCCTAACCTTCCATCTTGTTGTGGCAGGGTCTTGTTTCCATCTTGCTGTCTACTCATGAGTGCTGACCTGTGGCTTCTCCATTTTCCCACCTGGCTTCAGGAGCACTGGGATTACAGACACACACCTCTGCATCCAACTGGTTTTGTGGGTTTCTGTTATGAATGCAGGCAGCCACAATCACTTTTACGTGCTAAACTATTTCACCACACCACCAGACCCTCTTACCCATTTTTAAATCCAGTTCTTTCTTTTTTCTGTTTATTATTACTGAGTTATAGGCGTTCTTTTGTACACATGTGTGCGCTGGAGTGTCCTGTGCCAGATACATTGTTTGCAAGTGTTTTCTCCCATTTTGTATGTTGCCTTCTCATTTTGTTCCTTTTTGGTGCTTTTTATCTTGATGTAAACCTACTTATCTATTTTTACCTTTGTTCCCTGAGCTCTTGGTGTCATACGCTGAAATTCAGCAATAATAATACCAAGAAGCATTGTCACTACATCTTAGTCACTGTTCTATTACTGTGAAGAGACACCATGACCAGAGCAATTCTTATAAAGGAAACCATTTGATTGAGGCTTAGAGCTTAGTCAGTTATCATCATGGCAGGAAGCATGGGGGCATCCAGGCAGACATCCAAAGAGTACTGAGAGCTATATCCTGATATGCAGGCTATGTCCTAATATCTGGACTTGGCATGAGCTTTTGAAATCCCAAAGCCCACTCTCAGCAGCACACTTCCTCCAACAAGGCCAAACCTACTCCAGCCAGACCTCCAGACAGCTGTGAGTCACGTGGGTGCTGAGACTTGAACCCAGGTCCTCTGGAAGAGCAGCCAGTGCTATTAATCACTAAGCTAGCTCTTCAACCCTTGCTTGATTTTTGTGTAGAGTATAACATGAAAATTCTGCTGCTTTCCCCTTGCATGTATTTTACTTGCAGTGTTTTGTCTTTTCTCATAATAACCCTAAAGTATATGGAATTTTAGTTATATCTTTCTTTCTTTTAATCTTTATTATTATTATTATTTTTGTAGTGTCCTGCCTGAACTGACTTAGAAATCATGATATAGCCCAAGCTGGCCTCAAATCTGAGGCAATCCTCCTGCCTCAGCCCTCTTTCTGTTGTGACTATGCCTGGTTTCAGTTATAGTATATATTCACATTATATAACTTTGCAGCCCAAGCAGAAAGGTAGAGACTACATTTCATCAAATCTTTTTGCTGTATTTCAGACTTTTTTACACTAGTGAGAGTTTGCACTTACCAGGTCATATTAAATATTTAAATATTTTTTCCCTTTCATCTTTCCAAATATTTATTTATTATGATAGCTTTCTGAGTCTAAGATTTAATAGGTTATTTTTTTCTTTTTAAATCTTTCAGCTTTCTCTTTTTATATTTTGACCTAAAATCATTGCATCTTTCACAAAGCTATTAATTAAATTTGGTCAGTTGCTCAGAAATCTTTGGCAAGCTACACATAATATTTTTCAATTATTTGTTTACTTTTTATTTTTCGAAAGTGAGTTCTTAGCTGGACATGATTGCAAATGTCTCTAATTCCAGGTTTGGGGAAATGGAAATAGTAGAATCAGTAGTTCAAGGACATCCAAGGCTACATACAGAATTTGAGGTGAGCCTAGATTACAAGAGAACTTGTTTCTATGAGTAGAACAAAACCAGTAGCATCTCTGTTGGTAACCCAGTGTGGCCTGGAACTCACACTATAACCCAGGCTGGCCTGAAACTCAGGTACCACCCCACCTGCCTCAATTTGCAGTGCTAGGATTACATCCTGAGCCACCACGGCCACCTCTTCTAGGTTGTTAATGTGAAAGGGTCTAACTTTGCAGCCGTAGCAGAGCTTGAATTGATGTGCTGGGATTACAGGCCTAACTCATCATGCCAGTTCATTCTATTTGTAAGCATACAATTAACTTGCTTGCACAAAAGATCCATGCAACATAATAATGACACTGTCACACACACATGCATGCTGACAAAACACCAATGCACATTTTAAAATGACAATGATACCATTTGCTGAGCTTCCTTTGTGCTAGGCACTTATTTCATTCTACATGAGTCCGAGAATTGACTGGATATATTTTTGCTGATTCCAAAGCATGTCAATTTTTTTTCTTAAGTACATATGTGTCTGAATTTAAAATTTCTGTTAGGGATCAGCAAGATGTTTCAGCAGGTGGAGGTATCTGCCACCAAAGAAGATAAGCTGGTTTAGGCTGCAGTTCAATCTGCAGACCCACGTGGTGGAATGAGGGAACCAACTCCTGTAAGCTTTCCTCTGATTTTTACGTGTGTGTCTACACACATAGACACACAATACATTTTTTAATATAATTTTTAAAAACTTGTTTTAATGTGTTACATAGTTGAGAAATCAAACAGAAAGTGAAAAATTTTAAATGATAGGTGAAAAATATATTGATTTTAAGTCTTAAATCTTCCCAAATAAGATGCCAAAAGCAAAACACAAATGATGGTTTATGGATTAATGTTAACTGCTGGAACCTGCCGGCACAGTTGAACAGTTCCTAAGTGGCAAATGGGAATTGAAAAAAAAATTTTTTTTAAATAACACACTACACATGAGATCAGTTTCCAGAGGGCTGCCAGCAGAAACGGTCACACCTGGTTTATTCTACATTACGTTTTTTTGTTTGTTTGTTTGTTTGGTCAGAGCAAAGCACCTCAATACAATGAAGGGATTCATCCAGAAATCAAACTTGTTTACCTCAACCACCTGTCTGTGTGATCCTCACACAAACAAAAGGAACAGAACTTGGCAAAACATCCTGCTTATCTCTGTCTCCAGGTGAAGGCCAGGTTGAAAACATGTTTTTCACTGGAAACTCAATAACAAAGCAGCCTGACAAACAAGAAGCTCTCCAGTTTCTGCATAAAACCATAGGGTTGGTGATATGGCTCAGCTTATTAAGTGACCAATTGCCAAGTCTGACAACCTGAATTGCCCCGACCCGAGGGACCTAGTTATTCATGGGGTCCGAGGGGAACCAAGCCTGAAAGAAAAACGGGCAGGAAAGAAGAACGAGACCAAGCAGTGCCTTGGTCAAGGTCTGTTTAATTGGGCGAAATGTATCAGTTTAACAGCTGGAGAAAGGAAGGAGCAGGGAGGGGGACGGTAACATTCCTGCAGGTGGGGCAGTTCTGCCTGGGCATCTCTGTGGTTATCCTGGAATATCATTCCACCTGGGAGTCCCTTATCTCGGGATGCCCATTTCCAACTGCACGGCTGTTATCTTCTGGGGGTCAGCAGTTCTCAGCAAGGGAAGGGGGCCTTTCTAAGGGTCAGCAGTTCCCCAGCAAAGGGAGGGGAGCCTTCTGCTCAAGGCTTTACTCGTTTCCAACACTGAATTTGATTCCCAAACCCTAAAAGGTAGAAAGAAAGAGCTGATTTCTGAAGCTTGTCCCTGGACTTCCTGGTATGCATTTGCAGTAACATGCACGTGCATATAATCTAGTGCTAGCACACAAGTGCACATGCACACACAGAGAATAAATACACAAAATACATTTTAAAACATTTAAATTGTGGAGCTTGAGGTGTAGCTCAGTTGGTAGAGTGTTTGCTTAGTGTGCATAAATCCCTAAGTATGTCCCTAGGCTGCATATAGACTGGAAAGGGACACTGAGGCACACTGATACTCCCAGCACTTAGGAGGTTGTTCTAGTTGTAGTCTGTCATTGTAACCAATACCATGGTCAAATGCAGCTTAAGGAAAGAAGGGATTTATTCTGGATTACAAGGTTCCAGTTTGTCATGGAGTGAAATCAGGGTAGGAACTTAAGCAGAAATATGACACAGAAAAAATAGAGGAGCACCACTTGCTGGATTTAGCAGGTTCATGCTTAGCTAACTTTTTGTGTTGCTCAGTACCATCTGCTCAATGAGCAATCAAGATAATCAATTCCCCCCTCCCCCCCCACACAAACATCCCTATGGGCAAAATCTGATCTGATCTGGACTGTCCCTCAATTAACACTGGATTCTCAGGTGACTCTAGGCAGTTTCGAGTTGACAATTAAAAGACAGAGGTGGAGGCAGTCATTATCAACTCCATAGAATTTGAAACCAGTCTAGACTATATGAAATCTCTCTCTCTCTCTCTCTCTCTCTCTCTCTCTCTCTCTCTTGCCCTCCCTCTCGCTTGCTCTCTCTCTCCTCTCTTGCTCTCTCATGTTCTCTCTCACACACACATACACAAACTTATGCATTCACCCATACATACACAGACAGACAGAGAGAGATAGTTAAATTTCCGTATGATAAAAGAATTGTAGATGGGGCCATGGTGGTGCACTACTTTAATCTCAGCACTCAGGAGGCCAAGGCAAGCACATCTCTGAGTACAAAGCCAGCTTAGTCTTAAACTTCAGAAAAGATCAGGCTACACAGAGAAATCCTGTCTTCAAAAACCAAACCAAACCAAACAAACAAACAAACAAAATAAGGAAGCAAAATAAAATAAAATGAATACAGGCTGGGTGTGTTGCTCTAGGTCTATAATCCAGCACTCAGAGTTAGGCACGAATATTACTATAAGTTCAAGGCCAGCTTGGTCTACACAGAAAATTCCAGGATACTCTGGGCTTCATAAAAAGATCCTGTTTAGGGGAATTGAGGGAATATAGAAAATATTTGCAATGTAGCTAACAGGCAAAAAATTATACGGCAGAACATGTGTACATGTGTTTATGTATAACATAGTAGTTTGGAGGAGAATGGCTCCCGTGACTCATATATTTGAATGATTAGTTCCCAGTTAGTGGAACTGTTTGGGAAGGGTTAGTGTTGTGCCGGATTCCAAAGACCCCAAAAGACCACTAGAAGTTGAGTCTGTGCAAATCACATGAAGATCTTTATTCAAGCTTAAGCTCAGGCTGCCAATCTCCCCTGATGTAGCAGGTTAGAGTCTCAGAGAGGCAGAGTTTTTAAAGGGAAAAACAGCAAGCAGGGAATTCCAAGCCTTGCAGTTACAGGAAAAGGAAAGTTTTGGGTGGGGTAGGGGAGTTCAGCAATCAAAATGTCCTTTGGGTAAATTGTTCCAGGCTACCTGGCCAAACTGACAGATATCTAATATAGCCTGCTGGATGAAGTGGAGGACCCATTAACACTTTCTGTGGCATTTATGACAACCTGCAGGGTGGAGGGCTATGTGGCCCTTTTCAGAACCCAAAGGAGGGGGTCAAGCCACTCTAAGGTCAGTCAACTTAAGATAGAGTCTTAGAAACAAAATGGAGCCACCCTTGCCATCCTCAGTTTCTTCATTAGGAGGTGTGGCCTTGCTGAAAGAGATGTGTCACTGTATAGGTTTTGATGGCTCAAAACCCACACGAGTCCCAGTTAGGTTTCTCTGCCTAGTAAAGATGTGGGTAAAGATGGAAGCCCTTAGCTGCTACTCTAGCACCATTCCTGAATCATAGACTCTAACCCTCTGGAACTATGAGCTCCAAATTAAGTGTTTCATTTTATAAGTTGTCTTGGTCATGATGTTTTATCACAACAATTCAAAAGTAACTAAGATATATAATGCGTGTAAATTTCCATCATATAAATAAGAAAAATACTAACACTGTAATAAAAAGTAAACTAATTATAAGTATGTATGAAGCACAGGAGAGGAAATTAAATAGTCAATAAACATATGAAAGTATGCTAACTATTGCTGGCAATCAGGCAAAGACATATTGAAGAAAGAATGATTTGCCACTTTTTTCCACTTTCTCATGTATATTAATCTCAGGCTTACTACATATCCCAAGATGAGCAGGGTGGGGAAAGGAAACACTTCATCCACTGTTGTATTATAGGGAGCACACCAGATGACCACTCACACTTTATAGCCAATTGAAAGTCTTTATCCCAGCTGGTTGGGACTATACTCAGGTATTTGGGACCTAAGTGTAACACTGCATGTACAGAGCATGAGGTTTTTGAAGGTAGAAACCACGTTCTGACAACTTACTCAGCATCTACAATGGGTATTTTGAGTAAGCAAACATTAACAGAAGCTAAGAAAAGCAGATAGCTGGAAAGGGAGATTTGTACAGGCAGGCACTTTAATAGAAGCTAAGATAAATAAGCCAGGACATCTTGACCCTGGGTTCCTAGAATAGAGTTGGTAATTTTCCATGGGATCTTTCCATCAAGGAGATCAAATTCTAGTTAAACCTGAAATGGCTTAGCAAGAATTCAAGATGGAGAAAGCTCTGCACTGCCTTGCCTTGACACAATTGGTGGAAATGTAAACAAGGGCAGCCAGTAGAAAAATCACAAGGAAACACTTCTAAAAACCTTAAAATTAGAAGTAGCATATGGCCCAGCTATTCCACTTCCAGGTACACACAAGGGCCACATATTCTACAATTGCCATTTTTTCACAACAGGAAGGAATCAGCTTAGATGCGCACCAATGGATGCATGGATAATGAATATGTAGTACATATGCATAGTGGAGTTTTATTCAGTCATAAAGAAAAAAACTATGCTATTTGCAGAACAATGGGTGGAACTGGACAACATTAATGATTGTAGTTGGATTCAGAAAGATATGAACCATATGTTCTCTCCCATATGCAGATCCTAGCCTCTGTGAAATATGTGAATCTAGGTAGGAGCAAATGTGGATAAAGCTCAGGAAACTAAAGGGACACATGAGACAGAAAAAAAAAAGAGAGAGAGGTTTTAAGAGAGGTGGCTGCAAAAAAATGATAGAACAAAAATGGATTGTTACTGCTCCACAGTGAGACGTTGTCTCAAAAAAAAAAAAAAGGTATATACTATGAAACATAAATATATTTGGTTCCTATCACTCATATCTTATTATTTAAATGCAAATATTTAAAACTCTGAGATCTAAAACATTTCTGGTTTTAAGCATTGAGTCTAGGATAATCAATCTCTGCTGGGCGGACTACTCTCCAATTCACTCAGTTTAGCCCTAGTTTATATCTGTTGTTCACACCCAGACGTATACCATAGGAGGAGAGGGATAGAAAGATGGCTCAGCAGTTAAGAGGACTAGCTGCTCCTTTAGAGGTTTGGTTCCCAACACCCACATGGAGCCTTGCAAACACCTGTAACTCCAGTTCCACGGGCTCTGATACCCTTTTCTGACCTCACCAGGCACACACACATGGTGTGCATATATACATTCAGGCAAGAACACTCATACACATTAAAGATAATTTGCTTAAATCTTAGAATTATGTAGCTGCAGAGATGACTCAGCAGTTAGCTGAGCAGTTAGCACTTGCTGTAATTGGCAGATTTTAAAAATCTTTCCAGTCTGATCCAATGCTCATCATAAATCTAACCATCAATGATACTCATATTCTAAATTGAATGCTCTATTGCTTTGAAATTTTCATCATCAGATTAATGTGTACATTACTTGAAAATTTAGCATGACTCAAAGTCCCAGGCTGTGGAAAAAAATATAGACATGTGATTTGCTAGAGTGGAATATAAATGTTTCCAACAGAGATTCATTCTCACCTGAAACTTCACACTCCTATGAGCATTCTTGTATGAATTTCCGCCAGAATAAGATAATATAGTAGTTCTCAACCTGTGTGTCATGACCCTTTTGGGGGTCAAATAACACTTTCTGATATTGCATATCAGATATTTATATTACAATTCATAACAGTAGCAAAATTATAATTACGAAGTAGCAAAGAAAATAACTCTATGTTTGTGGGTCACCACAACATAGTAACTTTATTAAAGGGTTGCAGCATTAGGAAGGTTGAGAACCACTAATTCAATTCTAGTAATTTTACAACAGTCTAGGGATTTTTCAAATTCTTCCTCCTAGAAGCGCTTAGTGGCACATGCCTTCAATACCAGGAAGAAGTGAGATCTAAATAAGTTAAAGTCTAGTTTGGTCTATATAGTGAGTTACAGGCCAACCAGGGTTAAATAGTAATACTCTGTTTCAAAAAGGTGGGAGAAGCCAATGCCTTGCTGTCCCTTCTGTAACAGCATGGGTTGGTCCTTTGTATTTGACTGTTAATTGATTTGCTCTCTGAGGCCTGTTTGCTGCAGAAACCCGCACACCTCAAAATGATATTTGTAACATTGCGTAAGAGATTATCCCTGATTGGCTTAATAAAAAGCCTAAACCTGGGCAGGGCAGAATGGGGTAAGTGTGGCTAAAGTTCAAGCAGGCTTTCAGGGGAGGAGGAAGATAGAAAAAAGAAACCAGAAGAGGGAGAGGGAGGAAGGAGAGAGCCACCATGAGTGAGCATGGAAAGAAGCACATGGCAGGCATAGATGGAGGAAGCAACCCAGATGAAGAATGAGCAAGTATTTATGAAATTATGGATGGGAGGTAGCCTGGGATGGGGCTGGGAGGTAAAGGTAGTTTAGAGGGTTAATATCTGCACTGCTCCAGGTGATTAAAAAGCTATTATCACCTATCAGGTATCTTTCATTGATTGTGATAGTGGGTTAGATATACTATCTAATAATTATAGGGCTAATAATAAACATTATTAAACCATACCATTAAATTAACAGTGGCACCCTCCCATTATGGACTCTAACCCTCTGAAAATGTAAGCCCACATCAACATTTTTGCCTTGGTTGCCTTGGTCAGGTGTTTACATCAAAGTAACAGAAGAATAGCTAATATATGACCCTATCTATACCTATTACCTTGTTTCAAAGATTATAAACACATCACAGTTTTTTAAATTTAATTTATTTTTGTTTTGCTTTGCTTTGCTTTGTTTAAGACAGGGTTTTTCTCTGTAGTCCTGGCTCCTCTGGAACTCACTCTGTAGGCCAGGCTGGCCTCGATATCAGGCCTGCCTCTGCCTGCTTAGCACTGGGCCACCACCACCACCACCCTACTTTACAAATCTTTTTTACATATACTCCTATTTATTCCCCAACTGGATTATTTTAGAGCAAATTTCAGTTTTACCTATAGATATGTTGGAGATCACAATATGGCACCCTAAAGTGTGACATACTAGAATAAATTATTTTGAGCAGAAGGCAATTAAGGAAAAGCAGACACAGAAGGAGCTCTGCCAACACATATGCCTAAAAACAGATCTCAGTCCCTTTGTGGATGGCAGCCCTAGCACATACTCCTCATATAAGAATGATAGCAACCTTGTCTCTTAAAACAAAACACTGCCCATAAAGAAGTTATACAAGTAAACCTAACTGTCCTTATCTTCTTTTGTTTTTAAGATAAGATTTCATTGTGTAGTCCTTGTTGACATGAAAATCACTATTGTAGACAAGGCTGACTTCAAAGTTGTCCCGACCC
>CM053763.1:10346687-10356956 GCA_028658305.1 Pachyuromys duprasi
TGAGATTTCACCTAACACCTGTCAGAATGGCTAATATCAAAAACTCAAGTGACAACACATGCTGCAGAGGATGTGGAGAAAGAGGAACCTTCCTCCATTGCTGGAGGGAATGTAATCTGGTACAACCACTCTGGAAATCAATTTGGCATTTTCTTAGACAATTAGGAATAGTGATTCCTCAAGATCCAGCTATACCACTCCTAGGCATATATCCAAAAGATGTTCAAGTACATAACAAGGACTATTGTTATATTGCCCAACTATGTTCGTAGCTGCTTTATTTGTAATAGCCAGAACCTGGAAACAACCCATTTGTCCCTCAGTTGAGGAATGGAACAGAAATTGTGGTACTTTTACACAATGGAATACTACTCAGCAATTAAAAAGGAGGAAATCATGAAATGTGCAGGCAAATGGTGGGACCTGGAAACGATCATCCTGAGTGAGGTATCCCAAAAGCAGAAAGACACACATGGTATATACTCACTTATATAGAGCTATAAGATAGGATAAACATACTGAAATCTATACACCTAAAGAAGATAAACAAAAAAGAGGACCTGGCGTAAGAGGATTAATCCTCACTTAGAAAGTCAAATTGGATGGCCATTGGATGTAGGAGAAAACAAGTAACAGGACAAGAGCCTACCACAGAGGGCCTTGGAAAGTCTCTACCTAACAGGGTATCAAAGCAAATATTAAGAAACATAACCAACCCTTGGGCAGAGTACAGGGAATCATATGATAGAAGGGGGAGTTAGTATGACCTGGAGAGGACAGGAGCTCTGCAAGGACCAAATATATCAGGGCACAGGGGTCTTTTATGAGACTGTCTCTCCAACCAAGGACCAAGCATGGTTATAACCTAGAAGCCCTGCTTGCATGTAGCAAATGGTAGCTCAATACCCAAGTGGGTGCACTAGTAAGGGGAATAGGGACTATTTTGGACATGAACTCAATGTCTGGCTCTTAGTCCTCCCTGCCCCCGAGGGAGGAGCAGCCTTGCTAGGCCACAGAAGAGGACATTGCAGCCATTCCTGAAGAGACCTGATAAGCTAGAGTTATACAGAAGGGGAGGAGGTCCTCCCCTATCAGTGGACTTGGAAAGGGGCAGGGAGGAGATGAGGGAGGAAAGGGTGGGATAGGGAGGGAGTGCAGGAGGGGGCTACGGCTGGGATACAAAGTATATAACCTGTGATTAATATAAAATAAAAATTTTAAAATTAAAAAAAGAACTCTTTTCATTATGTTATCATTTTGACATAATACATTACAAAAATTGCAATTTTCTTATTGGCTTAAATAATATGGCTTGGTTTTATTTGGTAAAATTAACAAAATAAATACTAAAGTCTTTTGTCTTCCCCAAAGGATTGAGAAACTCTTCCAAGGTCCCTGTTAGAATGCCCAAGGTCATTGTCTAAAATATCTGATAAACTTTAAAATATTTCATCACCTTAAACATAATTTTTTAAACCTGTTTTTGCAGTATCAAAATAAGGTGCCCTTTTTATAAATGATATTATAAAGTATAACCATAATTTTAAAAAGTCAAAACCAAATTTTATCAATGCAAACAATTTCATACTATTTTATTTTTTAATTTTATTTTTATTATTAGTTACATTTTATTAACTTTGTATCCCAGGTGAGTCTTGCTACCTCATTCCCTCCAAATCCTACCCTCCCTCATCTACTCCCTGCCCCTTTCCAAGTCCACTGATAGGGGAGGGCCTCCTCCCCCTTCATCTGGCGCTGGTTTATCAGGTGTCTTCAGGACTGGCTACAAAGTCCTTCTCTGTGGCCTAGGAGCGTTGTTCCTCCCTTGCAGGGTGGGGAGGTCAAAGAGCCCACCATTGAGTTCATGTCAGAAATAGTCTCTATTTCCCTTACTAGGGTACCCACTTGGATACTGAGATACCATGGGCTACAGGCAAGCAGAGGTTCTAGGTTATATCCACACATGGTCCTTGGTTGGAGAAACAGTCTCATATAAGACCCCTGTGCCCAGATATATTTGGTCCTTGTGGAGCTCCTAACCTCTCCAGATCATATTAACTCCCCCTTCTTTCATATGATTCCCTGCCATCTGCCGAAGGTTTGGTTATGAGTCTCAGTTTCTGCTTTGATACAGTTTCTGCTAGGTAGAATCTTTCAGAGGCCCTCTGGGGTAGGACCCTGTCCTGTTACCTGTTTTCTCCTACATCCCATTTGTCTTTCTAAGTGAGGATTGATCATGTTACCCCCGGTCCTCTTTTTTATCTTCTTTAGATGTATACATTTCAGTATGTTTATCATATCTTATAGGTCTAAATAAGTGAGTATATACTATATGTGTCTTTCTCTTTCTGGGATACCTCACTCATAATGATATTTTCTAGATCCCACCATTTGCCTGCAAATTTCATGATTTCCTCATTTTTAGTTGCTGAGTAGTATTCCGTGTGTAAAAATACCACAATGTCTGTGTCCATTCTTCAGTTAATGGACATCTGGGTTGTTTCCAGGTTCTGGCTATTACAAATAAAGCTGCTACAAACCTGGTTGAGCAAATGTCCTTGTGTATTTGAGCAAATTTTGGATATATGCCTAGGAGTGGTATAGCTTAGTCTTGAGGAAGCACTATTCCTAGTTGTCTGAGAAAGTGCCAGATTGATTTCCAAAGTGCTTATACCAGTTTTACCTTCCCACCAACAATGGAGGAGGGTTCCCCTTTCTCCATAATCTCTCCAGCATGTGTTGTCACTTGAGTATTTGATCTTAGCCATTTTGATGGGTGTAAGGTGAAATCTCAGGGTCGTTTTGATTTGCATCTCTCTGAAGGCTAAGGATGTGAGCATCTCCTTAAGTTTTGTACTACCATTCTATATTCCTCTACAGAGAGTTCCCTGTTTAGCTCTGTACCCCATTTTTTAATTAGATTGCTTGATTTATTGCTTTTTAACTTCTTTAGTTCTTTATATATCCTGGATATCATTCCTCTGTCAGATATAGGGTTGGTGAAGATCCTTTCCCAGTCTGAAAGCTATCGTTATGTTATGATAACAGTGTCTTTTGCTTTATAGAAGCTTTTCAGTTTCATGAGGTCCCATTTATTGATTATTTCTCTTAAAGCCTGTGCTATTTGTGTTCTGTTCAGGAAGTTGTCTCCTGTGGCAATGAGTTCTAGGCTGTTTCACACTTTACCTTCTAACCAATTTAGAGTATCTGGTTTTTAAGTCTAAGATCCACTTGGACCTTAGTTTTGTGCAGGATGATAAATATGGATATATTTATCAATCTTCCTATCTGATCTTGGCTTAATTTAGGTAGGTGGAATCTCTCAAGAAAATTGTCCATTTCATTTAGATTTTCAAATTTTGTGGCATATAGGCTTTGGTAGTAAGACCTAATGATTGTTTGGATTTCCTCAGTGTCTGTAGTTATGTCCCCCTTTTCGTTTCTGATTTTGCTGATTTGGATAGTTTCTCTCTGTATTTTAGTTAGTTTGGCTAATGGTTTGTCTATCTTGTTGATTTTTTCAAAGAACCAGCTCTTGGTTTCTTTGATTCTTTGAATAGTTTTATTCATTTCTAATTGATTGATTTCAGCCCTGAGTTTGATTATTTCCAGCCGTCTGCTTCTCTTGGGTGCGGTTGCTTCTTTTTTTCTAGGTCTTACAGTTGGGCCATTAAGTTGTTTGTATGAGATGTCCCAAATTTCCTCTTGAAGGCACTTAATGTTATGAATATCCCTCTGAGCACTGCTTTCATTGTGTCCCATAAATTAGGATATGTTGTACCTTAATTTTTATTGAATTCTAAGAAGTCTTTAATTTCTTTTTTTTATTTCTTCCTTAACCCAGTTGTCATTGAGCAGCAAGTTGTTCAGTTTCCATGTGCATGTAGGCTTTTTGTTATTTCCATTGTTGTTGAGGTCTAGCTTTAGTCCATGGTGGTCAGATAAAATACAGGGGATTATTTCAATCTTCTTGTATCTGTTGAGGCTTGCTTTGTGACCAACTATATGGTCTATTTTGGAGAAGGTTCCATGAGGTTATGAAAAGAAGGTATACTTTTTTGAGTTTGGGTGAAAAGTCCTGTAGACATCTATTAGTTTCATTTGATTTAGGACCTCTGTAAGTGCCTTTGTTTCCATATTTGGCTTCTGTCTAGATGATCTGTCCCTTGGTGAAAGTGGGATGTTGAAATCTCCCCTATTAAGGTGTTGGGATCGATGTGTGATTTAAATTTTAATAATGCTGCATTTATGAATGTAGGAGCTCTTGTATTTGGGGCATAGATGTTCAGAATTGTGATGTCCTCTTGGTGGATTTTTCCTTTGATGAGAATGTACTGTTCATCCTCATCTTTTTTGATTACTTTCAGGTTGAAAGTCTATTTTATTAGATATTAGGATAGCTACCCCAGCTTGTTTTCTGGATCCATTTGCTTGAAAAACTTTTTTCCAGCCCTTTACTCTGAGGTAGTGTTTTCTCTGTTGCAGAGGTGCGTTTCTTGGATGCAGCAGAATGTTGGGTCCTGTTTCCGTAACCATTCTATTAGTCTGTGTCTTTTTATAGGAGAGTTGAGTCCATTGATGTTGATAGATAATAGTGACCAGTGGCTATTAGATCTTTTTATTATGCAGTTGGTGGTCTTACTATGATTCATTGCTTGTTTTCTTTTAATTTTTGTTGGGATATTATCTGTATCCTATGTTTTCTTGGGTGAAGTTGTTTTCATTGGGTTGGAGTTTTCCTTCTAATATCTTTTGTAGTGCTGGTGTGCTGTGTAGATATTGCATAAATTTAGTTTTGTCAGGGAATATTTTGTTTTCTCTGTCTATGTTGATTGAGAGCTTTGCAGGGTATAGTAGTCTGAGTTGGCATCTGTGGTCTCTTAAAATCTGCATGACACTTGCCCAGGCCCTTCTGGCTTTCATAGTTTCTGATGAGAAGTCTGGTGTGATTCTGATAGGTCTACTTGGCCTTTTTCCCTTGCTGTTTTTAATATCTTTTCTTTGTTCTGTAGATTTAGTGTTTTGACTATGGTGTGACATGAGCTGTTTCTTTTCTGGCCTAGTCTATTTGGTATTCTGTTGGCCTCTTGTATATTTATGGACATAACTTTCTTGAAGTTGGGAAAATTTTCTTGAAAATATTTTCTGGTCCTTGGAGCCTGGAGTCTTCTTTTTCATCAATACCTATTATCCTTAGATTTTGTCTTTTCATGGCATCCTTGATTTCTTGGATATTTTGTGTTTCGGACTTTTCTGACTTTACTTTTCTTGAGAGACGTATCAATTTCTGTGAGTGTATCTTTGGCATCAGAGATTCTCTCTTCCATCTCTTGTATTCTATTAGTGATGCTTACCTTTGTGGTTCCTGATCTTTTCTCTAAGTTATCCAGCTCCAGGGTTTTTCAGTTTGTGTTTTCTTTATTGATTCTAATTCTGTTTTCATGCCTTGCACCATTTCCTTCATCTCTTTGAATGTGGATTCTTGTCTCTCTATGATGGTCTCTATTTTTTGGTTCATTTCCTTTCTATATGACCCTGATTGTGTCTCTACTTGTACCTCTATTTTTTTTTTTTTTTGCTATATTTGCCTGTGTTTTCTTAAGGATTTTGTTCTTTTCCTCTTTCTTAGCCTCTATTTGATAAGCCAAATCATTGATAGATTTATTCATTTCCTCTTTAAATGTCTGTATTTGTATAGTTATTGCTCTGAGAGATTTGGTTATTTCCTCTTTACGTGCCTCAATTAATTGGGTAATCATAGTTTTAAATTCATTTTCCTGTGCTTCCAATGGTTTGGTGTATCCATCAATTTTGGGGGTTGCTGGTAAAACCATGATATTTTGATTTATGTTGGATATGTTTTTTTCTCTGACCCCTTGCCATTGGCTTATCTGTAACCTTCCCTGTTTGCTTTTGGATTCTGCAGTTCAGGCTGGTACTGTCTCTCTAAGGCATGTGGCGATTAATTCAGGAAGCTGAGAGAGGTCCTACGGTCTCAGTGTGTGCGTTGGTGCTTCAGCTATACCTGTGGGAGCAAAGTCCGCTGGTGCAAAATGGCATATGCAGGCACAAAAGAGCAGATGAGGGTGCAGAAGGGCAGATGCAGGCGTGCATGTGTGTGGAAATGTACGTGGAAGTGTGCTTGAAGGGACAGAGTGAGAGAATGCTGAATCCTTGAGTGTGTGGGAGGGGCTCTGCCTTGCTGGCTTCTAGGTGGTTACTTGTGCATGTGCTGTAGATGTAGCAGGCAGTGGGGAGAGTTGCGGAGCAATTCCGGCATTATCCATCTTAACTCCACTCTTGGACTAGCAGAGCAGGGGCTTCAATGTCCCAAGAGATCCTCTGTTTCCCACAGTGGGTGTGTGGGTGGGAGGGGTCCGATGTCTGGCTGCTAGTTTAAGAAGGACCCTGGATCTGGGACTCTGCAGACAGTCAAGGGCACACCCACTCTCAACCAGATCACACTGGCAAGGATCGGGGTATCCGGGTTCTCTACTCTCTGGTTTGCCCCTGCTTAGTCATATGCAGGAGGACTGACACGCTCTGCCAGCCCCCAGGCTAGGACGTCCAGCTGCAGCTGGAGAATGGGATCTGGTCCAGATGCCTTCTGGGAAATCCTGGGAGCCCTCCACTGTGCCATCCAGACCTGGGAGGCCCAGCGCCTGGTGTGCCTCGCTTGTTTGGCTGGTCGCTGGACTTTGGTGGCTATTTTCTGTCACCAAGGGTTTGGGCAGGCCATACAGTCAGTGGCTGGGGGCCCCTGCAGAGTCGGTATGGCTGCTAGCAGACCTGGGACACAGGGAGGATGGCTCTGTGGTTCCAGGACTCCAAGGGACGTACAGCTGGCAGGTCTGGCTGAGGGGCCAGTAGCTCAGCCTCAGCCACCGTAGTCCCAGGCAGTGCGCTCTGAGCTGAGAATCTCTGTGAGCCAGCTGTGCCAAGGGGAAGGGATGCCCAAAAAAGGGGAGTGTGGGGAGATCAAAGAATCATCTCTCCTTCCCCAAACAAATCCATGGGTGACCCAAGACCAAAGTTCTCACCTCATGTGATGATTCCTCTCATTTAGAAAGCTTCACTGTCGTTTCCCTGTCTTCAGTTGTCCTTCCATTCATCAATTCCGGCACAACAGGTCCTCTGCGACTCAGATACTGTGTGTGTTTGCTGCCATCTTCAATTTAATAATTTAAAAATAAATACCAAGTGTATTATCTTGATGGTGGCTGCCAGCAAGAAAAGTTCTTGTGTACAAACATGGAGGTGCAGTTATAATATTTTATATTATTAATTCTATAAACCCAGTTTTTAAGATAGGACAGAAATTATGTAGTCTTAATACATTTAATAATCAATAATCAGACATCAAAATATATAGAACATAGTAAACTTGCATATTTAAAACCATCAAACAAAACTATATAACTCATTTTTATTCCCTTTACCTGTAATTTCAAGGGAGGAGCATCTTGCTACCTGCTGAATCCAATTTTTTTGACAATAGAAGCTTGCAGTTGTTTTACCTGAGAAGCTGCTCTTGCCCCTTTAAGAGCTGTCTGCTTGCACAGAAGCCTTAAACATTTCTCAAAACCTGTTTTATGTACTTCAGCAGTAGCGTCAGTCTTAAGGTCGGGTACTATAGGGGTTGGCATCCCATATATAATCTCAAAGGGAGTTAAACCTAGCTGGTAAGGGGAATTCCTAACCCTATAAAGGGCAAGGGGGAGGAGCATCATCCAGTCAGTGCCAGTCTCCAAGGTCAATTTAGTTAAAGTATCTTTTAATGTTTTATTTATTTTTTCTATCTGTCCTGAACTTTGGGGCCTATAAGCACAATGCAATCTCCAATTTGCCCCAATCAACTTAGCTACTTTCTGACTTACCTTTGACAAAAATGCTGGTCCTCCAGAGCCAGGACCTTAGTCTGGGACCTGGGTCCCTTTTGGGGGCAATTTCTTACCCAATGACCTACCTCCTTGCAATATGTGCACTGGTTTTTACCCAGTGGTAGTTTGCATCATCCTTCGGGTCCTTTGTTCTGGGCTATCCGCTGAAGTTGGCGCTTCCTTTCTCTGGGGTCCAAAAGATTGTTGGCCATAGGACCCTTGCCAGATCCTGGTTCAAAGTCTTTCCTGTCTTCAACTGCTTTTTCTCTCAGCTACCTGGACTAAATCTTGCAATGTCATCTGTAGCAGACTGGTTAATGAAAGCCAAAGCAACCATATCTTTGAAAGTCTCCATTAATTCTTTCAAGGAAGGCAGCTGGATTTTCATCATATACCTTGGCCAAATTAGTGGGCCATCTTGCGGCAGCCTTGAAACCTGCCAACAGAGCCTGGTGGTAGATTAGGAGGCGCTCCTTCCTGCAGCTGTGTTGTAATCCAAGTTGGGCCTCTTGTAGGGAAAGTAATCATCAATATGGGATTGATCTGTAGTTGGAACTCCTGTAGTGTCTGGGACATTTTTGTGCACCTCTGAAATAATATGTCCCCACCCCTTTGTGGTAAACAAGACCTGTAAAAGCTGCTGGCAATCGTCCCAGGTGGGATGGTGGGTAAAAAGCAGAGAACTTGGCATTCTGAGTTATAAACCTGTGATGTGGCAAAGCCCAGTAGAAATGAGATTGATTGCCATTAGCATTTGGAGGGCTTGTAAGGGAAAGACTGTAGAATCTGCCTCTGGTTCTCCAGAAGGAGAAGTTCCCCGGAGGCTCTGGGTCCTTGGCGCTGGGCCAGATGGTGGTTCCAACCTGGATAAAGGAGCCAGAGCCAGTTGAGGAGTGGGAGGAGGAGGGGGTGGCAAATTATTTCCATGGGAGTCCATCCTGCAAAACAGAGTAAGGGGGGTGAGGGAGCATGGGTAGTGGCCTCTGGTTTCAGAGAGCCTGTGGAAGGAGAATTGTTAGTGGGGTCAAAAAGGACCTGATCCATGGAGGTGGATGAATCATTAGATCCTTTCAAACTACAATATAGGGCACTTGGTCTGGGTGCCCACATGCTTTTTGAAAGACTCTATTTCCCACTGCAAGGAAGGTGAGAAGGTGGAAAGTTCCTTCTGGTGGCCCATCAACATCGAAGGTGGGCCATTCCGAGCTGCCAAAAGCCATCATTTTTCCTTTCCTCACATCAACTGAAAGACTGTGAGCTCTAGTCTTAACTTCTCTGAAATGAGTCAGAACCAAATCAAGGGGTTTGGAAGTATTCTGTCCCATATTTTCAGTCAGTCTTTTCATCAGAAGAATTCAGCAAAATGCAAAGAAAGAGGACAATTTCAACAAACAGTAAGTCACACAAAAAAGGCGCTGGCCATCTCAGGCAAAAGCGAAAGTAAAAATAATAAATCACAGCCTGTACCTGGACTAATATCCCGGGACAAAACTAAAATCACAGAAGTGAAAAGAGCCACCAACACAAGACCACAAACAATTAATCACAGAAATGAAACTGTACCTCCTCACACAACACCAAGCAAGAGACAATTAATCACACACAGAGATGAAGAAAAATCAAAAACCTGGCTTTTCCCGGACTTCTGTGCCACAGAAGTTCCAGAAAGGCTAATTCCAATCCGTGACCCCACTATGGCTTCCCTGCCACAGAAGTTCCAGAGAGGCAGAGATTGACAAGGTCAAAAATGTCGTTTTGACTCTAACGGCTGTAGATCTCTGGAACAAGATGTGCCTTATCCACATCTTGCCACTTTTACAGGCATCTCGAGGCTTTTCAGGTCAATGGACAGAAACAAACACTTAAAGCAGACAGACAACACAGAAGACATTTACCTGCAGGATTAAGCTTTCTAGGTCAGGAGTCCTAGAGGTCCTGAGGCATCCCGGGCAGATGAGCATCCCCCCCCCAAAGTAATGCCAGGTTCACAGGACCCTCAGAGACCACCAGGAGACGACTTGATGCAAGAGAGCTTTATTACGAGAGCAATCGAGCTCGGGACCCAGTAGAGAAGTGGGACCCCGAGCTCTGAGTGAACAGGGTTTTTAAAGTGAAAGACTGTGAGCATGGGGTTTCTGTGACAGCAAGCTGGGGTTGGGGGGAGAGTCATGTCTTTTTTTTTTTGTCACTCAATAAATACTTATTAAATAAATGAACAAATGAACTCCACGAAATATCTTCTATTATCCTTCTAGAGGTGGTAACTCATGCTTGAGTGTGATTTTTTTTTAATTTAAATTTATTTATTTTTATCTCAGTCACAGGTTAGGTACTTTGAATCCCAGGCTTAGCCCCCTCCCTCATTCCCTCCTACCCTCCCACTCCCTCT
>CM053763.1:10357056-10370875 GCA_028658305.1 Pachyuromys duprasi
GGACCTCCTTCCCTTCCATCCAGCCCCAGCTTATCCTGACTCCTCAGGGCTGGCTGCAATGTCCTCCCCTGGGATCTAGCCAGTCTGTCACTCCCCAGCTTGTATGGGGGAGGGTCAAAGAGTCAGCCATCAAGATCATGACTGAAACAGTCCCTGTTTCCCTGCATAGGGTCTTCAGTCCTACACCGAGCTATCATGGGCCCCATCTGTGCTGGGGTTCCAGGCCACATACACACATTACAGAATTAGATAAAAGTTAGGGGGGTGTGGTGACCTTCTCTAAGGCACATAATCACAATTGCCTAAGACATATGATCACAATTGCTATTCTTCTAAACAATATCTGAAACATTGGGAAGAATTTCCCCACCTGATTCCCAACCAATTCTCATTGATTAGTGCCAGGGAGATTGTCTCTGTTTTCTATGAAGCATTTATTCTGTGATATTTCCTGGAGGCTGTTGCTAGAAGAGTTAACTTTGTTTTCTGTCTGTGATATTTCCTGGTACCTGAGTTCAGCTCCCAGTAAAGATGGCTCTTTCTTTCAAAATGGACTTATACCCAGGCTAACATAAACTCTTCAATATTAAGTTCAAGGGCAACTCAAAATAGAATTATCATCAAATCTGGAAAGATTTGGCAATAGCAATATTGAAAGCTGGTCCTCATGTACAATGGTGAACATAGTGGAAAAAGGAAGCTAGAGCCATAGAACAATGAAATACTGCTAGAGGTATTGATATTTCCCAGGATCAGTTGCTAGATGAAAATCTGTACACTAAGTTACAAAAACAGCTTGATAATCACACCATAGAACTATGTCATTTAGCAACTTTAAATTCTTGGGATAAGGTTGAGAAATCAGGAAAATTATACAAGGCCCAAAGAGAGCTGTTACTGAATTTTTGCAAAGATTGACCTGAGCTGTAAGTAAAATAGTATCAGATTCAGAAATGAGACAAATGTTAATCAAATTTTGACTTTTTAAAATGTTAATTCAGAATGCAAAAGGGTGATTAGGCCTTTAAAGGCAAGGTCAGCAATAATAGATGAAAGTATTAGAAATACAGCTTAAATTGGATCTAATGTTTATGATGCTACTCTGATAGGAGAAATAATTTCTAAAAGTTTTAAGAGAAATCAAAATTTCAGATGTTTTAACTGTGGTAAGCCAAGTCACTGGAAAAGGGATTGTAGGCAAGGTGTTCCCTGAATTAATGTTTTGTTTTCTAGAAATAATAAAAAATGAAGGCCCCAAACTCTTGGAGTATGCAAAAGCTCTGGCAAAGGTCAGTATTGGATTAATGAATACAGATGAACAATGGACAGATAGGTAACCCTTTGCTATTGGAAAACACCCTAGGGGACCTCCTGTAGGCCTTGATATCAAATTCAATTCAATCATTTTCTGTCAGAGTCAGAGAAACTCATCCACAGAGCAATGAAAAGATTTATTTTTTGTTGTTAAAAGAAAGGTTATTTGATGTAATCAAAGACAGAACAGCTTCAGTAGATAAAACAAAAAGTTCAGGAGACACTGGAAATAAAATATTTTGGTAAACTTCTATAAATAATCAGATAACAAAGCTAAAAATACAAATAAATGGCATTGAAATTGAAAGTTTAGTAGACACAGGCAGACTTAACAATAATCTCAACCAAAATCTTGGCATCCAGATTGGCATCTTCAGGACATAAATATTCACCTTCTAAGGACTGGAACTTTATTTCAGTAAAGCAAAATGCAAGATGGGTCGAGTGTATAGGGCCAGAAAGACAAATAGGAAAATTAAAGCCATATGTTGCTAATACAGCCATGAATTTATAAGGACATTATTTGTTGTAGTAATAGAAAGCAGATATTAACATTTCTCTGAGTTTAGAAACAAGCCATAAAATAAAAAATTGTTCTGAGTGAGAAAACTATTAAAAGGTTTTATCAAGAGCATTCATACACTGTTCAGGTTTTGTATAAGCAGGACACAACAGCTGTTGGTCTTTAAAACCTTTAAAATGTTTTCCTGACAAGCCTGTATGGGTAGCTCAATGGCCTATGACAAAAGAAAAACTACAGGTACTAGAACAGCTGGTACAGGAGCAGCTATATGATCAACACATTCAAGAATCTACCAGATGTTGGTATAATATTCTTGTGGAATGTACCCTTGTTCATTCAAATACTGATTTCTCTACCCCACTATCTGGTTTCGGTAGGACATTATATTGTGAGGCTTATTCTAAACATCATCTGTCTTAAGTTTGTGTAAACATGCCACCATTTGTTCTTTGTGTTGTCAGTTAAAACAACCAGCCACAATGCTGTGCAATGGAGAGGATCAAGTGGGACATCCTGGTCTGGAGGGGAGAGAGAGGAAGCAGGAGGTAAGAAGAGGAGCAGGGGAGATCAGCAGGACAGGACTTGGAACCACAAGGAGGGTCTTGGAACCAGGAAGAGAGATGAACTGGACCTAAGAGATGACTAAAAGCAAGTAAAATGGGTAAAATCTGAATGGTAGGAAACTATGCGGGCTTAGAGGTTTACAATGGAATAACTATTGCCCAGCAATGTGCTCTAGGTTAATTAAATAAATCCCAGTCTTTGTGTGGTGATTTTGGTATACAGCTGGTTTAGGAATAACTGCTGGTTAATTAAAAGATAACTCAATAATAAATAATAACCCACAACAACCAACCCATGGAATTTCCCTGTTTTTGTTATTAAAAAAAAAAGAAAGAAATCGAGAAAATGGAGGATATTAACAGATTTAAGGGCCACAAATAAGGTGATTCAGCCAATGGCCCCTTTACATCCTGAAAACCCATTGCCTACTTTATTACCTAAGTCATAACCTTTGATAGTAATTGATGTAAAAGATTTATTTTTTACAATTTCTTTGCATGAATACAATAGGGAAAGGTTTGCTTTCTATTGCCAATGTATAATAATAGTTGTCCAATGAATAGATATCACTGGAAAGTCTTTCCACAAGGAATGTTAAACAGTCCTACCTTGTGCCAATATTTTGCACAGCAGCCATTAGAAATATTTATAAACAGTTTCCTCAATCTTAAATCTATCATTATATGGATGCTGTCTTACTGCATAATTCACATGCACATACCTTAGGAAAAAATGTTTGATGAAGTGAACAGAATTTTGCCTTATTGGGGATTACAAATTGCTCCTGAAAACATATGAAGAGGAGGTTCTATCAATTATCCAGGATATAAGATAGGTTTACAGAAAATCTGACCATAGAAAGTACAAATTGGGAGAGATCAGTTACAAACTATTAATGATTTTCAAATAACTTGCTGGGAGGTATTAACTGGCTATGGCCCTCAATTGGATAAAGTAGTCAAGAGATAGAGCTAAGTAATTTATTTCAAATCTTATAAGGTGATAAGGATTTAAATAGTCCATGAAAATTATCATCTAAGGCTCTGGTAGAAAAGAAATTACAGAATGTGGATTGCTTGGATCCAAAGATGGACTGTATTTCAGTTGTTTTACTTTCTATTCATTATCTCCCAGGAATTCTTATGCAGAGAAAAGATTAATATCTTAGAATTGATATTTTTAGCATAAAAACAGAGGAAAAATAAAGACCCATAGAGAAAAGGTTTCTGAATTGACTCTGAGAGGATAAATGAGACTCCGTCAATTAGCAGAAATAGACCCAGCAGAAATTATGGTGCCTTTCACTAATGCTGAAATTGCCTCTTTATGGCCAGAAAATTAACATTGGGAAAGAGCTTGCACTAATTTTTTTTGAGAGATTAACAACAAATATCCCAAAAGCAAGCAACCTCAGTTTATGAAAAGAACCAATTGGATTTTCTCTCCTATAGTAAAAGAAACACCAATTTCTGGAGCCCTCCATGCTATACTAATGCAAATAAATCAGGAAAGTTGGGTTATAAGCAATGAAAAATAATTAAAGTTCTCAAAGCCCTTATGTTTCAGTTAAAAAAAAAATCAAAGCTATATGCCATTCTTATCATATTATTAAAATTTCCTGAATCTCTTAATATAGTTACTGACTCTCAAAATGCAGAGTTATTTAACATATTGAAATTGCTTAACTTATTCCAGATGATTCAGAATTAACTTCACCATTTATTCAACTACAACAAGTAATCAGAAATAGAAATTATCCATTGTATATAACACATGTCAGATCCTATATGGGTCTACCAGGTCCTCTAGCACAAAGTAATGATGAAATTGATCAACTATTAATAGGAAATGTTAGAGACTTAAAAATTTCATAGGAAATACCATGTTAGTAGCAAAGGTTTGAAGAATGATTTTTCTGTCACTTGGCAACAAGCCAAGGAAATTATAAGGAAATGTCCTACTTGTTTGTTGTATAACCAAACTCCATTACCTGCAGGAAGTAACCCAAAAGGTAGGCAAAGAAGTAAAATTTGGCAAATAGATGTGTTTCATTTTGCAGAGATTGGAAAATTAAATTATGTGCACCATGCCTTAGAGACATATTCAGGATTTCAGTGGGCAACTGATTTAAGTTCTGAAAAGGCTGATTCTGTACTTACACATTTATTAGAAGTTGTGGCGATTATGGAGGTACCTGTGCAAATTTAGATGGACAATGTTCCAGCATATGTCTCTAGTAAAATGAAACATTTTATTGTATACTACAACATAAAGCATATTACACATATACCACATAATCCTACAGGATGCACAGTTATAGAAAGATCTTATTGCTAGCTCGGCAATGATGGCATATGCCTTTGATCTCCGCACTCGGGAGGCAGAGGCAGGCAAATCTCTGTGAGTGTGAGGCAAGCCTAGTCTACAGAGCAAGTTCCAGGAAATCCAGGATGCACAGAGAAACTTTGTCTCAAAAAACTTAAAAGAAGAAAGGAAAGAAAGATCTAACTATGCTTTCAAAGATATACTTAATAAACAGAGTTGGGTAATAAAGACCTCCAGAGATAGATCATGTAGTGTTTTTTTAAGTATTTAAAATGTTAATGAGAAAGGAACAATAGCTGCTGAGAGACATTGGATAGTAGAAAAAAACCTGCTGAATTAATCAGCCTATATATTTTAAAGATGTGTTAACCTCGGAATGGAAACCAGAATATGTGTTACACTGGGGAAGAGGTTTTGCCTATGTTTCTACAGGAGAAGAAAAACTGTTGATACCATCAAAATAGATAAAGATTAGATTCAAACAGGAGAGATTGCCTGAATAGAGAGTCAGACAGCTTTGTCATTAAGTATAAAATAACTTATAAATACTAACATACCTTTCATTTGATCAGGTATGAAAAAAATAAAAATAAAAGCTAATATTTTTGAATGATAACTTACCAAAGGCACACTTGGCTTACTGGCATGGAATGAAAAATGGGTTTTCCTAAACCATGTGTCTTCCATGTTAGAAAGTTAGACTGTAGATTTCCATGTTGATTACACCATCTTGGAATCAGCTTTTGGGTTTTCTTCTTAAATAAAAAGGATATTTTTTATTAGAAGGTACATGCCTTTGATTCCACTTGGGAAGCAGAGGCAGGCAAATACTGTTGCAAACACTTTTCATATATGGAGAATAATTATTCTCTCTTTGAGAAATAATCTGAATATTTTGTGATGCATGGAGTTCCTTATACTCAGTCATTGCCAACCACCCTTAAATGCACCCCTTAAGATGACGAATTTGATCTTTTGAAGGCAAAGTTCATCAGAGGCTGAGCCATGAAAGGAAAGGTATTCCAGTGGAACTGGCACCTATCTGAGTTCCTTCATCACTCGGATGTATTACCAAAGTAGCCTGGGACTTTCCCACCCAATCCCTAATCCATTTACCCTTCCCCCAAAAGAGGCACCTATTGAACTGTGGAATGGTCATATTTGGTTAACACATGGTTTACTGATGGTTCATCAACCACTGATGGAACCGAAGCTAATGAAAAATAGCAGTTTATAGATCATGGGATGGAATGGTCAATATTGAGTTAAAACCCACAAAGCCAGTGTAGCCCTATTGGTTATAAGACAAACAACTAGGAAAGCAAAAGGAAAATCTCTATCTTCTCCAGTTCACAGAGTGTGTACAATGGTATAGCTATAATGTCATCAAAGTGGAAACTTACTAACTGGAAGATAAATGGCAAAGATACCTATCTGGTCATGGGAGGCATGAATAGAAATGGCAAAACCTAGCAGAACTTAGCAACAACATCAAATTTTATGTAACTCATACAGGCAAGACAGATGGATGTTAAAGGTTTTTTTTTTTTCTAAAACTGTGTTTGTTTCTTGATTTTCCTCCTAACCCTGCTATCACACAAATAATTGAGAGTCTGTTACATTATTTTAACAAGCTTCAAAGCACAAAACTAAGCAGTTATTAATCTATTCTTAACTTTCTAAGCTAATTTTTCCTCCCAGTGTCCATCCCAGAGATACTTGTACTTTGTAGCTTTCTTGATCCAGTTCCTCTCTCCTGAAGTTTTCTGGACCTTTGCCCATGGCTCAATCTACTACTTCATCTTCTAACTCCTCCTCCCCTGGCTGGCAGTAAGTCCAGACCTATTCTCACCTCTGCTCAGAGACTGGCTATAAACTGTTTTACTGGCATACCAGGGAACAATTGGGGAGCAGTGTTTATACAACATTGAGGCAGGAGACTCTCAAAACAAAAAATTGCAATCAGATATTGGGGATTACAATTCAAACCAGCATTTGAATTATACAATAACTAATGCTACAAATAAAATATCTGAAAATCATGAAATAGTGAACAAATTGACATCATGTCTAATTAAAACTAGAATATGAAACTTGAAAAGAGATCATGAAAGAATAAGAAGAGATTGTAAGGAAGGTGGTAAGTAGGATATCAAAATGTATATATGTAGAAAGTGGAAGTTGGAGCTAACTGGGGGAAGAAAGCTAATGGAAGCTGGGCATGGTAACTCATGCTTGTAGACTTCAGTCATAAGGTTGAAGCAGGCACATTGATATGAGATCAAGGCCAGTCCACAGACTGTGACTACATAAATACATAAGAGAGGGGGTGAGGAAGGTAGAGGGAAGAAGAGAGAGAGGGAGAGAGAGGAAGAGAGAGAAAGTGAACCAAAAGCTGGAGTGATGGGGTGTGGGAAAACAGTAAGGGATGGATGGTGGTAAATGGGAATAAAGTATAATGAGACATCTGTGAATGTATCGTGATGAAATCTATTAATTTGTATGTTAATCTGAAAAGGTAAGACTATATAAATGAATAAACATTAATGTAGTTACTTCAAAAGAACTACACAAATGAACTGTTTCAATGGAGGGGAACCATTGTCCTCTTGGGTCAGTTTAAATATCCAAAAGAAGAATGGGTGCTGAGGATGTTGGGTTAGGGGTGGAAGCCAAGAAAACTCACTTCAGAGACAGAAGCTTAAAATATAAGCTTTATTTTCTGTGTGTGAAGGGAGGAGGCCAGTTTGGGATCTGAACCATGTCCAAAGGGAGATTGTACAACAGTATTAAAGGATGGGAACATAGAGTGAGGGGAGTGGGGTGGGCTGTTACATTGACTGATCGTATTTTGATAAAAGGGGTTAAGAAAGGGGCGATGGGTCTTTCCAGGTCAGCTGGTTTCAGGACTTTAGACAGCTTTTTGCAGTTGTTGGGTCTGAAGTTTTGTAAATGAGATACCAAAGACACCCTATGAGCAAAAGTTTATGTTTTAGGCAAAAATAATAATTGGCAGCTAGGGACCTGGTTTCAGTAGCTGAATTGGAAACTGAGACCAAGGGCAAGCTCCTCATAACCTTTTTAAAAGCAGAACTCATTAGTAGAAAGGTTTGTGCAGGAAGGGGGAGCAAATCTTATCTGGTAAGTACCAGGTAGAATCATTATTTTCAACAAGGTTGGGAGTTGGCAGAATGTGATAAGGACCAGGGAGTTAACAATGTATGGAGTCAGAAACTTGGGACTGGGAACATCTGGTCCTTGACTAATAGATGGTCCTTTTGTTCTGGTCGTTTTTCCAGAACTGAAGGTCTGTATGTGATAGGCCTTAGTTGGAGTCAGGTTTGTTAGTCCTTTCACAGTCATGTCTGTGAGAGCCTGGCTAAATAAGCCTGACCAACTCCAATTCAGGCCATAATCAGCAGTCCCAGGGACTAGGCCATAAGTTACCAGTTCCAGACAGAGGCCATATAATCCCCTACCCAAGGAACAGCCTGGATATTGTTAGTATTTATTTTAAAATGATGCCACACACACAACCAATATCATATGAAAGAGATTAATTGGATGGATTATGTAGGTGGAGAGGTAGAGAGGAAAAGGAAAGAGAGGGACATAGTGTGTGTGGGGGGGAGGGGTCCCCGGGAAAAAAAGTGAAGCAGAGAGAGCAAGAGAGGAGAGTAAGAGAAAGGAAAAGTGGTGGGTTGGTCCTTTTATATCTTGTGGATGCTCAGCCTAACTGCATCTGCCACACACCTGGTGGGCAACACATGATGACATCATAGTAGGCAATCCAGAAGCAGCCTGTCTATACATTAACATTCCTACCTTTTTCTATAATTAATGAGAGAGAGAGAGAGAGAGAGAGAGAGAGAGAGAGAGAGAGAGAGAGGATGTTGGACTGCTCCTTATGTAAGGCAAGTTAAAGTTTATGAATGTAGGTTCATTGGAAGCAGCTCTTGGTCACCATGCAAGGGGATAAGAGAGAGAGAAAGAGAGAGAGGGAGACAGGGAGAGAAGGAGAGAGGGAGAAAGCAAGAGAAAGAGAGGTGTGTGGGGGAGAGTAAGACATCAAGATTACATGGTGAGGAGAAGAAGCTCCTGCCCTGGAAAGTTCAGGGTAGAGGTGGAGTTGCCAGCCATGCCCAGAAGCAGATAAGGACGGAGGAATGCTGGGAGAGCCTGGAGCTGTTGGTTCTGGGCACACCATACCAGCTTTTTGTTGATAATAAGTGGGTAGCAGGCAAAGATATCAATCATCTTTAGGCTGACTCTGGGGCAGTTATACAGAGGTCAAAAGGCTGAAATGTTGGCCAAGTCCAGGAACAGCAGGCTGTTTTGATACGTCCAGGGTCTGTGAGAACATCTGCGGCTGGGAGGGAGAGTGCAGGTCTGGTTTGATGTGGTCTGTGAGTTTAGTCTGTGACTGGAACACGTGCAGGGAGCTGCTTTGGTGCTGCTACAGATGTAGGAAACACCTGGGTCTGGCAGGATATGGGAACAAAGTTTAGGTTAAGGAGAAAATTTCCTTTAGGTGTGTATTTGAAACTCTTTGGGAGAGGGAATAAACTCTTTGGGAAGGTTTGGACTGAATAAGAGAAGCTTGAACATAGGGAAACTCCATTTACCCAAGGAAACCTCCACTAACAAGATTGTTGATATTAATTAAAAACGTTTTGTTTTGGATCTGTCATCTAAGGAATACTGAGGCCAAATTTAGTTGCAGAAGTGTATAAGCCAAGAGGCCCTTAAAGCTGGTGCTAAGTGTATGAATCTGAAATTATTTAGAAGGCATCTCAGAGTAGAGCCTGGGGGTATGATGGAAGACATAATTCCCATGGGTGAAGAGAGAAAAGTCAGTTCTGCCAGTCTTTGGGGCAACCCTCCAAAATACAAGAAAACCAGAGGTAAAGGGGCACAGGCTGGCAAAGTAGGTCATCATGAGCAGTGCCAGGGGCCATAGGAAAGACTCCCAGGAGACACAGCCTCACCTACTACCAGGATTTTCCTACACAAGAGGAAAGGAAAAGCTAGGAGACTGTGTTGCTAAAAAGAAAAAGATTATTCACCAAAGGGAAGGCGGCTCTGTGAGGGTCAGTGAGAAGGGAGGATACCTGTGTTCCCCAGTGAATTGGAGAGATACCAGTCAGTCTCTCAGACAAAGGGGAATGTTTATGCTGACCATGAAAAAGAACTCATCAATCTGCCAGTGTTGGATGTATGGATGTAGCAATCGGGGAGCAAGGAAAAAGGAGTCCCAAAACCAGGATAATGGAGGTGGGGGAATCCTACCTTTTAAAATAGACAATAAGTGCAGTGCTTATCTGAAGCCCAATTCACCTGAGAGGTGGATTCAGGTGGATTTTATGCAGCTTACATGAATCCCTTTTGAATTTTACAAAGGAGATAAAACTTTAGACATGTTGGCTTCACCACTGTAATCTGTAGTGAAACATACATTGTAGAAAAGGCAGTAGACATACACCTTTGTGATAAAAGCATAAACACTCTTTAAGGTGAATTCTGGAAAGGCAGAACCTTTTCTGAAGTAGAAGGGACAAAATCTCACTTGATCTTAACTTTTAGTATGATCACACATTATGGAAGGAAGGCTTAACTGATTTTTAAGTTTGCATTTACCAACTTTAAAACATAGTCTTAGACCCTCAAACATTTATAACTTGCATTACCAACTTTAAAACTCTTTCTTAGACCCTCAAACATTTTCTTAGAAGCTTCAGAACTTAAACTTCTGTATCCTTTGTATACTGTAGCCTTTGTATCTAGTCATTTACTGTGAGACGTAGGTGAGACTGCTGTGAACATTTATTTTTGTTCTTTTGCTAAAGGAATGGTAAAAGGTTACACCTGAGACCTGTTTCTTGAGTCTGGCAACAAAACAGACTGTGTTTGAACCTGACAGTATCAGCTCTAGGAGTGAGGCTTAAGGCCTGGTCTCCAGCATGTAAAGACTGAGAAGGCACCTGAAGCTTCCCAAGACAGAAGTTGGCAATATGACTGTGGGACCTCAGTGTGAGATTAAAAGAGACCTTTAGCGTTACCCTGGGCTTAATGAGGCTGGCTGAATCTAGGAGCCATTTGTCCTCCACCAGGCCAAGGAGCTCAAAGGCTTGAAGTGTCTGTGGCGCTTGTGCTGGTTGATCTTCCATGGCTGGGCACAGAGGTCAAGCCTGCATGGGAGCATTTTGACTTCCAGAGGGCAGTCTGCTGGCAGGTAGGGCATGTCTTGTTGAGGCAGCTGCAGGACCAGTGTCCTTCCTGGCTGCATTTGAAACAGGCACCTGTCGGAGTTGACCTTGGCTATACCCCTTTGGGATGGTATAGCAGACCTCTTGTTTTTTCTGTGGTAATGCTGACAGCCTCAGAGCAGCAGCCAAGGTCTGGAGCATAGTTTTTGCTGTAGCTGGGTCTGTCAAGAAGGCCCTTGGGCTTTAAAATTATTTTCACCAACTCTTGTATGGGGGTTCAGGGACTGTCCTTAGCCATTCAGTTAAGATGGCAGTGAGACTATGACTGCATCTGTAGGATTATAAATATATTTTTGAACATCTTAAAGGACGTAATCATCTATAAGATGAATGGCTATTAATCTGCAATTGTTAACCACTAAATATTAGGAATTTAGGTTTCATCCCCATTAAGTTGGAGCCTTAACAGTCATAAACATAGTCCATTAAAGCAAGAACATAACAATTTCCTGTATGATTTAGTATATAAAAAGTCCATAGCTTATAAGGCTATATAAGCTAGATTTATTGTATTACCATATTCAGAAAATAAGACCAAGCATATTTCAAACTTTTTGATATTGAAGATGTAGCACAAAGCAGACCTCTTGTTTTCTCTGCGGGAATGCCGACAGCCTCAGAGCAGCAGCCAAGGTCTGGAGCATAGGTTTTGCTGTGGACCAAGCTTTAACATTGTATTATAGTTTAGGGGTATCTAGGTAAAAACTTTTACTTAGTAACTCCTGAGTTATGAGTTTAAAAACTAACAATATAGTAGAACAGTATAAAGTAATTTTAAAATTACATTTGAGTTTATTATACCAAATCTCTTTGCCAGAAAGCCTAGTGGTGAATCTGATCCCAGGCAGCTCATGGTGGAGGAAAAAACAGCATTTATTCATTAATTCAGAAATTGAGAAAGACATAGGTGGTTAGACATATATTTTAAATTAGCTTGTTAATCTGAATAGACCTTTATAACCTTGAAATTTCAGCATCATATAAAAATTATTTTGAACCAGGGTTGAATCATATATACAGCATGTTGTAAAAATATAACTTTGAATTTTTATAAAAATCCATACCAATTTAAAATGAGACTTGTTGCTTTCTTAGTCTAAAAGGAGATAAAATAAACAGAGAATTAATTATGATTAAAATTATTCATACCATGTGGTCACCTTAAGGTTTATAGTTTAATCTTAAGATTTTTTTGAAAGTATAGAAAGAAACCAGAGAGTATTTTTATTTAGTGTGATAGTAGGCAGAGAGAAACAGACAGGACTTTGAGAAAAGAGTTATAGGGAATCACTTTTCACTTCACTGATCTCTCTTAGTGTTACTGGATATTACTGGATATTAGATATTAGAGTAGGGAAAATATAGATGTAGAAGCCAGAGGTTTCCCAAAGGGAAGAGAATATGAGGAAGCCATTCCTATGAATGAGAAAGGAGAAATGGAAATGGGCCACATGCCTAGCGATTCATCAACCAAATAGCATGGCAGGTCAGTGCCTGGTACCAGGGCTTTATCAGCAGTAAGGTTGAGTTCTTGTAGAGGGAATCTTATCAGTGGGAAAGGATAAGGGGAGACAAGCAGCTTCAAAATGGAGGTAGGAAGGGATGCAGTGGCCTTTTAGGGCCCACAAGAGACTGCAGTTTTGCAACTCTGTAAACAGCGGGACAGAAACAAGGCAGTGAAAGCAGCTGGCAGTGGGGAAACAACAGCATTTTTTATAACCAAGATGGCTGCCAATCATGTCACTGTCCTTGATTACCGTTAGTTGAGATGGTGGTGAAACCATATGCTTGCCCATAGTGGAAATGACAGTGAAGCCATGGCTCCACACTCTTTATCCCAAAATCAACATGGCAGCTAGCCATGAGTTGTGTGCAGCCACAGTGGCATGGCAGAATGAGGGTTGCAGGCCCCAGGGAGCCTTGCTGACCACATGGCAGTCCTTGCCTAACAGCAGTTCTAAACTGTCCATGGGGAGCACGCTGAGTGGGTGTTGGTGCAATTAAAAAACCCTGCTCCACACATAAGCATGAAAGCAAGAAGGTCCCAAGGCCTGGCTTACCTAGTAGTAAAGTCCAGCAATCAGACCAGAGCAGAGATCTGTTATGGGCTGCACACAGATCTGATCAGCTGCCAGAAATGTGACAGATGTGTGTAGTGGCAGCCGCAGGCAGAGTCAGGTTAAGCGATCATGAAAGGAACAGAAGATAAGGGTGCGAGAGAAAGATTTGCTGTGAGCAGGCATGTGAAGAGGGGTTCTAGCATCTCTAAACATTGCTAGAAGTGCCCTCCCCATACAGGCCACCAAACATTAGCATTTATTTAAAAATGATGCTACACGCAGAATAGATACTATATGAAAGTATTTATTGGATGGAGGTAGAAAGAAAGAGAGAAAAAGGAAAGAGAGAGACATGGTGGGGGATCCCCAGGAAAGAAAGTGAGGCAGAGAGAGCAAGAGAGGAGAGTAATAGAGAGGCAACGTGCAGGTTGGTTCTTTTATTGCTTGTGCATGTGCAGCTGAACCATCACAGGTTACTAGGCAACCCAGAAGCAGGCTGCCTATATGCTAACAGAGATAACCACAAGAATGAGAAAATATCCTATCTCTGGATGGGGCATCTGTGCCAGGGAGCCCCAGGAATGCAGTCTACCAACCACCTGGATGCAAGCCAATCAGGAATTGACCCTTGTAACTTTCCTGGCACCCACCAATAAAGTTTTATATACCTACCCCTTGCTAGAACACCCCTAGTTTCCTGTAAAAAGGCCTGCATGCCTTTGTCTTGGGTCACCATTTTTTAAAATGGGCACACAGGTTTTTTTTTT
>CM053763.1:10371375-10396177 GCA_028658305.1 Pachyuromys duprasi
TTTTTTTTCTTTATATTGTTCTGGTTGTTCTTTGTGTTGTCCCCGTATCTTTTCTAAAACCTCTGCCCTATCTTCCTGTTGTTCACCCTGTTCTATAAGTTTTTGTATCTCTTGTTTTATGTCCTGTTTCCAACCTTCATTTTTTTTTCTTTATATTCTACTTGTTCTTTGTGTTGTTCGAGTATCTTTTCTAGAGCCTTTTCCTTTGAGAAGACATAAAAGGCTAATCCAATGATTAAAGTTAAATTAAGGACTATGAATATAACCATAGTCATAATTTCTAAATTTTCCTTTATTTCAATCTTAAACCATAGAAGAGATTATGAAGTCCAAGAAGTCTGTTTTATTTCCTATCCTGTCTGCTTTGTTTATTTAAGTTTGTGTGTAGCATAAAAGTGTGACTATTAAACAATTTACCTGATCATAAGTTCTGTTCCCGGTCTGTGTTCTTCTGTGCTGTGCTGTGCTGTGTCTCACCACACTCCTGTTTATCAGCTCACAGAAGAGAGACATGGTTTTCCTCCACCTGTAACTTAGAATTGTTTTTACCAGATCCCTACTCCTCCCCCAGTAGGCTGAGTGCCTGTCTGACTTGGAAGAGCACTTAATTTGGACCTGTTATACTGGCCAAAAGAGAAAGCAGTTTAAGCAGTCTCTGAGCTTTTCTTCTAGACCTTACCAGTTCAGATGCTTGAAGCTGTTCTGTCTGTCTCTGGTTCCTGTTTCCAGAGAGAGGTTTTCTTTTCTTTTCTTTTCTTTTCTTTTCTTTTCTTTTCTCTTTCTTTCTTTTTTTCTTTCTTTCTGTCTTCCTCCCTCCCTCCCTTCCTTCCTTTCTTTTTTCTGCCTTCCTCACTGGATCCTGACCCCTTCCTCACTCTGGGAAGTTATTGGGTCCCCAAATGTTTGCTCCTCAGACCAGCAAGAACCCTTTCTCAAAGGGATTTTGCTTTCTGCCTTGGCTAGCAAATTCTGGCATTGAGAAGCTTCCTTGTTAAAGTGCCACTTTTTTTTTCCTACCTAAAGAAACTGCCTCTCTGTGGTTTGTATGTATCAATTTTTGTTTTTCTACAGCCTGCTGGAGGCCTTGCTGTTCTGTAGGGATGGGGGGGGGAAGGGGGATTCAGGGGTGTTCTAATCAGGAATCTGTGAGCTCCTAGTTTCTGAACTGCCATTTCTTTGTTTTTAAGGAACAGAACTAAAAAACTGCTCTATAGTTTGTCTGTTTTTAATGTAAGTTCTTGCTATATTACTGTAGATTCTGCTACACATTGGTATGCCATTTGTTGTTGATTGTTAATATTTATTATTGATTTATCGTTTAGTTAACCAGCAGTTATTCCTAAACAAGCTATATACCCAAATCACCACAGAGAGACTAGGATTTATTTAATTAACCTAGAGCACAATGCTGGGCAGTAATAACTCCATCCTAAACCTCCAAGCCCTCATAGCTTCCTCCCATTCCAATTTTCCATACTATATGAGAAGTTCAAAAACTTGGAGTTAATTCTTGGGACTGAGGCAAAGTCACCAGATCACAGTCCTTTCAGAGCAGGGGTCCAGCAGCAGTACCCCACCCAGTTTAACCTCAGGGTGTGACTAGGTTAACGTAGCCCCTAAGGAAGCCTATGGAATGTGTTAACTCCCTCCCCCTTGCTACAACCTAACCTGCATGTAACAGGGCAGGTATCCCCAGGTAGCCAGATCTGATCATTTGCAGTTTTTTGGTGCCTGAAAATGAACCAATCATTTTAAAGGTCAGCTCCCCTAGAGACTTTCACCCAATCCTGTACTGCCAAAACTTGCACTTCCCTACTTTCATTTTTGCCCTCTTAAAAACCCTGTTCTTCCAGAGTTGGGGGTCACTTGCTTCTTTGTTCTTGTAAAGGGCAGCCACCCAGCTAGATTTTGTAATAAAGGCCCTCCTGTGTTTTGCATCGGACTCAGAGCCTATTGGTCATTTGGGGACTCTCGATCTGGGTATTTCACTATATTTGCTCTTACTCATATCTTAGGTCCAGTTCGTCACTCCTGGTGGTTCCAAGCCCTCTCCTGCCAATCTCTCCTCCGGACTCTGCCCTCACTCGCTTTTTTTCTCCTCCCCTCTGAACCAGGATATGCCACCCTATCCTTTCCATTGCTCAGCATTGGGGCTGGTTGTTTTATTGGCAATACAGAGAACAAATGGTAGCCTGTTTACACAAACTTGAGAGAGGGGATGCTTTAGAATAAGAATCACAATGCAATGTCCGGATTGAAACCAGATAATAGGGTAGAGCAATCAGCATGTGAATGAACAAGGGTAAATTGTATTCATTCCACAAGAACATTACACCAACACTTCTATTTCCTGTGTGTCTCTCTGTCCATCCTCTTGACTTATTATTCTCTATTTTTTTCTGTGCTCACTCCCTGTGTACTAGTTGCTTGCTCCACTACTTGACAAATCGTTGACTTTACTTAATCCTGTTCAAGCAGAAAGCTCTTGGAGTAAGGTATGTGCTAGAGCTGAGCCACATATCAGCCGAAACAGGATTTTCCAGTGGAAAAAAAAACAACACAATTCAGGGTTCAAAATGTGATCCAATGTCCCGCAGCTTTTCAAGGATAGTAATACGGAATTGTAAGTGGAAATGAATCTTTTCCTTTCCAAGTTGCTTTAGGTGACAGGGTTTATCACAGCAATGAAAATCCTAAAACAAGCCTCTTTTAGGTTTTAGGAGAAAACTCACGAAATCTTCATTTGGCCTTTCATTACTTTCCGTATCTTTAAGTTTGGAAACTCAGGAATCATGCTGTTTTGCTTTATTATTGTGTGTGTGTATGTGTGTATGTGTTTCAATGTTGTAAACTGCATATTTGTTGATGTGGCTTTTTGATCTTGGGATTTTTGTTTGTCTGTTTGATTGGTTTTTGTTGTTTGGGTTTTTGGTTGTTGTTTCTTTGTTTCTTTTGGTTTTGTGGTTTGGATTTTGGTTTTGTTGTTGTTTTGTTTTGCTTTGTTTTGTTTTGAGAAGCCCATTAAATACCCTGTACTACTTGGCTAGAGGAAAACAAAGTGCTTTTGGAAGCAGCTTCTATGTCTACTCCCTTCCCCATCACACTAGAGAACCACAGCTGAGGATGTGTTCAGTTTGCTGCTCTGTACAGTGCTTCTGGTTTTGCTCTCTCCCTTTTCTCTTTCCTTATAGATTTCTAAAATGTTTCTCCTATTTCTCTCTTTGTAATAAAGTCTACCATCATATATATAATCATCTTTCATAATTTCTTGCTTCTCACAGATACATAATATTCCAGAATCTTCTCTTTTCTTTTAATAAAAGAAACAGTTATTAAAAGAAATGCATATTAAAATAAGTACTATATATTAAAAGAAAATATATCAAATATATATGTATATATTTAATATATGGCTGTGTCACCTATATCTATGTCTATGCACTATATGGATCCGTGGTGCCACAGGATACCAGAAAATAACTTTGGATACTCTGGAACTAGAGTTATAGACTTATAAATTCTAGTCGCCCACAACCACCAATAGTAACCGCCCGTACAAGGGGCTGGGAATTAAAAGAGACAGAGAACATGAAGAAGTGATGCCAAGACAGTATTCTGATCAAGGCGCCATTTTTATTACAGAGTAAACCACTTATATAGATTTCCAAGTAAACATATCCAAGCAAAACAGGAAAATTAACCAAGCAAAACAGGAGGTTTAATGGAGCAAAACAGGAGGTGTAACTGAGTAAAACAGGAGGTGTAACTACGCAAACAGGAGGTGTCTGCTGAAAACAACAAGAATAGTGAGCCAGTATGACTTGCACGCACATGACCATCTCAGGTCCAATGGAATGGCTACCTCAATAAATGGTTGTGAGCTGCCATGTGGGTACTGGGACTTAAACCTAGGTCCTCTGGAAGTGTACTTAGTGCTCTAAACTGCTGAGCCACCTTTCCAGCTTCTTTCTTTCTTTTTTCTTTTGCAAAGCGTCATTATATAGCCTAGTATGATGATTTGAATGTGAAATATCCTTCATAGTATTCAGCACTTGAATGTTTGTTCCTCAGTTGATGACATTCTTTGGGAAGGCTTAGAAAGCATAAATTTGTTGGAGGAAGTGTGTCCATTGGGATGAGCTTTGGAAGTTTCTAGTTCATCTCTCTGCTTTGTGTTTGCAGTTCAAGATGTATTTCCCATGATTCCTGTTCTTATGCTGCCATGCTATTACTCTGCTGTCCTAGAAGCTAAACTTCTAGAACTATAATCCTCCAAAAACCCTTTTGTCTATGTGTTGCTTTGATCAGAGTGCTTTTCATAGCAACATTAAAGCCATCCGGTAACATATAAATCACCCAGGCTGGATTTATAGTCACAGTCCTTTTGCCTTAGACTTCCAATGTCAGGATTGTAGATGGGTACCAGAATATATAAATAATATGTTATATATATTATATATAATTGTAATATATAACAAATGTATGTAATATACTATATAATAAATATCTAATATTATATAAATATTATATTATATAAATTATATATATTATATATAACATATTATTTACATATATATTCCCAAATCTGAGGTTTCTACAGAAGGGACTGGCTGCCTTCAAAAGGCTTTCATTGATATATATTAATAAAATATCAATATCAACTTTTCACTGCTTGCTGACTTACAGCTTCTAAAACCCTTGGAATCCATACAGTAACTAGCATCAGTTGTACATTAATAAGATGAATAGTAAGACAGGCATGGTGGCAAACAGCTGTTATCCCAGCACTCTGGGAAGCAGAGGCAGGTGAATCTCTGTGAGTTCCAGGCCAGCCTGGTCTACAAAGTGACTTTAGGACAGCCAAGACTACACAGAGAAACCCTGTCTCAAAAACAAACAAACAAACAAAACCAAAAAAGAAAAAAAAAGACAAATAGTGGTTAGATTCCTAGACAGCTTCAGAATGGACTCTTGACATTGGAAAGGCTAAGGCAAGATTAAAGACTTTCAACCCTGCCACTAAAATGTTGACACAGAAGAGAGAATAAAGGTTAAGTTGACCAACACTGACTAATGTTTAATAAATTAATCTTATCATTACCATGAAAACTGAAATGTAATGAAATCTAGAAATTCCGGGCTGTGGAATATGCGGAATTCCCTGGAAACATTCCTGGAGAGAGAGAAAAGAAGCTCCTTCCCATCCTGCATACCTGGTAATACATATCTATTCCATTTGACTAATCATCAGTATAGCTTTTATTGTGATAGCCTCCATAAGAAATATGTAAATGTGAACAGTTACCATGGAGTCTGATAAGCTATAGTAGCATACTAATCATATTCAAAATCATGATAAAATTTTTTCTATCAAAAGTAGGTAACCCAACAGAGACTAATAATCCAAAAACTCTTTAACTTTAATCTCCCCAACTTGGTAAAACTTTTGTTTGTGTAAAGGCCATGTTGTATTCCCAAAACTTGATGACCAGGAGTAACAGACTCTTCTCTTTCCTTCATTTCCTTTGACCCTTTTTGTTTGGGGGTTTTGTTTTGATTGATTTTGGTTTTTCAAAGCAGGGTTTATCTGTGTAGCCTTGTCTGTCCTGAACTCACCGTGTACACCAGGTTCTCAAATTCACAGAAATCAGCCTGCCTCTGTCTCCTGTGTGCTGAGATTAAAGGCATGTACCACCACCACTTGGCACATTCACGCATTTTTTTTTAAACTAGACAACTGAGAAAGATTCCCAGTCAATAAGGAAAAATATTTCCATCACTTGCCTTAGAATGAAAACCAAGGGAACTTCCTGCCCTGGTATGCTCGATTGTCTGTTTTGGGTTCTGCTGTACTTCTTTTTGAAAAAAGAAATAGCCTTGCCAAGCTACTTCTGCTTTGTTCCTTGGGTTCCCCTGTACAACACTGAGATTATTGCTGCTAACAATGAGAATTTTGATTTATAATTACCTGGTTGTTCCATTGGAGGTTGGTCTGATGTTAATTACTGGCCCTCTGTGTCATTATACCTGATTGGATAATTAAACAGCCTATACCTGGGCAGGGTAAAATGGGGTAGGCATGGCTAAGGTTCCTAGGCTTTGGAGAAATCCACAAGGAATCATGGGAAGGACAGATGGATGGGAAAAGAGGAAGGAGGAAGACTCCAGGATGGGTTAGCCTGGAGAAAACAGCATGTGGGCAGAGGAAGGACCAATAATGGTGTGAAAAAGCCTAGATGAAGAATATAAGCAAGTACCATGGGATTGTGGATGAAAGGTAGTCTAACTGAGGAGGATTAAAGCAGATGTCATTGGACGGGGGCTGGGAGATGGATGGTGAGGATATTGAGACAGTATAAGTAAAATCTTTGCCTGGCCCAAGATAAATAAAGCAATTATAAATCTAACAGGTGTTTGTGTCTCATTATTTGTGCTGGCACATGAAATATTGCCACCCTGATAATTATAGGGCTACTAATAAACAATTATAGCCCAACAGCCATTCTATTATTTATTACAACATTGGTCAGAGAATATAAACTGGTATCTCAAATGAATGTTGGTGCCAAACCTCTAGGATCTGAGGCTAACCATCTCCAAATCTAATTAAAAGCTAACTGACTGGCCAGGCATTGTATCTCACACTTTTAATCTCAGCACTCGAAAGACCGGGGCAGGTGGATTGCTGTGAGTTCCAGGCTAGCCTATTCTACAAATGGAGCCCAAGACACCCAGGACTCTGTTACACAGAGATCTTGTCTTAAAAGCAAGCAAATAAACAAGCTATTGGACTGTGTTTAATAAAAATAGAGAATTGATTGTTTTCTTGGTATGTGGTGAAAACGTCTGACACATCTGGGGTCATAAAAGTAATCTGTGTTCATTATTGAGTGGGAAAAGAGGAAACATACTTTGTCTTCTATATGTTAAAACATTTTCTCAGAAATACTAGTCATTTATACATTATGACAAAGTTCATCTCAGAACCACCTTGAGGAAATTGAAGATGAAATGATGGCCTAGTGATGAAAAGCGCTTCTTGCTCTTCCTGAGGACTCAAACTTAGTTCCAAGCACATACACCAGACACTTGACAATCACTGGTAGCTCAGTTTCAGCACATCTGATACCTGTTCTGGCTCCCATAGGCACACCTGCACACACACAAGACACATGGACATAAATAAAAATAACTGGTATTTTAAATTTGAGAAAAATTTTACTTTTCACACACAGTAAAATGCTCCATAAATTAATGAAAGGAGTGTGTAAAATGTAAACCTACAAAAAAATAAAATTTAATAAAAGCCAGGCACGGTCTTTAATCCCAGCACATAAGAGGCAGAGGCAAAAAGATCTCTGTGAATTCAAGCCTAGCCTGGTCTACAGTGAGTCCAGCCTAGCCAGAGTACATAGTGAGACCCTAACTGAAAAGGAAAAGCAAAAGTAAATATACTATAATCGTGAATAGTCCTGATGTTCATGAGAAGAGAGATAAGCACTGAGGACGCAGCTCCATGGAAGAGTGCTTGCCTCGTATATGTTCAGCCTGAGCTCAAACTCCAATGCTGGTGAAAAATATAATTGTGAGGCAAGAAGAGTAAAAAGAGTGAAGATGTGTCGTATTGGCTGATGTGCTGGAGCTTAGCTACCAAACCCACACTCTGCCCAATGACAGTTCCACTGCTTCCGTTTTTCTTTCTATTTGCTTTTATTGATTTGGGTAGACTTTAGTTTATAGTAGGTTTTCTCCACCAACGAAATGATCCAATTCAAGTCTGATTAAAGCATAAAGGCAGGTTTATTGGTTGTAGCTCTCTGGAAGGTTCACTGGTCTCAAGAATTGAGCCCAGGGAAGTTGTCAAGGGGAGGGAGATGGAGAGGAGGGGAAGAGAAAGAGTGTGTGCATGCAGGGAGCGAGAAATGCAGAGAGGTATGGAACCAAATGTCTGTATTGTATAGAGAAGTCCAGCCCCTAGGCTGGAAAGTTCTGGGTAGACGGTGGTATATGGCATCCATGCCCTGTAACGGTAGGGACTGAGCCATGCTGGGAGACCCTGGAGGCAAGGTCCACTTTGATGTGTTAAATATGCACCTTGGCCGCTTGTTCTGGGTCTTAAACCCAACAGTTTGCAGAGCAGTCTTTTGTTCGTCTTGTACAGAACCAAACTATGTGGTCCAGCTTCCCTTAAAGCCTCCATCCTAGATTGCAAACTGCAGTTTCCAAATGTTGGGATTACAACAGCCACCAAGCCAGGCTTGCAAAGCCATGCCCTAGGGAGCCCAGAATTTGTTCAGGTCCTCATTTCATTGATAAAAGACTTTTAAGCCTAGCATGGCAAGATACACCTTTTACCCCAGCACTTGGGATTAGGGAGGCCGAGGCAGGAGACTCTCTGTGAGTTCAAGACCAACCTGGTCTAAGGAATGAGTTCCAGGACAGCCAGGGCTAAATAGAGAAACCCCATAGGGAGTGGAGGAGGAGGATTAAAGCAGAAACTCAAGGACATTGACAGCATTGAGAGAAAGTATACCCTGAGGGCAACCCTGAGCAACTTCCTGGAGAAGGAACTAAGGATAGTGCTTTCTGGAGGGCTGAGAGAGAACAGGTGCAGCAGTGTCCGTAAGCAGCTGCCATGAGAGAAAAGACCTTTGGCATTTATTAGCATAGCTTACTAAGGAGATAGGTATTTCTCCCATTTCCGTCTCCTGTCCTGAGGTGTGTCTTTTCTCTATTCACCTTTGGTCTAGGCCCCTTTTCTTTTGGTTGAATAACAGGACGTCTTCCTCAAAACAGGAGTATTTTGCTGTTTACATCAAAGGAGGTTCCTGGCCAGCTTGTGGTTCTTGCTGTTTATGTTAAAGGCTGTTATCATCCTTGCCATTGGCCCAGGGAATTCTATCAGCAAAAGAGATGCTAGGTTTGGTCTTGACCTGCCTGGGAAGCAAAGATCCTTTGTTTCTGTTCTTTCTTCATGTTTTTCCCTCTCAATTTTAAACTTGGACACTCAAGTGGTGTCAGGTATGGGTTCCATCTTTTAGAGTTGTGGAGCTTTGTTGCATTAGGTTGAAGTCTGACATATCCAGACAGCCAACTAAGCTGGGTCTGTTGCAATAGACTCCGTTTCTCAGTAGGGTTCTCCCCACCCCCAACCTGAGTCCCCCAGGTCTTGTAAGGAGCGCCATACTCTTTTTATGCTGAAAGGACCCTGCTACAGCATGTAAGATGAGGTGTTGTACCACTATATGTAAATCAAGCATCCTTGGCATCCCTGATCCTAGAGAACCAAACATATTCACCCTGGAAACCCCTTCCACTGCCCCAGGTTTATAAATCCCTGATTTCAAATAAATGTGAAGGCTAAATGATACCATTAGCCTTCCACTATGGCTGCCTGAGAGTTGTCATTAATTCTGGGGAAGGGAGGGCTCCTGAGAGACCAAAGAATTAAAAATTAGTTTTTTGGGTTATTGGATTAAAGTTTAAAGCACAAGCCTGAAAATGGTAGGCAGGTGGAGACATGTCCAGCCACCTATGGGGAGAAACCAGACTTATTGCATTCTTTCCTGTCCACTAGAGATACAGTTGCTAGGAAACCAGCCCAGATTGCCCCTCACCCCTAGGACAGTGAAACAAAAATGCAATGTTGTGTTTCAACCAACAAACGCTTGCCAGGTTAGAATTCCCCTGCTTTGGGCTCACTAGAAGGGACTGGGACCTTTAAATCACCCTCCTACCCTGAGCTTGGGGTTCTTCTCTCAACCACTATGTTGGTGAGGGTATGAGCCCAAGATTGAGCTTGCAATAAAAAGATCATCATGTGTTTTGCAACAGACTCAGCTCCTGGCAACCTTTTTGGGACCTCACGAATCAGGCACAACACTTCCTTCTCCCTGGAGATTCGCTGCCTGACCACCACAAGCTTCTAGTCCAGGACTTGACTGACAGTCAGGACTTGACTGCCTGCTAATCTGCCACATGTTGCTGGTAGCTGTCCTGCTGTTCACTGGTCCTGTCAGTATCAGGCATCTGTTGAAGCTTGCTCGTCCACGCTAGATCAGTGCTAACCTCCAGCAAAGCACCCGCCAGTCCTGCATTAGACCCGCAGGCCTTTTGCCTCACTGGACATGCCTCTGGCCTGCTGGGCCTGGGCCTTATAAGGCCTGGGCCTCAGCTGCAAACCCACCAGGCCTGGACTTTTACCTACAGCTCCGCCCTGCTTAGCACAGCACACCTTTATTCCTTACACTAGGAAGGCAGAGGCAGGTGGAGCTCTGTGAGTTCAAGGCCAGCCTAGTCTACAAAGTAAGTCTAGCCAAGCTACACAGAGAAACCCTGTCTTGAAAAACAAACAACAACAACAACAGAATGCTCTTAACACTTTGGTACCACCATAGGCTTTGGAATGCCCGAGTTTCCACAGCCACCAGTGATCTCATTCCAAAAGAACTAAATTATAACACTTCATGGAAAACTGTTTCCGTACTCTGGCTTAGTGAACCAGCCTCACCTTAAAGTGATCCAGCTGTTCCTAAGATTCATGATCTTTAATTCTGTTCTCTGGAAAGAGAGTTCCAGGCCCCTGCCCAATGGAGGGCAAAAAACAGAGCGAGCCTGTCAAATCAGATATTGATTGGTTACTTTAGAAAGCTTTGTGCCACCATTGCCCTAGCATATCTTGCAGGAAGAACACCATTGTAGAGCAAAGTGTTTGTAGCTGGCTTGGTATTTATACTTCTCCTTTGGAAAAAAAATGTAGACTATCTTCCTGTACCAAAGGCACTAGAGGGGTGAAGGCTCTATGTAGACAGCAGCTTGACTTCTCCATTCCATGAGTTGTGTAGGTGTTGTCTTCAGTTGTCAGTTTGTAGAGACTATTTATTGGCAGTAGCCTGGGTTGTTTGTAGGTTTTCATGGGACCTTTTTGGCCAACAACTCAATTAGATGTAACCCAATCCCAATACTGAAAATTTCATTTGGTGACAAGAGATGTCCAGTTGGGACTGTGTCTCTACCATTATTTTGTGATTTCACTTAGATCACCTTCATGTATGTACATATTTTACATACTTCTATTGTATTAGACTTCCATATAACACCTCAAATGGCCCTTAATTTTAGCTATCTCTCCCCATATTCCCTCCTTCACCCTCCTTTCCCCAACTTGATCTTCCCATTCCAGCTGCCTATCCATCCATAACTATTTCTATTCTAATTGTCTTTCCTAATGAGATCTATCTGTACAGCCTAGTCCTTACTCTATGTCAGACCTCTATGGTTCTATAGATTGTAGCCTGGTTATCATTGACTTAATAGCTAATATCCACATATAAGTGAATAGATATCATATTTGTCTTTCTAGTCTGGGATAACTTATTTGGGACCATTTTTTTTCTAGTTTCATCCATTTGCCTGTGATTTTCATTCATTATAAAAAATTATGTTATTTTTCAACACCTGAGTAATAATCTATTTTGTAAATGTACCATATTTTCTTTAGTCATTGTTCTGTTGAGGGACATCTAGGGTGTTTCCAGTTTCTGGATATTATAAATAGAGTAGCAGTGAACATGGTTGACCATGAGTCTCTATGGTAGGATGAAATATCCTTAAGGTATATGTCTAACAGTGGTATAGCTGGATTTTGAGGCAGATTGATTCCCATCTTCCTGAGGGACAACCATATTGTTTTCCATAATGGCTTACAAATTTGCACTCCCACAAGCAATTGATAAATGTTCTTCTTACTCCACTTCCTTACTAGAATGAGCTATCGCTTGTTTTTATTGATCTTAGCCTTTTTGATGGGTATAAGATAGAATCACAAAGTAGTTTTGATTTGCATTTCCCTGATGGCTAAAAATGTTTAACATTTCTTTGTTTCTCAGCTATTTGAGTTTCATCTTTGAAAATTCTATTTAAATCTATACCCCACTATTTAATTGGGTTGTTTTCTTGATATCTAGTTTTTTTGAGTGTTTTATATATTTTGGATATAAGCCCTACATTGGAGAAAAAAAAAAGAATGTGTCCCATCCTGTAGCTTGCCATTTTGTCCTAATGATAGTATTGTTTGCCTTACAGACGTCCCATTTATTAATTGTTGATCTTAGTGTTTCGTGCAAAAAGTCTTTGTCTGTGCCAAAGAATGAAAGTCTATCCTCTACTCTCTGTTCTAAGAGGTTTAGTGTATCTGACTTTATGTTGAGGTCTTAGATCCATTTGGACTTGAGTGTTGTGCAGGGCAATAAGTATGGATCTCTTTGCATTCTTCTACATGTAGCCATGTAGACAAACACCATTTGTTGAAGATGCTGTTGTTTTTTCAGTGTGTAATTCTGGCTTCCTTATTTAAAAAAATTAGAAGTCTATAGGTGTATGGATTTATGGCTGTCTTCAGTTCCATTCCATTGATCATTGTGACTATTTCTGTTACACTACCAGTATTTTGTTTTTATATTCATTCAATGCTAGAAAGTCTTTAATATCTTTCTTAATTTTGATCTTGACCCATTTTTTATTCAGTAGTGAGTTGTTCAGTTTCTATGAGTTTGTAAGCTTTTTGTTATTGTTGATATCTAGCTTTAATTTGTGCTGGTCAGATAGGATGCAGGATTTTAATTCAATTTTCTTTTAACTGTTGAAACTGGATTTGTGTCCAAGTATATTGTCAGTTCTGAAAAAATTTCTGTGAGGTGCTGAGAAGAAGGTATATACTTTTTGTGTTTGGGTGAAATGTTCAGTAAATACCTATTAGGTCTGCTTGGTTTGTAATTTCAGTTAGCTCTAGAATTTCTGTTTAAATTTTATCTGGATGACCTGTCTATTGGCGAGAGTGTGATATTAAAGTCTCCCACTATCAATGTGAGAGGGTCAATGTGTAATTTAAGCTGCAGTAGCAATCCTTTTTGAACTAGGGTATCCTTGGTGGCTAGATGTTAAGAACTGCAGTGTTCTCTTCTTGTCTTCCTTTGATGAGTATGTAGCATCCTTCACTATCTCTTCTGATTAGTTTTGTTTTGAAATCTATCTTATCAGGTATAAAGTGGCTACACCAGCTTACTTCTTAGTTCCATTTGCTTGGAATATCTCTTTCCATCATTATATACCTATCCTGGATATTGAAGTGCTTTTCTTGGATGCAGCAGGATGGATTCTGTTTTTGTATCCAGTCTGTGTCATTATATTGGGGAACTGAGACAGTTCATCTTGGGAGATATCAATGGGCAGTGTTGTTGATTCCTATTATGTTGGTGGTGGAAGAGGTACTTCCCTTCTTTTGATTTGCTAGTCTGTGGTTATGTATTCTCTGTGTTTTCTTGGGTGTAATTAACCTCTTTAAGTGAGTGTTTTTTTTTTCCTAACACTTTCTCTATGGCTGGATTTATAAAGAGATAATGCTTAAATTTTGTTTTTATCATTGAATGTCTTATTTTACCATCTGTTGTGATTGAAAGTTTTGCTGAGTATTACACTCTGGGCTGCCATCTGCAGTATCTTTTTTTATTATTATTATTTTTTATCTGTGGTCTCTTAAAGTCTGCTGCACATTTGTCCGGACCCTTCTGGCTTTTAGAGTCTCCACTGAGAAGTCAGGTACAATTTTAATAGGTCTGTCTTTATACATTATTTGGTCTTTTTCTTTTGCAACTTACACTATTCTTTCTTTGTTCTGTACATTGAGTGTTATGATTATTATATGCTGAAGGTACTTTTCTTTTTTGTTCCAGTCTATTTGGTGTTCAGTATGCATCTTGCATCTTAATAGGCATCTTTTTCTTCAGGTTAGAAAATTTTTCTTCTATGATTTTGTTGAAAATATTTTATGTGCCTTTGTCCCGGGATTCTTCTCCTTCATCTATTTCTATTATTCTTAGATTTGGTCTTTTCATAGTGTGCCAGATTTCCTGTGTGCTTTGTGCTAGGAGTATTTTAGATTTAATATTTTTGACTGATAAAGTCATTCCTTCAACCATGTCTTCAATGTCTGAGATTCTTTCTTTCAGCTTTTGTATTCTATTGGTGAAGCTTGTCTTTATAGTTCCTGTCCAAATTCCTAAATTTTCTATTTCCAGATTTCCCTCATTTTACATTTTCTTTATTGATTTGATTCTATGCCTACTTTCAGATCTTAAACTGTCTTATTTATTGCTGTCCACTGGGTTATTCTAGATTTCTTTAATGGATTTATTCATTACCTCTTTAAGGAGCTCTATCATATTTATAAAGGCCATTTTAAGGTCTGTGTGTGTGTGTGTGTGTGCTTCTGCTATGTTGCAAATTCAGAGCCTGCTATGAAATGGCTGCTGGATTCTAGTGAATAAATATTGTCCTGGCTGCTATTTTGTTTTTATGCTGGCATCTAGGCATGTTAGACTGGAAAGATTGTAATTCTAGGTGTTGGTATCTTATCTTGTCTTTTTAGTTGTGTGTTTTGTTCCTTGGTTTCTGTTTTTTTCTCTGGTTCTTAAGAACAAGGTGGCTGTGTGTTGCCTGGTAGGAAATTCTGTGTTCCTGATACATATAGCCATTGAGTTTCCAGATAAAATGTGTTGTGACCTGACACTTAGGAATGGGGATGAACTTGGGGAGTGTTGCAGGATATTTGATCCCATTGTGAACCAGAGATTGTGAAGTATAAAAACCTGTTTCTTGACTGGTATGATTTAGACCTAACACACACTTTTAATCAAATAACTTTCTATTTATTGTAAAGAGGTAATTATAGTAGGGCTCAGCCTTAGCACATACACATTTAATCCAAGAGCCTTCTGAACATAGAATTTAATAAAGTTATTTCTAGGCTGTTGCTGATTATTAAATATTTACTATTAATTTATCTTTTAATTAAACAGTGGTTATTTCTAAACCAACTATATACCCAAATCACCAAACAAAGACTAGAATTTATTTAGTTAACTTAGAGGACAATGCTGGGCAGTAATTACTCCATCCTAAACCTCCAAGCCCACATAGCTTTCTCCCACTCAGATTTCCCTCATTATACTTGCTTTTTAGTCATATCTTAGATCAGGTTCATCTCTCCTGGTATTTCCAGGTCCTCTCATCTGAGATCTCTCCACTCTGACCCTTCTCCCATTTGCTTCTTTCTCCTCCCCTCTGGACCAGGATGTCCCACCCTATCTCCCCTTTCATTGCTCAGCACTGGCTGGTTGTTATTGGCAATACAGAGAACAAATGGTAGCATGTTTTGACAAACTTGAGACAGGTGATGCTTAGAATAAACATCACAATGCAATGACCTGACTGAACCCAGATAATGAGGTAGAGAAATCAGCATTTGAATGAACAAAGGTAAATTGTATTCATTTCACATGAACATTACACCAACACTAGGGTCATGAAGTAGAGCAAGTAACCAGCTAAAAGGGATTAAGTGGAGAGGAGGGACTTTAAGAGAAGAATATTTAAGACAGTGTGGAGAAGAAGAAAGAGCTCTTCAGCTTTGAGCTTTCGGTTATTTTTCCTCCTGTACTGTTGTGTAAGCTAGAAGCCTATTCCTTCTGGGATTCCAGCTGAGATATCAAGCTTTTAGCCTTGAGCTTTTGTCTTTTGGCTTTTTCTATCCGGGACATGAGCTGAGTAGAAAGGCTTTTTCTTCTGGAATATGAGCTGAGTAGTAAGGTGAGCTGGATGTTTTTTCTGCCTCTCTGAACTACCAAGTTTTTACCCCAGCATCTGGCTCCTGAGTCTTCATTGGAAAATCGAACATTTGGGCATTTCATTTTTTATAATGACAAAGGGACTTTACGGGGTTCACAGGAGGAGGGAAAGCAGGACATTCGATTAGGATGTGCCTAGTCCTCTGGAATGGAGTGTAAGAAGAAGCCAAAGCTGAAGGTCAGCCACAGATCTGGGGATAGGACTGGGAAATTGGACTTGGAAGAATGCAGGGAGAGAAGAAAATCTGCAGTTAGCCTACTTGCTTCCCCAATCAGAGTGGCCTGTGGGAATGCCTTCTGGGAGCTGGTTTTGGGATAAAGCAAAGAGTGGATGGAGAGAAGTTAGGAGGAGAAGATCTGTGTGATAAACCAGAGATGGGGGCAGGTAGAGAAAGTGGCTGCAGCTGGTAGTCTGATGCACAGTTGGGGATGAGGCAGAGGGAGTGGGGTGGGAATCAGAAGTGAGAGGTGAAAATCTGTGGTTAACCTACTGTACCATAGATGTGAGGAGAAAGATCAGTGACACAAATCATTGCCAAATTATTTAAAGCAAGCTTTTTTATTTGTGTACACTAGCTGTCTCTCCCTAAACTCAGGGTTCGAAGGATCATTTTTGGACATGGGCAAGACAAGGGTTTTTATAGTTCAGGAGTGAGGGGTTTCAGATCAGGAATTTGGAAGGCAAATAAACAGGGTTACCAAATCAGAACATAAGCATAAAAACTTAGTCATAACAACCTCCTGAAAAAAAAAAACACGGTTGCAAGGTAGTCATAACAAGGTGGTCATAACAAGGCAGTCATAGCAAGGTGGTCTTAACAAGGTGGTCATAGCAATGTGGTCACAACAAGGTAATCACATCAAGGTGCCCATAACAAGATGGTCATAACAAACTGGTCATGACAACATTAGTCATAACAAGATGGTAACAAGGTGGTATTAACAAGGTGGTCATAGCAACAAGGTGGTCATAATAACCTTTTGAAACAAAGGCATGGTTGTCATTTCCTGGAACAGGCAGTACAGAACTATTGGTAGTTAAGGTTACAGGTAGGGCACAGCCCAATCGCTGAGAAACAGATGGAATCACAAACAGGAGTAAATCTAGTTTGTTTTTACTATAAAATAGCTTTCAAGCCAAAATAGAGGCAGGCTGGTTTATCACTACCTATGTCCCTCTTCATAGTGGCCTGTGGGTTCCCAGGCTAACTTTTGTTTTTCTTTTATTTTTAATTTTTATATTTTATATTAATTACAGTTTATTTACCTTGTATCGTAGCTGAAGCGCCCTCCTTCATTCCCTCCCAATTCCACCCTCCCTCCCCTATCTCCTCCCTGTCCCTCTCTAAGTCCATTGATAGGGGCGGTCCTCCTCCCCTTCCATCTGACCCTAGTTTATCAGGTCTCATCAGGACTGGCTGCAATGTCCTCCTCTGTGGCCTAGTAAGGCTGCTCCTCCCTCGGGGGTGGAGGGAAGAGGTCAAAGAGCCAGCCACTGAGTTCATGTCAGAGACAGAACTTTTGTTTTTCTAATGACTAATGATGTTGGACATCTTTCACATTCTTGGGTATGTTGCCAGGCAGGAAATTCTTCTGGGGTCCTGCTAAGTGTGGCCACTGGGGTTTCCAGATATAATGTGGTTTGGGGTATTAGGAGCTGAAATTTACAATGAAAATTGGATGGGGGATTCACTGGGCCCTTCATAGGAAGGAATAAAACTATCCATGTCTTCCTCAAGGAATAACTATTCAAATCCTCCGTCCATGTTTTTTTTTTTCAACTCCAGCAATAACTTTATTATATTCCATGAATCTGTGAGTTCACTGACCTCAGACTTGATATCAGGTGCTTTTACCTACTAAGCTATCTCACCATCACCACCCCCCAAAAAACATTTTCATCATTGGACTAGATATTCTTTTGTTTGTCTGTTCTTATGACAAGTTATCTCTCTACTGCTTTCCAACTCTTAGACTGAAATAATCTCCTAGCTTCAGCCTTCTGATTAGCCAGGCTTACAAGCATTCCTGGCTGTGGCTGACTTGATTAGATATTTTTAAAATGTACTACAGAGATCAAAATATACTGTAGACATTTATGAAATTCATAAATTTTAAAAAATATATTTAAAAAGTTCTACCATCTTTTTGTTATTATTGTTCCATTTGATGACCAAACCAGCACTGCTTTTCCTAGCCTCAAATGACAATGGAAAATTCCTTTCACAGAATATTAAAAACTGGAAATTGTATTTAGTTTTACCTTTGGATAACTGTGTCATAAAATATCATCTTGCCTCTGAAAGATTTTCTTTTTTTGTTTTTGTGTTTTTGTTTGTTTGTTTGGTTGGTTGGTTGGTTTTGGTTTTTCTGTGTGTAGCTCTGTCTGTCCTGGCACTCACTCTGCAGACCAAGCTGACCTGGAGCTTAGATTGTAACAGTGTACATTATCCTGTCACTTCAGTTGCTCATCACTGTGACAGTCATCAGCAAGTTCATTTTCTAGTCAGTCTTTCTTTCTTTCTTTCAAACAGATAATTTTTCAAAAAGAATAGTTTTAAGACAAGGTTTCTAATTGTAGCCTTGGCTGTTCTGGACTCCCTTTGTAGACCAGGCTGGGCTTGAACTCACAGCAATCTGCCTGCCTCTGCCTCCCTGAGTGCTGGGATTACAGGCATGTGCCACCATGCCCAGCGCTGGTCAGTCTTTCTTACTAGCTAGAATTAGATGTTAGGTTGCTCATGTGAATGCTTTAGAATTCCCTGACTTTAACTTGGATAATTTCAGAAATTATGATGTTTGTTCTTTCTCATTCATTGATTATAGTCTTCCTACAGTCATGTTTTTCTGCAGCACCTTCTAGGCCAACATGGCAGGAGATTTCCAAAATTTAATTCTTAAACCAAGAACAATTTTCTCTTTTTCTTTCTTTCTTTTTTTTTTTTTTTCCTGACACAAGGTTTCTCTGTCTAGCCTTGGCTGTCCTGGAACTCACTCTATAGACCAGGATGGCCTTGAACTCACAGATATCCACCTGTCTCTGCCTCCCAGACTCCTGGGATTGCAGGTATGCACCACCATGTCCAGTTAAGAACAGCGTTTTTAGTCTTATTTTAGGCACTTTATTTTTAATATAAATTTTTCTCTGAACTACTTCCACAAATATAACTGGGTAAATGGAATTAAGTGAGAACATGGAAATATTGAAGGCTGAAACACTGTTAAATTTTGTAATTATCTGAGGGACTTTTATCCATTACCAAGTTCATCCAATGGAAAGTACTATTTGCAACATAAACCATGAGTTGGTTCCTTTATCCTTATACCTTATATCAATCTCAGAGTTTTGGGATTGAGGGGGGCTTTTTGTTGTTTGTTTGTTTGCTTGTTTGTTTTCAGACAGGGTCTCAATATATAGTTCTGGCTGTCCTAGAACTCACTAACAGGGATTAAAGGCATATATCAACATGCCTGGCTCTCAGTACTTTTTAAATGAAAAAAAAAATTAAATAAAGGTCTTCACTAGGTGCTTGTTCTTAAATTCGATGTGTAATTGATGGGGAAATTATTTATTTATTTATTTATTTATTATTTGTTTATGCTTTTTGAAAGTGTTTTCCTGTGTAGCTTTGGCTGTTCTGGAACTTACTCTGTAGTAGACCAGGCTAACCTCAAACTCACAGGGATCTGCCTTCCTCTGCCTCCCAAGTGCTGGGATCTTTTTATAATGTAGCTCTGTGGTTTTTTGGTGCTGGGGATTTGAACCCAGAGCCTTACACATGTCAAGCAGGTGCTCTACTAGAGAACCACAACAGTGGGTGTGGAAGGGAGGCCTTAGCAGGTGTTCTTCTGTAGAGCTAGAGTATTGGATTTAAAGGAGCAGAGGCAGAAGTGAAGATCTGCAGTCAGCCTAACTGTTTCCTTGGTCTGAGTGGCCTATGGCTTACCAGGGAGTGCCTGCTGGAGATAGAAGCTAGGGTAAAGCAATGAGTGTGGGAAGGAAGGTTAGGAGGGGTAGATGTTTGGTTCATTAGAGACAGGAGAAGATAGGAAGGAAGGCTGCAGCAGGTGGGATTGGAGATTTGGATTTGGAGGAGCAGAGGGAGAGGTGAAGATCCGCAATCAGCCTACCTGTTTTCCCTGGCAGTACTGGCCTATGACTCCATAGAAGCACTAAAGCAAACTGACATGATAATGCATCCAGGCATGTGGGTAACACCCAGATGCATAACATGCAGAAAGTTTTAAAGAGAACAACACCAAGCTATACAGCACATTTATAAGACATAGACTATTGGAGCATGGTCCAAAAATAGAGCTGTGAGAGGAGAATTCTGAGTGCTTATGAGAAAATTCCAAGAAAACAAATGTCTTGTGATCTCTTTCCTTCTAAACAAGTTTCTCAAATGTGTCTCATGCCCCTCCCAAGTGTAGTAAAGAGGAATGGGTTTGCTTCAGATTACCCATTGCTCCTTGCTTTGTTATTCAGAATGCTCACAGGAGCCTGAACTCATGTGAACTTTGCTCATATGACCTTTACCTTCAGAACATAAATTGGCTGATGCTCTAAACAAAGTTGGCTACTGCATGGGGCTTTAGTCCTTCTCATTTTCAGGCTCCATTTTCCCGACAGTCTATTCACTGCCTCTAGACTAATAAATAAAAATAAAAAACATGGTTTATACACTTATCAAATTAAATTTAGAGCAAATGTGTTTTACCAAAAACATAGCAGGCCCATGAGCTTGTGAATCACAACAGTGTATCTTCCTGATTGTACCTCCCAAGGTTTGAGATTACAGGCTTGATCCATCAGGCTCAGCCCGCAGAGCAATATCCAAGGACCCCAGATTTTGTTTAAGTTCTTTGTCACATTGATAAAAGAGTTTCAAAGAAGATTCATGAGGTAACAATGAAAGAAGAGGTATATAAGACTGTCATGTTAACTTCCATCATCTTATAAGACCACCTATATATGAATCATGATTACCAAACTCAACTTCTACCCCTGAGCTTCATCTCTGTGGTCCACCTACTTGTCGCTGTTCACTTAGAACCTGTCTGTCATGTAAATTTCCTTGGCTTGACATTTCTGTAGCTTGACATCTGTGCAACTGGATTTCCTGGCCATCATCTGACCCACTACAATGACTCATGGCTTTTGTATTGACTCTTGGACTAAATAGGCTCCTTAATTAATTAATTAATTAATTTTTTGGTTTTGTTTTTTTGTTGTTGTTGTTGTTTTGTTTTTGTCAAGAATCTTAGTATGCACCCTTGGTTGGCCTAGAGCTCAGTATATAGCCAGACTGGCCTTAAAGATCCTCCTGCCTCTGCCTCCTGAGTGCTAGTTTTAAAGACATGCACCAGCATGCCTGGCTAGTTGTTAGGACTGTGCAACAGAGTTACACGGCGGGTTCACAAATCACGCCACATGACTAGTTCCATGTGGGAGGCTTATTAAGGGAAGGAGGGAAGGGGTCACAAAGACCATCTCTGAGCAGGGCAGGAAAGAGAGAGAGTGAGAGGAGGGGCTTCGAGTTCTCTTATAAGGCAACCTGAGCATGCGCAGGTGGTTTCAGGTGGTCTGTAGGTGGCCTCACAGATACCAGATATCCAGTTTGTTAGGTCCCTTGGAGCTGGCCAAAGAGATGCCTGCTTACAGATCCCAACACTCAACATTTTTTTGCTAGTCATTAAAAATTGACCTGATTTGTTTTCCCACCCTTGTAGGATTACTTTTAATAAAATAATGATTTTTGCAAAGTGTTATATGAGATATAAACCATAAGTCACACGATGTGGCGGTTTGAATGAGAATGGTGCTCATAGTCGCATATGTTTGAATATTTAGTTCCCAGTTAGTGAAACTGTTTGAGAAGGATTAGGAGTTGTAGCCTAGTTAGGAAAGATATGTTACTGGGGACAGGCTTTGAGGCTTCAAAAGACTCAGGGCGTTCCCGGTGGGTCCTTCTGCTTCCTACTTCTGGAACAAATGTGAGCTCTTAACTGTTTCTGTCACCAACCATCTGAAAAATAATCTCAACACTTTCTTTCCTAAGTTGCCTTGATCATCATGTTTTGTCACAGACATTGAGATGTAACTAATATATGCAGTCAGTGCTTTCTGGAGACACCTGAATGATACTGTTTTCCATTTCTAGGGAAAAGATATTAGCATCAGGTAAAAACTAGATTCAAGCTAGGCATGATGATGCATGCCTTTAATCCTAGACTTAAGTTGTTGAGACAGGCAGACTTCTGTGGGTTTGAAGCCAGCCTGTTCTACATAGTGAGTTTCAGGATAGCTAAGATTATGTAGAAAGACCATGTTTCAAATAAACAAACAAAAAAACCTGTATTTGTTCATTGTAGAATTTAAGCAGTAAATGTATCTGAAACACAGTTCTGAAGTCAATTATTCAATTTGCCCATTTTATTATCATCTCTCATCTGGAGTGATTCAGCTCAAATATTTATGAGCAATGAATAATGAATTGAGTGTAATAACTAGTTATTTCTTTTAATGATTAATATTCATATAAAAGGAAAATATGCTGAGGAATAAAGTGTGATTGAACCTCATAATTCCATTATGAACCTTTTTATATGATTTCTTTTTTTGGCTGTAGGTCATGTGGAAATTTGTGGTTATGAAATGATGTTTCCTCTTTTTACTTTTAGGGAAGAGTAGTGTTGTGAAGGCAATTTGAAATAATAGAAAAGGTTTTAGGAAGATAAAAGACTATTGAAGATATAGTGGCATTTAACATATATCTACCAAATACCTGTAACTAAACAGGCAAATTATTCAAAGGCAATTTGTTAGGGCAAGAAAAAAAAAGAAACACATCTATTTAGAAAGCTAGAAAGCTAAAGAAGTAGAAGCTACACTTCATCTTAGCCAAAAGGCTGAGAAGCGATAAGTAGAAGCTATAACCAATAAAGTCCAACTTTCCTTGAGGTTGCAGGCTCAGAGGCCATTGGGAGTTGTGGGAAGTTTATCATACCAGTAGGTATCAGAACAGCTATCAACTTCAGAAGTCTTCATTTCTGATGCTTGGGCTCCTGATATCCATAGACCACTAGATAGTCTGAGTTCCTTAAATATAAAAAAAAGTTAATGACTTTTAAGTCATTTAAGTTCTTTTCTAAGTAATAATTATTTTTATAGTTAATTATTAAGATACAAAGGGCTTCCTTCCCCTGGGGACTATGGGCAGATCACAAATGACTGCTTGTATACAAAAGGACAAGGGAGCTAGAGCCAGGCAACTTCCCAGTGGAGGGCAAGAGGAAGTAACATTTTCTAATAAGCAGGTTTTGACCTACTGGATAACCTCAGTTGGGGGTACTTTCTATAGCAGAGCCAGTGTAAGTCAACCAAAAGCAAGCAGAGCTACAAAATTTATTTAGGTCTTCCCTTGGCAAAATACCTATTGTAGTAAATGTTATGTTAGCTCAGGGCAGGGGGGAACACAGACTCGCATACTCTAGAAAGTAGGGTATAAAGGACAAGGGGTGGGTCAGCTTGAGTCCCTGAGACAGAGTATGAAGATGATGACAGTGGTTGACTGGTAGCCAAGATATGTTAGTGGGGGTTGATTCCAGATGGACCAGCTCAGAGACCTAAGAACAGATGTAAGATACAATGGGTGGTAATGGCCCATGAACAGATGTGAGTGACAATAGGTAATGGTTATCCATGCTAGCTATGTTAGATCAAAACAACCTCAAGACTTCAAGCCTGTGTGGAGTGCTGGTCCCCAGTAAACTTCTCAACTTCTGGGTATTTAAACCCCTGTGTGTATTTTTGCATAATATACATCAATTTAGAACAGACGGGGCTCTGGTAAAGTAGGCTTTCAATAACACGACTTTTTCCTGGAAGTACCCACTCTGGAGGACACACAGAGAGGGGCTCTCTCTCTCTCTCAAGCGTGTATTCTTGTCTCCTCAATAGCTATAATTAATTAAACACTTGGCTGCTGGGTCTACTAATGTCTTATCTTTATTCTTCGCTTCCAGGAGCATAAGAAGGCGCCGCTGGGAAAACTGGAGATTTTCCAGAAACAAACTGTAAAGACCCTGTTCAAAGCTGATGGTCATAAAATGATTAAGCTTAGCAATGGGGTTTGGGAGGCTGAGACAGGATAGATGGTTAAAGGAAGTCTGAGCTCTGTAGCAAGTTTTAAATCTGGGTCAAGCAGCTGAGGTGCCTATTTAACATATCAAATAGGACCTGGCCTCCAGGTTTTCCTAAGATCCCTCAGTCCCTGTTACAGGGTATGGCTGGCATACCCTAACCTCTACTATGAACTCTCCAGCCCAGGGGCTGGACTGCCTTTCCCCAGAGGCTCCACCATATATGATTCACTCATTTTGGTTACCCACCCCTCATTTTATACCTTTGGCCTTCTGACTGCTGTACTTGGTTCTCCTCTCCCTCTTCCCACATGGTTCAGGGTCATGACCACTCTGGCCTCTTCCAGGTGTGTCTGCCTCTGGCTATACTCTCCCAAGTATCTATAATAAACTTGGGGAAGGAGAACAGAGGAGGAGTTGGAGTGATGTAAGAAGGACTGCACAACTTATAATACATAAGCCCCTGAAGTCTGTGACAGAAGATGAAAGAAAAGCTGGGTGGTAGTGGTGTATGCCTTTAATCCCAGGACTCAGGGAGGCAGAGGCAGGCAGATCTCTGAGGCCAGCCGGTCCACAGAGAAAATTCCAGGACAGCTACAGCTACATAGAGAAACCCTGTTTTAAGAAAATGAGGAGGAGGAGAAGGAAAAAAGAAAAAAGGAAGGAAGGAAAGAAGGAAAAGAAAGAAAGAAAAATGCTTAGCTGTCCTAAATTTAATTACATGCCAAGGATGGGGAACAGTTAAGAGAAAGTATCCGGGGAAGATGATAGGCCAGTGAAACTCAAAAAACCACTCCTGGTTCTTCTTTTTAAAATTCTTGTTTATTAGGGCTAATATCCAGTATATATAAAGAACTCAAGAAGTTAAAAAGCAAGAAACCAAGTAATCCAATTAAAAAATGGGGTATGGAACTAAAAAGAGAGCTGACTGTAGAGGATTATAGAATGGCAGAAAAACACTTAAAGAAATGCTC